>CM076973.1:4406379-4523879 GCA_039105355.1 Benthosema pterotum | reverse complement strand
GAGCCTAGCCTCTAACTCCAGGCTTTCATCTGGTGAGCCTAACCCTAACCCCCCAAGTGGGGGTCGCGAGCCTATAAAGCTGATAACAGCTAATATTGCACATAAATATTCATATAAAATCAATAAAAGCAGCACAAATGCCGATTTCAGCGGCACAAATTCCACTCCGCCGAGCACTAAAAGATGAGCCCATTTTAGTCCATTTTGGACCATCTCAAGTGCGGGTTGCTCAGGACCTATAACTTCAATTATCTCAATCACGGTAGCTGCACAAATTCTGAAATTTACGGCACAATTCAGCACAAATGGAGCACTAAAGAATGACACCATTTTTATATATTTTTTCGAAATTTAAAAAATCATGGGGTGTCAATTTCACGGTGGTCTGATGACTATGTTATAATTACAACATACGTCGCATATAGCCTCATGTTAAAAGCAAGCCCAGGAGCATTCATCATGGAGCAATAGTCGATCAAATCATATTTGCCATTACATACATTCAGTTGTCATCTTGCATGATCAGGGTGAAAAGATGACATTTTTAGGGGAATCTTACATCATTATGGTGAAAGGAAGGGGATGCCATCCTGTGTCTTGTACAGGCCCTGCCTCCTCCGCATTCACAGCTCCTGTGATCTGATGTCAGGTCCTTTTGTAATAAGCATGGAGAAGTGTCACTTAATTCATTTAAAAGACTAACACACTTCATATGTTTTACGTAAAAACGGCATCCCCTTTTTCCATTTAGTATACAATAAATACTATTGCATTTATTATAACTATATCACTTTCACATTAGGCTATTTAATAAATAGCCTAATGTGAAAGTGATATACAGTAGTTATATATAAATATACCTGTATATAAAGTGATATGGCATTTGCTGCGGATCCCCAAGATCACATTAACAATTAATAAACATAGAATACATTTTCGGGTTGATGGGCTTTATCTATTTTAATATTTCTTCATTCATTCCCATACAACCAGTAGACTAGAGGCTAGAGGACGCTAGTCAACTGGGTTACGCTCAATAGCTGACAAATAATCCATTTGGGTTTTATTTTGAAGTATCCAGCTGGAATCTCATAGATATCTCAACGGGTTTCTCTTTCAGTCACACGGAACTAATACTCATCTGTTTCAAACCAACGTGGGGATTTTCGGAGTTTCATATCTTCCTATTCCAGTAGAATGCCGTTGAGCAAGGCTGTGATCGTCCCGGGGAACGGAGCAGGAGATGTACAACACTGTAATTGGTACGGATGGGCCAACAAGAACATCAATAAGGTGAAAACATCATGTTGGAAAAGGATACTTGCTGGTTTACTTTGAATGAAACTGGGATCGAATCATTTTTGCCGGGTTGTATATCTTGTGCAAAGCCCTTCTTTGTACTACAGCCTACTCCAAAAACCTCCGATCCCGAGATGTAATCTTAAGAAGTTATTTTATTATGTTGTTTATGTTTCGTGAATCTCTTTGACTCTCTGGCGGCACTAAACTGTCATTTCAACGTGGGGAAACAATAACACTGTGGCACAAACAGGAAACTGAGGGTGAAGGAGGCGGGCTCTAGACCGGATCTGGCTGTAATAACCATAGAGTCTCAACCATAACTTTATGGTCCTAAAATGTTTTTTTTTTCCCCTACTAAAATCCTACCTTTAATTTTATCATGCACTGCCTAATTTGTAAACTTACTGTGAAATGTTCTTGTGAAAGGTTACAGAGTTCTTGTGAAAGGTTACAGACTCTTTCAATGAAAGCAGGAAATATCAGTCCTTTTGGCCTATAGACATACTAGCTGAACAAGTTTACTCAGACAAAAATAATATAAATAGCAACGCTGCAATGTATAAATGCAATGCTCTGTCACAATGTCAGAAATGAAAGGACCCACCCCCTCCTCTTTATACTGAAAAGTTTTGTTCTTCTTCATCCTGTTATAAATTGAAATAAGATAATTTCCAATATCATCATGACAGAATAGTGCTGTATCTACAATCTACTGTCAATGTACATGGCCGTGCAGTTGACAATATTTTCTTTAGATTCCAGGTATGACGTGTCTGCTGAAAAACATGCCTGACCCAGGTAGGTAACATGTTAACCTTTTTTGAAGTAACAGCAATTCCAATACAAATCTTCCATCGGGGTTCCTCCCTGGCACAATAATATTTAAGTTGGATGTCTTCGGGCAAATTAACTCAAAACCTTGTGGTTCTTGAGGTTTGGGTGTGTGGAGTAATTTATGTTAATATTTTGAGTATTTCATTTACAGTGATATTTTGAATGCTTCAGTTGATGTTGGACAACTATTTTATTCCCTTGAATACTGTAATATTTACATTAGAACTTGTAACTTCAATTTTAGTTATCTTTTCCTAGATATGCAGATCTAAAATGTTTTAATTTCAAGGACCCATGGCTCTAACTTTGAGTATACAACTGTTACTGTTAAAATGGACTCCATTTCTATTCTCCGTTCCATTGTACACTCTCAGAGCTCCAGACGTTAGGGTCCATTTAGTCTTCTAAGCCAGGGGTTTTCAACAGGAGGTCCGGGGACCACCAGTGGTCATTGAGAGGGTTCCAGGTGGTCCCCAGCTAAGTTGTTTAACCAGATGTAACTCTTGAGAACGTAAAAATGAAACAAAATTTAATTTTGGTTTAATTTTTACACTCTCAGTCTCAAGAGTTAAAATGTTCATCATGTGAATTAGTGCTAATCTACACAACTAGAAGAGTAATGGTCATGGACAGAAGCAAAGAAAATCTTTAGTTTGGGGGGGGTCTGTGGGGCTAAAATGTCCTCAAATGGTGGGCCCTGGGATGAAAAACGTTGAAAACCCCTGTTCTAAGTTGTGTGTATCAGGGAAAATGTCCTATGTGTGTGGTTTAGTGACAGCCAGAGAAACGGTGTGGTTGCCCTTCATGGAAGAGACGCTTGGATGTGATGAGGAGACGGTCATCATCGGCCACAGCTCTGGAGCAGCAGCGGCCATGAGGTGAGCAGAAACAGCTCTTTGCAGGGCCGGATCTACAGTAGGCATGGGGGGGGGGCAATGCCCCCTGACTGCCCCACCAAACATAATGGCATGCAAAGCAATCCAAATTTCGAAGATATTTCAAAATAGTGCTTATAGTTAAAATGACTATGCTACTACGGTAAGTACAATTGTCGTACCACTAAGACTAAACCAACACCATTTCATCATTGAAAACAGAAAACTCTGTGTCAGACCTTTAGCTTTATGCATGCTGCGTGTCTGTTGCAACTCCAACAATAACTGATGTTATTATTGATGCTTACTCGCCTAATACAAGTACTGTAGTCCTTGTTTGCTCCTTCAATTGGGAAATGTTACATCCGGGCCTGGCTCTTGCGTGTGACCAAGAACGTGGGCAGCTTTTTGTCACATCCATCCAACTGCCTGTGTTGTGACCCAGGGACGGGACAGCTTTTTCTGTCACAACCGACTACATGCTGTGATAAAGTTATTCAACTGCAGGTTTTGTGACCATGGGATGACCAGGGACAGCTCTTGGTCATCTTGTTTGAGTTGCATGCTAGATTTTAACCTTTATGTTAGCGAGGAGAAACAGATTATACAGTATATCTTTGTCAGGGCTGGGCAAAGGTAGACAATGTCAAATGCATATTGTTCACCAAATAGCTTCAAATAGGATGCTTTGATTCTCAAGGGCAAAATCAGTTGATTAACATTTAGTTAATTTATTTACATTGGGATGTGTTGTGAGCTTTGCCATTTGTGGACATTTTTAGCATTGATAGGCCTTACTCCAAAGGGCCTGCAGTTTTGATATACATGACATGTGGTATATTATGGTTATGTCTTGCAGGTACGCTGAGACACACAAAGTGTTTGCCATCATCCTAGTGGGAGCGTACACCTCAGACCTCGGAGATGAAACCGAGAGAGCGAGTGGTGAGCTTGGTCCTCATTTATAGTCTGCCGATTGGAATTTGTATGCATTTGCATTTTACTGTATTCCACCTGACTTTGACGCTATCCAAATGACTGAAGTCAATCACAGATTGAGAAGTTGAATCGTTGTAGATGTTACTTCTTGTGCCCACGTTGCTGAACACTCTTCTTTAATGGCAGGGTACTTCAGCCGCCCGTGGGAGTGGGAGCGCATCCGGGGGAACGTGGGCCATATTGTCCAGTTTGGCTCCCAGGACGACCCCTTCCTGCCCTGGGCGGAGCAGAAGGAAGTGGCGGAGGGCCTCCAGGCGGAGCTCCATGAGTACACCGACAGAGGACACTTCATGAACACGCACTTCCCTGAACTCATCAAGGCCGTGCACAAACTTAGAGAGGCCAATTAATTCAAAAGGATGAACTGAATGAAACTAGCCTTGTCTTACTTATCTGCGAAGAGAAAAGCCTGGTCACAATATAAGGCAGAGAGGCTATCGACGGACATGTCGGCCAGAACATCTGTCAAGATGTTTCCCCCGACAGACCCCTGAACAATCACAACACTTGTTTCATTCGTGGAGAATGATTTGTAAAGCGACATTTCCTTGGGCGGTGCTCCCGCAACTTTTGCCTAATTTGCATGATGGGTAGGTCTTGCCCAGTGTGAAATGAAACTTTTTTTCCCCAGACATTTAACAATGTTTTCATTAATGTATAGAGACAGTGTTGCCAAGTCTGCTCATTGTAACCGACTTTGGGCTTGTTTTCCTGTAAATATTTGGGCTTGCTCTAATATTCATCTATTTTCAATCTTGGAAGAGAAAAAAAAAATAAACATTTTCAGAGATTTGGTATAGAACTGTATCTGTCGTACAGCTTGCCTATTGGTCAGCGGTGGGTACTTGTGAAGGAGTGTGTGAATGGATGATTGTAATTCTCCTTGGATAAAGGCACTATTTATTTGAGATAAATAAATCAGCCACCATTCCTTTTTATCAATACCCGAGAAATGATCCTTAAAGGGGAAGTCCACCCATTTTCAACATTTTAATAGGTCATTAATACACCTTAGAGGTGTTGTGTGGACATGATAAAAAAGTTCCCCCAATTCCTATTTCCTAAAAATGGAGGTTTTAAAAAAAAAGTCATTAACATGGTGAAACATGGAGTATTTCACCATGTTAATGATTTTTCTTTCAGACCCCTTTTTCCTGAGAGGGTACAAATGGAACCAAATGGACCCGCTAGGGTCCATTTGGCTCACATTTGTATCCTCAGAATTTTTTTTGAAAATGGGCAGAATACCCCTTTAAGGAGAGCTGTTGAGGTTTTGTACCGCTGCTGTATTTTATTTGCTCCAGAATACCTTCTTCTTAGAATCCTCAAGTGATGGCTTTTATCTCTGGGTTGGTGATGGCTTTTATATCTACATTAGAAGTTTTCACATTAATCAATTTAAATATTTTAATGTAATCTCTGGTTCTAAATATCTCCTGGCCCAGGATTCTGAATACAGAGTGAACAAATGGAACTAAATTAACCAGCAAGTACACTTGCACTATCACAGTTACATAAGTACAGAGGAATTTACAGTGTAGATTGGATTCCTAGAGATAAAAAAGAAAATGACGCCAGTCACTGAAGTACTGTTTACCGTTTACTGTATTGTGTTTAAGTGGTTAAATCTAATGCCGGATTGTGCAACACTGCAGATCTGCTGTCAGTACAAGAGACATTTTGTTATAATTGAACATAATTAAAAAAAAAAAAAACAACAACCTCGAAACACAATTTGAGCGGCACCTTACTTTGCAGATAAATACAAAATAAACATACATCATGGGATCATAGATCAACAACAGAAAATAAAGCCACTCATTTAAAGGTTTTCGTCATAGAGAAAACGTCAGGGAGGTGGGTGTGGGGAGGTCAATGTGGAGGTCAGAAGTCCAGCCACTCTGTCATGTAGATACAGTTAGATGGAGAGATCTCACCTCCCACGTGGCAGTCGTCAAATACCTGCAGGACAACAGAGGAATCTACGTTTGTGTTCTGAGGTGCTCAAAGCAGTGTTGCAAACTGCCAAAATCCAAAATGCACTAGTGGCACTTCCAAAATGCACTAGAATGCGTTAGAACAGTGGTTTTCATTTTCCATTTTCATACCAGGGCCCACTATTTTTCCAACATTTTAGCCACGGACTACGATTTGATGTTGAGTTTAGTCTCTGGGGCTTATTTAGGAAAAATAACTGGTCAAAATAATAATTCTTTGTGTTCTAAATGTGCAGGTTCTTGAAACCAAATGGACCCTTATGGGTCCATTTGGTTTCATTTTACGCTCTCAAGAGTTACAGATCTATAAGGGTCCATTTGGTTACCAATGGTCATTTCTGGGAAGGAAGGAGGACTATCATAAGAGGAAAAATGGTGAAAAACAAGGGTTTTATCTCAGGCGCCTGTCAACCAATTTCGCCCCAACTCACCAACAAAAAAGCACTAGATTTTCCTCCAGGGGTTTTTCCACTAATTTTGGCGTTAGGGGGGTCTGGAAAAAAGCTAAATATAGTGACAAATGCACCAAGTTGGCAACACTTGCTCAAAGTCTATTTATTTTAATTGTAATTGATAATCAATCCCTACTTTTGGCCATGTCAGATGATATATAAAACAAATAAATAAATAAAGTGTGGTGCAACAGTGACACCCGGTGGTGATAATGTTTGTGCCACCCACCAACATACAGCTGTTTAGGGAATTGATTGCATTATTATTTAGAAAAAGACATTTTCACTATTTTTACACTGAAAGATTGTATGACTGTGGAGTGACAAAGTAGTAATAATGCCATTATGTTTTGTAAACAGAAAATATCATTTGGCATACCACCTTCAACTATATATGCCAGATCATGTTTTTACATATTTATACCATTATAATAGATTTTTCCTTAAAAACCCCTGTAGTATCCACAGGTTTCACATATTTAATGAATGTGCTAAAATTTAGCACATTCATTAAATGTAATTTTTTTATTTTATTTTATTATTATTTTTTTATTATTATTTTTTTTACTTTTTTGACTTGAGAGCTACCTTCAAAATGACGGTCTCAGAAAGATCTACACATGAAAAAAGTGGTTATACGGCAATTTAATTCCAAAGGCCATTCCAAGGCCCCTATAAAGTGGTGATGGCGTAACTCTTATACAGTGTTTATAGTGTTGCCGAAATGTATAGTTACACCCCTATTAAAGGGGAATTCCACCCATTTAACATTGGGTCCTAGCGGATCCATTTGGTTCTATTTGTACCCTCTCAAGAAAAAGGGGTCTGAAAGAAAAAAATCATCAACATGGTGAAACATCTTGATGATGTCATCAAGATGTATTTCGCCACGTTAATGATTTTTTCAGACCTCCATTTCTAGGAAACACAGAATGGGGGAACTTTTTTTTTTTATCATGTCCACACAACATCTCTAAGGTGACATATTAAAATGTTGAAAATGGGTGGAGTTCCCCTTTAAGTACTCATTAATATACTGTAAATGTAAAGAAATATAACAAAAATAGTTTCAACATGCTTTGCGATGCAAGGTTATGGGAATAACCTCCCATAACCACACCTGTAATGACATTGTGGGTTAATTTTGGTTCTGTGATGATGTGGTGATTTTACCGGACAGAGTCCGCAGGGCACTTTGACCAGTCCTGTTGGCTGGATGATGGGGTTGACGCCTCGGTACAGCTTCATCTGTCCATCCACACTGCCCACCGTCCCCTCCTTGGCCGCGATGATGGTCATCTCCACCTTACCATCGTAGATCAGCGTGTTCAGAATGGTCTCTATGTCCTCCATGGACAAGTCCACCTTGAGAGGGAAGGTGGCAGAGGGAAAACAGACTTGTAAGGACTATTTTAAGCATGTGTGTAACATGAAAATTGTTTGTACAGCTACAATTAAAAGTCTCATTGCTCAGATTTTACTAATGTCGGTATTTGATGATATTCGGTATTCGATATTTTTTATAGACCCAACGATATTACTGGTAATATATTACTGGTATTGATTTCCAATATCGCGATAAACGGTAATACCGGTATATTGCCCAAGACTAGTAAAGACTAACACAGACAATGAACCCTGTTGAGGGGGTTTAGTGTCAGAAGAGACACTAAAGCCAGGAGGTCCTGGGGATCGTATCAAAAATATTTGGGAGTTTCAAGCAGCCACTGACTCCATGCCAGAATGTGAACTTCACTCTATTATAGTTGCAGTATATACGTATTTCGAATTGGAACTATACATCCTGAAAGCTGAGAAAGGAAGCGCCATCTCTGTTCCTCATTTCAAAAAAATATTTGAGACACTAAATACTTTTGTCAATTTCAACTTCAATTTTATAGACATTTGGAGATGTTTAGTCTTTATGTGCAAACTTTCAGCCACAACGGTATATCGCCATGATTAGTGTACAAACAGGGGCTGCTTTTTTAACCAATGCACCACTTTTTCTGTTCTATGAACCCTATGGAACATGAAAAAAGCAGTTTATATTTTTTTATTTTTGCCCAGAAAATATTTACCCATAACATCCCATATAATGTAATAATTAGAAATATACTAATTATTTAAGAAGCACATGGGACATGTCAAACTAGGGTTTTTTCATGCTTCTGAATCCCATCCCAAGCATTAGTTTTTCCCAAAAATATTCCTTCGGCTAAAAACGGCCATAGATACTTGACCAATGTGCTGACCTCATCACATTTTCAGTGATTTCTATGGCCGATTTTAACCCAAGGATTGTTTTAGGGCAAAAATAATGCTTGGGGTGGACTCAGAAGCATGAAAAACCCCTAGTTTGACATGTCACATGTGCTTCTTAACACACCCAGTGCCAGCCCTTTTTCATATTTTTTGAGGTAGCCAGTGCCAGCGATTTTCATCTAAAAGTCATATTACATATTTCGGTCCATGTTTCCCGTCGGACAAGTTATTTGGCGACACACTTCCGGTTCCAGGTTGGTCCGTCCCTTATTTTGGTCTGTACTGAATGGAATATGCAGTCGCTGCTCGCTGCTGTCATCATTGGGATCGTATCAAACCGGCGATGGTAAGCGACGTAGAGAGACGCAGATCAACCTAATAGGCATCGGTCATAACTATTTTTCATAATGATAACGCGCGACGTAGCTCTACTGCAAGGGCACGAAATCTGTTAAAGTGTGATTATATTTATAATTATTACATTATATATGATGTTATGGGTAAATGTTTTCTGGGCAAAAATGAAAAATGTAAACCACTTTTTTTCATGTTCCATAGTCTTCATAGAGCAGAAAAAACATGGTTTACAAAAATCTTCACGAAACGTTCAGTATACCAGATTCTGCTACATAACTACATACACTATACCTTGCTGATACCCAGTTCACAGATGTACTTCCACACTTCGTGTGACGTAGCAAACGAGCTGTTCCTCTGCACCATGGGGCTCTGCTTGCTGTCCCTCGCCACCTCTGCCTGCAAGGGACAACCGTTGAAACTTCATCTGTTTGTTGTATTTAGCATTGGGATCCAGAGGAACTGGAGGAACCTGATCAAAACCTGAGCAACCATTATCAAATCCATCACACATGATGGAACCAAAATGGAACCAAACTGGCCCCGGGGCAGTAATAGTGTGACCACCACCTCCAGGGGGGGGGTTCCGGTGAACATGTTTTTAATGCAAAATTAAAAGGTATGACAAACATACATATAGGCAAAGTTATTGACTTTTTCATTTAATATTATAGGCAGCGCTGCTTGCTGGCATGATTGACTGTAATTACTTAATTGGTTGCCCATGCCGTGCAACATTCCACAGTTTGAACATTTTAAAATATTGTAGCCTAATATAACCTCAATCAGCATACTCTTTGAAATGAGGTTTTTGCATTATAGAATACATGGTGCTCATTTTTCCAATCAAATAAACGCTGGGAAAGCCCTAATAATTAGGCTAAGTGTACATTAGGCCTATCTATCTTCATATTGTTTGATGGAAAAAACGTGGCTATACCTATACCCAATGAAAATATAAAATATATAAATTATACACTGTATTGACTAGTTGGAATTAAAACAATCGCTTGAAAACTGAGTGAGGATGAGACCTTTCTAATCTCAAAAAGTTTTTGTATCGGAGCGCATTGATGCGCTGTTGACGGTAACTGGAAAAGTCGGGCCGCCGCAAAGTCGGACTGGGCAAAAGCGCGGAGATCTCGGCCCAGGGATGAGGAAAGGTCTGCCAGGGCTGTGGAAATCTCAGCCAAGGGCTGTGGAAATCTTGGTCAAAATCAACCAGACATGCATATCAACCATTATCAAGCCATATGCATGCAATAGACATGCATACCAGCCATTCCACAGACTTGGGCCGACCTCTCTTTACTATTCGGCCGACTTTGCTGCGGCTAGACTTTTCCGGTGACCCTGTTGACAGTCGCATGGATTCAGTATGGTGAGTGCTTGCTTAGGCTATAACTCGCAGTTAGCTCATCAACACACGGAATGACAGTAGACCTATACGTTTAAGATAATATGCAGTCTGAGTTACTTAAAACAACCGCTGTAGGCCTACATAAGCTGTTTATGGCAGAATTAAACATGTATTTTGAGGTGGAGGACTGCTGTCGCATTGTGACATGCCAGATGCTGAGGGCATGGGGCGCGTCGGCAGGAATGAGGTCTGCAAACGCATACGGTATAATATAATAATAGTAATAGTATTAATATGTTTGCAAATAACAGTTCATGGGCGCTTATTTAGACGAGAGCGGCAGCGCAGCAGCACGCCAGCACAGCGTCAGACTTTTTTTTTCTCCCCCTCTCTTTTTTTTCTCCTCCTCCGTCTTTTGATAGTTTTGCGGGACATTAGTCCCTTTTTGAGGGACGCGGGACAGAGGGTTGAATTTCGGGACTGTCCCGTGAGATCCGGGACAAGTGGGCAGTATAGGCAGTAAGAGTCTGCACTGTCACAGACTTTCAGGGCATTAAGGCGGTGGTTTTCAACCAATCCTTGAGATGTTCCAGTTGGTCCCCAGGCTAAATAATGGAAAGTTGGTTAACCAGATGCAACTCTTGAGAGCGTAAAAAATGAAACCAAATGTAACCAAGAGTTACATGTCCTGAAATGGTGGTCTGTGGCTCAAATTCTGAATGAATTGCGCACCTTGGTATCAAAAAAGTTGAAAACTACTGCATTAAGGAAGGAACCAGAATCGTTAAAATCCTAAAGGATCCCAAGTCTAGTTGTATACATGTATATATATTGTACCTACATGCTTACAGAGCAGGACAGAAAAAATTGATGACTTGATTTAAATATTCACCTTGGAACGTTCAAGTTTGTATAGTGCCAGGTTGCGCCTTGCCCATTTGCACAATTCTCGTCTTTACATTGACTTTTTATGTACCGTAATTTCCGGACTATAAGCCGCACCAGCTAAATTTGGGGCAAAATACTGTTTTTTCCTTGTACCGGTATAAGCCGCACCTCACTATAAGCCGCATCAGACAACAAGCTTCCTGTTAGAGCAGTGGTTTTCAACATTTTCACCCCACAGACGCCAAAACTAAAGATTTCTTTTGGTTTTGTTCACAATTCCCGGATGGATTTTCGCAAACAAAAGAGGCAAAACATCAAAATGAATATGACTTATGACTTATTAATTAAGTGGAGCTAATTTAGATGGTGAATATCATAACTCTTGAGAGTGTAAACATGAAACCAAATGGACCCGCAAGGGTCCATTTGGTTTCATTTTTACGCTCTCTAAGACTTACATCTGGTTAACCAACTTTCCATCATTTAGTCTGGGGACCACCAGGAACCCTTTGGGACCACCTGTTGAAAACCCCTGTTACCTGTAAAAATCCATAGATTGGCCGCACCGTTGTATAAGCCGGAGGGTCAGAAGCATGTGAAAAAAGTAGCGGCTTATAGTCCGGAAATTACGGTAATCTCTCCGCTTTAACCATCCAAGTCTGAAGGCACCATTATTAGGCTCTGGTTTACATTTGACTCATACAGTAGCACCACATCTCACCTTGCTCTGTAGGAACTTAAAACACTGCTGGTTGAGGACCTCCACAAACTCTGACTCAAAGTCCTGGTCGCTGTACCAGGCTCCTCCGGTCACTGACCGGTCCGGCTGCAGGTTGTACAGCATGTACACCTTCTTCTTAGACGCCTGGAAGATTAAAAAAACATATGGATGACGCGTTAACCATCAATATTAATATTGTGCAATTTTGATAACTGAATGTATAATTGTCAATAACAGACACTCTAATCTAATACATTCAGACTGTCAAGACGGAGCTTGTTATGGTTTTGAGAAATGTTTGAGAAATGAATATTGTTACAAGATGTTCATCACAATAATGATATACTGTAAATGTATTTAGTGAAAAATATAGTGACCCAGCCTATGTAACTATTTTACACCATATATTTCAGAACAGTGGGTTTAATAGAAACCAGTGGACTCACAGCCACAGATTTGACGGCTTTGATGAGTTTCTTGCTCTCCAGGTTCTTGAGGATCTTGTTGATCTCAGTCAGAGGGAGATTGCTCTTAAAACGGATGTCCCTGCTCCAGATGCCTGCAACACAATCGCATTGTAGGGCTTGACACTAACACTTGCCCGCTTGCCCAGGGCAAGTAAAAAAAAAATGGTCGGGCAAATGAAGACTGCTACCTGGTTGCCCGATCAGGCAAGTGTGCGACTTAGTGCGTTATAACAGGACATGAGATATATTTGTCTTGAAGGTAGTCATTGTGCTTTGCCTCTGAGTATTTCCATGCTCTCTAGCTATCTCTGTCCTATCTCTCTCCCAGGTCCATTTGGTTCCAAACTATTTTGCTGGGGTCATGGACCCCTGAGTCTGTGACCACTGTGGGAACCACTGATTTACAAGTTGAATATTTAGCTGATTGTGACTTTGTGTGACAAAACGGTCTTCATTTCTTTAGTTTAAAAATAGTTCATGTTTTTTTATCCCTTGGGGGACGCCATTTTACTGTTCCTGCCTGACATAGGTATGACGTGTCACAGGAGATTTTCCCTGGAGTCTGGGGCTCCAAATTGCTTAGAAACGCCACTGACACAAACACAGGGTAAAAGCACCCACGGATGAGGTACACAGTGTAGTGTAAGGTGTAATGCAGTGGTGCACACACTTTTTTGACTTGAGAGCTACTTTCAAAATGACCAGCTCAACAAGATCTACACATCAAAAATGTGATTATTCCATTACTGAAAATCCATTTCAAGGCCCCCCTAGAAAGTTTGAGCTTTGAAATGGCGGTGATGGTGGTAAAACTATCTCTGCTTAACACGAGTTTCCTGAGTTTTTTGGCCACTAGGAGGCGCCAAAGTATTTTGGGGGATTTTTTTTTGTTTTGTTTTGTTGTTGTTTTTTTTTTTTTTAGGCGAGTGCCTAAAGCGATGAAAGTGTTAAATTTGATTTGTGATCTACCTGCACGGCCAATGTGATCTACTGGTAGATCTACCTTTTGGGCAGCCCTGGTGTAATGGATGTGTGTGGCGGACTGCAGGTCTTACCTTTGTTTCCTGCGTCCTCTATGACCTGGTAAACCAGTTTCTCCTGGTTGTCAGAACCTTTCATCTTACTGGGAGACAACACAAGAAACGCATTTTAGCCAAAAAATAAATGAATGAATGAATGAATGAATGAATGAATGAATGAATGAATGAATGAATGACTAAATAAATAAATAAATAAATAAATAAATAAATAAATAAATAAATAAATAAATAAATAAATAAATTACTGATGTCTCTAAAAGGAAAACAGGCTTGGGAGACATGAGGACCAAAGCACCAGATTCTATCACAAATGTTTAAATAGCCCCAAGTCCAAGTTATTATACACTGTTAACACATTTATTACATAATTATACATACATAATTTTTAATTCTATAATGAGTAAGCTTCAACCTGGCTGTCTGTGCGTCCTTCATGCGGTACATGAGTCCAGTGCTGCTTCTGAGCAGGTCCAGCTGACCCTGAAACATACCACACATACATTTTCATTATTATTACATAATGGGGTCTATTTTCGTTACCGCTAAACCCCTTATCCCTTAACTTCTTTTTAAACTATTAAAAAATCATTTTACACTAGTTCAAACGGCCAGTCTACAAGCTCACAGCGTGTTAATAGATTGACATGTTGAAATATTCCAAAAAGTGTTTCAAAATAGTAAAAACGAAGGGATTTGGGATAAGGGGTTTAGCATGTAACGAAAATGGAGCCCTATATCTCGTAGTTTTCTACATGTATAATCGGTGGGGGTTCTTGGTCGTCTTCCATTCCTTTCTGTCCAAAACAACTTGTGGATCACCATCAAACCATTCTTAAGCCGTCATTGGTGCGATGTGACCGCTTGATAAATGTGGGACAAAACATTCTTAGACTAATAAAATCACTTGTAAGCGACTATTACATTTCACACTTGTTCAGCAAAATCTGTGTGGCATATAAAGTTTACCAGATCAGAATGTTCATAAACAAACAAGTAGGGAGGTATTTTGGGGTAGAATGTCTGGGGAATCAAGGATATTTACACAATAAAAAAATATAGTGTCCACGTTCCAGAACAATAGCTATGTATAGTGTGTCAACCTGTGGATATTTACAACGAAATAATATAGTCAATAACAATATCAGGAGGTGATCTGTTGTTCCAGAATTACTGTTTCATACTGAGGAGTGTTTACAGAGACTGACCAGCGACAGCAGTCTGTTGATCACCATCGCCCTCTGCTGGGGAGCCAGATGAGGCATGTCGTTCTGGATCACCTGGTCTGTGATGCCATGAGGAAACTGCTGACACAGCTCCTTTATCCTGCGCGCACACACGCACACGCACGCGCACGCACACACACACACACACACACACTTTTATGAGCCCAAGCCTAAAGCAATTGCTTTTTTGTGCACATCAAGTATAAATCAGGCAGATTCACCAACCCTAACCCCCTAAAAAAAAATAGAATCCCAAATCCCAACAGTTTAAAGGGGAACTCATTTTCAATATTTTACTATGTACCTTCAGGGTGTTGAGTGGACCCAAGAAATAGAGGTCTGAAGAACACCACTAACATGGTGAAACATCTTGATGACATCATCAAGATGTATTTTCAATTTTTCACCATGTTAATGGATTTTTTTAGACGCCTTTTTCTGAGAGTGTAAACTGCATTTGTACGCTCTCAGAAAAAAATGAAAATGGGTGGAATTCCACTTTAATTAATTCCGCACTTTAATCATACTTCCTATTTGACCCATTCGGGGGAAAAGACATATTTGGAATAGTTGTTGCTTTGCATGTTACTGTATAATGTCCCCGTCCTTGTGAACATCTAAAGGTTCTGAAGTCAAAGTAAACAAACTACGCGTCGCTAGCCTTTAGCCACGTGAAACATGAAAACAACATGTGAAAACGTCGGACCCACCTGTTTTCTATCTCCGCAACATCGGCGGCATTTGCCTCCTGCTTGACTTTGACGTCTGCCATTGTGAATGTGATAAAAGTTTCAAGTTTAATCCAGTTAAACGTGGTGTTTAAACATTTATCATAGCAGCATGATAGATATTCTGCTCTCTCTCTATCTGGGTCCTCAAAAAGTTGCCTCAGCCCCGGCGGAGCGACCCGAAATCTGCCTGATTAAAAAAAAGAATGCAACTCTAGTGTTACAGCGACTCCAACGACCTATTGAATTCTGTGACTTCACTGTGGCGTCCGGGCGAGGGGTCGCAAACCGGGCATGTGTTACGAATCACGGTGTAACCCGACGGTTGGTTTCCAAATAAAATCCCATAGTCCGGCGGGGTATTGCGTTGTGATTTGCTACTTGGTTGTCAGACAACCGCTGTAATTGGTATTTGTTTCACAATGAGTTTAACATCGAATGGTATATAAATTGTAGCTGTAAAGACTAACCAAAACCTTACTAGTAGCAGAGGCAAGGACACCCTTAGATATATACCATGACTAGTAGCCATAGCTCCTCGTTCGTCTCCCTTGACAACCACAAGCCAATCACAACAGGGCCATCCGCCCAGTTCATGGGCTCTAAAGCTGTTTCCATGGAGACAATTAATGCAAACGTTACACCGCTGCAAGGAGGGACAGTGCAAAGGAGCATAGTACAGTAATCCATTTCCTTAATTACATTACAATAACATTTAAGTTAATTTAAATTTCATTTAAGTTATTATATATGTTATTCAAGTGAATGTTGTCTTTTGTAACCATCATAATTCTTTAACCAAGTTTACTTTTGATTCCCCCAGCCATCGCTTTTAATGTGTACAAGGCCTAGGCCTACTTATAGGTGATTGAGCCGAGCCCTCATGCTAGAACATCTATGTGTTGTTGTGTTAACTTGAAACTTGAATGGGGACAACAGGTTTCATGTCACTCCATGAGTTTTTTAACCAGACAGACAGTTGGTTAAACAGATGTAACTCTTTAGAGCGTAACAATGAAATGAAATGGACCCTTGCCGCCGGTCATTTTTATGCTCTGGAGAGTTAAAATACTCATCATCTGAATTAGCTCAAGTCTAGAGAATGTAGAAGATTAATGGTCATTTTTTTTATCTGTACGTTTGCCTGTGTTGTTTCCGGAATCCAGCCTGGTATTGTGGACAAAAACAAAAGAGATCTTTAATTTTGGGGTATTTGGGGCTTGAATGTTGTCAAATGGTGGTTCGTGGCTAAAATGCTGAATAAATAGTGGTATCAAAAAGGTTGAAAACCCCTGGTCTTGTTGTGTATGGGTTGCAGATCATGACAGCTGGCAGCGTGGTCACTCCTCTCATCATCCCCATCAGACTACCTTCACATGGACAGAGCAAGCAGGAGATCAGCACCGCCACACCAGTAGAGATCAAATCTGGTACCTCTCTCCAGTGCTGTAGTGTGTGTGTGTGTGTGTGTGTGTGTGTGTGTGTGTGTGTGTGTGTGTGTGTGTGTGTGTGTGTGTGTGTGTGTGTGTGAGACACGCTATTAAAACAAGTATAGCATATTAAGAAAGATTGTTTACAAAGCCTAATTGTATTCGTATAAAAGTAAATGACAAGACAAAAGACATACTTTTGCCCCAAAATAGAGTGTGAGTGGTCCCGCTGTCCCCCTGCGTCCTCCCTCCACTACACCCCTGCCTCCCTCTGTTCAATAACGTCCATGTGTTAGATTTGACTTATCTGAAATGTTTTGGTTTAATAAATTACTCATTTACATCTTGCAGTCAACAAAATGAATGCAACATGAAAACATCCCTAAATTGTATCTGTATTGTATTCCTGTATTGTCGGGTCTGTCACTCTTAGGTTGAAACCATGTACTGTACGTATGTCCAAAATCATTACTTTTCACTTCAGGAAACAAAAGCTTTTGTTAAAGGGTAAAATATTCAGTCTGATTAAATATTACATTTACACCCCACAGACAGACTTATCCACTTTGAACCCTATTTTAGACATGTCATACAAATTTTGCAACATTTCCACATGACACATGACCATTCCAGGCCCCAGTCAAAGGTGGATGATGATGAAGTATAAAATCAGCGAATTAATATATGAAAAACATTAAAATATATGAAGCTAAAAACACAGGGGCGGATCTAGGCATGGGATGCCCCGGCTGCCCCACCAAACATGATGACATGCAAACTTTATATTTCAAAATAAAGTGCTTATATTTAAAAGTATCTGAAACACTACTACTGCTACTAACTAACTACAGCTGTGTCACCACTAAACCAACAGCATTTCATCATTGAAAACAGAAAACTCTCTGAGTCAGACCTTTAGCTTTATGCATGCTGCGTGTCTGTTGCAACTTCAACAACAACTGATGTTATTATTGATGCCTTACTTGCCTATAAAAGTCCTGTAACTAAAAATGGTATGGGTGCGGCTTCTCCGGTCCCCGCAATTGGGAAATGTTACATCCGCCCCTGTTAAGACGCAACAGCCAGTGATAACATTGATGTGTGATCGTGTGGTATTTTTGCCCATGCAGACACAGCAGACGTGTGCATCTTGTACACTGTGGACGGCAGTAAGCCTGAGGCTCTGCAGAATGCAGGCTGTCGAGGTAACAACAGCACCCTGACATACAGCGCACCCATCCATCTACCCCAGGGCAAGGTGTGTGTCAGGGCTGTGGCCCTCACCAGGTTGGTAGGAGATCACTTTTTTTTTTCCTAGTTTCTAGTTTCTGACACTAGATTTGAATTTCTGACGCTACATTTTAGGTTCCGATGCTAGATTCTAGATTCTGATACTAGATTCTACTTTCTGATGCTAGATTCTAGTTTCTGATACTAGATTCTATTTTCTGATGCTAGATTCTAATTTCGGAAGTTAGATTATATAGTTTCTGATGCTATATTCTAGTTTTCGACACTGGGTTTTAGTTTCTCTGAAAAAATAAAATAAAAAATAAAACTATGTTTCTGTGTCAGTGATGGTCAACCTATTTCACACCAAGGACCCCCAGAATTATCTGTATTTGGCTGTGGACCCCCATCTGAAAACATGTTGTTGTAGGGATCCCCCAGAAGCAAAGATTTGAGTTAAAAATGTTTGCTTCCGAAATAATATTCAAAGATTTGCGCCACATTTTTACTTACGATACATTTCTGTGTGTGTGTGTGTGTGTGTGTGTGTGTGTGTGTGTGTGTGTGTGTGTGTGTGTGTGTGTGTGTGTGTGTGTGTGTGTGTGTGTGTGTGTGTGTGTGTGTGTGTGTGTGTGTGTGTGTGTGTGTGTGTGTGTGTGTGTGTGTGCGTGCGTGCGTGCGTGTCTGGCTGGCTGGCTGGCTGGCTGGCTGGCTGGCTGGCTGGCTGGGTGTCTGTCTGGCTATGAACACCGGAGCAGTGATGGCAGACAGAGTGCAACAGTAACAAAGGTCTTTGTGGTGAAGTCAGAGGTCTTGAAGGAGTCTAAATCCAGGAAAGAGGACGAGAACTTCATGAAACAAACTGAACAGGAGCAGTCCAGACAGGTACAGTTAGAGTATCCAACATTTGTTTTCAATGGAATGACAAGGACACAAAGAAAAAGAAAGATACATCCCAAGATTGCTGCTACAAATTCTGTAGCTACACAGCTACAACAAAAAAGTTGAGCTGGTTTCAAATTCAAATACAAAGCTACTTAGTTGTAGTTGTAGATGTGTCAGTGTAAACACAGCCTAAAAATGAGTGAGATATAGGTGCTCTGCTAAATGATTGCTATTGGCAGTTAGGAACTAAATGGACCCTTATAACCTGAGATCCCAAAGATAAAAGCAATATCAAATGGTGGCGATCTGTGGGCTGATGTTTGAGTCGCTGTTAAACGCATCTAAAATGCATGTATGCATGATGAGATTTGAATTCAACTGAGTGAGGGTTTCATCTTCCCTTACAGGAGGCACCACAGAAGAGTTCTGGTGGCAACTCATTATGGCTTCAAGGTGTGTGTGTTACTGTGCATCTGACTGTGCTTGTGCATGCGTGTGTGGTTTGTGTGATGATTACACAAAGTCAGTGGTTTTCAACCAGTGTCCCGGGGACCACCAGTGGTCCTTGAGAGAGCTCCAGGTGGTCCAGACGTAACTCTTTGAGAGCGTAAACATTTTTACTCTCTCAAGAGTTAAAATATTCATCATGTGAATTAGCCCAAGTCTACACAACTAGAGAATGTAGAAGATTAATGGTAATTTTTGCCTGTTTTGTTTCCCAAATCCAGCCTGGTGGACAAAAGCAAAAACAAATCTTTAGTTTTGGGGTCTGTGGAGCTAAAATGCCATCAAATCGTGGTCCGTGGCTGAAATTCTGAATAAAAAGTGGGCCCTGGTATGAAAAAGATTTGAATTTACTTTATTTGGAGCAGAAGTGCAGAAATGTCCTAATAACTTTTGTAAAATGTTTGATCGGCCTGGTGGTAATATTTTGGGCATTTATATGCCACTCTATGTACAGTATTGTTGTTTGTCTAATTCTATGTTTGGATCACAGTACCGAAGCCTTCCAGCAGGTCCCCAAGGGGTCCTCGCTTCCTCAACAGTCGTCTTGGCCCTCGGACCTCTACGGAGGAGGACAACTCCATCCGTCACTCTCAGACACTGGTGCGCTCGCATATTTTAATAGATGATGGGCTACATTTTTGTTACCATCCTAACCCCTTATCCTAAACCCCTTATTATTATTATTTTTTTTTTTACTATTTTGAAAAACCTTTTGGAATAGTTCAACGTGCCAATCTATTGACACATTGTGAGCTTGTAGACAGGCCATTTAAACTATTAAAAAATATTCTTTTTCAATAGTTTAAAAAGGCAAAGAATTTAAGGGGTTAGGGGTTTAGATGGGGGTGACGAAAATGGAGCCCGATATCTCCAGCCTTAAATACAGTCATAACACACTGAATGACCTCACAATTACATTTACGTTTCATCACATTTAATTCAGAATGAAGCTCAAAGTGTTCACAGCAAATGGAAAATACTTGAATGTTACAACATATAACAAAAATAGAATGACCATATTCACATTGGTGTGCATGTGTGTATCATGTGTGTATCATGTATGTATCAGTCGGTGCGTTCCTAGGACAGTCCTCTGTGGACCCTGATGTGTGTAACATGTGTGTATCATGTGTGTATCATGTGTGTATCATGTGTGTATCATGTGTGTATCAGTCGGGGGCTTCCCAGGACAGTCCTCTGAGGACCCTGACCAACACACAGAGGAACAGACTCCACAGAGACACAGACTTCCTCAGGTACCAAGATGAAAACAACACAAACCATTAACATCATTCAGTTTATTGTTTTATCTGGGGTCAATACAGGCACTTTTGTACGACTATTACTAATTCTAGTATATTAGCATTAGCAATAGTAAAAATAACTCCATAATTGTAAAACAGTGACAGAATACCGCAGTCCCCATCACATTGGTTTTCAACCAGTGGTATGCGGTGACCACTAGTGTCACCACTAAACCAACAGCATTTCATCATTGAAAACAGAAAACTCTCTGAGTCAGACCTTTAGCTTTATGCATGATGTGTGTCTGTTGCAACTTCAACAACAACTGATGTTATTATCGATGCTTTACTTGCCTAATAAAAGTCCTGTAACAGAAAATGGTATGGGTACGGCTTCATGAAGCGATGAAGCCGTCCCCATAACATCCCCCCCCCCCCCAATTTGGAAATGTTACATCCGCCCCTGTTCCAGATGCGGTCAGTGCCTGAACCACCGGCCGTCAGATCCATTCGCCCGCTTCTGTCTGCACTGTGGCTTCCCGTTGGCTCCTGTACCCGGACGAGGTTTACCTCCCACAGAAGGTGGACAGGTCTGTCTGCTCCTACCATGTTTCTGACTCATCTCAATAGACCAGGGGCTCGATTTTGGTTACATTAGCCCTTATACGCAATTAACGCACTTAGCATTGGGGAAGAGCCATTCCCACACTAAAGCTAATAATATCGTTACCATCCGATCTCCCTTAAACACCTCCTATACCCATTAAATTATGCATAGGTGTGGTTTGGGCGTTTTTTAGCTTTCATCCAATCCGTGTTGGTCTTGCCATTCCCTTTAATTCATCCCTTATCTATTTCCCTTATACCTACTGCTAAGCCTGACCGTCCTAAGCACGCAGCCTGGCTGCGGGCTTAGGACAGACACATGCATGAGTAGCCTATTCTCATTCGGTGGAAACGGTCCACCGAATCCCCGACACTTACATTTTGCTAGATCCCGCATCGTAGAGAAGACCTACCCACATATTCTATACAGCATCTGAGAGAGAAGCTTTTTCCCGTCACGCTGCATTTTGAAATGTAAAAAATGGTCCGGAATTGACCGAGAAATGAATGATCGAAAAGACGTATTTTTTTGCCGCGAATTCCCGATTTTTTTGCAATTTACAGCATTGCGTCACAAGTTAATTAATGTATTTAATTATATTATATACTGTACATTACCTAAACACAAGGAAGTGACCGACAGCAGGCAATCTACAGCTGTTTATAGGACAATCCATAAATAAGGAGATGAATTGAACTGGCGCCTTTCCACGTGGAGTCGTGGACATCTCCAAAGGCGCACAGACGCCGCACCGTTCACACGTGGCTCTGCCTTCTCGTATCGGTTAAGGGGTGCTCTCAGATGGCGTTATCTAGTTCCCAAATCTATTTGACGAAATTAGCAACTTAAGGGACTGCGCAACAAACACGCCCATGACCACACCTCCAGTCACAAATAACGGTGTCGGCATAAAGAATAGTGGCTAAGGGAAGAGAAAAGGTGACCAAAATAGCAATAAGGGAATTCGCTGCGGGTATCGGGTAACTTTAGGGACAACGGGTGGAACAAAAATCGTGCCACAGGAGTGTAAAACTCAGATACAGAGTGGGCCAAAATTTAAAACTGAACAAAGCTGCGGGCCAAGTTTGAACGAACTAACCTTTTAAACGTTAATTCCACCCATTTTCAAAAAATGGGTCTGAAAGAAAAATAATTAACACGGTGAAATACATCTTGGCGATGTCATCAGATGTATTTCACCATGTTAATGATTTTTTCAGACCTCCATTTTTAGGAAATACAGAATTGGGGGAACTTTTTTTTATCATGTCCACACAACATCTCTAAGGTACTGTATATTAATAACATATTAAAATGTGTATATTAATAACATATTAAAATGTTGAAAATGGGTGGTCTTTACCTCAATTTGATAATGTCTCAAGGGCCAAATGAAATTACACCACGGGCCAAATTTGGCCCGCGGGCCAGAGTTTGACACCCATGCAATAGACCGTTCAGAAAGCTCCTCCCTCCCCTAACTGCTATGGTCCAATCACAGCTAAGCATACCATGTGATAGACAAACCTCTCCACCAATAGCTTTCCAATATGTTAAAACGTTGTTTTAAAAAATAAATGTCACACACGTTTTCCCACTGCATAGGGCATCATGCCTTGTTGATGGATTTGGAAGGGATTTTGAAGTCCAAAAATGAACCAGTATGTGTAATGTCCATGATATTTACTTGGGTGGACACTGGGGAGAGGGCGGGGCTTCCCTAAAGGTCTATTGGATCTTCAAACTGTCTGTCCATCCACCTAGTTGTTTTTTCGAACATCGATTACGTGTGACAAAGTCATGTGGAGAAATACAGTAATGGTCAAAAACCTCCAAGCTCCACTTCAGCTGTATTCGGGTAACGTCATGATGACAATGTAAGGATCAGGTGTGTAGTGGACATCTAAAATATTTCTGGGGCAAAAGTAGTCCTATGATTTTTGTCTTTTGTCATTTACTTTTATGGATACAATGAGGCATTGTAAACAAATCTTCCTCAATATGCTACACTTGTTTTAATAGTGTGTCTGTGTGTGTTGCGCAGGTGCACGCAATTGCGCATGCAAATGCAATGCAATATTTTACAATGTCATTAATATACCTTAGAGATGTTGTGTGGACATGGTAAAAAGAAAAAGCCCCCCCCCCCCCATTCTGTGTTTCCTAGAAATGGAGGTCTGAAAAAATCATGCATGTTGAAATACATCTTGATGACATGTGTTTCACCATGTTAATGAGTTTCCTTTTTTTCTGAGAGCGTACAATGGAACTGGGTGGATTGCCCCTTTAAGAGGTGTCTCCCCACTTCTAAAAGTCCCACTACAACACTATAAGGAGACATTCAAGCAGCTGACAATGCAGTCACCAAGTCACCATGCAAAATTTTATGAGAGTGATTTGATCCGATAGTATTGTGTTTTAAAACATGTTTTCTTTTTTGTCATTTTCCGAAAAGTTAAAAGTTGTATTGGTGAATTTAGACAATCTACAGGCTCACAATGTGTTGCAGGTGTGACTCTGAGCCGATTCCCTGTACTAAACTGTGAAGCATTACTGTGTGCTGTATGTGAATTGTCCTCTAGATGGCGCTGTGTGTCCACTGTAACACCATGGTTCCCTTCAACACTGCAAGCTGTGTGATCTGTGAGGCCCCTATAGAACCACAGCTACAGCCTCAAGCCAGCTTAAAACTACAGGTAAAAACACTTGCCTGTCATAGATATATACCGTAATTTCCGGACTATAAGCCGCACCTGAATATAGGCCGCACCAGCTAAATTTGGTGCAAAATCCTGATTTTTCCTTGTACTGTATAAGCCGCACCTGACTATAAGCCGCACCAGACAACAAGCTTCATGTCAGATCAGTTCAGTTCAGTTCAGTTCAGGTTTATTTGTCATATGCATAAATACAGTGACTGTATAAATACAATGAAATTCATTGTGCTACAGAGCATCTCAGTCTTCTCAAACAAAAACAACCACAGGCAGAACAGACGCAAACAAAAACCACAGGCAGAACAGAAACATAACACACAGAGACAAGGTGCATAAAAAGTGGCAGAACACTACGGAACAGTACAGTACAGGTCAGCTGTTCAGCAGCCTGACTGCCTGCGGGAAGAAGCTGTTAGTCAAACGAGTGGTGCGAGATCTGATGCTACGGTAGCGCTTTTTGGAGGGAAGTAGTTGGAACAAGGCATGGGCCGGGTGACTGGAGTCTCCAATGATGTTATGTGCTTTCCTTTTACAGCGTGTGGTGTAGATATCGCCTAGACTGGGGAGTGATGTGCTGTTACCTATGATTCTTTCTGCTGTTCTAACAGTCCTCTGCAACTTCTTGCAGTCCTGGGCGGTCATGTTGCCGTACCACACAGTAATACAGCCTGTTAAGACACTCTCAATTGTGCACCGGTAAAAGTTTACGAGAGCCTTAGTGCTCAAACCAAACTTTTTGAGCCGTCTCAAAAAGTACAGTCGCTGCTGTGCTTTCTTAAGAATGTGCTCGGTGTTCAGGGACCATGTGAGTGTGTCCGTGATGTGAATTCCCAGGAATTTGAAGTAATCAACTATGTCGACAGTTTGCCCATCGATGTAAATGGGAGTATGGATCACACTGGACTTCCTAAAGTCGACAATGATTTCTTTGGTCTTGCTAATATTAAGTGAGAGGTTGTTATTTCTGCACCACAGGACTAGCTCCTCAATCTCTTCCCTGTAAGCTGTCTCATCACTGTCCACTAACAGACCGATCACAGTGGTGTCATCCGCAAACTTGATTATGGTGTTATTAGGAAAACGTGCAACACAGTCGTACGTAAACAGACTGTACATCTGACAACAAGCTTCATGTTAGAGCAGTGGTTTTCAACCTGTTTGATCCACAGGGCCCACTATTCAGCATTTGAGCTACAGACCACTATTTGACAACATTTTAACCCCACAGAACCCAAAACTAAAGATTTCTTTGGTTTTGGTTTCCACAATTCCAGGATGGATATTTGCAAACAAAACAGGCACAACATAGAGGTCAAAATGACCATGACTTATTAATTAAGTGGTGCTAATTTAGATGGTGAATATCATAACTCTTGAGAGTGTAAAAATGAAACCAAATGGACGCTTGCGGGTCCATTTCGTTTCATTTTTACACTCTCAACGAGTTACATCTGGTTAACCAACTTTCCATCATTTAGTCTGGAGGGACCACCTGGAACCCTCTCAGGGACCACTGGTGGTCCCCGGACCACCTGTTGAAAAAAAAAACACCAGTAAAAATCCATAGATTGGCCGCGCCGTTGTATAAGCCGCAGGGTCCAAAGCATGTGAAAAAGTAGCGGCTTATAGTCCGGAAATTACGGTAGATACCTTTAATCCTGCAGGGGAGAATATTTTGTCTATGAGAGGCAGCACACACACAGCAGCTACAGAGTAAGGAAAGTAGTAAAGTACTTTTTTGAATAAAACACAATTTATTTTAGTTTTAGTTCAATTGAATAATTGTTTAGTCTTAAAAATCTAAATCTTTGTCTTTTAGACAACAACATTAACGGTAGATAATGCAAAAAAAGTACAGACGAGAAGCACCCCAATAAAGAACCAAACCACTGTCATGCAGAAGTACCAAAATAAAAGTAGAGCTCCAAAGTTTTGTGGTATTTTTTGAAGTGAAGTGAAAATACCATATAAAATATGGTATGATATGGCTTTTATATTGTAGCCCAGGGGTTTTCAACCTTTTTGACTCCAGGGACCACCATTAATTCAGCATTTGAGCCACGTACCACCATTTGATTACATTTTCACACCAAAGACCTAAAATTAAAGAATTGTTTTGATTTTGTCCACATTACACTGTTTTGCCAACAAAACAGTGTAAACTTCTTGATTAAGTGGTGCTAATTCAGATGATGAATATTTTAACTCTCGAGGGTGTAAAAATGAAACCAAGTGGACCCGCAAGGGTCCATTTGGTTTCATTTTCACACTCTCAAGAGTTACATCTGGTTAACCAACTTTCCATCATTTAGCCTGGGGACCACCTGGAACCTTCTCAGGGACCACTGGTGGTCCCCGGACCACCTGCTGAAAACCCCTGTTTGTAGCCTATTTAAAGCAAAGTCTGATATACATTTGGTGTTGTTGTGCCTGTCTCTTCTGGTGTGGTAGGCGAAGGTGGTGTGTCCATCTTGTGGGACAGGGAACCCAGGCCATATCTTCTACTGTGTGACCTGTGAGACTAGACTGCCACAGACCGTGTCCACATCCACGGTAAGACGCCCCTGTTGTAGCTTTATATAGTCTCGTATATTATAGCTTAGATTTATAGTTGTAGTTTCTAGCTGTAGTATATTGTACTTGTAGTTTCTAGTAGTTGTATAAATATATGTCCTGTCTAGCTGTCTGTTAGCTTCACACTACTGCCACTTTATCACACCTGGTTAGCTTAGCACCTTCACCTGAAGTTAGGTGTACAGTTTGCACTTTACTGGTCTGCTGCACTATTGTTTGTTTCGTCTATATATTGTCTCGCCTTGGTCTTATTGCACTGTCTATTGTCTTGACTATTGTCTTATTGCACTGTCTATTATCTTGACTATTGTCTTATTGCACTGTCTATTGTCTTATTGCACTGTGGAAAATGGAAACGCTATTTCATCCCTGTATATGTCCTGACATACACTGGAGTGACAAATAAAAAACCTATTGCGGAAGGCCAAAACGCTAAACGCTGAACTAAAGACTGCGTAATAATAATTTAATTTCAAGATAAAAGTAAGAGTAAGACCAACCATTTTGACACCAGGGCCCACTATTTATTCAGCATTTGAGCCGCGGCACGCACCACCATTTGATGACCATTTGGTTCCATTTGTACACTCTCAGGGCAAAAGTGGAAACCTCTCTCTTTTGTCCCTCTTTCCAGCTGCAACATCCATCCCGAGAGCTCAGTTTTCTGACCACTCAATGTCGCAATCTGTTATTATTATTTTGGGTCTGTGTGTTCGTTCCCAGGAGGTGTTCAGTGGTCAGAGCGCCCCGCCGCTTCCATCAGGAGAAAGCAAGATGGTGGCCTGTTCCAAATGTAAACGAATCAACCACTCCGACGCACGCTTCTGCGACTGGTGTGGATCCAAGGTACTGGGAAGTCTTTCTACATCTTGATCGATCCAGTGGTGTAAACTAAATGTATAGATTTGTTAAGGAACTGCACATAACTTAACAAGTATATTTTCTACTTTATTGTAGTATTTCCAATTTTACTCCAATACATCTTATATTGCAAAACATATTGGACTTGTGCTCCATTACAATTATAGGATCATTTTACTTAGCAACTAGAGTTGTGCCCCTACGGGGCACAGGTCTCCACCGTCCGGGCTCAAGAATTGATGATATTATTCTAATATATATAAAACACTAATGTCTTTTCTCCGGCTCAGCTATGAGATCTATGACGTCATCATTACATCACACACGGGACGGAATGACGGGACGGAATGACGGGCTACAGACACGGGCGGAATGACGGGGTGCGTTCCATAGTCACCACCTTACGGTGGAGACAACAATCATAGTCCTCCACCACCTCCACATTATAAATCATAGTCCTCCACATTATAAATCATAGTCCTCCACCACCTCCACATTATAAATCATAGTCCTCCACATTATAAATCATAGTCCTCCACATTATAAATCATAGTCTTAGTCAAGCTTCTCAATCTCAGGGGTCCTCCTAGAGTCTTGTACCCAGCTCTCCACCGTCTGGGCTCAGGTTTGAAGGTCTACTAGTACTAGTGTATCAACTATAACCTCGTCATGACGCCATGACGGACGGCCTGCATGCACAGACAGACAAGTCGTGGGACAGACACATTCGGGGACTGACGGGCTGCGTGTACAAACAGAGGGCGTTTTATACCCATGACCTATGACCTTCATACCTATGACCTCATCATGACGTCATCTCAAGCTTCTCAAGCTCAGTCTTCCTCCTAGAGACCTGTACCCAGGTCTCCACCGCCTGTACAGGTTTGAACGTTCACTGGTACTAGTGTATCAACTACAACGTCATCATGACGTCATGACGAACAGGCCGGGTGCACAAACAGTCGTGCGACAGACAGATTCGGGGGACGGACGGGCTGCGTGCACAAACAGTCGTGCGACAGACAGATTCGGGGGGACGGACGGACGGAGGGCGTTTTATAGTCCCCACCTTCGGTGGAGACAATTACTTTGTAGATTATTTGAAATTTGCACACGATTGCTGAATTCCTAAAATAACCATAATGCTTGGGTGCACTGCCCCCTCCTTGTGGATAAGGCGGTGGCTGTCTTACTTGCGTGAGTGGAGCGGGCGCAAGTTAAGTGATCAGTAGTTTGCGGTTGTCGACCGTCTCTGGTTTAGGTGATGACGTAATCGTGACGTAATTTGGAGATCTTTATAAGACAAAGACAGCCAAATGTTCCGGCTGAAGCAAAGGTCGCTATCGAACGCAGGTCGCGGCGAGGAAAGAATATAGTAAAAGTAAACATCTATCATTTCTCCACAACTTTACATCAATAAACTTCTTGGAAGATGCCAAGAAGGAGGCGGCCACTAGGGCGCCTTCCAGCCCTTCCCCGTCCATCACCCATGGCCAATTTGGCCATGTTTGCGGCTACAGTCGGCAGCGCAGCAATTGGCTCTGTTGTCGGCTACACCATTGCCAGATTGAGATTCGACGAAGGAGGAGGGGGGAATGCTGAGGCTGCCAGGCCTGACGTCACCCACCAGGAGCCTTTAGGGCCCCGATACACCTAGCAATGTTTTGATCAACATCAACAAGCAACGTCAATTATCAACGTTGACTTGGGCAACATTTTGGAATCCTCCAATCACAGCCCTCCTGGGCGATTCCACCGATCGCGCTGCTTCCTGCGGCCAGCCAGCCAGCCCCCCCCCCCCCCCCCCCCCCCCCCCCCCCCAGCCCGATTGCGCTGCTTCCCGCGGCGCGACAGCCCCCCCCCCTCTTTCACATAGACACACGCAACTCCGTTCGCCGTTGTTTTAAGTAGGCTAAGTAAAATAATAGCATGGCATTTGGTTTTATTTTTAGTTTACACTCTCAAGAGCCAACTTTCATCTGGTTACCTGGGGACCACCTGGGACCCTCTCAAGAACCACTGGTGGTCCTCGGACCACATTGAAAACTACTGGCCTATAGGACCAGTTTTTATTACATCGCGGTGAATGGAATAGGCTACAGGTTAATATTCTGCAGTGTAGGATTAAATCCATGCATTTTTAGAAAGAGCGCAGCCCCCCCTCTCCCCCCGAGTCGGACTGCTGCCTGTGAGTGACCACATAGCCTAAATCAGAGATAGATAACTGCCAGCAGTGACAAGACAGTTCATAAACTCATATCAACCATATATGTGATTGCCGGTGATTAATAAATGAATCGATGGCAGGCACATGACTGCAGGAGTGCAGGTGTTACATATTAGTGTGATGATGCTGATTTACAAGCTTTCTATCCTTCGTGCTGACCATAATTGTAAATAGTGAGGCTGTGCATGTAGGCTATTGTCACTGCAAATAAAAGTGGCTTTTATTTATTTATTTATTTTTTTCCATCAGGATTAGGCATTAATGAATAAAAACTTTCCACCGATTGCGCTGCTTGCCGCGGCGCCCTCCCTCTCTGTTTCACACGGAGACACGCAAGTTGCCTTGTTTATTCAGTAAGTAAAATAATAGCATGTTATTTGGACCCGCAAGGGTCCACTCGGTTTTATTTTTAGTTTACACTCTCAAGAGTTACATCTGGCTAAACCAACTTTTCATCTGGTTAACCAACTTAGCCTGGGGACCACCTGGAACCCTCTCAAGAACCACTGGTGGTCCTCGGACCACATTTTTTTTTATTACATCGCAGTAAATGGAATAGGCTACAGGTTTGTATTCTGTAGTGTAGGATTAAATCCATGCATTTTTAGGAAGAGCGCACGTAGCCTACCTATCTCCCCCTCAAGCTTTCTATCCTTCATGCAGACCGTTGTACAAACCAGACGTAGGCTACTGTAGATCCACATCGATGCAATCTCCCGCCGATCCGCGATCACGACTACCGAAATTGCTCTCACAAGCAGCCTACTGTAGGTCTGCAGTTTATCTGAGTGACTGAGGCGAACGATATACCTGTACTAACGTAGCATATAATATCATTTTAAATAGTCAGGCTGTGCATGTATTTGTCACTGCAAATAAAAGTGTCTTTTATTTTATTTTCACCCCACCGGGATGAGGGATGTAATCTCGCATAATATGCCTTTTCAAACCTATATTATATTTTTCATCTGTATCATTTATTAGGTTTTATAGCTATTAGGAGTGAATAGATAACTTTAGATACCTTTCTGCAGTTCAGACAATGCTGCTCCGCTTGTTTAGGACAGAAAAACAGGCAAGGACAAATCCTACGACAGCTCCCGACCTGACGTGGGTTTTGTCCGGACGTGGGATCAACTTCAAGTTCATGGTGGGAATGATATATGTCAAACAAGGTGGGAATTCTGCTCTACGCATGTCCTATGTTCATTTTTGGGTGTACACCACGTTGATAAATGAGGGCCAAAGTGACTACAAACTGTGAGAGGGATTTGACGAGGTGCTCAAACAGTGCAAGTTTGCCAATGGACGGTCGTGAGGAAGCCAAGACGTTGGCCAATGTTGAACGCACACTGAATCTGCAACAGACATAACCAAACATAAAGAACAACAGAATTCCAATTCACAAAAGGTTCAATAACCTTGCTTTATTGGAACAGCTGCCATTATGTCGCGGTACTTGTTCTCTGGTTGCTCGCTCTGCTCTCGCACAAGTAGGCCACCGTGTGCCACTCTGAGTGCAGCAGTTGTAGTTTTTTTTCCCCCTGGCATAAGGTTAAGTGCATTTATAGTCTGAATGGTACACAGCAAGTAGGCCATGGCCTACTTGTGCACAATGCACACGTTTGCACTCTACCAAGTGCTGATCTAGTTAAAGGTATAGTAAGGTATAGTAAGTGATTTCACTTAATTCATTATTTCTTCTTTTTTTGGCTAATCCTCCCTACTATAGTGTGGTGACCATATAAGGAGTTCCTCCCTGTCCCCTAGTGAGCCCCTGTGGTCAAAAAACCCTAGTTTCAGTTTGGGCTTTGGGAGAAAAGCCTTTTGTCCAATCAGGATGAGAGGGGCCTTCTTCCAATCAGGATCGAGTGAGGGTGGGCCTTGGTGTATGTATTGTTGTTGTTGTCTCCACCGTAAGGTGGTGACTATAATTCGTACCCTGTCCATCCGTGCACACGCCTGTTACAGGCACATGTCTGTCTCACATCCTCAGATAGCGCCTCCAGGCTTGAAGCAGGCGGGCCCTGATGCACGAGTGCCCCGAGAGCACGCACGCTGGTTTGCTTTGTGCACGCGGACAGGGCAGTTTGTGTTTAAGTTGTTTTCTGGATGAATCAGCGGTCCTCACGTCATATAGGCCTACTACCTCTCAAAACATAACGGATGTATTATATGGGGCTAAAATGTCCTCAAATGGTGGTCCGTGGCTCAAATGCTGAATAAATGGTGGGCCCTGGCATCAAAAAGGTTGAAAGCCACTGTATTAGAATGTTGAAAATGGGTGGACCTTTAATAATAGTGTGTAACCCTGTCTCCTGGTGCAGCCAGCCCACCCGGCCCGTCATGTGGTGTGTTCTCGGTGTGGAGCCAGCAGTCATCCGTACGCCTGCTACTGTGGGACGTGTGGCGTGTTCCTGGAGGGGCCGGACCGCCGGTTCGAACCCCACGGTACCACCACAACCTCTATGGACCTGGAGCACAACAACCTGGTACAACACAAACAGTATAACAACACCTAGGCCAGTGGTTCTCAAACCTTTTTCAAGTCAATGTACAGTACGTTTTTATTTGGACGCGGAAGATCCATCTGAAAATGTTGTGTTCTTGGGACCCCAGGAAGATTTAGCGTTACAGGAATGCAAAATTATTTTTTTAAAAACATTTTAGATATTACATAAAAAAGAAACCCCTTTCCTACAACAGGTGTTTGTGTTTGTGTGCGCATAAATTCCTTTAATCTTGATCCGTTGCCAGATTTGCAAGAGAAACAAGTGGCCAGGTATATGAAATCAAGCACAAATGAAAATAGCTCATCTACACGTTCACTGCGATACATTGTGAGGTTGTGCATCTGTCATTTAAAAACACAGAGTATAAATTGAAATATTTGGAAATACTTCTTAAACATTTGAATAAAGACGGCACAAAGCATTTTCAGATGGATGAGTGGCGGACAATTACAGGTTAATCTGATGTGAAGAAATGTGGAAATCACTAGTTTAAACAACATTAGGGAGCAGGCCAAAATAAGTTCACCGTAGAAACAAGTCCCAAAAAACATCAACCAGCAACTATTTGCAAGTGACTTAACAAAGTAACAAAGGAGTTGAATGTCGAATGTTTTATCTTAATCAGTTTTTGTTGTTGTTTTTCTTTTTCTTTTTTAAGTTAAAATATTCATCATCTGAATTAGCACCACTTAATTAAGAAGTTTACACTGTTTTGTTGGCCTAGAATTGTGGACAAAATCAAAAGAATTCTTTAATTTCAGGTCTTTGGTGGTGTGAAAATGTAATCAAATGGTGGTCTGTGGCTCAAATGCTGGATAAATGGTGGTCCCTGGAGTGGAAAAAGTTTGAAAACCCCTGGTATATATAGCAACAAATGCGCCAAGTTGGCAACACTGCGCTGCACAAATGCAAACACTCTATTTGGGCCTGGTGGGAATCTTCACTCTTGTTGTTGTTGTTGTTACTATTCATTGTTTTTTCATTTTCTATTCATTGATTTCACCTCAGATCTCCCACAGTGCCATCTGGAAGCCCCTCCCTTCCTCTGGCCCCACCCCCAGCCTGGCTCTGGCCCCGCCCACAGTGGCAGACCGTGCCACTCAGACCGTGGGACTGTTCTACCCTTCTGCTACTCACTTACACAAGAGAGAACAGCAGGAGGCGCTAGACACCAAGAGGCAGGAGGCCATGAGGGACCGAAGGCCTCTACTGACCGCTGTCAGTCCAGGAAGAGGTAAGGGTCAGGGGTGTAGTGTATGGGGGGATGCAGAAGAGAGGCGTCCCCCCCACTTCTCACATCTAAAATATTTTTGGGGCAAAAGTAGGCCCTATGTTTTTTTGTCTTGCCATTTACTTTTGTAGTATTACGCAGAAGCAGGGATCAAACCCGGGACTCCCACTCGCCAGTCCAACGCACAACAAGTCGCGCCAATAAGGCTGAGCCCGATTGGCGGGGCTGTTGTGGCTGGCTCATGGCTGGGTGCTACATTCACCCCCTTGATCTTTTGGAGCGCGTCCTCGCGCTTCACACTTCACACCACGAACCGCCGTACACGATGTCCCTCATGTGGACCCGCAAGGACGTAGACGGGTATATTGGGAATAACACCCGCACTCCAAATCCTGCCAGCTACGCCAGATTGTAGTATTACGCAGAAGCGGGGATCGAACCCGGGACTCCCACTCGCCAGTCCAACGCACAACAAGTCGCGCCAATAGGGCTGAGCCCGATTGGCGGGGCTGTTGTCGCTGGCTCATGGCTGGGTGCTACACTTTCATGGATACAATTAGGCATTGTAAACAATCTTTCTCAATATGCTATACTTTTAGTAACGTGTTTGTGTGTCAATATTTCACTATGTCATTAATATACCTTAGAGATGTTGTGTGGACATGGTAAAAATTCTGATTTTCCTAGAAATGGAGGTCTGAAAAAAATGGTGCATGGTGAAATACATCTTGATGACATCATCAAGATCTGTTTCACCATGAGTTTTCCTTTTTTCTGAGAGTGTACAAATGGAACCAAATGGACCCGCTAGGGTTCATTTGGTTCATTTTGTGCACTCAGAAAAAAAATGAAAATGGGTGGAAATTCCCCTTTAAGAGGCGTCCCCCCACTTCTAAAAGTCGAGGGCTTCCAACAGGGCCGGATATAGGCATGGACATGGGGGGGCAATGCCCCCCCTAAATGCCCTGACTGCCCCATCAATCATGACGGCATGCAAACAACCAAAATTTCAAAGATATTTTAAATTAAAGTGCTTATATTGTACTAACTAACTACAATTGTGGCACCAATAAACCAACAGCATTTCATCATTGAAAACAGAAAACTCTCTGAGTCAGACTTTATGCATGCTGCGTGCCTGTTGCAATATTATTGTTTTACTTGCCTAATAAAAGTCCTGTAACTGAAAATGTTATTGGAATGGAAGTTGCACCCATACCATTTTCAGTTACAGGACATTTTTAGTCAAGTAAAGCATCAATAATAACATCAGTTGTTGTTGAAGTTGCAACAGACACGCCGCATGCACATAGGCGGATTATGAAATTAAGGGCCCCTGGGCCGCCACCAGCCAAAGGGCCCCCCTACACCGGAGGATTTTTCTGCCCGGCGCGGCGGCATGATGGTTTATGACTATTGAGGCTATTTTAATGACACAAAACTAGTTAACCCACTGTTAATTGACCGTGTGCACCATTATTATTCACTTTTACCCTTTTTTTGGGTGGGCCCTGAGCTTGAGCCTCTTTGCAATCACACGGACACTCAAGCTCATGGGCCCCCCTAGCTCAGGGGCGCCTGGGCCTGGGCCCAACGTGCCCGTTGGATAATCCTTCCCTGAGCATGCATAAAGCTAAAGGTCTGACTCAGAGAGTTTTCTGTTTTTAATGATGAAATGCTGTTGGTTTAGTGGTGACATAGCTGTAGTTAGTTAGTAGCAGTTTCAAATCATTAAATATAAGCACTTTAATTGGAAATATCTTGTTGGTTGTTTTGCATGCCATTGTGTTTGGTGGGGCAGACTGGGCATTTAGGGGGGGGCATTGCCCCCCCCCCCCCACGCCTAGATCCGCCGCTGAAACTAAAGCAGTCCCCTCTCCTCTGACTCTCCTCTCCTCCTGCAGGTTACTGGAGGCAGCAGTTGGACCATGTGTGTGCTCATCTGAGGAGCTACGCCCAGAACAGGCCAGACTTCAGGACTCTGATAGGAGAACCACACATGGGCCGCGTACGTACGTCCGTCCAACCCACACGCCTCAACTCGTTTCACAGATAGGGGCGCTGCTGTGGGTGCTGGCGGCGTGTCTGCTCCTCTGCGTCATCAGTGCCCATATCCGAGGCGGGGTTGGTGAAAGGGCCTTTCTGTGTGGAGTTTGCATGTTCTCCCCGTGTCCCCTAGGGTAGATACCCTCACAAAAACATGCAGTAATCCTAGACTCTAAACTGGTTGGAATAACGTGTTCCTTCCACGCGCTACGTCCAACCAGGGAAACTCCCCCCCTGTCAGGTGAAAAGAAGGCAGGCCAGTCCGCTGCCTCCCCAGGTTGGCGGAGGGTGTTTAAAGCCCATGGATCACATTAGGTATTGGGCACTGGGTGAAAAAAAATGGCTTACAAAATTGTGGGATAAAATATAAACATGAAACATGATGAAACAACTGGTGGTTTTCAACCAAACGTCGAAAATCTACAGGATTTACAAATTGACTGGAATCTCTTGTCATTAGTTAGTCATTGATTAACTAATTATCATTAAAATGACAGAGATCTCATAATAGACCGTTCAGTCAGTAAGCCCCTCCCCAAATCTCTATGGTCCAATCACAGCTAAACATGTGATAGACAAACCTCTCCACCAATAGCTTTCCGATATGATAAAACATTGTTTTAAAAAATAAATGTCTCAGACACACGTTTTTCCACTGCATAGGGCCATGCCTTGTTGATGGATTTGGAAGGTCTGGTTCCAAAAATGAGCCTGGCTGGAAAGTGTCGTAGAATGAGGTGGACACTGGGGAGAGGGCAGGACTTACCTAAAGGTCTATTACAGGGGTTTTCAACCTTTTTGACACCAGGAACCACAATTTATTCATCATTTGAGCCACGGACCACCATTTGAGGACATTTTAGCCCCAAAGACCTAAAACTAAAGAATTATTTTGGTTTTGTTCACAGTTCCAGGCTGGATTTTGCAAACAACACAGTGTAGACTTCTTGTTTAAGTGGTGCTAATTCAGATGATGAATATTTTATCTCTTGAGATACAAAGAGTTACATCTGGTTAATCAGCTTTCCATCATTTAGCCTGGGGACCACCTGGAACCCTCTCAAGGACCACTGGTGGTCCCCGGACCACCTGTTGAAAACCCCTGGTCTATTGTATACCGCTGTCCTCATTATGGCTCAGTTCTAAGAAAATTACACGAGACAGTTCTGAGAAGTATGAGCTCAGCAGGACTTTTTCGTCTCAGAATGGCCATGCTCTGCAGACTCCCATTGTTCCGAGACGCAAAACCCCTAGACCCCTCCAACCGCAACCCTAATCCTAAATCCCCGACGCTCAACCTAACCTCACAGACCGTCAGGGGTCAGGGATTTAGGCTTAGGGTTACGGTTGGAGGGGGCTAGGGGTTTTGCTACAAACATTGCTACACCCTTCTCTAAACCTACCCCTAAACCTAACCGCAAGCAGATTTGACTGTTATCAGTGGATAAGATTGCGGTTTAGAGATGCCCGATATTGACTTTTTTACCGATATCCCGATATTAGCCAACTTCTAATTCCCGATACCGATATCAACCGATATCAACCGATACCGATATATGCGGCCTCCAGCGGTGGAAAAATAACAGAAACTATTACTATACAAATATTTCATATAAATAAACATTTAGTATAAATACGAATTCATGTTATAGCCTAGAAATACTCCATACAACTATAAATTCAACATGTAGCCTACTTGAGTAAAGTACAAAAGTATAAACATGACCGTAGCGCTGAGTCTACATCTCTGTAAATAGTCATAATTTCCAGTTTGTAAATACCGATACCGATATTTTCCGATATGAAATTTGAAAGCTTTTATCGGCCGATAATATCAGAGGGCCGATAATATCTGCCATCTCTATTGCGGTTGTCATCTTATCAGTGAGTAGGCTCCCAGACAACATGCCTCCTCGATAAGATGGTGCTGATAAGCAGCCTACTGGGAATTATCGCTTGATAAGGGTAGAAGCGTGTGATGAGCTGAATATTGTGTGTCTCTTCATAGCATGTCTCTTTACTGCCCCCCTGATGGATGTTATGGTGGATGTCTCCTGTGTTGTTACAGATGGTCTCAGCCACGGTTCAGGAGGACAACTTTGAAGTCAGTCTGAGAATCAACTTCGTCTCTGCTGGACCAGAAGTCAAAGTATGTGTTGCTACTAGTCTAGTTGTGTATGTTTGTTTCTTGGACGTTGTCAGGGTCGGATTGACCATTGGGTGTACAGGGAGGTCTCCCGGTGGGCCACGACCCGTAGGTGGGGGGCGATGGTATCACGACATGATTAAAAGCACTGGTTTTCAACCTCTTTGATACCAGGGCCCACTATTCATTCAGAATTGAGCCACGGACCACCATTTGATGACATTTTAACACCAACAGACCCCCAAAACTAAAGATTTGCTTTTTGGTCCACAATTCCAGGCTGGATTTGGGGAAGCAAAACAGTCAAACATACAGATCAAAATGACCATTAATCTTCTACATTTTGTAATTAGACTTGGGTCAATTTAGATGAATATTTTAACTCTTGAGAGCGTTAACATGAAACCAAATGGACCCGCAAGGGTCCATTTGGTTTCATGTTTACGCTCTCAAAGAGTTACATCTGGTTAACCAACTATACCAGGTAGAATAGGTCCATCTGCTGGTTGTTGTGGGCCAGTCTAGGCCAAATCACGTTAAAAATGTCCGGGACGATTTTCTTGCCCAGCCCACCACTGGACGTTGTTGCGCATTATCTTCCTATGTGTGATGTTGGGAATACCGTACTCATTTACAGCGGTGGTTTTAAAACCAGTGGTCCGAGGACCACCAGTGGTCCTTTAGAGGGTTCCAGGTGGTCCGCAACTAAGTTGGTTGAACAGATGAAAAGTTGGTTAACCAGATGTAACTGTTGCGAGTGTAAACATGAAATCAAATGGCCCTGCAAGGGTCCATTTTTTTATTCATCATCTGAATTAGCCCAAGTCTACACAACTAGAAGATGAATGGTCATTATGATCTTTATGTTTGCCTGTTTTGTTTCCCAAATCCAGCCTGCAGGTATTGTGGACAAAAGCAAAAAAAATCTTTAGTTTTGGGGTTTGTGGGGCTAAAATGTCATCAAATGGTGGATAAATAGTGGGCCTTGGTATGAAAAAAGTTGAAAACCACAGATTTACAGAGTGGGGGGCACACATGGCATAAAAGGGAGTTAGCACTAAAGGTCGCAGAGGCACTTGCCTGTTGTGCAAGTACAGGTCATGTTCTACTTGCCCTCAGGTCATGGCCACTTGCCCCGCCAAAATATTGTTACTAGTGTGAGCGGAGCGGGCACAAGTAAGGTGATGGGTGCGTGGCGTGGCCGGGTCTGGTTTAGGTGATGACGTAATACTGATGTAAGTAAAAAAAAACACTTTATAGCTAATGTTGTGAGTATTAACCCGCTCAGCTCAAGCACAAGTAGGCCATGGCTTTAATCTAGTTAAAGGGGAACTCCAGCCATTTTCAACATTCTAATATGTCATTAGTATACTCTAGAGGTGCTGGGTGGACATGATAAAAAAAAGTTCCCCCATTCTGTGTTCCCAAGAAATGGAGGTCTGAAGAAAACCACTAACATGGTGAAACATCTAGATGACATCACAAAGATGTATTTTCACCATGTTAATGGATTTCTTTAGACGCTTCTTTTTTCTGAGAGTGGGTGGAAAATGGGTGGAATTCCCCTTTAACCCCCTTTCCCCTTTAACCCCCTTTCCCCTTTCCCCTTTAATTCCCCTTTAACATTCAATTTTAATTATAATATTATTAAGTGTTTTGCTCTTGTGTTTACAGAATAAAAACAGCACTATAACGTGAAAGTAGCCTTACAAACGAAGGCATGGTAGGGAAACGTTTTCATGGCAAGGACCCCCAGTATTTTGAAAAGAGAAGATCATTTATAGGACCCCCCAGTGTGACACGCACCACAGAAATTATGGACAGTAACACCCCTGCAAAAGGTGCTACCAAACAACCAAAATGGTTGCAATTTTGTAAATTAGCTGTACATGGCTAGCCATGGCCACTCCACACTCAAGTGTGCAAGCTGTGTGTGGATTCACGATAAAAATGTGCATCTGCCCGGTGGTGTGGTAGACCTTCACCTGCCCTACCATTTTATGGTAGGGCAGGTGAAGTAACCAAATATGGAGTCTGTGACACACACACACACACACACACACACACACGCCTGGCTTCCCCAATAGTGGCTCACTGTGTCCGCAACGAGCACAAAATGTATGCCACATTGAGCTTGCAGATCTAGTACTTCTGATGCTTTTGTGTGACGCTGCCTCCTTAATTTGCAAGAAAAACAAAAAGTTAAAGCCTAAAAGATGCTTCCGCCACAACGATATGGGGTCACATACGTCACGGTGCGATGCACATTATATTTTGCTCCTGAAAGGGCCTCTGTCATTTGGATCCAATTGGCGCTGCCATATCCGTCTTGTACCCCATTGGCCGAAACGGAACTTCATTCAATACAATAGGAGGTATTTTTCATTTACCAACAGAATCAGAGCAAGTAGGCATATCGTTCTCAGAACATGAGTCAGTCTTACCGCGGTAATGCGAGAAATGCGACGACCAAGCTCAAGTCCTGGAAGGAGACCAAGGACTTCCTACTGTCCCTGTCCACAGAGGACAGGAGACGGCACTACAAGACCCGGAAGTACGTGCCGCTGAGAAACATCCCGGCGTTCACTCCTCCCACATCGGGCGGCAACGCCGTCAAGCCTCGCTACCCCAGGAACGAGGAGCTGGACTCCAAGATATCCCTGTACGGCGGCGACATCACCCAGCTGGAGGTAGACGCCGTCGTCAACGCGGCCAAGAAGACGCTGCTGGGGGGTTCCGGCGTGGACGGAGCCATCCACCAGGCCGCCGGCCGCATGCTGCTGAGGGAGTGCACCACGCTGGAGGGCTGCGACACGGGCCAGGCCAAGATCACCGGCGGCTACGGCCTCCCGGCCAGGTACGTGATCCACACGGTGGGGCCCATCGTCCTCGGACGCGTCACGGCGGAGGACAGGGCGGCGCTGAGGCGCTGCTACAGGAGCAGCCTGGAGCTGGCCGCCCAGAACGGCGTCCGCTCCCTGGCCCTGCCCTGCATCTCCACCGGCGTCTACGGATACCCGCAGGAGAAGGCCGCGTGCGAGGCGCTGGCCGCCGTGAGGGAGTATCTGGATGAACATCACGGCAAGTTCGACAGGGTCATCTTCTGCGTGTTCCTGCAGAAGGACAAGGAGCTGTACTTGAAGAATCTTCCTCTGTACTTCCCCGGGGCTTCCTCCTCTACAGGGCTGACCCATGAGGGGCAAACTGCCACTGAAGCCACAGAACATGGAGACACAGAACATGGGAGACATGAGGAAAGGGCTTCCATGGATGACGAAAAGCAAAACGAGCAGCAAACTGACCAGCAGACCGATCTGCAAACTGAGCGGCAAATTGATCAGCAGGCTGATCTGAAGACTGATCTGCAAGCTGAGCGGCAAACCGATCCGCAGACCGATCTGCAAAATGATTGGGAAACTGAGCAGCTGTCCTCCACCACGGATGACGAAGAACCTTTGGATTGTTTGGAGAAATGGTGTCTAGATTCTCTACAAATGGGAACTTGACTCCGGAGTCTGCATTGGAAAAAAATGTTGTCCAACAAAATCTGATCAAGTATCACTGTTTTTCTGCCATTGTATCCTACAGGTTTACACTGTAAAGTTAAACATTCTAGGATCAGGATCAGACTCTTCCTCACTGAGGAGGTATAATGGCACCATAATATATTTAAGTTTGATCCAGCCTTACAACCTTCACTCAGATCAGCTAACATCTTTGACAATGCTCCACATATACCACTCTTCCTTCTGGTTTCCTAACCAGAAGCTACCACTCATAGGGATCCATTTTCGTTACATGCTAAACCCCTTATCCCAAATCCCTTATTTCGTTTGTGCTATTTTGAAAAACTTATTTCAACATGTCAATCTATTAACACATTGTGAGCTACTGAAAATCTTTTATAGTTTAAAAAGGCAAAGAAGCTAAGGGATAAGGGGTTTTGCGGTAACGAAAATAGAGCCCTTAATTTGTTCCACAAATTCCCCAGAACTGAAGAGATTCTGCCAGAAGAGAAATCTTCTAGCAGAACCTGAAGACTCAGCTCTTAGCCCATAGTGCTTGTCTTAGCCTAGATGACCTTAAAAAGGTAGATTTCACTTACAAAAAAACACCTTATGGTCATAGCATTTACTCTATCTACATTGCTTTATTCAGTATTTAGATATTTGATATTCATTTTACCCATAGCTGCCCCGCCCCCTTCCTATACAAACCCATCATAATTTAAAACTATTTTAACCGTAAATACCTACCATTTTTTCGGGTGATTGATATTGTCCTCCTAATATGTGAGAGTGGCGTGGAATTTCATGACATTTACTGTTCTCATTTATTTTTAAAATATTGTTTTATTTGTTTGGCCCTAGCGTGGCTCCAAGGCTGCTACATTTGCGAATTTATGTACTGTATATAATTATTTTTATTATTATTTTCATTTAGTAGTAGGGCAATGTCAGCCACCAGAAAAAAAGACTGGGTGTTTTCAATTAATCTATTATGGTTAACATGGAGTTTGAATTTCTAATGGGTTCGTATAATAAGAAGGGGGCAGGGCAGTTAAAATGAATATCAAATACCTAAATACTGAATCGAGTAACTTATATAAACTGTCTGGGGTGTTCACATAAGGGCGAGTAAATGATAAAAGTGAAAGAAGTGAAATATCCCTGTTCAAGTACATTATCTAAAGGCGTGTGTGTGTGTGTGTGTGTGTGTGTGTGTGTGTGTGTGTGTGTGTGTGTGTGTGTGTGTGTGTGTGTGTGTGTGTGTGTGTGTGTGTGTGTGTGCGTGCGTGTGTGCGTGCGTGCAGGTGAGCAGTGATGACAGCAGTAAGACCTCCAGTGTGGTGAAGGTCAACCAAGGTCAGACTCTAAGCAGTGTTACAGAGGGACAGAACAGCAACACACCACTGGGTAAGAACTGTCTGTCTTGGCAGTCTGTGAACCATTCAGGGGCGTTTTTGCCATTAGGCAGGTATTAATGTTATATGAAAAGTAAGATTTTTATGATTCCACCCTACCAGTTCATTAAGTAGGCCTGGTTTGCCTGGTGGGTGGTGATGGGTGGAGATCCAGCTGAACTGAAGCCACGCCCACAGCTTTAGTTGTATGGTAAAGGGGGAGGGGCTTTGTGATGTCACTATATTGAAGTTTTTTTCATTGGCACATTTAACTGGAAAGGTTCAGCCCCCAGGAAGAAACCCTAAATACAAAGGAAAGACATCATTGCACATAAAAAAACACACGAAGGGATCTATTTACATACTGTCACCTCTTAAACATAAAAATACAAACATTTTGGCATTTTTTCCAATTTTGTACAAGGTAGAAAAAAATTCATGGCACTCCATCAAGTAATTCAGATGTTTAAAATATAATTTAACTCTTGAGGGTAAAATTTTACACACTCGAGTTACAGATCTATAAGGGTCCATTTTGTTACCAACTGTCCATTTAGCTGGGGACCACCTGGAATCCTCTCAGGGACCACTGGTTGAAAAACCTCTGGCTTAAAATAGTGTGTGTGTGTGTGTGTGTGTGTGTGTGTGTGTGTGTGTGTGTGTGTGTGTGTGTGTGTGTGTGTGTGTGTGTGTGTGTGTGTGTGTGTGTGTACTGACAGACAGGGAGAGCTCAGCAGTCCAGAGGAAAGCCACCAATCAGAAGGTTGCCTTTGAAACCGTCATCAAACCACCGGTGAGGTGCTTAAAGGGGAACTCCACCCATTTTCATTTTAATATGTCATTAATTTACCTTAGAGATGTTGTGTGGACATGATAAAAAAAAAAGTTCCCCCCAATTCTGTATTTCCTAAAAACAGAGGTCTGAAAGAAAAATCATTAACATGGTGAAATACATCTGATGACATCATCAAGATGTATTTCACCATGTTAATGATTTTTCTTTCAGACACCTTTTTTCCCCGAGAGGGTACAAATGGAACCAAATGGACCCACTAAGGTCCAATTGGTTCACATTTGTATCCTCTCGGGATTTTTTTGAAAATGGGTGGAATTCCCATTTAATGGAAATCTTTTCTACACATGGAAGTCATTTCAAGTACAGCACTGTAAACTCCCTCAAAAATAGTAGAACCAACTGTGTGTGTGTGTGTGTGTGTGTGTGTGTGTGTGTGTGTGTGTGTGTGTGTGTGTGTGTGTGTGTGGCAGAGAAGTTACCATCTTAGAAGTAGGCTGTGCGTTTGACTATACTCTGGAGGCATTTCTTGCTAAGGTTATAAAATACGAACCCCTCAGAAAGGAGATCGAAGTGTAAACTACTTGTGTTTATACTGTATGTCTTGTCAACATCCATAGACTGGTTGTAAGGGGTCTGCAGACAGCAGGAATCCCCAAGCCGAAAGCCAAAACGTTAGCAAGATTTTGCTCAATATCTGTGATAATAGGCAGCAGTCACATATGGAAGAGACGCTGCTTCCTGTATACCAGGGGTCAGCAACCTGCGGCTCAGGAGCCGCATGTGGCTCTAGAACACAGCCCTAGTGGCTCAGTGGCTGTAGCATTATTACATACACACACTGGGGTGATCCACACCAAAATAATATAAACATTTCAGTCACCCAAAATGCGTTGCGCTGTCTGACAGTTGCCAGTTAAAGTAGCAGTTGGCCATGTCAAAAAAGCCCAGCAGTTATCAGAGGTGGAGCTTTCAATCTGAACCACCCATTTTCAAAGGTTTACTCAGTTTACTATGTCATTAATATACCTTAGAGATGTTGTGTGGACTAGAAATGGAGTTCTGTAAAACTCCTTTATTTTTTTTAGAAACATTTCTGAACAAAGGTTGTTTCACCATGTTAATGATTTTTCTTTAAGGACCTTTTTTTCTGAGTGTGCAAATGGAACCAAATGGACCCGCCAGGGTCCATTTGGTTCACATTTGCACACTCTCAGGAAAAAAATAATAAAACGCGGCTCCAGACAGATTCTGCATTTAATTTTTGGTCGAAAATGGCTCTTTCAACATCTTGGGTTGCCGACCCCTGCTGTATACCTATAGACCGATCAGGCATATCAGGGAGGTTCTGTGCTTGTATGTGCATCTACCACTATTTATGTTCAAGAATTTCTGTTGTAAAATGTGAACATAAATAAATGTATCAAGTGTGTGTGTGTGTGTGTGTGTGTGTGTGTGTGTGTGTGTGTGTGTGTGTGTGTGTGTGTGTGTGTGTGTGTGTGTGTGTGTGTGTGTAGCCCAGGGATAGACAGCTGCTGAAGGAGGTTGGATCAGAGGGTCTGGGAAGAGTCTCTGTGGTCCAACAGCTGCTTGACGAGGTCAGACAATCACGTTTAGTGCACTAAGCAAATATAAAATGTCTAGTTTTGAACAGACACGATACAACAGTCCCTAGACGTTGGAGAGTCTAGTGGTCCTCAAATACACAACAAATAGAAGGTAGCGTTAAGTGATATTATTGTCTCCACTCACTGTAAGGTGGTGACTATGTTTCACCCCCTGTCTGTCCCCACGCCTGTCCGTTCGTGCGCGTGTCCGTGCAACTGTTACGTCACCTGCAGGGTGACGTAACATTTGCCTGCATACCGGACGGACAGGGGGTAAAACATTCTCTCCACCATACTGGTGGGGACAATAATGGTTTCTGTTTAGGACTACCGGTAATGTGATCAGTGTTCACCAGGGGTCGGACCCTTCCTGTGAGGACCGTGACGGGCGTCCTGCCCTGGTGGTTGCCGCGGTGAACGGACACCACCATGTACTTCCTGTTTTGGTGCAGAGAGGCGCCGATATCAACCAGCAGTATGGACAGTAAGCACACACAATAACTATCTCATTAAACTATCTCATTCTCTGAGCTCATTTTGTCGTTTTGCTTTTGATTAAGACGAAAGAGTCAAGTTGAAATGCACTAAGGCAGTATTGCCAACTTGGTGCATTTGTAGTGCCAAAATGAGTGAAAAGCTCCTGGTGGAAAATCTAGTACTTTTTGCTGGTGAGTTGGGGGGAAATTGATTGACAGCCAGGCACCAGATGCAACTCTTTGAGAGCGTAAAAATGAATCCAAATGGTCCTTTTACACTCTTAAGAGTTAAAATATTCATCATGTCAAATTAGCCCGAGTCTACACAACTAGAGAATGTAGAAGGTTAGTGCGTTTTGGAAATAACACTAGTGCACTTTGGCAGTTGGCAACACTGGACTAAGTTTTTTTCAGATTTTCAGATGTGTTATACAAAAGACTAAATCAAAATACTAATACTGCTGTGAGTGAAGTATGTAAAATCAACATAAGACTATATAAAAGGTGATGGTTTTGTGTTGCAGGACGAACAACACGGCACTGCATGAAGCTGCATCTCTGGGGGAGAAGGGACTGCAGTGTGCCGAGGTGCTGTTAGGGTGAGAACATTCTGCCTGTCCCTCCCACTGTCCCACGTCCCATAGACCAGGGCTGCCCACACTTTTTTGACTTTGGAGCCACTTTCAAAATGATCGTCTCAACAAGATCTACACATACTGAATTTTCCCTGTATATGCTATTACTGACGTTTGAAAACAGTATTTGAGGTTTGAGTTGACAGTTTGTGATGTTGAGTTTAGTTTCTTGCTAAGAACTTTCACGTTTTTGTCCACAATTGGGAAAGAGAACTGGCAAAACATTGGTCAAAATAGCAATTACGTAATTCAGATGTTTAAATGTAATTTAACTCTTGAGAGTGCAAAATGAAACCAAATGGACCCGTAACAGTCCATGGGGTTTCATTTTAACACTCTCAAGAGTTACAGATCTATAAGGGTCTATTAAAGTGCTGGGGGACTGTCATGGGGGGGGGAACTGATCTGCAAGCTACTGACTTGAAGATCAGCTCCTTGGCAGTAATATAATGCAATCTCTCTGGCCCATTTGTTTAACTCGCTCTCATTAGGCTCAATAGTAGCAGAATAATTTATAGAAAACCCTCTGAATTTGTGCAAATGAATGAGATCCAAAGACCGCTTAGGGTGTCTATTTTAAAATAAAATGAGTTGATGACGTCTTTCAGGTTTTTTTTAAATACATTTGAGAAAACAGCCTGTATTTCCACATTTCACTGTTTCCAGGGCTCATTCAGAGAGAAATGCATTTAAAGTTAAAGTTATCATGTAGTGCAATCACCACTTAAAGGACTTCATGAGGTGTTGTGTGCAGTGAGTTAATGATCTTTTTAATAAAACAAAACCTAAAACGACCTTTGGAGTGATAAGCAGACAGCAGAATAATCAATCAAATCAATCCAAAAGTCGTGGTTAATCTGTTAAGGAGTTAATCTTCCTCAGCATGATGTTTCATGAGGACAACAGATGAAATTTAGCTGTAGCTAATTCTGCCCGGTCTTACACTGGGATGTCTGTACATATTCTGCATGTGTCGGTCTCGTGTGTTCATCAAAGTGGTGCTGTTCTGTACATATACATAACAAATAAAGCAAAGTAAAGATACCTCAGAACATGTGATGTAACATTTGGGTTTCAGGTGCAACGCCAGCCTGAGGAGGAAGAACCGTGGAGGTCTGAGCCCCTACGATGTGGCTGTGAGCTCCGGCTGCCCGGCCATGGTGGCTCTGCTGGCAGCCAGGATGGGACAGGGCCTGCTGGACTCCCTGACCAGGACCGCACCCAGACTGGCACCGCACAGGCTCTGAACGCAACGCAAACCACCCACCCTACAGCACAGTTCTAACCAAAATGAAATTGAAAATTAAAGTGTCTTCCAAACGTATAAGAATACTAATTAATAACTTGGAAAAACTTGATTTTTTGTTCATTTCTCATTAGTTGTAAATTTCGGGGGGAAAAAGTTGTTTGAATGACCCATCATTTAAGAACCATTGACCTACAGTAGGGACCTATTATTTAAAAACTATTGACCTATCGTAGTGGATGCAATCACAAAATGTACATGATGCGTGTTCATTTTGGTCCGATAAAATTCCACACTCAGTAGAATCGCCTGGTTAAAATAAATACAGAATTCCTCTGGTTCCTTGTGTAAAAATTAGCAGCACGCATTGTTAATCAAGGTGAATATATAGAACATGTTAAATTTGTTAACGTATCATTAAATAAAATGATTAATGAAAAAAAAACACACAACATACTAACATGGTCTATTTTTGTGTTTGAGTTTATTCTTCCTTGGATGAATAACTGTAAAAAAACAACGACAGAGATTCAAGGGACAAAAGAAGCTTGTACAGATGGAGACGTTTAACACACATTAGGGTTGGACCACAACAACGTTCAACACCATGAAGACCAGTGTCAGCAGGAACCTTGCAGAGTGTCTACAGTATATCAGGGGTTTTCAACCTTTTTCATACTAGGGCCCACCACTTATTCAGCATTTGAGCCATGGATCACCATTTGAGGACATCTTAGCACCACAGACCCCAAAACTAAAGATTTCTTTTGCTTTTGCCTGTCCAATTCCAGGCTGGATTTCCTACGCTGTAGGAAACAAAGCAGGCAAACATACAGATCTTGCAGTTGTGTAGACTTGGGCTAATTCAGATGATGAATATTTCACCTCTTGCGGGTCCATTTGGTTTCATTTTTACACTCTCAAGAGTTACATCTGGTTAAACAACTTAGCCGGGGCCCACCTGGAACCCTCTCAAGGACCACTGGTGGTCCCCGGACCACCTGTTGAAAACCCCTGGTGTATATGAACACAATGTCCACAACGAGCCCTTCTCAAAACCCCACCCTTTTTGATTTTCGATAGGGAATGGAATACGAGTCTAGAAACTCTTAAGAGTGACAACTCTTAGAGAAAGAACCCTTACGGGCCCTCTTGGTTTGATTTGTATACTGGTGGTCCTTGAAATAAAAAGAAAATGTTTGAGAACCATTAGTATTATTTTTGTATAGAGGGCATCCACGGCCCTGACGAAAATGAGGGATTCGAACCGATTTTGACTCCTCAGTATTGGACCATCCAGTCCTGGATCCCAAACCTAATAATGACTAAATTAGGGAGGAAACGGTGCTATTCTAAATGAACTTGGTGGTATGTGTGCTCACTGCTCAGCGCCGGAGGCGTAAGAAGAAGGCGTGTCGACACTCGGTACTGTCCACGGGGTAGTACTTATCGTAGAAGTCCAGGATGTACTCCTCCGTCTTGAAGCCAAACTTCTGGTACAGCAGCATGGCAGGGTTGCTGGCAGACACATGGAGGGTGACGTCTTTCCCCATACATGTCTGGAACACACACACACACACAGACTAAGGCCCTGATACACCTAGCAATGTTTTCATCAATATCAACAAGCAACATTTCACTTTTCTATGAAAAATGATCAACTCCTGGTTGTTTAGAAAAGTCAGATCATTAGCGCCCTCTACTGGTCAACATTTCGGAATCCTCCAATCACAGCCCTCGTTGGTGTCATGTGATCCTTTCTCCCAGATTCCCACAGGTAAACTTTCCTGAAAACAACCTGGCTGCTGCTGCTGCCGCCTCATTGGACAGAACATTTGATGCCAGGTGAACATTTTCAGAGCAACTGTTGAGTGAAAATGATTCAATTCAAACTAAAAAGAAACTGCAAAAACAAATTATATTTTTTAATAATACTTAGTGCTATAACATTTTTTTTGTAACCAGAACAATGCATCTTATAACATCATCAAGTTGTTTTTCAACATGTATGTTTATGTATGTATTTTTCTTTTCTGAGAGCATACAAATGTGTGTGTGTGTGTGTGTGTGTGTGTGTGTGTGTGTGTGTGTGTGTGTGTGTGTGTGTGTGTGTGTGTGCGCGTTAGAGATCGACCGATCAGACTTTTGGCCGATGTTTCCGATCACCGATTAGTGGAACATCAAAAAGGCCGATAGCCGATATCAGCCGATATGATTATTATTTACTTTAATAGAATAAAAGTGCGGAAGTAGCAAAAGTGTTTCAGTTTCCCCTCCATCAAATGCATCTTTTTTAATTCAAATACAGGCACAGAGCTTCAGACATAAAAGAAAAAGAGAAAATACATTTTAGATAATTTGGATAAATCTATAAATACATGAGGTGATGGAGTCAGAGACACACAGCTATACATCTCCTTACCACCACAATCTACCGGATCTTCAATGAAAGTGGTCGATGTGCAATGTTTGAACATTTATAATAAATACAAATAATCAGCTGCTCTTTTTTCGATTATTTATTTTGAGCACCGATACCGATTATTAATAAAATCATGAATATCGAATTCGATAATCGGCCGCGGCCGATAATCGGTCTATCACTAGTGTGTGTACCTGTATGAGGTGGTAGATCATGAAGGTAGCGATCCCTGCTCTCCTCCACTCTGGGTGGACAAACAGGAAAGAGATGTAGGCTTCGTTATACTTCACGTCGGGAACCATGAAGCCAAAGCCGATCACCACCTTCTTGTACAGAACCACCACGCTGAAGTCTGGGTATTGGAGGCACTCCGACAGGTCCACTCCTGAAAACAAACACAGTTTGAATTAGAATTTTTGAATAATACTTAGTGCTATAACATTTTTTTGTAACCAGAACAATGCATCTTATAACATCATCAAGTTGCGTTTGAAACCTAAACCTTAAAACCTGAAATTCAAAAAAGTCCAGAAATCACCTGACCACCTCCAATTAAAAATGTTACTGTACTCCCCTGCTTTGTTCATCATGAGTTGAAGCTCTTGATGGCTGGTTTTAATTATTCTGGGTAATTATTTGGTAAGCCCAGGATAAGAGATGGGGCCCGCACACCACTGGTACAAAAGACTAACTTTATTGTTACGTATGCGTGCGTATTCTATGTTCACTCTATAATTATTTGGTAAGCCCAGGCTCAGGTCTGGTGATACAGGCTTGCAGCCTACACACAAGGCCCCAGACCTGATTTGCTGCCATGCAGCCAATAAGACTTACACCATACCTGGCTAAACCATAGTGTTCGAGAATACCAGCCGATATTTTTAAAGCAAACATTTATAAACATGTGGCGTGCCTCATAAACTAAACAAAACTAAAAAAAAAAACACCAACCTGGCCAGAAGCTGTCGTGGCACATGGCGTTGGCGGTGGGGATGTGGTTGTGGCGGGCGTAGCAGTAGTCTATGGGGGCGTCGGGTGGAGGTCTCCAGCTGGGGTCCTTTCTATGGGGGTACGCCCGAATCTCTGCCAGCAGCCTCATCTTCAGCGGCTTGTTCTCGTAGTCCCTCCTAAAAGAGACACCACATCGGTGCATCAGCACTAGTCTTGGGCAATATACTGTTCAGGGGTTGACACTAAGGTCTCCGAGGCACTTGCCCATCGGGCAAGTGCAAGTCAGGTTCTACTTGCCCTCAGGTCATGGTCACTTGCCCCCCAGGTTCCAGGTGGTCCCCAGTTAAGTAGGTTAACCAGATGTAACTCTTGAGAACGTAAAAATGAAACCAAATGGACCCTTGCGGGTCCATTTGGTTTCATTTTTACACTCTCAAGAGTTAAAATTCATCATCTTAATTAGCCCAGGTCTACACTGTAGAAGATTAATGGTCATTTTGATGTGTTAATTTGCCTGTTTTGTTTCCCAAATCCAGCCTGGAATTGTGGATAGCTAGAAAGCAGGGAAAGACACAGAGGCAGAGTGCATTGACTGCCTTCAAGACAAATTTATCTTGTGTTGTGTTATACAGTAGTGCACTAAGTTGCACACTTGCCCGATCGGGCAACCAGGTAGCAGTCTTCACTTGCCCCAACATTTTTTTTACTTGCCCCGGGCAAGCGGGCAAGAGTTAGTGTCAAGCCCTGCTGTTATTAGTTTATCGCGACATTGGAAATCAATACCGAGTAATATCGTTGGGTCTATAAAAACATTGAATACCGAATATCGCCAAATACCGACATTATACTGTATTCTATTAAAATATGAGCAATGAGACTTTTAATTGTAACTATACAAACAATTTTCATATTACACACATGCCTAAAATAGCCCTTATTTGGGCTAGGGTTTTTGGAAACAATGTATTTCCAACTCCAGTTTTTCCCTATTTAGGCTGCTTGAACAGCAGAGCGCTCAGTTTGTTTCTGACCCAATTCTGAGAACTAGGTGACTGGTGGAACGTGTCCGACTCTGATTGCACGCCATTGCCATCTAGTGGTCAATACCGCTAATATCGAGCTAATTAACACGTTATCAATACCGATATTAAAAAATCAACACCGCCCAAGACTAATCAGCACAGATAAATACATTCGCTCTGAAAGAACATAGTGAAAGATCTGTACTGCATTCTCACATTCTCCCTTAAAATAGCAGGTGTTCACGGCTGCTATTTTTTCAATGAAAGTTAAAACACCACAAGTACAGTACAGAATGATTTTTAAGGCTGCCTTAAGAAAATACTTATCCATTATTAACGTGGATCATACCTGATGAAGGGTTTGAGCATGCGGGCGGTGTAGGGACTCTTAATGGGTTGGTCCTGACCGGCGTCTGACCCCATCAGTCGATGCCAGAACGACACAGAGGCCTGACGGACTCCTCTCCTGGTCGACAGCGCTGTCTGAGAGCACCAAACACAGTAACTGATACATTAAACTATAAACCCAATACATGTACAGCCAGACACAGTTTTATCATCGTCAAACTAGGTAACGGGGGTTGGAGCCTATAATCCATGTCATCTGAAGATTAGATTAGGTTGCTTTATTTTCTTTGACAGCAAGTAAAAAGCGTTTTGGCTCGAGATCCAAATGCAACATACCATATGGATCCTTGTGGGTCCATTTGGTTTCGTGTTTACGTTTTGGTTGTACCTGGAAGCGGTCGAGGATGCGCAGGTCCTGGCTGTCGGTGCAGTACTTCAGTGAGGGGGCGGAGCCTCCTCCTCCCCCCTGTGGCCCCGCCCCCTGGGCCCCGTAGATCCCGCCCACCAGGCTGAGGGTGGCGCTGACGGCTCTGTCCACGTCCAGCAGGGGGAGCCCTCTCTGACGCTTGGCCTGGCGGACCAGCAGCTTCCTGTGCAGACGCTTGGCCTAAAGAGAGGAGTTACGTAACGGGAAGATAAACAAGTCGGCGGTCAAATCACATCCCCAATGAGCCTCTCCAATGTCGAAGTGGTCAGCCCTCATGGTTAGAGTGTGAACTGCAGGATTCATGACTAGGAAACCCCATGCCCCCGAAGTTTTTAACATTGGACGCTCGTTCATGTGTGCGTTCATGAGGGAAAGCGAAGAGTGCACGCACATCCGCAGATTTCAACGGGTGCTGGATCTAACGTAGTGACATGAAGTAGAGGGAACAGATCCGCACACCGTTTTAAAAGCTCCAAATATTTTATTCACAACAGAGCGGTAAAAAATACAACGTTTCGGCCTGAGGTGGCCTTCGTCAGGTATACTCAACTCTGTATACCTGGTGTTTAATTCAAACACCAAAAGAGGCTTTAATTCAGCCATCCTAAACGGGGCCAATGGGGGCTTGCTTATATTCCAGCGTGTATCTATCCATCCCTACCTGTGGAGTGACGGCCAGGGCCAGAGGACAGGCGTCCAGCCTCCGCAGCAGCATCTTCTCCTCGTAGAGGCTCAGCGGAACGAAGTGAGGGACGCCCTGAGGGGCGCCTCCGCCCCTGCCCCCCAGATGCCCCTCTCCCCCTTTGTCCAGATGCCCCGGATGCCCCGGGAGGGGGGCACACCCACCAACACCAACACCACCACCACCACCACGCCTCATGTCCCCGCCAGCAGCAGCAGCGGCGGCGCTACCAGCCCCCACTCCTCCTCCGGGTCCTCCTCCTCCTCCCCCCGCCACCAGGCGCCCTCCCACGGTGCCGGCGCTGCCGTCGTGGTGGTGGTGCTGCCGGCGCCCGCCCGCCGCGCCTCCTCCCAGCAGTGGCGGGCGCCGCTCTTCGAAGTCCTCGCGGCAGCGCCGCCGCACCGCCTCCTCCCTCTCCCCCGCCCGCTCCCTCTCCCTCTCCTCGTCGTCGTCGCTCTCGGCCTCGCGCTTGATGTGCGCCATGTGCATGGCCACGGCGCCGCCGCCGCCCGCCGCCAGGGGGCGGAGCTTCTTGCGTTGCTGCTGCTGGTGGTGGAGGAGGGCGGCGGTGGCGGCGGCGGCGTGGCCTCGTTCGCTGGGAGGAGGGAGGTACTCCATGCCCGGGTCGATCATCCCCTCCGCGTCCAGCTCCTCGTCGTCTGGGCAGGAGACCGGAGCAGAGAGAGGGTCGTTAAAATAATTGATTTATTATATGCAATATTAAGAGATTGCAATAATAGATAGAGAGATTAAACTATGTAAAAGACAAGTTTATACAGGATGTGCTCCTTGCTTCAGATCTCTCTCAGCTATGGTCCCTGGCCTGAAAAGCAGATTTGCTTTTGGGAGCTTTTTGCCTTTATTGATAGACCTTTTAGCACACATATGTCAAAGTCAAGGCCCGCGGGCCGGATCCGGCCCGCGAGATGATTTAATCCGGCCCCAGGCTTGTAGAGCAAAAATGTCTGAGTCTATCAAAAAAAAAAGTAAGTCTCTAGCACGTTCCTATCAAAAGTTATGGTCGTTTAAAGAAATGCCTTTGAGCTCTCTTCTGAACGGCATGGAATGCATGTTGTCCAGCAGGGGGAGTCGTTTACCCAGGCTAGGCTGCTGGCGCTGCAAAGTGAGAACTATACTTCAGCAGTACAAGGGTGTGTAACCGAGAGAACTATACTTCAGCAGTACAAGGGTGGATAAGCGAGGACTATACTTCAGCAGTACAAGGGTGTATAACCGAGAACTATACTTCAGCAGTACAAGGGTGTATAACCGAGAACTATACTTCAGCAGTACAAGGGTGGATAACCGAGAACTATACTTCAGCAGTACAAGGGTGTGTAACCGAGAGAACTATACTTCAGCAGTACAAGGGTGGATAAGCGAGAACTATACTTAGTTAACTACACATACTTACTTAAATTTAGTATTTGAAATTTAAATGCTATTTTCGTATGGTTTATTGATGCTCTGTAAATAAAAATAGCATCTTTCATAGCAAATGTCTTAATCTAGGCTACAAGTATAAAACCAATAATGAAAGTCATTAATATATATTAATAGCTATTCTTAATAATAAATATGACTTGTGTGATATACTGTAGTGTAGAAGTAACGGCTTTGTACGTAAACATGCGCATGCTTGCGGTCTGCGACTGGTTGCACCGCGGCCCCCATGAAGTCACATCAAGTCCAATGCGGCCCCCACCCCAAATGACTTTGACACCACTGTTTTAGCAGATCAACAGGAACCTAGAGAGTGATGGGGAAGACACACAGAGAGTGCAAGCTAATTCCAGGGCAGCTCAATTCTACAATGACCAAATCCCTATCAACACATGTTGACATGGCAATAACGTTCGTGAATCTTGAATGACACAGATGTTCTTCCTGTGTTAAAGGGGAACTCCACCCATTTTCAAAAAAAATCCTGAGAGGTTACAAATGTGAACTAAATGGACCCAAGCGGGTCCATTTGGTTCCATTTCTACCCTCTCAGGAAAAAAAAAAACGTCTGAAAGAAAAATCATTAACAAGGTGAAACAACTTGATGTCATCAAGTAGTGTTTCACCATGTCAATGATTTTTTTCTGACCTCCATTTCTAGGAAACACAGAATGGGGGGAACCTTTTTATCATGTCCAAAGGTGGGACATGATAAGGTGCCCTGGGAAAAATATTAATGACACAGTAGAATGTTGAAAATGGGTGGAGTTCCCCTTTAAGGGGTCAACAGCAACGCTCACCGTGGAACAGCGCCTGCGGCGGCATGACGTCCGGGATGAGGTCGGCCTCCGACAGCAGGCTGGGCGTGGCAGAGTGGGAGGCGGGCGTCCCGGGGGCTGAGAAGTCTGGCGAGGGTGACGGGGACGGGCTGGTCATGGGCGTCCGGTCAGAGGAGCTGAGGGAGGAGAAGTCGATCACCTCGCCCTTCTCCAGGACCAGGTCAGGCCGCCGCACCGCGCTGCCACCGCCGCCACGGCCTCCTGCTCCTCCTCCACCTCCTCCTGACAGTTTGACGGGAGTGGAGGAGGCACTGCGGTCCGTGTAGGATCCTCCTCCTCCTCCTCCTCCTGCAGCCTCCTGCAGGAGCAGAAGAAATCGAAAATCACCTTCAGTAAAAACACCCGTCAGGACACGGTTCTACAAATATCTACAATGAGCCCTTTTCACAAAGTCCCTCCCCAATCTGCCCCTTGTCCAATAGACCTGCGCAGTGACGTCACCGCCCCGGTTCCAGAAGTGTTTTCCCCATTCATTTTTCTCATAAGACTTTCATAACTCGAAAATAATTCATATAAAGACGTTACAATGTGGACAAAGCCAACTCAGGTTGTGACAAATCACGATGACACACACAATCTTTTGGGACGATCAAATCATTTCGAACATGAAAAACGAGACAAAAAAAAAAGTGTTGCAATCTGAAGTTTTCTACTTCTTGCTAATTAGATATTATATGATGATATTGTGGGTGTCATCATAATTTGTCACGACCCGAGTTGGCTTTGTCCGCGGCGAAATCGTCACTGCGGAGGTCTAAAGGGGGGTAGAAGGCATGGTAGAAGAGGAAAGCTTGCCCAGTAAAGCTTGACCTGCACAGCAACAGTTGCTCAACTATTTGGACTGGCATTGGACAGTGACTAAACTCTGCCTAAAACATGCCTTCTGAGCCCGGCGGATGTCTTTGGCCTCCTGTGTGCGTGAGCGTTTCTCCTTCAGCTGCATGGCGTTCTCGGCGGGGTTACGGGCTCCTCGCTTCCTCAGGCCCTCCACCGTGATGACCGGGTCCATGGCAGCTTTACAGCCTGAGGAGGACATACATATGGTACCTTTAATGGGAGGATAATCCCCTCGAGATGCATCATCTCACTTTAGGGGGAGTTGTGAAGTAGGTTTACCTTTGGACTTGGCTAAGCCTTTGTCCACCTCGGGACGCAGGGTGGGAGGTCGGTTCTGGACCAGTTTCCACCAGCCAGGCTCTCCGAACTCCTGAGCTCCAGAGCGGAAGAAGGTGGGGCTGCCCACCGACAGACACCCTGCCACTGTACTCCACCATGTCGAAGTCTTCTTCCTACAACCACACCAAATCCAAGCAGAAAACCATTGGCTTTTAATTGTGCTTGGGCCTAGATTTTTGTCACCGCTAAAACCCTTATCCCTTAACTTCTTTGCCTTTTTAAACTATTTATTATCTATTAAAAAACATTTTTCAATAGTTAAAATGGCCAGTCTGCAAGCTCACAACGTGTCAACAGATTGGCATATTGAACTATTCCCAAATGTTTTTACAAATAGTAGAAAAGGGCTAAGGAGTTAGGGATAAGGGGTTTAGAGTGCGACGAAAATGGAGCCCTTGATCTCTTCTCCATTGTCTTCTCAACATTTTCGTTAAGTTGTCATTTGTGGACAAAATTATCAATATTTTTGTATTCCTTTTTATGTTTTTTCCCTCCCAATGAAAAGGGTAGTTGAGCATTTTTTTTCTTGTTTGTTTGTTTGTTTGTTTTTTAATTTGGCAAAGTTAACACTGGGAGTTTAACATTTTATAGTTTAAATTAAACACAGCAGTGTTTTACATCTGTACTTGTTGGAAAATGTTAATAAAGTTTTCAGTCAATCAATGCTGAAAATCTTTTGACATAATAATTGTGATGCCCTGACATTATTTATACATTGAAACATAAAACGATGAGTTATATTAACAAATTTCGTCCGGACATTGTAGGTTATACAAAACATTCGCTCTGAAAGAACATACTGAAAGATTTGTGCAGCATTCTCACATTCTCCCCACAAATAGCAGAAACATTAAGAAATTAGGAAAAAGAAAATTAACGAGCACAGCATATGTTACCCCTGAAAGGTGAGGGCAAACACCATGTGGAACCTTTCAACTCTGACCTTGTTCCCAGTAGGAAGGTCCAGTGTCGTCCAATGAAGGCACAGATGTCCTCCTTCCATCTGAAGTATCCCTGACGACCCGTTCCCTCCAGAGATAGGTTATACATGGCTAGCATCACCACCTACAGAGAGAGAGCATCCATAGACAGGTTATACAGGCTAGCATCACCACCTACAGAGCATCCATAGACAGGTTATACATGGCTAGCATCACCACCTACAGAGAGAGAGCATCCATAGACAGGTTATACAGGCTAGCATCACCACCTACAGAGCATCCATAGACAGGTTATACAGGCTAGCATCACCACCTACAGAGAGCATCCATAGACAGGTTATACAGGCTAGCATCACCACCTACAGAGCATCCATAGACAGGTTATACAGGCTAGCATCACCACCTACAGAGCATCCATAGACAGGTTATACAGGCTAGCATCACCACCTACAGAGAGCATCCATAGACAGGTTATACAGGCTAGCATCACCACCTACAGAGCCAGAGAGCATCCATAGACCGGTTTTACACTGTCAGCATCACCATGCACGTTATATCACCCATTTCTAAATATCACCACCTAGCAGACAGGTTGTCCTCTTGTTCTAAATCAGGGATTTTCAACAGGTGGTCCTGTTGAAAAGGATTCTAGGTGGTTTCCAGCTAAATGATGGACAGTATGGACCCCTATAGATCTGTAACTTTTGAGAGCGTAAAATAATACCAAATGGACCTGTAATCAAATGGACCCTTACGGGTCCACGTAAGGGTACATTTGGACCATTTGGTATAATTTTATGCTCTCAAGAGTTAAATTATATTTAAACATCTGAATTACTTTCTAATAATACTAATTTTCAAGAATGTGCACATTTAGAAAATGTAGAAGAATTGTTATTTTGACCAGCGTTTTGCCAGTTATTTCTCCCAAATTGTGGACACAAACTTGAACATCCTTAGTTTTGGGTCCGAGAGACTAAACTCAACATCGAATGGTGGTCCGTGGCTTGAATGCAGAATCAATTCTGCATTTATGGGGCCCTGGTATGAAAAAGTTTGAAAACCCCTAGTCTATACGGTAAGTTGTACATGGTAAATGGTAACAAAACCAGTTCATAATAATAGAGCTTTCTATAAAAATGAGTGCGTAAGCAGAAAGAGCATGCCTGCTGCCAGGTGAGTCTCATCCTCTCGAAGGTTTCCTTCCCGTCGTCAGAGCAGTCGTAGCAGGTGAACTTGAAGAAGTTGTCTCCCTTCAGATAGCTGGGCTGCTCTCCATGCAGCTGAGCTGAACAAAACAAAACACACAATGTATTCATGCCACATTAAAAAGAAAAGCAGCGCACCAGGGCAAAGGTGAAGTAAGGTTACATTCACTGAATCAATAGGGAATTTAAGTTTCCGTCTCTAGGCCTTGGACACGATGAGAACAGTAGGCGTGGTCCGTCGCAGTTGCAACAGGCGACGCCGACGGGATCCACCTCTTCCACTGGCGTCTCTGGTTTCCATGGTGACAGCGTAGCTCTCGTCTACGTTGTTAACACGACGCCAAAAGCCGTGTTCTGCCTTCCGAGGAGAGGGTAGGACGGCCGCGAGGATTATATATCGAGCACAGAGCGATTCCTTACTGGCGCCGTAGGTCAGACGTTCTACCATTCTTAAATAGGCTAGTACTCTGAGGGGAGGGGAACCAATTTTCACGATGTTTGTCCCCTTTTAGTTTCTTGCGTTAATATTTTAAAGCCCATTCGAAAATACAGTAGCTGCATCGCAAGCTTGCAATGTGTCGTGGCTCGCCAAACAAATCCATCCTGTGAGCTCACGCAATGTGTAGATTAGCCATTTTCACATGGTTGAATAGAAATAGACCTTTACGTGAGGCCCTCTCCCCAGTGTCCACTCAAGGCTAGGACACTTTCCAGCCAGGCTCATTCATTCCAATGTAAATATCATCAAATACTGGTTCATTTTTGGAACCAGACCTTCAAAATCTCTTCCAAATCCATCAACAAGGCATGTCCTATGCGGTGGAAAAATGTGTGCGAATGTGTGTGTGTGTGTGTGTGTGTGTGTGTGTGTGTGTGTGTGTGTGTGTGTGTGTGTCATTTATCATGTTTTATCATATAGGAAAGCTATTGGTGGAGAGGTTTGTCTATCACATGCTGTGCTTCGCTGTGATTGGACCATAGCATTTTGAGGAGGGGCTTACTGAACAGTCTATTGTTTATTAGTTTTTCCCACTTACCAGCTGGGATCCATTTCTGACACTTGTCGCAGTAGAAGGTCATGTCGTCGTTGGCCCAGGCGTGGCCGCCGCCGTCGCCCTCCTCCCCCAGGTCGCTGTTCAGAGAGTCCCCGCTCTGGTCGTGGGACAGGTCCACGGAGGCCTGGTCCTCTGACTCCACCATCAGCAGCGTCTCCCCCTCCACCTCGCCCTCCTCCAGGCCCTCCGACGCCGACGTACACGTGGCCTCGTCCTCGCCGCCCGCCCCGCCCAGCGCCTCGCTGCTGCTGTCCATCACGCTTTCAGCCCAGGAGGAGGAGGAGGAGGAGGGAGCTTCTGTGGTAACACCTGGAAAGGGGGGAGGGTTTAGTGGAGAGGTTTTCAACCTTTTTGATACCAGGGCCCACCATTTATTCAGCATTTGAGCCACGGACCACCATTTGAGAACATTTTAGCCCCACAGACCCCAAAACTAAGGATTTCTTTTGCTTTTGTCCATCTTCTAGTTGTGTAGACTTGGGCTAATTCAGATGATGAATATTTTAACTCTTGAGAGTGTAAAAATGAAACCAAATGGACCCGCAAGGGTCCATTTGGTTTCATTTTTATGTTCTCAAGAGTTACATCTGGTTAACCAACTTTCCATCATTTAGCCAAACACCTGCCAAGGGGGGAGGGAAAGGGGGGAGGGTTTAGTGGAAAGAGAGTGATGTTGTTAACACCGCTCCACAAAAGTCGAGACAAATTCGACCCAAATAACTACAGAGGAATTTGTGTCAACAGCAACTTTGGGAAACTCCTCTGCATGATAATAAACCAGAGAATCTTACATTTCACACAGAAAAGAAGGTAAATCTCAGATTGGCTTCCTACCAAACTACCGTACAACAGACCACAACTTCACTCTCAACACGCTTATCGACAATCAAACAAACAAAAACAAGAGCAAAATATAGCTGCAAGCAGCAATAAAACGGGATCAAGCAAGCAGCAATAAGGAGTAAGAACAATACGCACAAATAAGCCATAGAAACATGGGAGCCTGAACTTCAGAAATACATCAGGTAATTATGTGTGAGACTGACTCACATTGTAATCTGGTGTGACTGAGTGAATGATTGGTGAGCTGTGAGTGAGTGGTGAACTGAGCTATGAACTGTCATTAGTGACAACATGGCCGAATAGTGACAGTCAAACAGCCTTGCCCAGCCATGAGGCCCATAGGGCAGGTGCCTATCTCCTGTTTCTGTAGCATGAGGCAGCTTGATGTACAAGTACACCCTCTGGACATGACGCTAGTATGACACAGGGTCTTACCCCCAATCCATCCCTTGATGCTGAGTGCCAAGCAGGGAGGCATTGGATCCCGTTTTTAGAGCCTTTGGTATGACCCGGCCGGGAATCGAACCCCGGCCTCCCAGTCTCAGGGCGGACACTCTAACCACAAGGCCACTGATTTGGTGAATGAGTAAATGATTGGTGAGCTGTGAGTGAGTGGTGAACTGAGCTGTGAACTGTCATTAGTGACAACATGGCCGAATAGTGACAAAACACAACATGGCCGAATGGTGACAACCACCATTACATTGAGTTTTACCCTGGGTTACACATAGAACCATGAACTTAGATGTAGAAGACCACATGAGATTGTGCATGATTGACTCATATTACTAGGTGTCCGTGCCGGGATTTGAACCCAGGAACTCTCATTTCCAAGTCATGCGCTCTACCAATGAGGCTACCCAACAGACACAAGATGTACTGGAAACAACACACACATTCAGTGGACTGCTTGGTAAATGGTAAATGGTGCATTTATATAGCGCCTTTATCCAAGGCGCTTTACATAGATTGTGCATCACATTCACCCATTCACACACACATTCATACACTGATGGCAGTGGGACAGGGACACATCGACACTAACTCTGCAGGAGCCCGGGATCGAACCGGCAACCTTGTGGTTACCATCCGGTTACTCTACCTCTGAGCCACTACCGCTCCTTAAATATGCACAAATAAGCCATAGAAACATGGAAGAAATACATCATGTGATTGTGGAAACACAGCAGGGTTTTTGGAGACTCAGACTTTGTATTGTCAGCAGTGGGACTTGAACCCTCAATCTTGTGTTCCGAAGTCAGGCACCCTACCGACTGAGCTATCCAGGCACAATGATTTGCTTAGTTGTTGTCATCAATGAAACAACCCAACAACACGCCACCAAGCAGTAAGCAATATGAACAATATGCACAATTCAGCAGTCCGAGGGTGGAGCTTAGTGGTCAAAGTGACAAATGGAAATAAGTTCCACATGCTTATTCCTCTCACACAATCTGGCACAATGTAATTGCTCCAGTGTTGCCAGAGAGAAACAAGCAGAAGAAGACTCTTCACAAACGAGCAACTTTCATTGGCTTATAAAAAAGTCATTTTTTGATGAAAACAAATTTGCTTCTGAAGTTTTGTCCGGATAGGGCCAAAGTTCTCATGTAGCAGGTGTCATGCAAATATATATATTATATATATTTAACTCTTACTGGTAGACTAGAATGTTGGGGTATGACCCAGCTGGGAATTGAACCCGGGCCTCCCAGTCTCAGGGTGGACACTCTAACCACAAGACCACTGAGTTGGTGCCATTACCATTACATTGAGTTTTAAACAATATGCACAAATAAGCCATAGAAAGATGGAACACTGAACTTATATATGTCATGCAATTGTTGGAGCAGAGCAGGGTTCAAAATGTGTATTCTCATGCTATATACTATCTTTGGTAAACCCACCTGTGAGAGGACCTAAAGGACCCACAATGCAATGCAATCTAGCTAGCCTGAAAAAAAACCCCACATATATTTATATATATTAAAGGTGTTGGCGTTAACACATTAATGCGTTAACGCATTAATGCATTAATCTCGTGTTAACACAGCCGTGCGTTAATGGCGTCAAAAAAATTAAGGCACAGGGTTCGACAATATAATTGGCCCGCTGGCCCCCCGATGGTTTCAAAACCCCTTCGGACCACCAAATGGCGTCACTCACTGGCCCGGTGGGCCAGTAGAGAAATACCTCTTAAAAATAAATTAATAATAAATACAATTTTAATTCACAATATATATAGGGAGCAGTGTTTCCCCCAGCGCTTTCTTATCAAGGCGCCCGCCTTGACCAAATCGTTTGATGAACCTGTAGATCAGTTATATTTCGCATGCGACGCTGCCTCGGCTCGCTAACACTGTTCCGCGCTGCCAGTCTACTCTACACTCTACAGGTACGTGCACACACACAGATTAAAAAGGGGCCTGTAGCCCCAGCTCTTTCGCATGTCTAAAACACAGAAGTGCCCTCATACGGGAGGTTGCCCCTGCCCCCTTATGTACCACGCTGTCTACACGGACCACAAGCGACCGGCTGCCACATTCGCCCGGCCCATCTCTCTCTCTCTCTAACCCGATAGTAACTTCTCCACCCACCGCGACACGCTCGATCTTCCCCTAAGTGTTGCGACGTTCGCCACCAACATGGAATATAACGATATAATCCACCATGATTATAACAGCGCTGACTCTCGCATAGACACGAGTGAGACATACAACGAATCGTCAATCCCTCATGCAGCCTCGCATTTCCTCAGTGGTAACTGCAGCGCAGCTACTCACGGAAAAAAAAAACAAAAAAAACAAACAAAAAAAAACATAGCGTCGATTATCTGCTGTGCTTGCAATGTATGTGTCATTTACATACTGTGCATTTCGTGCCTCGCTAAAAGCTCCCAGACTGACAGACTGACTGTCCAGCTCATTATAGGATACTAATGAGATGGGCTTGCTATGTAAATGCGCACCACTCGCACTCGCAGCCAACGCATAGTGGTAACCAGAGCCTTCTAGGGGAGAGTTGCGATATTCCCGTTCACTCCTGTGCGTCAGGGCAATGGCGGTGCTGGAGGAGCAGCAGCGCTGATGTAGAAGCCGTTTGAGTGCACTCGGAAAACCGGAAGTCGATGAATATGAATGGGACTCTATGGATTTAATCAGGCACCAGCAAAGAAGGCACGAAAACATCATGTATTAATGGCGGTGACCTCGTAAACAAACTATCGATGCAGGCAAATTAAAGAATGCCTTCCGGAGGTTGATTTCGGATACTTTGTCACATGTTTTGCAAATAGTATATAATTATATTGACGTCTTGAAAGTGTTAGTGCTGATTGAAACTGGTTTCAAAGCAGGCGATATCGCGAGAATTCACTGAAAAGCTAAGATTCTCGCGATAACAGCGGGGGTAGGAGTATGCAGAAAGTTATTTAATCAGTTATTTAATCCAGCTTTAATGACTTTATTTTAGTTGTTCTTTAATAATAGTACAACATAAACATTACAGAGACTCTAGCCGTGACTGAACAATACTTTAAAACAGTTGTCTTTTAACATACGTACCTAAAATAGCTCTTATTGCGCCGTTTTCGTTGAAAACAATGTACTCCCCAGTCCCCAATGACAGTTAGGACTGGGACTGCACTCATAGACGAATCTCTGTAGTCTCGTGCACGGTGCTCTGCTCTGCTTTCTGACCCCCTCAATATCGCAACTCTCCTACTAGAAGGCTCTGGTGGTAGCTTGTGTCTTTTCTGTTAGTGCTGCGGACAGGCTAACTAGCCAGAGACTACCGACAAACCTCGCTTGAGTGTGTGTGTGTGTGTGTGTGTGTGTGTGTGTGTGTGTGTGTGTGTGTGTGTGTGTGTGTGTGTGTGTGTGTGTGTGTGTGTGTGTGTGTGTGTGTGTGTGTGTGTGTGTGTCGGGTGTTGTTAGAAGGGTGACCAGATCTGGGACAGTCCCAGGGTGACCAGGTGTCCCTCTTTGCATGGGACAGTCATTTCAAAAACTTTTCAGTCATCCCACAAATTGAGACCCTGTCCCACATTGTGACTGAGAGATTGAATCGAAAGTGGTATTTTTTTTGCAAACTATGGGGATCGATTACCTGGGCCAGTGGTTACAGTTGTGGGGCCAGTGATTCTTAAAAGCCACTGGCCCGAAGGGCCAGTGGCAAATTTCCCTTATTGTCTATCCCTGATATGTACATTAACACACTGACGATGGCTGTCCTCGGTGCGGCAGGCCACAGAAGTACTTTACGTCCACACACAAACACAGTGATGGTGTGTACAAAAAAAATGCAAACCGGCTTGTACAACAAACATTTGTTGTGCAAATCAAAAATCCAGCCAGAAAATCAGGCATGAGCATTTTTCAAACTGCTTAAAATGGCAGACACTCTGGGGGTGGAGCTTACCGGTCAATGTTACAGATGTGTTCCACATGAATCAAGGAACATGTAGAAACAAGTCCCATGATTTTTGGCCAAACGAGGCCCGAGTTATGGTTTTTCAAATGTTTCAGTTTCAAAGAATTGTTATAGCGCCCCCATTTGAGCAATTGGAGTAAGACTGGTTTTGCTGCTATTTGGCATCCCCCTCTACCAAACTGTAAAATCTCATAAACAGATTACTTTGCATGTGTAGATTAGGGATAATAGAAGAATTTTCACAAACAAGCAATTTTCATTGGCTCGTAAAAACAACTTTTTTTTCACTGAAAACAAAATTCACACCCATTTCATGTTTGTATGGCTTCAAAGTTCATGTGTAGGTCATTGTTATGCATTTTGATCAAAGATTGTAGGAGAAGAGACATTTTAACTGTTTTACATATAATTCAAGATGGCGGTTCATCTAAAGGTCAGAGGTCAAAAGTCAGAATACAAAAGTTGTTCGGCATAAGCAGACGCATAAGTGAATATAAGTTACATTTCTGAGAGTCGAGCAGTTCATGAGTTATGAGTGTTTAAAGTTTGCAATTTCAGTTGAGTGCTATAGCGCCACCATTTGACCAGTGGTCACAGGCTTCGCATCATCACCGTTTGGCATCACCCTCTACCAGATTACCAATTTTCGCGAAAACCGACTGCACGGTTCAGCCAGAACAGCTATTTCTGGCGGAAGGAGGAAAATGAGACAAAAACAAAAAGGGATCAAGTCCACTTCGTGGACTGCTTGATCCCTTAAATATTCTCCTGTTTTGTCGACTTCAAAAAGGCCTTTGACTCAATTTGGCACGAGGGTCTACTATACAAATTGCTAGAAAGTGGTATTGGAGGGAAAACCTACGACATAATAAAATCGATGTACACAAACACCAAATGTGCTGTTAAGATTGGGAAAAAACAAACAGAGTTCTTCCATCAAAACAGAGGCGTTAGACAGGGATGCAGCCAAATGCAAACAAATGAACCCTAACGGGTTCATTTGGTTCCATTTGTACGTTCTCAGAAAAAAAAAGCGTCTAAAGAAATCCATTAACATGGTGAAAATACATGTCATCAAGACGTTTCACCATGTTAGTGGTTTTCTTCAGACCTCCATTTCTTGGGAACACAAAATGGGGGAACTTTTTTATCATGTCCACCCAGCACCTCTCGGGTATACTAATGACATATTAGAATGTTGAAAATGGGTGGAATTCCTCTTTGATCTACACAGGTTACCTGGGGTGTCAGGCCTGCGGCTGGTCAGGGCGGCGTTGCTCCTCAGCCTCCCTCCGGTCTCTCTCCGCCTCCAGCAGCCTGGTCAGAATCCTCTGCTCCTCCAGGAGACGCAGGTTCTCCTTCTTCCTCTCCAGACGCTCAATGTCCCTCAGCACTCCCTCGTGAAGCCTCTGGGTAGGAAAATGCAATATGATATTGATCACTTCGTAAATTCTACAAAAAACATTCGCTCTCAAAGAGCATACTGTAAGATTTGTGCTGCATTCTCACATTATCCCCAAAAAATAGCAGGTGTTCTCTTCTAGGCTCATAACGCGCCACTGTGTGCCAAGAGTCCTTAGCCTGAAGACGACTGGTCCAGAATGAGATCAACACGTGGGTTTTTGGAAAATTCACAGAACATTCTACAACAAGCAGCAGGCTGATCATTAAAATCACTTTGCAATTTTGTCTTATTACGAAGCAAATGCTTCGTAAACGTCAATTAGGTCCAGTCCCACAACAGAGGGGTGCTACTAAACATGTTCAACACAGATATGGCACAAACAAGCGGCTTAATTCCTTGGGGTGTTCCAAAATGATCAGTCAACAAACAAAATCAACAGTCATCAATAATACTTGTGAATCCCTTGACTCCTTCAAAACAAAGGGCACCTACAGATGGCTGCAAGTTGAAACTAGCCTCTGTGAAACAAAAAATGTATATGTAATGCCCCCACCAACCCCAATTCTCCTCTTTGTACATTTCTCTTTTTTATCTCCAATACGATTTTACCTCCATGATTTACTGCTTCTGACTTTACTGAAGTATCTTGTACCTATGAATGTCCTGATGAAATGAAGTTGGCCACTATTCTAAAAGTGTATGCTTAACGTGTGTCAAATCAGTTTTTTTTTTTCCAGATTTGCTGTAGTTGTACTTGAATTGTACTGTAATTATCAGTTTAGTTGCAGGGTACTTGACTTGTACTGTAACTCTCATCTCTTATTGAAAAAAATCATTCATTCATTCAAAACACACATAAAATGATGAGAGAGGTGAATGTTAGATCTGCAACCTTTGAATGATGTTGAATATTACGCAGAATAGTTATTCTGTGTGTGTGTGTGTGTGTGTGTGTGTGTGTGTGTGTGTGTGTGTGTGTGTGTGTGTGTGTGTGTGTGTGTGTGTGTGTGTGTGTGTGTGTGTGTGTGTGTGTGTGTGTGTGTGTGTGTGTGTTACATCCCAGTGTCTCTCATATCTCGTGTCCTACTGTGTACTGACACAAGAGGACACAGGCTAACGTTAGCCACTGTTAGCTCGACGCTAAAGTTCCTTGTCGCGTTCACACTTGGTTTGATTATGTTACCGGCGTTATTGGCCTACCTGTCGGTCCCAGTTCTGTTTGACGTGGACCCCGACCACGGTGCTCAGCGTTAGAACCACAGACACTCCCAGTACAACTTTGGAGGTTGTAGACATGCTGCTCTGTTGTTATGGTCCGATGGCCGCTAGCGGCGGGCTGCTTTTACTGTTGCACCAGGATGCTGGCGGCTGGCGAGGAGGGACTGCATTTGTTGCTACACACATGGGAGTATGGAGAAATGCATTGGACTCAGGGGCGGATCTAGACATTGGCATTGGGGCGACAATGCCCCCCTAAATACCCAGCCTGGCCCACCAAACATGATGGCATCCAAAACAACCCAAAATATTCCAGTGCAGTGCTTATATTTAAAATGATTTGAAACACTACTACTGCTACAACTAACTACAGCTGTGTCACCACTAAACCAACAGCATTTCATCATTGAAAACAGAAAACTCTCTGAGTCAGACCTTTAGCTTTATGCATGCTGCGTGTCTGTTGCAACTTCAACAACTGATGTTATTATTGATGCTTTACTTGCCCAATAAAAGTCCTGTGACTGAAAATGGTATGGGCGCGGCTTCATCATGGGGGTGGCAATGAAGACGCCCCCATACCATACCATTTTCTATTTTGAAGCCACTCCCATACCATACCATTTTCTTTTTTTGAAGCCGTCCCCATACCATTTTCTTAGTTTTCTTAGTTGTAACCTACCACATATGCGTGGCCAGTTACAACCAGTAACTTATTAAATATTACCTATTACTGTGAATGAATGAATGAAATTGTTATTAACAGAGATGAGAGGACACACTAGTTAAGCATACACTTGTTTACAATAGTGGCCAACTTGTTAATTTCATTAAGGCATTCAATACATACAAAACAACTACTTCAGTAAAATCAGAAGCAGCAAATCATGGAGGTAAAATCGTAGTGGAGGTAAAAAGGGAAAAGAGAAATGTACAAAGAGGAGAGGCGGGGTGGGTGGGGGGATTTTATATAGATTTTTGTACAGGCCAGTTTCGAATTGCAGCCATCTGTAGGTGCCCTTTGGGAGCTGTTTTGAAGGAGTCAAGGGATTCACATGCCTTTATGACTGTTGGTAGGGCATTCCACATTTTGGTGGCATATGAGCGGAAGGAATTAAGACCCTTGTTTGTGCCAAATCTGGTTTTGACATGGTTAGTAGCACTTCCTCTGGTGTTGTGGGAGTGGACCTCATTGACATTAAGGAAGTATTTGGATAGGTACAAGGGTATTTTGTAGTATCGTATCTTGTGGACCAAACCCATTGCTGTCGTCAACCCTAAGCCAACCCAGACTGTCGAAGTGGGCAGGGGTGAGGTGGGTTTGGGGTGTGAGGCCAAGTAACAGTCTGACAAGTTTGTTTTGGGAGGTCTGTAGCCTTGTTTTTTAACGTTTTTGAGGTGCTGTGGTACCAAGAGGTGCAGGCATAGTCAAAGAAATCTTGTACCAGGGCTCCAGTTATGGTCTTCAGAGTGTCTTTGTTGACCAGTGAGGAGATCCTGTATAGGAGTCTAGTTCTTTGGTTGACCTTTTTGATTACGTTGGTGGCCATTTTATCACTTTGCCTCCAGGATGGAACCCAGGTAGGTAATTTCTTCTTTCCGGGTGATATGATGTCCCACACTTTGATAGTGAAGCCATCTGCCTTACTGAGCTTAGCATTTGTACCAAAGAGTATGGATTCAGTTTTACTAGTGATAGTTTGTTATCGGCGAGCCAGGTGCAGATTCTACTGAGTTCGGAGCTGAGGACTTTTTCGACCTGCTGTTTGTTCTTGTGCGAGACCAGCAGTGCTGAGTCATCGGCAAACAGGAACAATTTGCAGTCACAGGCTGATGTCATGTCGTTCACATATATAAGGAACAGTAGTGACCCTAGTATGCTCCGTTGAACACCACAGCTCACAGGGAGAGGAGGGGACAGAGATCCATCCACCTCCAACATCTGTTCTCTCCCCTCAAGGTAGGACTGCATCCAGCTCACTGATATGCTATTGAAACCAATTGCAGTATGCAGAAATGCATTGGACTCAGGGGCAGATCTAGGCATGGACATGCCATCATGTTTGGTGAGCCAGGCTGGGTATTTAAGGGGACAATGCCCCCTTAAATACCCAGCCTGGCTCACCAAACATGATGGCATCCAAACAACCCAAAATATTCCAGTGCAGTGCTTATATTTAAAATAATTTGAAGCACTACTACTGCTACAACTAACTACATCTGTGTCACCACTAAACCAACAGCATTTCATCATTGAAAACAGAAAACTCTGAGTCAGACCTTTAGCTTTATGCATGCTTTGTGTCTGTTGCAACTTCAACAACTGATGTTATCATTGATGCTTTACTTGCCCAATAAAAGTCCTGTGACTGAAAATGGTATGGGTGCGGCTTCATCATGGGGGCGGCGATGAAGCCCCCATACCATACCATTTTCTTTTTTGAAGCCGCCCCCATACCATTTTCTTAGTTGTAACCTACCACATGTGCGTGGCCAGTTACAACCAGTAACTTATTAAATATTACATATTACTGTAATATTATTACTCTTTCCAGTAAGATATTACTCTGCCAAAATCTGTAATAAATAATATTACTCTGCCAAAACATATGGAAAACGAGAAAAAAATGGCAGCACTCATTGAATCATGAATGTCCTTTCTGTTATTTTTATTTACACATTTATTTTCACTGTGAGCAGCAACAACGCACGCATTTTGACTGGTAGGTCTTCCTCAGCGTTGTGACGTCTGCTTCGGCAGCCTTGGTTGTTACTCTGCCAAAACATGCCTCACTCACTACTTTTGACCTTATTGTAACTTGTGAAAACATAACAGATTTACAAGTCAACACATATCAAGAGAGATGCATTCTAATAATCCTAATGTACATGCATATGTTGCATGCAGTTGTCGCATGTTGTAACTAAACAGATTGTGTTGTAGCCTACATCTCTAATTCCTTTGCTGGTGGGAGGGGGACTTGGGAAAGTAATATTGTAATATATTATTCTGTGATTCAAGTAATAAGTAATATTATTACTACCCAACACTGGTTACAACTAACTCCTTGTGTAGGCGGACCGCTTTTTAAAAACACTGATTGGCTGGTTTAGTTGATGTAATGGTGATGTAATTAAGATATATTATCGTGACTATTACCACCTGAGGCGTCGAGTGTAGCCTACTTTCCCTCTGCCCACTCTCTGCTTGTGCTTGTGTAAGTTGGAACTTGTCCGACTATAGTAAATGCGACTATTGTAAATTTGCTTAATTGTATTTACAGATAACTATGGATATTAACAGTTACTGTAAGTATGGAATTCCACATTCCCTTCCTGTATGTCTACCACAAATACAGCATTAACTATGGTGAAGGAAGTGCAAACGCCACTCCTCCTGTCCATGCCATGCTGGAGGGCACCATTCAGGAGAACTGCTATTTCTTGAACACAGCATCTTGCGTTGAACAAATTTGTTTGGAAATCCATGACCTACTACTTTGCATCTCATTTAGCTATAGGTTCTGGCTGGCTCTTGAGATACAAGTCTGAGTTGAGCTGTGTGAAACCCACTACTCTATATAGCAGGGGTGTCAAATTCAAATACAGAGTGGGCCAAAATTTAAAACTGAACAAAGCTGCGGGGCTAGGTTCCAGGTGGACTCCAGCTAAGTTGTTTAACCGGAAGTAACTCTTGAGAACGTAAAAATGAAACCAAATGGACCCTTGTGGGTCCATTTGGTTTCATTTTTACGCTCTCAAGAGTTAAAATATTCATCATGTGAATTAGTCCTAATCTACACAACTAGAAGATTAATGGTCATGGACAGAATCAAAGGAAATCTTTAGTTTGGGGGGTCTGTGGGGCTAAAACATCCTCAAATGGTGGTCCGTGGCTCAAATGCTGAATAAATGGTGGGCCCTGGGATGAAAAACGTTGAAAACCACTGCTGTACAGAGCAGACAGCAAAACATAGGATTATGGGATTTGTAGTATTATCGGTGAATGCAGTGTTACAGTGGCGCCACGGCATACCTGCGGGGCAGCTCTAATGTTAATTTGATGTTGCCTCAAGGGCCAAAGGAAATGACACAGCGGGCCAAATTTGGCCCGCGGGCCAGACTTTGACACTTATGCTATATAGGCCTACTACTAGTATCTCACCGTTACAACAGAAGTGTGCTTATAACAACTTACACTAGCTGGACTGTATATCGACGTGGCATGTCAAACAATGAATGTTAATAAAAAAGGAATTAGACCTTTCAAAAATAACGGTAACTATAAACTTAGTAGTTGCTCTTAAACACATTACAAACAAATAATGGAAATAAAAAGGTGCAGCGGAATTGTTTCTACGTATACAGTTAAACAGTGAGGTAGATCTGCTAGTTATGTGTAAAATAATAATGAAGCTGTATAGACCAAGGCCCAATGAACAACTGAAAACATCTAGAAAATAAAAACAAACTAAAATCATTTGAAATAGGTTAGATTATGCTCCTTAAGTAAACTAAACCAACAACACCACAAGAGCTCTTCTAATGATTCTGTGTAAAATGCACAAAAATAAAAAATACAAATATATTTGTGTATGTACCAAAAGTTAGGATCTAAGAGACATTCCCAATATAGATCTTATGAAAATAATCTAAGATATTGGAAAAGAGCAAACATCTTCGCATGTTGATCCTAATTCTCATTGTCCATAAATGATCAACATTATGTATTTAAATAAAAATAACTTAAATACAATCAATGCAAAAGATGAATAAACAAAAAGGATCAACACATATAATGAACCAAAGGTAAAAAAGCTCTGTGTCCCAAATAATCAAATAAAAATTAAATAAAATTAAGTACTAATCACCTTCATCATAACATGCCACGGTAAAATAAAAGTTCTGAAAAATAAAGATGTGGACAATGCCCAATGGTTTTATCTTAGAAGGCAATAAACTACAAAAATATTTAAAAATTAAAAAATAACTAACCCTGGTGGACCACTACACATTCTCTAAACAAAATGAGATCTTCTAACAAAATGAATGTCAATAATTAACCGTTTGTATAAAAAATCGATATAAAATTGTAAAAAAAAAAAAATCTAACAAAAAGATTACAAATAAAACACAATATAAAAAAGAATATTACACATCATAGGTCAATCTTATTTCGCTGAAATCAAAATAGGGGGGTATTCCTCTACCTCTGACAGCTTGTATCAACAGTGATGTGATACAATAAAGAATAGCCCCCCATGTGTCATATTCAGACTAGAGGACTTATTTTGGTGCCGGTACCATGTCGTCAATGGAGCCTCCTGCCTCCAGCTTCTTCTCCATCTCAACCAGCAGCTTGACTCCATCGATCACCATCTGCACCAGCTCCACCTCAGAGAAGCCCAGTCTGTCCGCGTTGGAGATGTCGAACACGCCGCCCGTAGCAGCCGTGTCGACGCCACCAGTGCCACGCTTCTGGAGCCTCAGGTTCGTGAGAATCTCCTCAAATTTGGGGTGCGTGCTCATTTTGGGCAGCTTGACGTGCACTCCTGCACGCAGGCCGGTTCCCAGGTTGGAGGGGCAGGTCAGCACGTAGCCCAGATGCTCGGTCCACATGAATTTGTGTCCGTTGGCCTTGAACAGCTCTTCGATCTTGGTGAGGCCGGTGCAGAAGCGGGTGAAGACCACCTTCATGTTCCCTCCAGTCTCCATGGAGATGACGCGCAGGTGGTCCTCCTCGTTGACCCACACCAGGAAGGTCTTGCTGTCGTTGTGCCAGATGCCCCTGGCATCGGGCCAGTCGCGGCCCATCCCAGCGGACAGCAGCAGAGGAGAGACTGGCTTGTCGAAAAGGAAGTGGTCATCGATGAGTTGCTGTTGCTCGGCCTCCGTCATGTTCTTAAGGGCGTAATACTTGCCCTTCAGGTCACCTGTCAGAGCGCCCAGGGCGTCGATGGAGAGTTTCTCCACGCGACGCCTCTCTCCACGGGTGCAGTGTGGCGGCAGGGAGAGCCCACAGATGCTCCTGCCGGTTCGGACACGGGAGCTCAGGACGTAGGCAGGATCAAGATCATCTCCACCCTTCAGGTTGTCGGGGTTGAGGTCGGTCTTGTGTTTGTCGGTGGGTTTGTAGCCTCCGTGCCTGTCCTCGATCACGGGGTCCATCAGCTCCTTGAAGACCTCGTACGACTCCTCGTCTCCGGCCACGCAGCCCACCGTCATAATGAAAGGATGGCCAGGATTGTCAACGCCAGTTTGAATAACACCGTCGAGGGTGAATCCGCTGGGGGTGACGCGCTCTCGCAGTTTCTTGTACATGTCCTTGGTGAGGACCTTGGCCATGTGGTTGTTGTGCTTGCTCAGATCTGGGTATTCGTCATCGGCTGTCATTCCCCTGAGGTTCAGTTTAGCCATATGGCCAGCCAGAGCCTCCACGTCTGACATCTCGATCGGTTCTAATCAAAAGAATTCTCAAATTCGGAATTTCCGCTCCTCTACCTTTGTCTTTTTGAGTTCTTAGGACGTCCTCATCTGCAACACCTTATATTAGGCTGACCGAACTCTTGCCTGACGCCATACGCTACGTAACACAAAATGAAACTGCAAGCATATCAGACTACCGCCTGGCTGCAAACCGATCACAGTATTACATGGTAGTAACAATGCTGAACAATATAGTCAGTGCTTAGCAAACCTGTTTTTGCCTTTGTTAGATGCACAGTAACTTGAAATGGGAAGAGAACATGGAAGGATATTGGGAAAGAGACGGAGGAAGGGACACTCACAGCCAAGTTTGTCGGGATCGGGGCTTGTGCCCCAAGACACCTGACCCGATGGTACCCGGATCATAGGCCGGCGTAGCCAGTTTGAACAACCCTTAACAGGAGGAATAATTACTTGCATATGTTTATCCTACGGTCTGACCAGAGCTTGCATGGTCTGTACAATCCATAAGGTGATCGATGAATCTTCAGTTGCAGAAACACCAAGATTATCATTATCTGAGAATTTCAGATATAATCAACTATTGAGCGATTCATGTTGATTCTGATGTTGATGATGACGGCCAGCTTCCGTCTTCGAAAATAACAGCCAGAACAATCCGGAAGTGCCCCATGACACCCATTCAAAAAAGCGGGACATAACGTCACAGCTTGGTCGAAACCACAGACTCTGCACAAGCCAAGTGTGGAGACACCTCGAAGACATTTCTATTAAACAGGAATCTGAAGACATTTCTATATTAAACAGGAATCTCAAGATAGAACGGCAAACTGCTGATCCCCTGACTGGTATTAGCTGAGAAATATGGTGTAACCATAATAGGACTGTGTCTGTGTGTCTGTGTGTGTGTGTGTGTGTGTGTGTGTGTGTGTGTGTGTGTGTGTGTGTGTGTGTGTGTGTGTGTGTGTGTGTGTGTGTGTGTGTGTGTGTTTGCTCCATGATGAAAGGTTGTTGCCTTCATCGTGGAGCTGTATACAGTAGCAAAACAGATACTTTCATTAAGCTAAAGCCTCTCATGGGGCTTACAAACAATCCTATTGTGGAGCTGTATGTAGAGTATTAAGGCCTATTCAGAGTCTGGAATTTCGGTGGCCACCGCGACCACCGATCAGACCACCGCACCGCGCGCTATATATAGTCTGTCACCACCGCAACCACCGCTATTTCATATACCACTAGCAGCACCTCGCCCTCCCTCCCCTGTTCTCCTCGCGTCCATTGTTGTTTATTTTCCCCTCTGCTTTTCTCTACTTCCTACCTCAATTATAATAAATTCTGCTGCTTTTATGTTTATTTCGTATTCTGTTTATGTCATTGTGTCTATCATTGAATCCATTCGTTCTCCTCCTGGCCGTCGTGCTGTGGTGTGTTTTCTTTTCTTTCTTTTTTTTTTACCAGCTGGCAGCCGTTAAAAACAAGTACTGGAACCACCGCGGTGCGGTGGTTAGTAAAATCCGAGAGGAGGGCTGGGAGGTGCGGTGGTTGCGGTGGTATGACGTCATATTGTAGGAAACGGTGGTCGCGGTGGTCGCGGTGGCCACCGAAAATCCAACTCTGAATAGGCCTTTAGTGGTGTTGCCAGAAGTGCAACCACACTATTGTTATTGTGATGCGTTTTCTCTGTAACATGCTGTATAATGTGAATATAATATAATCATTCGATTGGCTGACCAAGGAACATTGAATTGATTCAATTGGCTGTGCAAGGAAGGTGATGTGTGATGATGTAAAGCTTTCTTTGACTACGTCACCACAATATCATCAGGGCAACCACACTTTGCAATTGCAAAATTGCATTCTAGTTATAAATACAATGGAGAGGTTATACTGTAGACCTATAGCTGTAACATCAAATGTGTATAGTGTTAAAGTCTTATAATTATACATCATCTCATGAACTGGATTTACAGTAAGTGATTGACTGGTTAAATTGTCAATGTCAAATATTGAGACCTTAACAGCTCTAAGTTGCTCTTAAAGCTACAGAATATCTTTGGTTGACTACATTTACTCTGATTACATTTTGTGACGGGTTTTAAGTATGTTGCCGTTTGGATAAAAGCTTAGTCCTTTTTGAGTTGAGTTATTGAGGTAATTACTTTCAAATTGTCCTCTTAAAGGTTAAATTAGAGCCATCTTTACTGTCTTTTTCTAAATTACGGTATGTTAAAAAAAACAAGGATATAGTGAGAAACCGCTCCTTAATTTCCTTGTAAAGCTATTATAGTGGAATTAAAATGAAATAGACGACACAAGCTCAAGTGTGGTTTGACTAACGTCAGCTGTCTTGTGTCTTGTCTCATCAGTCCTGTGATTAGATTGTGTGTGTGTATGTGCTGTAGTTCTATCGTATACAGTGTTGTAGTGGTACTTTTAGAAGTGGGGGGGACGCCTCTTAAAGGGAAATTCCACCCATTTTCTTTTTTTTTCTGAGAGTGTACAAATGTGAACCAAATGGACCCTAGCGGGTCCATTTGGTTCACATTTGTACACTCTCAGAAAAAAGGAAACTCATTAACATGGTGAAACACATCTTGATGATGTCATCAAGATGTATTTCACCATGCTAATGATTTTTTGAGAGGTCCATTTCTAGGAAACACAGAATGAAGGGAACTTTTTACCATGTCCACACAACATCTCTAAGGTATATTAAGGACATAGTAAAATATTGAAAATGAGTGGAATTCCCCTTTAAGACACGTGCATGCACTCTTGCATTTGCGTGCACATTTGCATGCACCTGCGCAACACATACAGACACACTATTAAAACAAGTATAGCATATTGAGAAAGATTGTTTACAATGCCTAATTGCATCCATAAAAGTAAATGACAAGACAAAAAACATACGGTAGGCCTCCGTCCCCCCGCGTTCCCCCTCCACTACACCCCTGATCGTATCTAACCTCTCTGCCTCGAAACCATGTTTGTTCAGTTAAAAAGGGCTAACCTCACCTGTCTCTCCTGATCTTTGGCAAACAGAAAATACATGTTCAGGTTGGAATACCCATTCCAATCAGGAGGAGAAAGCTCTCCCAACGGTTACAGACATGCATGCAGTGAGCAGCAGTGTGCTCCTGGCCGCAGTGACGCTATTACTTGTGCCGGGGGTCCAGTGTTCAGTCTCCGAGGACCACCACTACCCTGCAGTAGACGCAGCAGCCAACTTCGCCATCGACCTGCACAACCATCTCAACCGCTATGAATATGCCTTTAAGGTCATTTCTATCCTGTCAGAGCTTGTACAGGTAGGCCCTCGAAGACCGCGCTGCCCTGCAAATGGCAGGAACTGTACATTTTCAAAATCGGAAGTGAGTGGTGCTGTGCTGTACTGTATTGTGACGTAAAAGTGTTTGCAAGGGATTTCTTGAAAGCTTTGCCCCCTCTTGTGAACACAACCAGCTCCCGGAGTAGCCTGATTGTCAGACTCTAGGCCATGGCTCAAGAACCCAATGGAGTTCAAACTTAAAACTAAAGGTCTCACTCAGAGAGTTTTCTGTTTTGAATGATGAAATAGTGTTGGTTTAGAGTTGCCACAATTGTAGTTAGTTAGTAGCATTAGTAGTGTATCAAATCCTTTTAAATATAGGCACTTTATTGTGAAATATCACTCTGGGCATTTAGGGGCGAATTGACTCCCATCCGGCCCTGCTAAGTAATGTAGTTTAAATGCATTTGGCAAATGTTGTATGAAAACGTGGAGTTGAGACATGTTTGTTGTTGTGTGTTGGTTCGTAGCTGTGTCCTCCAGCTCGTGTGAAGTTCGACATGTCAGTGATGGTTGGTAAAACCGTGTGTAAGAACCAACCTGGCATCGATCTACATTCATGTCAACTCCAGGAACCCTCACATATGCATGTAAGATTATGAATTTATACTTATTTACACCTATTTTCACCTTCACCAGTTCCTCCCCAATTCTTTGCCTATTTTTACTTACTATTTTGAAAAATGAAAATAAAATGTAAAGTGTTGATGTACTGTAGATCAGCTAGTACAACAAAATTTTTTTTTTTTTTTTTTTCAAAATAATTAAATAAAACTAAAAATAAAGGTTGTAGAGTGTTTATGTAGATCGAATAGTTGAGCATTTAAAAACAACAACAAGAAGATGGAGAAAGGCTGGTTGAATAATGTCAAATTCAGTGTTCACACTGAATTAAGACACTCACTGGGTGTCTCTGTATTCTTCACTATAACCAGAAATCTTTGTATTCACGTTAACGGTTAGGCTCTTACATGGACAATTTTACTGTGCAGCAGTTAACTTGTTATGCGTACACAGTAACAGTGCATATTCATCATTAACAAAATTGCAGATTAATGAATAATGGTGTTTATATTCACCTTTCAGAACATGACCTGCCGTTTTGTTGTGCTGTGCGTTCCCAACTCTCAAGTTCCAAGCCACCTGTTAGAGGATCATTGTGTTACAGAAGCTGCACAGCGGTCATAGAGCAACATGGGATCCAAACTCTGAAACTACGGTCACTACTATACGATTCTTGATGCTTACAACCGGGAATCATTTCTCCTTCAGTCCAGAATCACCAGATGTTCCAATGAATGCACTCATTATTAACCTAATAATTTGAAGAAGTACAGTAGCAGATAGTATCTGCTACTTCTTCAGACAGAATTTCTTTGGTAGCATGATTTGGCTGCCTATTTCTGTTCATTTTTTTGGTCAATGAAGGGTTGTATACCTTGTTTCCCTGTAAAGGATCACAGGAAAATAGTAATGTCAATAGACTTTGTGCTATCCTCTGTGTATTATTTCTTGGATATAACAGTAAAATGAGCTAAACAGTAATCTATATTACAACTTTTAATCACACCCTTATTGTATCTGTATAGTAACAGTAGGCTATACACAATGTAGCAGACTGTATATTATTTGCATTTTCTTGTATAGTATAATAGGATAACATATAACTATGGCATCGATGGAACAAATACATAAAAATCAAATGTGAGCTTTTGATTGCTCACACTTGCTGTTGAAAGGCTTGCCAGGGGATGACAAAGCTGTCTCTATATACTGAACAGTAGGTTATAATATGAGCTACTGTATATAGCCTACAGACAGCTGTACGCATTATGCAGGTCATTTTATGGAAACCCCTCATGTAAAACAGTCCTAGTGAATACCAAAGGGCTCGCCTCACTGTGACTACACCTGGAATTAAATGTAATAGCTCTTGAAGATACGTTATGATAAAATGTTCATTGTGACAGTGTACATGGGGATGCTAGGCCTACATGTGAAGCTTTTTCTTTATACTCATGGCTTAGTGCTCAGCCCAGGGCACCACCAAATCCAGGGAACTGCATTTGGTGCCCCAAATCCAGGACAAATCCAGGGAATACTGGGTGTTCAATTCAATGTCAGTGGTTTTCAACCAGTGGTCCAGAGACCACCAGTGGTCCTTGAGAGGGTTCCAGGTGGTCCCCAGCTAAATGACGGAAAGTTGGTTAGCCAGATGTAACTCTTTTGAGAGTGTGAAAATGAAACCAAATGGTTTCATTTCATTACACGCTCTTAAAAGGAACCCAAATATGTCTAATACATTATACATGCCCTCTATAACTAGAATTGAACATATAAAACACATAGAATGAGCTCATTAGTTTAAAAAAAAGTTAATGTTTTTTTATCTCAAGGGAGTCGCCATTTCATTGTGCCTGTCACGTGACCTGTCATAGTGATGATGTCACAGAAGATTTCCTCCGCAGTAGAACTAATGCAATAGATCAAACTACTACTGTTTGTAAAAGAGACAAACTTTCAAGAGTTAAAATGCTCATCATCTGAATTACGCCAAGTCACAATATAGAATGTAGAGGAATGCTCATTTTTGATCTATTGTTTGCCTGTTTTATTTCAGAAATAAAGCCTAATATTGTGGACAAAATCAAAATAAATCTTTAGTTTTTGGGTCTGTGGAGATCATGTCCTCAAATGGTCATCCGTGGCTCAAATGCTGAATAAATAGTGCAGGCAGGTAAGGTTGAAAACCACTGAATTATGTTTATCTTCCTGTCATTTGCCTGTGATTCGCATTTTTTGGCATTTTGAGGGGAAAGCAATACAAATTGAATGAGAAAATTGTAGTGCTAAATCCAAAACAAATCCAAAACAAAGTGAGAGACTAGACTACTGGGGCATTGGCATTGTCCTGGCAACACAGGGTATAATGTTTATGATGCTGAATGGAGATGTTTGTAGGGTACACACACTACACAGGTTCCTCCAGCATTAATGCAACCAGCAGTCCTGTCTGTGGCCTCACACCTGTACTTTACCGTCAGACTCACAAGGAGGTGCTGCTGAGCTATGACTTTCATCAGTGTTGCCATGTCCACTTATTATAAGAGACTTTGGGATTGCTTTTTTGTAAAGTTGCTTGAAAAAACGGTTCAAGCCTGCCCCAGTGCACATGGGGAGATGTCAAATCACTGTAAAACCCCAAAATGCATCTATTATATCTATTTTCTCCTTTGACAGTAACTGGGCTTGTTTCCATAGACATGGTTGCTTGTTTCTCTTGAAAGATCTGGCGACCTTGACTCTCTCTCTCTCTCTCTCTCTCTCTCTCTCTCTCTCTCTCTCTCTCTCTCTCTCTCTCTCTCTCTCTCTCTCTCTCTCTCTCTCTCTCTCTCTCTCTCTCTCTCTCTCTCTCTCTCTCAGACTGTAAATCTCCCACACAAACACAATGGCACATTCTGCCTTTACACAGTTTTAGGGACCAAGAAGAAAGCAAGGAGGAGTGATACTGAATGAATGAGAAGCGAGGCATAATTTAAAGGGCTGTACTGTAAGTGCAATTTCTTTGTTGATAAGTTAAAGCTATTTATTCAGATGTGTATTGGGTCTCCCTGTCTCTCTAGCTGGTTTAATAAACAGAACATGATTTTTACAGGTGGATTGTCATTTTTTCCAATCATGGAAGAGAATCCATTATATGTATTTACTAGTTATTTATATTAGCCCATTCACAATCATCTCTCTCCTGCTTGGATGAATTTGGTATCCAAACCCTTTCAAATATGTGTAATTTTAAATTTCTTTGGCAATTAAAAATATAAGATATGAGATACGAGCTTCCATTCATATTGTAGCAACTTAGCTTTTTATTTTTTATTAGTACATCGAGGGTGAGGGTCGACCCTCACCTCCTAAAGGACAACTACATACTGAACGACATATAGGCTAATTTTTCTACTTTATTGATACCAATTGACAGATATCACGCCTATTTCACAGCCAGCGCGTGCTGCCCTCTAGTGGGGATAATGGGGGGACACCGACACAGGGGGGGACCCGACCACTGACTGTCATTGCACAAAACAATGGCCGTTTGTGCAATGACAGTCAGTGGTCGGGTCCCCCCCTGTGTCGGTGTCCCCCCATTATCCCCACTAAAGGCCAGCGCGTGCTGGCTGTGAAATAGGCAGCTCAATATTCAAAGTGCGACTTTTTTTTACTGTGACTTTGGAATCTGCCTCTTGGAAATAGAACCTCAATACAGATGTTACAGACTAATACAGTGATATTAGTCTCACCCATGCCAGGCTAAAGTAACTTACTATGGGGTCTGTCTATTTTGCAGAAATGCCCTTGTCATCCAGTTTCCCTATGTAGAATGTAGAACGGAACATTCAAAGTCACTGTATTAGCCAATCACAGCACGTATTTTCTGTTTAGCAGTCTGTGGTGGCTCGTATGGGACAACCAGAGACTTATAACCAAGGCATGAGTGTTGTCCTTCAATGGCTTAAGAGGTGGAGAGATGGAGAGACTCCTGTTACCGAACACACCCTCTCTATGGCAACAATGATTAGGCCTACTACTAACAGAGACATTTAACACTCATTTTAACAACAAAAACTCTACTTGCACCTGCAAGCAGGGTCGGATTGACCATTGGGCGTACAGGGAGGTCTCCCGGTGGGCCACGACCCGTAGGGGGCCGGTGGTATCATGCCATCATTAAAAGCACTGGTTTTCGACCTTTTTGATCCCAGGGCCCACTATTCATTCAGAATTTTGAGCCACGGAGGACTACCATTTGATGACATTTTAGCCCCAACAGACCCCAAAACTAAAGATTTATTTTGCTTTTTGGTCCACAATTCCAGGCTGGATTCGGGGAAACAAAACAGTCGAATATACAGATGAAAATGAGCATTAATCTCTACATTTTGTAATTATACTTATTTATTTGGGCCAATTTAGATTCATATTTTAACTCTTGAGAGTGTTAACATGAAACCAAATGGACCCGCAAGGGTCCATTTGGTTTCATGTTTACGCTCTCAAAGAGTTACATCTGGTTAACCAACTATACCAAGTAGAATCACGGGCTGGTTGTGGTGGGGTCGGTCTAGGTCAAATCACGCTAAAAATGTCCGGGACGATTTTTTTTCGCCCAGTCCAGCACTGCAAATCTGCAATTCTGTCCAACCCAGATTTGGTCGAAAAACAAGGGTCTTAAGGGTCTTAATTCCTTCCGCTCATATGCCACCAAAATGTGGAATGCCCTACCAACAGTCATAAAGGCATGTGAATCCCTTGACTCCTTCAAAACCGCACTCAAAGGGCACCTACAGATGGCTGCAATTCGAAACTGGCCTCTGTAAAACAAAAATGTATATAAAATCCCCCACCCACCCCGCCTCTCCTCATTGTACATTTCTCTTTTCCCTTTTTACCTCCACTATGATTTTACCTCCATGATTTGCTGCTTCTGACTTCACTGAAGTAGTTGTTTTGTATGTATTTGAATGCCTCAATGAAATGAACAAGTTGGCCACTATTGTAAACAAGTGTATGCTTAACTAGTGTGTCCAATCAGCTTTTTCAGATTTGATGCAGTTGTACTTGAATTGTACTGTAATTCTCCAAGCTGTTATCAGTTTTGTAGCAGTGTGTACTTGACTTGTACTGTAACTATCATCTCTGTTAATAAAAAAATCATTCATTCATTCAGCCTGCAAGGAGAACAGAATGGAGTGCAGCGTCGATGTGGTTCACTACCTGAGCTGGGGCCTCATCGCGTGTGCTCTGGCGTTCCTCCTGAAGCAGACCAGGAAACACACTCCGTACGGGCGCTACGTGGACGCCGCCGGGGGTCCCCCGGGGGTCACCTTCCCCGCTAAGCTGGCATGGGTGGTCCAGGAGGCCCCGTCTGTTCTGGTGCCAGCACTTCTCCTCCTCACCACGGACACGCAGCCTGGCCTGGGGAGAAACATGCTGCTCTGGACCTTCTGCCTGCACTACGTCCAAAGGTCTGCGCTTAGATTTATATTCTATTATGTGGCTTCCTTTAAACCATTCTGTACTGAACTTGTGGGGTTTTAACTTTCATTGAAGGGGGGAAATTGTGAGATTGCAGCACAAATCTTTCAATATGTTCGTTCAGAGCGAATGTTTTGTAGAATTATCTACATGTCACTTCACTGCTTCTACCCAAATATGTTAATGACGTTTAGATTAGATACTAGACTTTGGAGGCCATACCGACAGAGGCTGTAGCCACTCACCTCCCACCTCACACTTTGACCTCCTTCCACGGGGAAACCCGATCCGGGTCACGGCACCAATGTAACGCCCGGGATTCGAACCCGGGTCTCCGGCATGAAAGTCAAACATCTTAACCACTAGACCAAGAGGACATCCCCTTGTTCCGGGGGCAGATACTAGACTTTGGAGGCCATACCGACAGAGGCTATAGTCACCTGCTACATATGTATGTGACAGCTTCTAGATGAGGGGTCTGCAACAGGTGGCTCTGGAGCCACATGTGGCTCTTTATACCAGATTAAATGCAGATTAGAATATGTTTATTGTCTGCCAAACATGACAGACTTTCAATATTGTAAAAGTGTACTTTATAATAGGGGGTTTCAACCATTTGTGAAAAAGGGACCAACACCCTGACTTCAATGTGGGGACCACTGTTGTTTGGCTGGGGATATGGGCTAAGATTAGTCACACACTTGCTATTCATCTCATGTGCATGTGTAGCACCCAGCCATGAGCCAGTCACAACACAACAGCCCCACCAATCGGACTCAGCCCGGTTGGACTGGCAAGTGGGACTCCCGGGTTCAATCCCTGCTTCCGCACAATACTACACATGTTTACTAAAATACTGACTCCTCCAGACAATCCAGTGCAATGATGAGTACCTTTTTCTGTTGAATTTCTTGCGAGTCAAACTCATCAGTAAATGACCACATGGACGGTAATCATGGGTCACCAAGCAGGCAGGTAATCACAGTTTCTCAACTACTGTGAAGACATTACTGTGAAGACATTAAAATAATATTAATAAAAAAATCCTACACTACTAAATGCATGGATAGGGACTGCATACAAAAGTTAAACGTCATTGTGCACAGATTTGAGTGTGGAGTCTATTTTTCTTTTCTTTTTTTCATTAACAATTCTGTCAACTAAAATGTGAATTATTTATAGCCTGCAACAACAACTATTTACTGAATTGCTCATTAAACTATGTTTGTATTGAATCATTTTTATACGCTAATATAGCCACTGTAGACTAAATTACAAGACTCGGCCCCTGTTCTACATCGACTATTGTCTGACTATTGTCTAAAAACTACTAATGACTAAACTATGGAAGCATGACACCATCACTGACGTTGAAACAATCATGAAGTGAAGAGCTTTGGTTTTCTATCCCGGTGGGTTGATCCAGGAGATGATTGACGGCAGGTGTACACAACCCGGGGAGAGTGGGTGACAGGACAGGAACGAACATGCACACAGACATCCACGCCCACCAGGGGCGGATATAACATTTCCCAATTGGGGGGGCAGGAGAAAATGGTATGGGGGCGGCTTCATCGCCCGTGTTGCTTCACGCCACGGGCGATGAAGCCGCACCCATACCATTTTTAGTTACAGGACTTTTATTAGGCAATTAAGCATTAATAATATCAGCTCTTGCTAACGTTGCAACAGACACGAAGCATGCATAAATCTAAAGGTCTGACTCAGAGAGTTTTCTGTTTTCAATGATGAAATGCTGTTGGTTTAGTGGTTTAGATGAAATGCTGTTGGTTTAGATAGTTAGTAGCCTAGTTTGCAGTAGTAGTGGTTCAAATAATTTTAAATATAAGCACTTTCATTTGAAATATCTTGGGTTGTTTTGCATGTCATCACGTTTGGTGGGGCAGTCTGGGCATCTAGGGGGGCATTGCCCCCCCATGCCCATGCCTAGATCCACCCCTGACGCCCACATACTGTACATGCACAGGTGTGCATAAAAAAATAGAAACCTTTATTTAGGTTGCCTATATCCAGTGTAAGGGAGGTGATATGTGAATAGATTTTGGCTGACATTGGCTGACAGTGTTTTGAGTCATCTCTAATGAAATCTATTGAACTTGAGATACAGTGTTTATGTACCTGATACTGGGTGATAGATAGCCTGCGTGCATTTTATAGAGACGAGAAGCCTCTGTTACATGTTGACAGTGAGGTCAGCCATGTAATTATCGTGTCACGTACGTTTCAGTGTCTTATATCTTGTTGTTGTTCTCCCGGGGGCTGCCACCATACCAGAGGAATACGTCACAATACTTAAACCATTCCGTACTGTACTTGTGGGCAGGGGCGGATGTAAAATTTCCCAATTAGGGGAGCAGGTGAAAATGGTATGGGGGCGGCTTCATCGATGAAGCCGCACCCATACCATTCTTGGTTACACGACTTTTATTAGGCAATTAAGCATCAATAATAACATCAGTTGGTGTTGAAGTTGCAACAGACACGCAGCATGCATAAAGCTAAAGGTCTGACTCAGAGAGTTTTCTGTTTTTAATGATGAAATGCTGTTGGTTTAGTGGTGCAACATTAGTAGTGTTTTAAATCATTTTAAATATCGGCACTTTAATTTGAAATATCTTGGGTTGTTTTGCATGCCGTGTTTGGTGGGGCAGACTGGGCATTTAGGGGGGCATTGCCCCTCTAAATGCCCATGCCTAGATCCGCCCCTGGTTGAGGGATTGCAGGTAGACTGGCATAGATCCAACTCAGCACTCTGCCATGCAGGGATATGTGCCTTATATCTGCTCATGTTGTCTTAACCACGGCTGAGAACTACAGGACTATGCTTCCTTGATTACATTTCTTGTTGTACGCAGCCTGTTAAAACTCGGATACACCTCTCTGCCTGTCCACAATGCAGTTTGACATTAGTCAGTGATGAATGGGTGGCAAGTGAATGAACTATGATTAATGTCCATTTAGTCATTTTTTCCGAATAGTTTGATTTTCCCAAGAAATTGAACAGCAAAAGCGTTACAAAAGCACTAATCTTAGGTCAAATCCCCTCCCAAAATAACAGTGGTCAGGGTTCACAATCGATGATAATGTTGAAAAACGTATAAAAATGTGTGTGTCGCATGTGTACCATAAATGTACGTAAATGTATGTGTACTATATTCTGTAAAGTTAGGGAGCCACATATGGCACATGTGGCTCGCTGCCTGTTGCAGACCCCTGGTCTAGGCAGGCAGGCAGGCAGGCACACCAAAGCCTACAAGACTGTGACTCTGGTATTTTCGAGACTTTGCTATAATCTGGCAGCAGGAATTGCGTGATCCAATCTGAGCACGTTGCGTGCTCAGGTATAGCGTGCACCACCACCAGGGCTTCAAAAGGTGGGTGCGGCTTTAAAACCAATTAATTGTCAATGTCCAAATGTGGATAATTGTGTTGTAAGTAACACACCCAAGCTGTGGGCGCCACCCACACCCTGTTCGAGCACACACACAAAGCGAACACCAAATAATGCAATGTAATGCAGGTTTAAATTATAGTTCCCTGTCAGTGCTGCAATTAATAAGGATTAAGGAAAAAAGAAAATGACTCCATGCATCATGTGACACGGCCGCATTCTTTCTACAGTAGTCTATGATTAAAACTGAACAAACAGCGAAAAACCAGTCTTGTAACCTGCCTTTTTTTGGGCCAAAACCTTTTTATGGTACGGTAACTGTCTGGAGGTCGTCATTGTGGTGTTGCTGTTTCACCACTACAGGAAACAGAGCGTGTAAAGACAGGAAACAGGTAGCGCTAACCACTTTCTCCTTCTTCTTTCACGTCTTTTGATTCTACACAATGTTTAAGCAAAGGATGCCATGTGTACAGTGGCGTTTCTAAGCAATTTGGAGCCCTAGGCAAGATTTTCCCTGGAGCCCCCCTTACCAAATGTATTTATCCATGAGGTTTATTAGCTTGGGGTACTTTTAAAGCATGTCTGGTGGTCGCCCCCTCTCCCCTCATGGCGCCCTAGGCAACTGCCTAGTCTGCCTAATGGCAAAAACGCCCCTGCATGTGTATATCGCCGGGTGGGACCATGGATGTCCACAACTGTTGATGTTTTCATGATTCAAAGCTCAAATGTTATCCCTTCCCTACAGCACCGATATATACAGTACAGCTTTCTGGTCCTCCCAAAGGCCAGGTTACCTGGTTATAGGGTTTAACAGTGTTTGAATGATTGAATTCCACAACATTTTTTTACTTTATTTGCAGTTATTATTAAGTGGTCCAGTTTTCATTTTGTGAAAACACTCCTTAATGGCTCTTTCCCCAACCCCAATATAAGCTTATAATGTGGCTAAGGGGTGTTGCTCAAGTTCACACCTATGTTGTATATGCATCGCTCCAAAATGCAATTTTTACTGTATATTGTGCCTCCACCATGTCCACTGCTGAAACAAAAGTGAAAGTGTGTCAACACACTAGTGACATGGTGGAGAGACAATATAGAACAAACAATTGCATTTTCACAAAATAACAACTGGACCACTTTAAAGAAAAAACTGCAAATAAAGTAGAAAAAAATGTTGGTGTGGAATTCTCCTTTAATCCTGTGCCTTGTCAAGTGTTCTGTGTTTATTTATAGTCTGTTGTTGAACTGAAGCCTTGTGTTCAGGGGTGTAGTGTCAGGGGGACAGCGTCTCCCCACTTCTCACATCTAAAATATTTGTGGGGCAAAAGTAGGCCTATGTTTTTTGTCTTGTCATTTACTTTTCTGGATACAATTAGGCAATGTAAACAAACTTTCTCAATACGCTATACTTGTTTTAATAGTGTGTCTGTGTGTGTTGCGCAGGCGCACGCAAATGCAAGTGTGCGTGCACGTGTCTTAAAGGGGAATTCCACTCATTTTCAATAATTTAATATGTCATTAATACACCTTAGAGATGTTTTGTCGTTCCCCCATTCTGTCTTTCCTAGAAATGGAGGTCTGAAAAAAAAAACATTAGCATGGTGAAATACATCTTGATGACATCATCAAGATGTGTTTCACCATGTTAATGAGTTTCCTTTTTTCTGAGAGTGTACAAATGGAACCAAATGGACCCGCTAGGGTCCATTTGGTTCACATTTGTACACTCTCAGAAAAAAAAAAAAGAAAATGGGTGGAATTCCCCTTTAAGAGGCGTCCCCCCACTTCTAAAACTCCCACTACAACAGGACATTGGTGTATGGCCTGCTGACCAGAGGGCGTCCCACACCACTGCACATCGTGGTGACCTCCATCATATTCTGCTCCGTCAACGGCTTCCTACAGAGTCACTACCTGCTGCACTGTGTCCACTACCAGCACTCCTGGATGACCTACACACGACTGACCGCCGGTATGTGGGTTTACCTTACTGTTTCTCAGGGCCGGATCTAGGCATGGGCATGGGGGGGGAGGGCAATGCCCCCCTAAATGCCCTGACTGCCCCACCAAACATGATGACATGCAAGCAAACCCACATTTCAAAGACATTTCAAATTAAAGTGCTTATATTTAAAATGATTTGAAACAATATTACTAGCTAACTACAAATGTGGCACCACTAAACCAACACTATTTCATCGTTCAAACAGAAAACTCAGTCAGACCTTTAGCTTTATGCATGCTGCGTGTCTGTTGCAACTTCAACAACAACTGATGTTATTACTGATGCTTACTTGCCCAATAGAAGTCCTGTACAAGATGTAAATCTTGTGGGTCACAGAACTCGAGAATTTAAAGGAAAATGGTATGGGGGGGCTGAAGCTGCCCTCATGCCATTTTCACCTACCCCCCCAATTGGGAAATGTTACATCCAGGCCTGCTGTTTCTATATAGTGGCTCTGAGAGTGTACACCTCCTTTTTTGGGACGAAAAAAATCTCGACTTCGCAACTCTGCCCCGAGACGAGTGCTTGGTTTCGGTTTGATAAACGCGAGGGCGAGACGAGTGATAGGCTATGAGACGAGTGATAGACTAGATACATTGTCAGTTTTTGACAAGGTCGCAGCATTACGCTCCTGATAGTATGTTTTGAGACACAGTGTTGATGACTCACACCAAAGGAAAAGGAAGCACTGTTTTTTTTTCTGTTTTTTGCAGATGGTTTCTCAGATTGCTGAAGATTTCAAGTAACCCATTTTTTGTTAACCACATGAACCCCTAGCTCTTCTCAACTCAGCTTAGTTACATTACAGATCTACAGGTGTAAAAGAGTAGGTGAAATGATTTGTCGTACAATCTCCTCCATTGCAGTTGCAGGAACGGAGATAAGAAGCCAAAAAAGAGGTCACGTGTCAACATGAGCAATGTGGAATATACTGTGCATAAGATACTTGATACATAATATGCATAAAACCGGGTTAAAATTGCAGTTACTGTAAATTGTAAATAAAGTCCGAACAGGCAAATGGTCCGCAAAAGTGGGTAACTAGCGCTACAGTATGACAAGTGAGATTTTCAAACAGTAAAACCACTGTAACTCATTTGTTTTGCTGTGTAGGTTCTCTGGTGTTTCTAGTGGGAATGGTCATCAACATCCATAGTGACCACATCCTTCGAAGGCTGAGAAAACCTGGAGAAATTGTCTACAGGATTCCCCAAGGTAAGGAAACGAAATCAGATGAGGGAACAATCCCACGGATAAATTATGTAGTAAAGCACTTCACACAAGCCTAAGGGTCTGACCTGCGCAGTGACGTCAACGCCCCTGTTCCAGAAGTGGATTCCCCATTCATTTTTCTCATAGAGTTTTCAAAAATAATTTATATAAAGACGATTACGCCGCGGACAAAGCAAACTCGGGTCGTCAGGAATCATGATGACACACAATCTTTTTGGACTCAAATAATGAATGAATCAAATAATTTCTAAGATGAAAAACAAAAACAAAAAGTGTTGTATCATGCCGTTTTTTACTTCTTGCTAATTAGATATTGCATGATAGTATTGTGTGTGTTGTCATGATTTGTCACGACCCGAGTTGGTTTTGTCCGCGGTGCAATCGTGTTTGCAAAAGTCTATGAGGAAAATGAATGAGGATTCCATTTCTGGAACAGGGGCGATGATGTCACTGCGCAGATGGCTATAGACAGCCATCTGCAATTCCTTTAAAATCTGTCTTAAAGTATGAATGTACACTCCAATGAATATAGGCTTGCATATCCATCTATGCAACAGTGTGTAGTATTACGCAGAAGAGGGGATCGAACCCGGGACTCCCACTCGCCAGTCCAACGCACAACAAGTCGCGCCAATAGGGCTGTGGCTGGCTCATGGCTGGGTGCTACAAGTGGATATGAGACCCATATGCTGTTGAGAGCGTAAACATGAAACATTTGGTTTCATGTTTACGCTCTCAAAGAGTTATACCTGGTTAACCAACTGTCCATCATTTAGCCTGGGGATCACCTAGAACCCTCTCAAGGACCAGTGGTCCATGAACCACTGGTTGAAAACCACTGCAGTGCATGGTCTACCGCTAAACCAGTTGTCCTGGAACGTTCACACACAGTGCTGTGCCCATTCTGTTATACACCATTACGCTTACATACTGGCACACATGTACTGGGGTACATACTGGCGCGTATCTTTGATTCAAATCCTGACTGTCTTGGCCCATCTCAGTGTAAATCCCCAGTGCGGTAACTTTTCCTCTTTACTCAGGGGGGATGTTTGAGTACGTTTCCGGTGCCAACTTCTTCGGAGAGATCGTGGAGTGGGTGGGATATGCCATAGCCACGTGGTCCCTACCGGCCTTCTCTTTTGCCCTCTTCACCATCTGTTCCATCGGACCGCGAGCGTACCACCATCACAGGTAACCTTCTACTTGCTTCATCACGTCATGGTTCAAAGGTATCAGCAGCAGGGGTGGATCTAGGCATGGCCGGCTACATGGATAACAAAACGACGTGTCCACCCTCTAGAGCCTAGGCATCTTTTTCTTCATGTCAATATTGACGTGAAGGAGAAGCTGCCTAGAGGTCTTTAACCTGAAAGAGATCCGTAGACCTAGACTACGTCTGAGCGTTCTTTCTCATGTAGCTAGAGCGCATGCTCTACTTTTATCAATTGTAAAATAAAATAAAATAAAATAAAAAGTCCATAAAGTGTAACTGTTATGTTCTCCTCTTCTAGGGACTACCATCACAAATTTGAGGATTACCCCAAGTCCAGGAAAGCGCTTGTTCCTTTTCTCCTATGATGGGACTACACTAGGAGGCTACGTGTGGCTGAAACCTCATTATTCTTTTTTTAAATATATATTTTATCCCACGCTTTTGTAACCCATTTTTTCGCCCAGTGCCAATTCCTAATGTGATCCTGGGCTCTACACATCCTCTGCCAACCTGGGGAGGCAGTGGACTGGCCTCATGCTTCCTTCAATGCATGAGGAGTCCAAGCTGCCTTCTTTTCACCTGACAGGGGGGAGTTTCCCTGGTTAGACGTAGCGCGTGGAAGGAACACGTTATTCCAACCAGTTCCAGTCCCCTCCATCAAGCGCCCTGGCTGGCCAGGGGGAGGCAGTTTAGAGCCCAGGATTACGGGGAGAACGTGTGAGGGTATCTACCCTAGGGGACACGGGGAGAACATGCAAACTCCACACAGAAAGGCCCAACCCTGCCTCGGGTATGGGCACTGATGACGCGGAGGAGGAGACACGCCGCCAGCACCCACAGCAGCACCTATAGCGGGAATCGAACCCAGGACCTTCTAGCTGTGAGGCGAGAGCACTAACCACTGTCCCACCGTGCCCCCCAAAGCCTCATTATTCTAATGAAATCAACGTATTCTTTGTGTGAAAGCACATTAAGTTTCATTAGACTGGACAAACGATGAGTGTCTGATTTCATCTCCGCAGAGGAAATGACTGCTATCAACAATGTGACCATTATCAACCGGCTTCATCGAGTATTCAGTTTGTTCACAAATAACTTCCAACCTGATGGCTACAGCACAAGTGGAAGAGAGCAGGCTTCCCCAACAAGCACAAGTACTGTAGAACATTAATACGAAAAGGCTAATGTATATAGTGCAAAACAGGTCTATTTTTTTTTTTTAACTTATATTATTATATTACGTTGTATATTCTCTTCTTACCTGTAGCTATTTTCTAGTAAAAATACATGGATAGACTAAAGATAAAAAGGGCTTAAGAAGTAAAATTGCTCACTGACTGGCCCAATCGGTCACAGCTGCTGCGCTGTCTGAGTTTTCCCACCTGAATCAATAAAGGTTTATCTTATCTTAAAAAGCAGTTATTTATTAAAGCCCACAACTACACAGTGCACAGCCTTTGTAAGGTTTTTAAGCTTTCAAAAACAATAAGGCTGCAGCTATCACCAAAGTGCCCTGTGTGTGTGTGTGTGTGTGTGTGTGTGTGTGTGTGTGTTTGCACGCACACACTTTTTGAAGGCTGCCAGCACTTACAACAATGTCCAGCTTTTAGTGTGTGCACACAAACTTTGCTACAGAAACGTTACATTCCATTTGAAGATGAATGGATAATTTCATGTCATAGTCAGGGGCGGATGTAACATTTCCCAAGTGGGGGGGCAGGAGAAAATGGTATGGGGGCGGCTTCATCGCCGTGGCACGAAGCCGCACCCATACCATTTTCGGTTACAGGACTTTTATTAGGCAAGTATAAGCATCCATAATAACATCAGTTATTATATTGTTGGTGAAGTTGCAACAGACACGCAGCATGACATAAAGCTAAAGGTCTGACTCAGAGAGTTTTCTGTTTTCAATGATGAAATGCTGTTGGTTTAGTGGTGACACAATTGTAGTGAGTTAGTAGCAGTAGTCGTGTTTCAAATCATTTTAAATATAAGCACTTTATATTTGAAATACCTTGGGTTGTTTTGCATGCCATCATGTTTGGTGGGGCAGTCAGGGCATTTTGGGGGGCATTGACCCCCCCATGCCCATGCCTAGATCCACCCCTGGTCATAGTGTTAACACATACACGTTGTATGATAGGAGGCTTTACACTATAAACTGTCAGTAAGAAGTTTGCAATGAGAATATCAGATGAGATTATGGACTCGTTTCACGTTTGATTTTTACTTGTGTATTTCATTTTCTGCAATGCAAGTTACTTTGCAAAATAATTTAAATAATCCTTTACTATCAATAACTATGAAACTATTAAAAAGTTATGATTTTAAAATACAGCGGCAGAAGGAACTGGTGCAATTTAATACCAACATCGGCTTTACCTGTGGCGTGATTACATTTAGGGTAAAGGTTGCAGCATAAAACACTACCGAATGCCGCTCTCTCTCTACCGCAGACCAGTAACAACGCTTCCATTCAAGGATTATTAATCACCATTTATTATACAGTAGATAATGCCATACAACTGAAAACATTTTTTTTCACGTAACGGCTAGAAATGTAGCATTTCTACAGCAATTGCTTCCTTGACTGAAAATAAATATTGATTTTTGCTGTGAACTTGTCACGCCTGGACACAGATCAGCGAAGGGAAAATTATAATGCATAAAGTTTTCACCCATTTTGGCCCTTAAAAACTCAAACATCAACAGTCCTATGTCACAGAAGAAGTCTGTCCATTGCAGTCCGGGACGGTCCAATACAGCAAGATTCTGAGGACCTGAGAATTCTGTCCAGCTCAACGTGAAATAAGCTATTTTACGTGAGAAAGTAAAGAATAAAAGTATGCTTTGGGAAATGGTCTGAAATAATGTAAAGATGGTTTGAACTTACAAAGTACACTCATTATCAGACCTAAATATAAGCTTCAGCTTTATGTCAGATTTATGTCATAAAGGCTGGCTTTTTGTAGCATTGATTAAAAAAATAGCCAAAGCATACATTCATTCCTTAGTGTTTTACAATAAAAATAAAGGTGCCCCAGATGTTTCACTCTTCTGGTTTAGGGTCACCCTTCCAGAATGCCGAGGTGTTTTGTCTTTCAGTCCCCTCAGAGCGGACTGCATTCTTCACGGACCTCTGCATGAGCCAGGTTCCCAGGTGGACCACCACGAACGTCCCTCCAGCCACCCACAGCCAGTTCTTCCTCATCCAGCTCTGAGACTTCATGTTGTCTCTACAAGAAGCACAATAAACGGCCATCAGTTTAGCTACAACATACGGTTATCATTATACAATGTACAGCAGCGATTCCCAACCCACAGTTTGAATGCATTTGATCACAGAAAAGATTGAATTTTTTTCATATATTGTCAGATTTTCAAAAATAGTGGAACAGATTGACTATTTTATTTTTTGAGGTGGTTTTTGCCTTTGATAGGGTACAATAATTAGTCAGGAAAGGTGGAGAGAGATGGGGGACGAGACAAAAGCCAACGGACTTGTAACTCCAACCAGGGGCGGATGTAACATGCCCATGTTTTGGGGGGGGGGGGGCAAGAGAACATGTTGGAGGGGCAAGAGAAAATGGTATGGGTGCGACTTCATCGCCCGATTTGTCGCTTTCAGTTACAGGACTTTTATTAGGCAAGTAAAGCATCAATAATAACATCAGTTGTTGTTGAAGATGCAACAGACACGCAGCATGCATAAAGCTAAAGGTCTGACTGAGAGTTTTCTGTTTTCAATGATGAAATGCTGTTGGTTTAGTGGTGACACAGCTGTAGTTAGTTAGTCGCAGTAGTAGTGTTTCACATCAATATAAATATAAGCACTTTCATTTCTTGGGTATCTTGGGTTGTTTTGGATGCCATCAAGTTTGGTGGGGCAGTATTGATTCTACAATCAGCTGTCGTCCACTCCAGATACCAACTATACCATTGAAAAATGATGTTCCTTGAGAAGAAATTGTCCCGGAGAAAAACATATCATACCAAAGATAAAAACCAAGATGAGAACGGCAATGACGACAACCCTTAATTGGCTCACTGTGATAATGAGGCCAACTAGTCTGAACAAGATACCTTGGTCAGACCAGTTAGATAACAAGAAATCCCGGCCTCAGACCAAATGTCGCCAGATGATGCCACCATGACACTGCCCTGTGTCATGATAAACCAACCTACGGAGATGTGGCTGCTACTGACTGAAATCAAAAACATTGTCTATCTATAAAAATGCTTGTAACTGATGTGATGTTGCTTTTTTGCCGAAGAGGATCATTTTGTGGACATTACACCCTACCCTATCCTTTGCAACTGTAATGCTCTAATTTTTGAACTTAAGATAAATTCTTTTTAAAGTTACTAGTTCAGTGTCCGAATTATTTCAGGTTTTACTTAGAACTCTACTGATCATAGAGTTCTGTTTTTATACCTGGGATAAAGGTTTTATGGTGTTACATCTTTTAAAGTGGATTTACAAGGGGTTGGTTACTACTTGGCTATTATTCTATAGCCATCATTTTTAACGGAAAATATCAGATTTTTCAATTGCCCCCCCCCCCATGCCCATGCCTAGATCCGCCCCTGACTCCAAATCACAACAACATCAGTGTCAATCTCAGAGTTAAAGTAGACCCAGTGGTGCCAGACTCAATGAACCAGTGCTTGGACCTGTCTATTTTACTGTAGGACTCAATGCATTCCATTCATTTTATGAACTTTGTCTCCCTCTCATGACAGAGAGAAGTATTTCAATTAAAAAGTTAAAACTTGATGACAAAACATCTAAACCAATGTAAGGAAGAGAAAAAAAACATTGGTGAAAAAACTTTAAAATACAATATACGGTAAATAAGTCTGCACATCACACCGACCACTTGGTGGGGCGTAGTTCTTGTATTCTGTAATTTGTTTTACAGAGAATAAGGTTAGACATGCAGTAGTTGCACTGTGATTAAGTTTAGGAATAGGTTTTTGCTGAAAGGTTCAGGCTTGGTTTAACTGTTTAAGCATGGTTTACTTAGGTTAATTTTTTTAAGAACACCAGGCTGAATTGTTCTACTATAGACGCCTTTACAGACGACGTCACACGAGTAAACACCAGTATGCGCGTGCATACTGGCTGCAGAAGAACCCTGCCTCTCATAACATGCAATAGAAAAGTTCCAACTTCACCCACTTGTTAAAAACGCACCATCAAACTTTCGAATGCTGTTTTTATCCCAATATGGAAGAAAAAAAATATTAGGATTGTTATTGTGTTCTCTCGCCCCTGAAATATATAATCCTCGGGTTCTGTTGTGCTTCAACAATAATAGCAATTCAAAACAGTTTTCCTCAAAACCACTCCTCCAGTCGCTGTCATAAGAACGAGAGGTGCGCTCATCACGGCAGCTCAGCCTGTTTGTGTCATAACCTATAGACAGAGTTACGCAAACTCCGTTCACTTCATGAGGCTAGTCTAATGGCGCCTCCTCTAGGCATACAGTCATAGATAATGGGGACAAGGACAACAAATAGGGACACATCTTTTTTTATTTTACTGTAGATCGTTTTGCAGTAATTTAGTTGTTACTTGTTACTGTAATACTTTGAAACAGCTGACATGTTTTGCGCAATATATTTCAAGTCCAGCTTGTCACTCTTTCAGGCTGCATGGGGCATGAACAGCAGCTTTAGCCATTGACATACATACATATAGTACTCTAAGGCTTGAGCGCTCAGTTTCTTACCCCTCAATGTCGCAACTCTTTTACTAGATGGCTGCACCCCATGCGCACCTGCAACTCATCTGTGTAATTTATGCTTCGTCGTGTGACGGTGTCGCATACGCAGACGTCTAAGCTCACAACAGTCACGTCCATGACGCGGTGTGAGCTTGTATATCAGCGGTTCTCTGTGCGCAGTACTGTTGCACAACGAAGTATAAACGTATCCTAGGGTGCACCTCTCTAGCCAACACACAAGAGGAGGTTGAATGAAGTGAAACCAACGCTCCCCAAAACAACATGTTTGGAGATCTGTTGGGAATTGATTACATGAAACGGTCACCCGTGCATCCAGTCCCAATGTTTGTAAACAAATAATTGGTCTATACAGTACCATGGCAAATTCAATCTCAACCTTGTATGATTCAGTCAGTTTGGCCAAGTACATGCTATATCAATATTTCACCGTAACTCCTTTTACCGTAATGTAATATTGATCGTCTAAAGTTGTGAGCTCGTAGCTCTGCAACGTTTTTTCAAATTGTTTCCAGAAAGAAAATGGTATGGGGGCAACTTCATCGCCCATGTCGCTGCCGTGCCTCGGGCGAGGAAGCCGCACCCATACCAAATTCGGTTACAGGACTTATATTAGCCAAGTAAGCATCAATAATAACATCAGTTGTTGTTGAAGTTGCAACAGACACGCAGCATGCATAAAGCTAAAGGTCTGACTCAGAGAGTTTTCTGTCTTCAATGATGAAATGCTGTTGGTTTAGTGGTGACACAATTGTAGTTAGTTAGTAGCAGTTCTGTTAGTGTTTCAATCATTATAATTGTAATCACTATCATTTGAAATATCTTTGAAATTCAGGTTGTTTGCATGCCATCATGTTTGGTGGGGTAGTCAGGGGGCATTGCCCAATGCCCATGGCCCTTCCCAGATATTTAGCCTCGTATCACAATTTTAATTGGTTTATTGCCCATCAAAACCCGCAATACCCGCAATAAAAACTCACAGTGGGGGCCAGCGCCAGTCTTTCCCTTGGCAGAGGTGACGTAGGTGACGATGCCCGGCTCAGGGATGTAGTCCTCCTGCTTCTTGTATAGTGACGGGTTGCTCTTCAGACTGTACCAGGCCAGGTGGATCAGACCCAGACTTGTTCCCATAACAATCAGCACCTTATTGTTCTGCCAGAAGCCCATGATGCATGACGGGAGGACACACACGCGCACACACACACGCGGCTACACAATCAACCATACAAACAACAACAAGGAACGCAGTTAAGAGTTTGAGGCCCTATTCTACTGAGCCTTGATAAATCATTGATCTATGGGTTCATTTAAACCAGTGGTTTTCAACCTTTTTCATCCCAGGGCCCACTATTTATTCAGCATTTGAGCCACAGACCACCTTTTGATGACATTTTAGCCCCACAAACCTATAACACAATTGCACAATTTCACAATTTCAGGCTGGATTTTGCAGAAACAAAACCATGTAGACTTCTTAATTAAATCGTGCCAATTCAGAAGATGAATATTTTAACCCTTTGATAGTGTCATTTTTTTCTAACTATTTTTTAATAGTTACATCTGGTTAACGAACTTTCCATTTAGCCTGGGGACCACCTGGAACCCTCTCAAGGACCACTGGTGGTCCCCGGACCACCTGTTGAAAACCCCTGATTTAAACCATTCTGTACTTTAAATGTGGTGTTTTAACTTTCAATGAAAAATAGCAGGCGTTCACGGCTCATAGCGCCTTTGGGGAGAATGTGAGAATGCAGCACAAACCTTTCAGTATGTTTATGTAAATGTATGTTATGTAATGTAATGGTTTGACTCCTGTCTGTCTGTCTTTTTGCAAGATATAAGAATAATAATAAATACATAACTTTGTGTAAGCTTGTCATAGGCTAAGGAAGAACTAGTTCAATTGTATTGGCCAAAGAGGCCAAAATCACAACAGGTGAATAAACAAATTCACAACAACAACAACACGTGGCTAGAAATGCTCAAGGATTTAACAATTAGGATCAAACAATTAGAAACATTCAAATATTAACTTCTGTAAGGTCAGAGGCAGTAAATAAAAATATACGAGGGGGAAAGGGGTTGGGTAAATTACGTGAGGTTAATTAAGTTAAATCAAGTGAATCAAGTTAAAGTTGAACATGAATTAATTTTGGGCCAACAGGGTATGGTGGAGATCATGGCACTATAACATTTTGTTGTGCTTTCTGATTAGTGTGCAGTCTGTGCACATATAGACATTGGACACATTTTACCAGTTGACACCGAAGGTACCCCTTCCACTATATTTACCAGTTGACATTGTACTGTAGTACTTAGGTTTATTTTCTTGATTACTTATGGTGCGGCAATGGTTACTGAGATAGAACGTGCACACGCCTGCACTAAATAACACTAAATTTTCATCTAAGAAGAGATTTAAATTAATATCTAATGCATAATGAACAAAATGTTCTCACCTTCAGCAGTCAGCTGTTTATGTTTCTATAACATCACTTCCGGGGTCCTACTACTCCGACACATCATATGCGGCCTGGAGGATGCCTGTTCATAAATATCAAGTCAGGTCAGGCCGTCAGGCGTGCGTGAGCTAGTGATTGTTATTTTGGGTTGACAGCTTGAAATTGTGAAAGTACACAAAAGCTCTAAGTTTTTGTATCAACTGCTGCGACAAAGAATTGTGTACAGGTAATCAAATCAGTCTCTGATATTTTTTGAAGTGTCCCTCCAGCAAATTGAGAAGCACTGCCATGAGCCTAAACTGTGAAGCAGAGATTACGACATTGTGGGGTCGGAAAACCGAGCGCCGTTCATGTAAACGGGAACTCTCTGGGACAAACTGGAGTTGGAAATACATTTTCAATGAGCGCGGTGCAAATGTGTGCAACATGACAACTGCTTGATTGTATTGCACAGTGACATCTATGAGTCTCTGTAATATTTATGTTGCTTGCTCATAAACTAAATATCAGTATAGTAATCATAATTATTCAAAGAGGGCTCCTGGGTCTTCAAAGTGTTTTGCTGACCAGTGAGGAGATTGAATTGGAAAGCAGGTAATCCCATTGTTTTGAAGTCAAAATACAAGCTGGTGTTATATAATTTATATAATAGTAAACAACATGGCATTTTCTACTCTGTGATATACGTTGGCTACTACTGATAGGCCTACTAATAATTTACACTACAGGCATACTCCAGAGTCCAGACAATACAATACAGTGAAGTCACACGTCGCTGAATGGGCGATCAGCATGATTCAGAAACCAAAACATATTCCAGATGTTGACCACAAGGGGGAGCTGGTGATTTATCTTTATAACAAATCCAGACGTTTTCATAATGCAGCTGTGTCTTGTAGAACAGGGGTTTTCAACAGGTGGTCCACTCCGGGGACCACCAATGGTCCTTGAGAGGGTTCCAGGTGGTCCCCAGGCTAAATGATGGAAAGTTGGTTAACCAGATGTAACTCTTGAGAGTGTGAAAATGAAACCAAATGGACCCTTGAGGGTCCATTTGGTTTCATTTTCACATTCTCAAGAGTTAAAATATTCATCATCTGAATTAGCACCACTTTATTAAGAAGTCTACACTGCTTTGTTGGCAAAATACAGCCTGGAATTGTGGACAAAACCAAAAGAATTCTTTAATTTTAGGTCTTTGGTGTGAAAATGTAATCAAATGGTGGTGGCTCAAATGCATAAATGAATAAATTCTCAGTACACTTGCCAAATAAACAATATACCTTTGTATAGTGTAATGAGAACATCCACGCAGAACATGATTGCATTACAAAGTGATAATAAAAGCAAGATATGTTTTTTTGCAGGCCTATTGGTCAGCATGTAGTAAAACAGTAGAAGACTGGTTGTACTGGTCACTGGTCAGGGCCTAGAAGACCACGTGGTTATGCTCCCAGTATCAAATTCGCAGAAGACTGTAGTTGTGGTCATGTAGCCTCCTGGTCAGCTCAAAAAACATGTTAATTTAATAAATTAAGGGCAATGACAGGTGCAAGACCAAACAGTGGGCAAGGCGATATAAAACAAATCACACCTGTGTGAAGTGAGGGGGTACATCATCGTCACATTTTCCCTTCATTGTCAATGGCATGTAATGGTTGTGCTGCAAACATTTGACCTAGTGTTTTTTTTTTTCTTTTTTCATTGTTGATGCCAAATATAGGCTATATGAGATGTGTGTGGGGAAATACAGTAGGCCAGGGGTGCCCAAAAGGTAGATGGTGATCTACCAGTAGATCACACAGCCCATGCAGGTAGATCACATGACAGTCCCCTAAAATGTATAGATCTGTAAATCTTGAGAGCGTTAAAATGAAACCAAATGGACCCTTAAATTATATTTAAATATCTGAATTTTATTTTGACCAACGTTTTGCCAGTTCTTGTTCCCAATTGTAGACAAAAAAAAAACAAAAAAAAAAACGTGAAAGTTGTTAGTTTTGTGTACAAGAGGCTAAATTCAACATCACAAACTGTCAACTCAAACCCCAAATGCTGTTTTCAAACGTCAGTAGTAGCATATACAAGAAAACCTTCTAATCCCCCCCCCCCCTCCATTTTTCATTATAAGTGCATTATTCTTAAACACTGTAACAGTAAGTAACACAATCAGCACTATTTCAAACTCAAATGGATTTTTTTTATGTGTAGATCTTGTCGAGCCGGTCATTTTGAAGTAGCTCTCAAGTCAAAAAAGTGTCATCGTCAACAGTGTTGGGCAATATCACTTAGGAGAGTAATATCATTACTTTACTTATGACCCCTTAGAGAAAGTAATAATATTATATTACTTATTACTTGTGATTATTATAAACCAAATGGACCCTTGCGGGTCCATTTGGTTTCATGTTTACACTCTCAAGAGTTAAAATATTCATCTAAATTAGCACCACTTAATTAAGTAGTCTACACAAATAGAGAATGTAGAAGAATGGTTATTTTTCCGATTTACTTTATGTTTGACTGTTTTGTTTACGAAAATCCAGCCTGGAATTGCAGCAGGGGCGAAATCCAAAAGCGACCTCGCCCGCGGGCGCCCGGTTTCAAAAGCGGGCGCCCGCTTTCACAAAAACAGGCGCCGTTTTTGTGAAACCGGGCGCCCGCTTTTGAAAACGGGCGCCCGTTTTCAAAAGCGGGCGCCCGTTTTCACAAACGGGCGCCCTTTTCAAAAGGTTATGGTTAGGGTTAGGTTAGGTTTAGGCATAGGTTTACTGAGGTTAAGTTTAGGGTTAGAGTTAGGTTTAGGCATAGCCTAGTTTGTGAAAACGGGCGCCCGTTTTTGTGAAACGGGCGCCCGTTTTTGTGAAACCGGGCGCCCGTTTTTGTGAAAGCGGGCGCCCGCGGGCGAGGTCGCTTTTGGATTTCGCTGGCTCTCTGGAATTGTGCACAAAACCATGTGGTCTGTGGCTCAAATGCTGAATAAATAGTGGGCCCTGGCATATCAAAAAGGTTGTAAACCACTGTACTAGACCCCTGGGAGGTGCTGAGGCAGAGCACAAAAAGTGGATTGGATTGGGATACTATCAGCTCCCACTGCCCTGTAGGACTCTAGCATCGCAGCAGTGGTGCCAACTGCCAAAATGCAAAATGCACTTGACTTGAGAGCTACTTTCAAAATGATCGTCTCAACAAGATCTACATCAAAATGTGACTGTTCCACTACTGAAAATCCATTCCAAGGCCCCCTAGAAAGTTTGAGCTTTGAAATAGTGGTGTTGGTGTTACTTACTGTCTGTTATAGTGTTTAAGAATAATGCGCTTAAAATGAAAAATAGAGAATTGGAAGGTTTTCCTGTATATGCTACTACTGTTTGAAAACAGTATTTGGGGTTTGAGTTGACAGTTTGTGATGTTGAGCTTAGTCTCTTGCACCCAAAACTAAGAACTTTCACATTTTTGTCCACAATTGGGAAAGAGAACTGGCAAAACATTATCAAAATAACAATTATTCTCTCTTGACTCTTGAGAGAGTAACTCTTGAGAGTGTAAAATGAAACCAAATGGATTGTTTCGTTTCAACGCTCTCAAGAGTTACAGATCTGTCGTGGGACTGTCGTGATCTACCTGCATGGTCTGTGTGAAATGGAATGGATTTTCAGTAGTGGAACAGTCACATTTTTGAGTTTGTAGATCTTGTTGAGACGATCATTTTGAAAGTAGCTCTCAAGTCAAAAAAGTGTGGGCACCCCTGATGTGGACACTCAGGCTCAGGGGTCCCCCTAACTGAGGGGCCCCCCTGGGCCTGGGCCCAATGTGCCCGTTGGATAATCTTTCCCTGCCTCGGAGATGTAGTTGTGTAGAATTAAAAGTATGAACAGTTGGAGGCTGTCCAACCTCTCAGGTGGGGGCTGTGTAGTGTAGCATCACAGGACACTAGTACTGGCAGAGGGGGATTCCATCCCCCCACTTCACCAGCATGTCTCCCAGGACGCACTGCACACATGGCTGTTTGTTGTTGTGTTAGATTGTCAATGACGTTATTTACTATGGGGAATGTATGTGTTGGGAGGGAACTGTGTGCTATGTGGTCTAACCATGTGGTATAGCGTCAATCATGGGAAGCACCCAAACCAACCCCTCGATCCCCTCACCCCCTCCATCCTCCAATTGCCAGGACTGGTTTGGTTTTGCGGTTGGATTGTATTATTATTATTATTATTATTAATATTGAATTATTATTATTATTATTATTATTATTATTATTATTATTATTGTATTATTATTATTATTATTTATAGGGCTGTTGAATGATTAAAAAAAAAAGATTAATCGCAGCGTCAAAATTAATTTAATCATTATTATTATTATTAATCACCATTCAAACTACTGTATGTCCAAAATAATGCATGTTTTCCTGTAGGCCTACAGGATTTGATCATTTTAAAAAGAAAAAGAATCTGAGAAAACTGATTATTTATTAAATTACGTGATTTACAACGTACAAGCCTCCCATGCTTGTAGATCTCTCGAGCTATACTATGGCTACTATACTACTATACTATGGCTACTACAGTATACTACTATACTATGGCTCTGGTTACAGGGAGACACACAGCTATATAGCTATATGTCACACACAGCATTAATACCGGTAATAATAATAATAATATTAATACATTAACATATTATTATATTGTTATAACAAATTACTCTGGGTCCCCTTGTGTACTAATTACATGACACTTTTTTTTTTCTTTTTTTTTACCAGCAATCTGAATCTTAGACTTGAGTTAGTTTTCATCTCATCATTCCACCTGCCCAGTCATCATTTATATGTTACATAAAGTATTAATTCACCCAGGAGATCTCCACTGTTACACAATCTGTTTTAGGTTCTTGCACTCTCTCCCTCTCCCTCTCTTCCCCTCACTCCCTTCAGTGTGTATGTGTGTGCATTCGTGTGCGCGTGCGTGTAACGTGTTTGCGGTGCGGTCGGGGCAAGGAATTTTAAACTTGGATGGATGCATAAGGAATTGTTTCCACATCGGTTTGTGTTGGTTCTCACAGTGTGGCGTTGACAGGCGGCTCTGCCTGTCATTGTGATTGTAACACTGGGGGTTTCTCTTTGTTTTCAGCCTGTTTTCAGGACCAGAGCTGCAGCAGCAACAGGCCCCAACACGGCACAACGCTCTCCCAGAAGCATGTCGGATTAGTTCCACTTCCACACAGACCAGGCAGAATCGTACGAAGGATCTCCTCCGGCACGTGGTACAAAAGAACCTACTATTTATCCATTAACACTTATACAGTATACATTACAGACAGAGAGCTCTTGACTCTAAAATAGACACAGCGGTGAAACGACACACTGCAGAAACATTTCCCAGAGCAGGAAAACAAGACTGGTTGTTTCCCAAGATTACACTGACTTTGGATTTGTTCGCCAGCGATTCAGAATCATGGTGGTTTTGGTGGTTAAAGTTGAGGCCAGACTGCACCGGTGCAAGTCACAAATCCTTAACAACAAACACTTTTAAAGACAGTCCACACAAACGCAACTCCTTACAACTTCCTAATGGTTGCAAGTAGTTGCATGTTCAAGGAGTTGCATCGGTGTGGACTGTTGCTCAGTAGGTAGAGCAGGTCGTCCAATGATCCGTGAGTCGAAGGTTCGAATCCCAGGGTACTTGGGCAAGACACTGAAACCCAAACCCCCTGATGTGCTTTGCATGGTTTCTGCCGCAATCCATGTTTTAATGTGTGTGTGTGTGTGTGTGTGTGTGTGTGTGTGTGTGTGTGTGTGTGTGTGTGTGTGTGTGTGTGTGTGTGTGTGTGTGTGTGTGTGTGTGTGTGTGTGTGTGTGTGTGTGTGTGTGTGTGGATTGGCGAGTACCATAATTTACGTATTATTAGCCAATAAGGCTTAGGCAATAAGCTTCATGTTAGAGCAGTGGTTTTCAACTTTTTTGATCCCTGGGCCCACTATTTATTCAGGATTTGAGCCAGACAGACCACGATTTAACATCTTCACCCCACGGACCCCCAAACTGAAGATTTCTTTTGTTTGTGTTCACAATTCCAGGATGGAATTGCAAACAAAAGAGGCAAAACATCAAAATGAGACCAAAATGAACATGACTTATGACTTATTAATTAAGTGGTGCTAATTTAGATGGTGAATATCATGACTCTTGAGAGTGTAAACACGAAACCAAATGGACCCGCAAGGGTCCATTTGGTTTCATAGTTATGCTCTGAAAGAGTTACATCTGGTTAACCATCATTTAGTCTGCGGAGCCCACCTGGAACCCTCTCAGGGACCACCCCTGTGTTACCTGTAAAAATCCATAGATTGACCGCACCGATGTAGGGTCAAAAGCATGTGAAAAAAGTAGCGGCTTATAGTCCGGAAATTACGGTATATGCACTATGTAAAATGCCTTGGATCATAGACGCTATATAAATGCACCATTTATAATATTAAGCCTCAGGTTTTTAAAAGAATAATGTATTTCAAGCTTTAATATTCACTCATTCCTATCTGATTCCATGCTCCTAAATGACATGGAATAAGACTTTAAACTTTTTTTGTTGGAATTGAAATTGTTGCTGTTGAATGAAACCGATGGGCTTGGTTTTCCATGACAAAATAAACACGTTATGCTGAAGCGTATAAAGAGCAGCTCTGGGGGTCGCTCCTTAAAGTCAATTAATGGGATTATAAGGAGCGGCTGGAGAAAGGATAAATTAGCCACATTGACTCTCACTGAATGCTATTGAAGGATCCGCTGACAGGTGGCATTCATCTGAGAGCTGAATGGACTATTAACAAAAAAACAATGAACCATGAGGTCAACACATGGCGGGGCTTATAAAAGGCTAATAGAGGCCTTATATTCATGAGCATTCATGACTAAAACCCCACATCAAGCCCCCCCTCCTCTCCTCTCCTCTCTTCGTCCCCTCCTCTCCTCTCTCCTCCTTGCCTTTGTGTCTGTGGCTGTAAAGTTTCTTAAGACCGTTTGTTCATGCCTATCCAGTATAAAGATTATGGTAAGGAGGTGTGTGTGTGTGTGTGTGTGTGTGTGTGTGTGCGTGTGCGTGTGTGTGCGTGCGCGTGCATGAATGTGAATGAGCAATATATTGTTCTGCTGCCTTGAAATGGCAAACGATTCCCCGATTAGGTCACCCGCTCCCCACGGGTTTCTGTGTGTGTGTGTGTGTGTGTGTGTGTGTGTGTGTGTGTGTGTGTGTGTGTGTGTGTGTGTGTGTGTGTGTGTGTGTGTGTGTGTGTGTGTGTGTGTGTGTGCGTGAGACACTATCCAGTGTCGGATGTAACATTTCCCAATTGTGGGGGGCAGAAAAAAATGCTATGAGGGCGGCTTCATCTGTGGGAGCGATGAAGCCGCACCCACAACATTTTCGGTTACAGGACTATTATGGGGCAAGTAAAGCATTAATAATAACATCAGTTGCAACAGACACGCAGCATGCATGAAGCTAAAGGTCTAACTCAGAGAGTTTTCTGTTTTCAATGATGAAATGCTGTTGGTTTACAGGTGCCACAACTGTAGCTAGTTAGTAGCAGTCGTAGTAGTGTTTCAAAGCACTTTAGGTCAAAATATCTTGGGTTGTTTGCATGCCATGCATCATGTTTGGTGGGGCAGACTGGTCCCCCCATGCCCATGCCTAGATCCGCCCCTGACAGTATCCATTATTATGTTTGTGTGTGTGTGAGTCTCTCTCTGGCTGTCAGTTGGTGTCACACGCCACGGGCACCAAGGTATAGAGGACGGTTCCTGTCCTCTCACTCTCTCTCGCTCTCGCTCTCTCTCTCTCTCTCTCTCTCTCTCTCTCTCTCTCTCTCTCTCTCTCTCTCTCTCTCTCTCTCTCTCTCTCTCTCTCTCTCTCTCTCTTATTCCCATTCAGGACAGGCCGCCATTGTCCCACATACCCTGCCGGTCATGATCAGCCAATAGGCGGCCAGGCGTGGAGTCGTGGACGAACAACATAGCAATAGCCCCTCCTGAAAGGAGATCTTTAGGTAAAACCATCTGTGCCTCTCGTGTGAGGCGTGAACAAGGATCAACTGAGAGTCTCACAGCCAAGTCCCGTGAATGGACTCCGTTTTTTTTTTTTGTGTTCCATAAGAATGGTTTCACAGGCAGCACATCTGCCCCGTGTTTCATTCACTCCTATTGAGCCCACCGTCATTTAGCACACTCAATTAAGCCCTCATAATCCCTTTATTGAAAGCGTGGGGGTGCTCCGTGGAACACGGGCGCAGCGTATAACCCCCTCTTTGCCCCCGCGTTGAAAAGTGGCAACAAATGAGACTTTTAGTGAGAGTTTTGTTTGGAAAAGGGGAGGGAGGGAGGGAGGTAGTCCTTGGCTAGAGATTGATGTGACGAGATGCCGGGGCCGGATGTAGCATTTCCCAATTAGGGGAGGGCGGGAGAAAATGGTATGGGGGCGACTTCATCGCCCGTGGCGTGACGTGACACGGGCGATGAAGTCGCCCCCATACCATTTTTGGTTACAGGACTTTTATTAGACAACTAAAGCATCAATAATAACATCAGTTGCTGTTGAAGTTGCAACAGACACGCAGCATGCATAAAGCTAAAGCTCTGACTCAGAGAGTTTTCTGTTTTCAATGATGAAATGCTGTTGGTTTAGTGGTGACACAATTGTAGTTAGTTAGTAGCAGTAGGAGTGTTTCAAATCATTTTTTAAAAAAATATATAAGCACTTTCATTTGAAATATCTTCTTTGTTTTAATTGTATGTTTGGTGGGGCAGACTGGGCATTTTTAGGGGGGCCAAGCCCAAGCCCATGCCTAGATCCGCCCCTGCGAGATGCACTGGCCGCGGTGGAAAAAGGAGTGTGATAACCGCAGCTGCTGATAATCCGCTGCATGGCCTGCTCCCCTCGCTCAGCCCTTTTTTTTTCGGCCATTGTTCTCCTGGCTTACGGCTCTGCCTTTTCACTCCGCCGTTACAATTAATTAGAGCAGTGGTTTTCAACCTTTTTGATCCCAGGGCCCACCTTATTCAGCATTTAAGCCACGGACCACCATTTGAGGACATTTTAGCCCCACAGACCCCAAAACTAAAGATTTATTTTTGCTTCTGTCCATGACCCTTAATCTTATAGTTGTGTAGACTTGGGGCTGATTCACATGATGAATATTATAACTCTTGAGAGTGAATATTATAACTCTTGAGCGTAAAAATGAAACCAAATGGACCCTTGCGGGTCCATTTGGTTTTATTTTTTTACGCTCTCAAGAGTTACATCTGGTTAACCAACTTAACCGGACCACCTGTTGAAAACCACTGAATTAGAGCAGTGGTTTTCAACCGGTGGCTCGGGGACCACCAGTGGTCCCTGTTGAGAGGGTTCCAGGTGGTCCCCATCAGCTGAATGATGGAAAGATGGTTAACCAGATGTAACTCTTTGAACCATCTCAAGAGTTAGGATATTCATCAAATATTCATCATCTGAATTAGCCCCGTGAAGTCTACACAACTAGAGAATAAAGAAATCTTTACTTTTTGGGGGTCTGTGGGTCCTCAAATGGTGGTCCGTGGCTCAAATGCTGAATAAATAGCGGGCCCTGGCTCCCAACACCCCCCTTTTGATCTGGATCGTTAGCGGATTAATATTATTTCAAGCAATCCTCAAGGACTTTTGTTCACAATTCCAGGCTGGATTTTAGATTTGGGTGCAAGAGACTAAACTCAACATTACAAACTGTCAACTCAAACCCCAAATACTGTTTTCAAACGTCAGCAGTAGCATATACTGTACAAGAAAACCTTCCAATTCTCTCCCTCTATTTTTCATTATAGGTGCATTATTCTTAAGCATTGTAACAGTAAGTAACACCATCACCACTATTTCAAAGCTCAAACTTTCTAGAGGGCCTTGAAATGGATCACATTTTTGATGTGTAGATCTTGTTGAGCAGCTCATTTTGAAAGTAGCTCTCAAGTCAAAAAAGTGTGGGCACCCCTGGTATAGAGAAAGGCAGAGCTTTTGAGTATATGATCCGTTATGAAGACTGTATACCCATGGTTTGAAAAAAAAAAACTGAACTGAAGCTTGTGAAACTGCCTGGGATTCTCATCCTTTGTTATGGTGCTGTAAACAATTATGGCTACAAGCAGCAATCCATAAAACACTTATAGAGTTTTAATAAGCTGTTAAATCCTTCTTTCCCAGAGCTGCTATAGTGACATAGGACTCTTTCAGAAGAGATCAGGGCGAGCTGTGTGTGTGTGTGTGTGTGTGTGTGTGTGTGTGTGTGTGTGTGTGTGTGTGTGTGTGTGTGTGTGTGTGCTGTGTGTGCGTGTGTGTGTGTGTGTGTGCGTGCGTGCGTGCGTGTGTGTGACTGTGTGTGTGTGTGTGTGTGTGTGCATGCGCGTGCGTGACGCACACACACACATGCATGTGTTTTTTTGTTTGTGTGCTTGTGTGTGCAGACTTTTGCATGTGCAAGTGTGTGCAGTGCACGCTACGAGCGTGTGAGGTGTGTGGGTGCAATGTGCATGCGTCTATGCGTGCGCGTGTACTGCGTGCGGAGCTGCTTTGTCGTGTGTCAAAAAAGTGAAGAGAGTGTCGAAAAGCCGATCCCTAAATGGCGCGAAACCACGTCTTGACGTTTATAAAGAGAGACGGGCAGTCCTTCCTTCTATGACATCACTGCCAAAAACAAGAATAATTCACATGCCTGGTTACTACTGTCAACAGGCTAACAAACACTCCTGTGTCCCCGTACCCTCCGTGAACTTTGATCCGCCGTGGACCTCTCCTTTCTCACTGACAAAATTCAGACAAAATTAGACATGCAGTCAGTGCATCTATATCGGGTACAGGATATGCGCGGCCACTTAAAACTAATTCAAATATCATGAGATCTGTTTTATCTGATCAACCATGAAAACTCATGGAGGACATTACGACATCAGAAACCCTTCTCTTATAGAGCTGCCCGCCTTGATAGTCTGCCAGCAAGTCCCCTTTTTTCCCCTAAGATGTTTCAAATTGCATGGCCTCAGATCCGCTGCAAATTACCAGCAAAATCTTCTTCCCACAAGCTGTGAAAACTGCAGTCATCAAGTCACTCTCACAAAAATGTAATCTAAGACATTATCAGCAACGAAACAGCTAATAGGCTCATATCTAACTTCCTGTTTGTAACTGAAATCACTGATAATGTCAACAACCGAACAAGTTCTCGGCAGGCAATACCCATAATCGACGGCTTTGATATCTTCCGGTCGGGATTCCGTCCCAAAACACACGAGATAAAGCATTCAGTGACATTCACTTTAACACAGACACTGGCAGAATGTTTGGTTTTCGCTGTCTCTTACAGCAGTGGTTTTCAACCAGTGGTCCGGGGACCACCAGTGGTCCGTGAGAGAGTTCCAGGTGGTCCTCAGGCTAAATGATGGAAGGTTGGTTAACCAGATGTAACTCTTTGAGAATTACAATATTCATCATCCAATGTAGAAGATTAATGGTCATTTTGATCTGTATGTTTGCCTGCTTTGTTTCCCAAATCCAACCTGAAATTGTGGACAAAAGCAAAATAAATCTCTAGTTTTGGGGTCTGTGGGGTTAAAATGTCATCAAATGGTGGTCTGTGGCTCAAATTCTGAATAAATAGAGGGCCCTGGTATCAGAAAGGTTGAAAACCACTGTCTTACAGCAGCACTATTCTCTTCTGTTTACCCAGATTTGAACCTGGTTCTCTGGGAAACTGTGGTTCAGGAGGCAGAACAGATGGTCCACTGATTCATGGGTCGGCGGTTAGAGTCCAACTCCCCCTGTCTACATGTCAAAGTGTCCTTGGCAAGACACTGAACCCAAAAGTGCTCCTGATGTGCTGGTAGTGCCTTGCATGGTTTTCACTAAAGCGCATTGAAAAAAAAAAAAGTGCTATACAAAATGCACGATTGATAACAGGGGCTGGCATTTTTACTGTTGATCCAATCTGGTTACCCATTGGCAAATATTCGGGACAAACAGTGCCACTACTGTTGTTCCTCGAGGCAACTAGAGAGATTCAGGGATATATTGAACCTTCACTTCACAACCTTCACCAATCATCAGGTCACAGTTTGTGTCACATCCTGTGTAGCTGAGCCATCACCTTTGGCACAATCTCAAAGGGGAATTCCACCCACTTTCAACATTTTACTATTACTGGTCATTAATATACCTTAGAGATGTTGTGTGGACATGATAAAAAAAAAGTTCTCCCATTCTGTGTTTCCTAGAATTGGACGTCTGGAAAAAAAAATCATTAACACCATGTTTATGATTTTTTTCTTTCAGAGCCCTTTTTCTGAGAGTGTACACATTTGTTTGGTTCACATTTGTACACTCTCAGGAAAATGTTGAAAATGGGTGGAATTTCCCTTTAATGTCCAAATTGAAGACCAGGAAGACAAAATGCAACAACCCCAATTGTGGAAGTTATATTATGTGAAGAACATAGTTTTATATTACGAAGAACATCGTTTTATTAAAAAACCCTTGCTGAAACGTGCAATGCAAAGAAATAAACTTGCCGTGCGTGTGTGTGTGTGTGTGTGTGTGTGTGTGTGTGTGTGTGTGTGTGCGGCCGTGCGTGTGTGCGTGCGTGCACATGCATGTGTGCGTTCCCTGCATGTGCGTGCGTGTTACAGTACAGTACAGTACAGTGCAGTCAGTCATGCTACACTGAGCGTTAGCGGAGCATGCTGCCAGCAGCAACATGTAGCTAAATGTAGCACAATGTCAAACACATGGATGTGCATGTAGTACAGTACAGTGTCATGGGAAACATCTCCACCACATCCTTTAGAGCAGGGGTTTTCAACCAGTGGTCCGGGAACCACCAGTGGTCCTTGAGAAGGTTCCAGGTGGTCCCCAGGCTAAATGATGGAAAGTTGGTTAACCGGTTGTAACTCTTGAGAATGTAAAAAAATGAAACCAAATGGACCCTCGTGGGTCCATTTGGTTTCATTTTCACACTCTCAAGAGTTAAAATATTCATCATCTGAATTAGCACTGTTTAATTAAGAAGTCTACACTGTTTTGTTTGCAAAATACAGCCTGGAACAAAACCAAAAGAATCCTTTAGTTTTAGGTCTTTGGGGCTAAAATGTCGTCAAATGGTGGTCCGTGGCTCAAATGCCGAATAAATGGTGGTCCCTGGAGTCAAAAAGGTTAAAAACCACTGCTTTAGAACACAGAGCCTGTAGGAGCCATATGAGATCCAGAACTCTCTCTGTAGAGTCATATTGTGTAATGTTATTACATAAAGTTGATTCTTTTTTTAGTTTTTACATAGAATTCTTGTGCACACTGCCAAATATTTATAGCACAGTTATAGTGATGTTTGGCTGGACTTTTAAAACATTGGCCTCTATAACTAAAATTTAAAAAGAAAAATACTCTACTTTAGTTAGGATGTAATTTGTCCATGTGTGGCCCAGCCCTATGGAAACATATAAAATATTATTTCGATGCTCATAGGAAGCATTAAAGTGGAATTCCACCCATTTTCGACAAAAGGTCCTAAAAGAAAAATCATTAACATGGTGAAACACAACTTGACCACATCATCAAGTTGTGTTTCACAATGTTAATGTTTTTATTTTTTTTCAGACCTCCATTTCTAGGAAACACAGAATGGGGGGAACCTTTTTATCATGTCCACACAGCATCTCTAAGGTATATTAATGACACAGTAAAATGCTGCTTACACACATGTGGGCACAAGTTAATTGATCGTTGTGCGGAGTGTTCGGCAGTCGTGTCATCCCTCGGGGTGCTCCGATTGGACGGTTTACAGGGGTTGACACTAAGGTCTCCGAGGCACTTGCCCGTCGGGCAAGTGCAAGTCAGGTTCTACTTGCCCTCAGGTCAAGGTCACTTGCACCCCAAAATATATTGCAAATTTTACTTCCTACTTGGGTGCTTTAAACCAGGGGTTTTCAACACGTGGTCCCTGAGAGGGTTCCAGGTGGTCCCCAGCTAAGTTGGTTAACTAGATGTAACTCTTGAGAGCGTAAAAATGAAACCAAATGGACCCGCAAGGGTCCATTTGGTTTCATTTTTACGCTCTCAAGAGTTAAAATTCATCATCTTAATTAGCCCAGGTCGCAATGACCACCTTCAAGACAAATTTATCTTGTGTTGTGTTATAGTGCACTAAGTTGCACACTTGCCCGATCGAGCAACCAGGTAGCAGTCTTCACTTGCCCCAGGGCAAGCGGGCAAGTGTTAGTGTCAAGCCCTGGTTTAGGTGATGACGTAATGGTGACGTACTGTAAGTAAGAGGCCATTATAGCTGATGAAATGAGCACTAGCTCGCTCCGCTCATGCACAGGTATGACCATGGCCTACTTGTGCGCAACACGCACGTTTGCAAATGCACAGCTACTGAGTGCTGCTGTTCTAGTTTCTAGTATAAGGCTGTGGTGTCTTTCTATTTGCCACATTGGTGCTGCTCAGGGAAGCAGTTAGGGGTTCAGTCAGTGTCTTGCTCAAGGCATACTTTGACACAGTGTGTGTGTGTGTGTGTGTGTGTGTGTGTGTGTGTGTGTGTGTGTGTGTGTGTGTGTGTGTGTGTGTGTGTGTGTGTGTGTGTGTGTGTGTGTGTGTGTGTGTGTGTGTGTGTGTGTGTGTGTGTGTGTGTGTGCGCGCGCTGTGCTGTGCGTGTGTGAGTCGTGTGGTCAGGGTAGGAATCCAAAACTTGGACAGATGAATATGGAATTGTCTGCAAATCAGTTTTGCGTTCACTCTCAATGCGTGGTGTTGACAGGCCGCTAGCCTCTGCCTGTCACTGTGACGGTAATAGTGGGGATAGAGAGGGGGGTCTGTGAACACAGTGTTTTCTACTATTTCTACTGTTTTCTACTCAATCTACTGATCATCACTTGTCATGTTCTGGACTGAACAACCGTTAGCATGACTACAGTCACCATGGGTGACCAGCAGTTGGCTCAACCACACTGTAACTGGTCAACTTCCCAGTGGTCAACTGCATAGACCAGTGGTTTTCAACCAGTGGTCCGGGGACCACCAGTGGTCCTTGGGAGGGTTCCAGGTGGTCCCCAGGCTAAATGACGGTTGATTAACCAGATGTAACTCTCAAGAGTTAAAATATTTATCATCAGAATTAGAACCACTTATTAAAAAAGCCTACACAACTAGAGAATGTAGAATATTAGTGGTCATTCTGATGTCTCGATTGGCTGTTTTGTTTCCCAAATCCAGCCTGGTATTGTGGACAAAAGCAAAAGCAACCTTTAGTTTTGGGGTCTGCGACTCTGCGGGGCTATAATGTCATCAAATGGTGGTCCGTGGCTCAAATGCTTAATAGATAGTGGGCCCTGGTATCAAAAACAGTCATTTGAAGATGTATAAATCAGGCTTTAATCAGCTCCAGATGCTTAATTGGCTTTGTATGTACAAGCCTCTCAGATGGACTACTAGATGGTGACTCATGAGTCATCATGAATCAACAGACAGACAGACAGACAGACAGACAGACAGACAGACAGCAAAGGAAAGAAAACAGTCAACATACAGATCAAAATGACTATTAATCTTCTACATTCTCTAGTTGTGTAGACTTGGGGCTGATTCACATGATGAATATTTTAACTCTTGAGAGTGTAAACATGAAACCAAATGGATCCATTTGGTTTCATGTTTACACTCTCAAAGAGTTACATCTGGTTAACCAACTTTCCATCGCCTGGGGACCTCCTGGAACCTTCTCAAGGACCACTGGTGGTCCCCGGACCACCTGTTGAAAACCCCTGGTCTATAAAAATGAGAGAAGGGAATGTAGGCCATGCTTGTTATATGACTATTCCCTACAGGGGTGGATGTAACATGTCCCATTTGGGGGGGCAAGAGAACATGTTGGAGGGGCAAGAGAAAATGGTATGGGTGTGGCTTCAAGTCGCACCCATACCATTTTAGGTTACAGGACTTTTATTAGTCAAGTAAAGCATCAATAATAAGTTTTAACATCAGTTGTTGTTGAAGTTGCAACAGACACGCAGCACGCATAAAGCTAAAGGTCTGACTCAGAGAGTTTTCTGTTTTCAATGAAATGCTGTTGGTTTAGTGGTGCAACAGTAGTAGTTGGTTAGTAGCAGTAGTAGTGTTTCAAATCATTTTAAATATAAGCACTTTAATTTGAAATATCATGGGTTGTTGCATGATGGCATCATGTGTGGGGGGGCAGACTGGGTATTTAGAGGGGCATTGGCCCCCCATGCCCACGCCTAGATCCGCCCTTGATTCCCTAACATTGGTATAACATGGAAATGTTTGAGAAACATGGTTTGTTTAAACAGCATTAGGAAACAAAACCACACCATCAACCTGCACACGGGGAGCAGTTTGGGGTTCAGAGTATTGCTCAAGGACACTTCAGCGCTAAGGAAACAAAACCAAAATAAGCAACTAGGCTTACAGTTTCCCTTAGTTGCTTATTTGCCTCTGCCCCTCCAGTATAAAGATCACATTTTTGTCTTAAATTTCGCTACAAATATCCATGATGCATGAAGGCAAAACAAAAGGCTGAACAGCAAAGCAGAGGTTTGGAGGCACGAGGCCTCCAGTGGCGTTTCTAAGCAATTCGGATCCCCACGCAAGATTTTCAGGCTCCCCCCTCCCCCTCATGGCGCCCCGGCAACCGCCTAGTCTGCCTAATGGCAAAAACGCCCCTGCTCCGTCTATACATAATGTATATCAGAAAGTAGAAAGTATTAGATCGGCATCGGCAAATCGGGATCAGAAAAGTATACATATCACCCTTATTTGTCATTAACAGGTCGTACTGGTAAATATGCCAGGTTAAACGAAGATTCAACATAGGGCCAAGTGACGTAAGCTTTTACGAGTCTCCTATTCCCGGTTGATGGAATTCATATAAGATCTTTTTTATTTGTTTATTATTACAGTGGTTTTCAACCAATGGGCCGGGGACCACCAGTCGTCCCTGAGAGGATTCCAGATGGCCCCCAGCTAAATGATGGTCAGTTGATAAACCAAATGGACCCTTATAGATCTGTAACTCTTGAAAATCACTAGTGTATTATTCCATGCAAGGCTGCACATCAGGGTTCAAATCAGAGTCTTGCTCAAGAACATGGAGCCCTAACTCTTGGGGAGTCTGCGCTCAAACTGGAAATATAGACCTTATGCTGCGCTGAAGTTCATTCGGCTGAGTCTGTCTTTCTGTCATGTTTGGTAAACCTCCCTGTGTCAACAAGGTCTGACCTTGTTGACAAGTTGTATTCCACCACTGAACCCTTTGATTTACAAAAGACTCATCAGAAGAACTAAACTTGTTCATGCATAGTATAAGCTTTGTCTGTGCTGAACATTTTCAAGTGGCTTTTCTTTCTTTAGCCTAGTAGTAGTGGGGATGTTCGTGCAAAGTTTAGTGGAAATTGCATGCTGTATGTCCCCATTGTTTTGAGACGTTTTGTTGTAAACGGAGCACTCTTGCAAGCTTTTGAAGCCAAACCTAGCCATTCGAGATGTGATGTGAAAAAAAAAAATATATGAAAAAACATGTTTCGCTTGTGGACTGATTAGCATGATGTTTGGCCAACATCTGTAGGAGTACTGTCAAAAACTAGTTTGTAAAAAGTCGGCCTCCAAGTGTCACTAAGAGATTTGTGAACAGTTTGTGGCATCTGAGTGTATGTGCAGTTTGTGGCACAGTTTCATGTTGATTGGGTCACCGGTGTTTGGAGATTAGCTGTCTGTAGGCAGAATGACAGACAGG
>CM076973.1:4383879-4401379 GCA_039105355.1 Benthosema pterotum | reverse complement strand
TATTTTTTCTTTTGTATGTTATTATATATATTCTTCTCTGGTATCGGCATTTTTTATCGGTATTGGCTAACACAAGAAATGTGGTATCAGGATCGGATCGGACATGAAAAAGTGGCATCGGGACATCCCTAGTGTGTGTGCGGTCGTGCGTGTGTGTGTGCGCGGTCGTGCGTGTGTGTGTGCGCGGTCGTGCGCGCGTGTGTGTGTGTGTGCAGACCCGCTGCATGCAGGGCTGAGGAACCACAGCAAAGAGAACACAATGTGTTTATGAACACACAGGAGGCCTTTAATTCACACAAACTAACTGCCTATGACCATAGGAGAGAGAGAGAGAGACTGAGAGACTGAGACTGAGAGAGGGAGAGAGAGAGAGAGAGAGACAGAGAGAGAGAGAGAGAGAGAGGAAGGCAGAGCATAAAGAAATAATTAGAAAATGCTGAGGCTGTGTTTCAGTCCAGCTGTGGCCCCAAATTACACTGATTGATTGACTGTGTGTGTGTGTGTGTGTGTGTGTGTGTGTGTGTGTGTGTGTGTGTGTGTGTGTGTGTGTGTGTGTGTGTGTGTGTGTGTGTGTGTGTGTGTGTGTTGTATGTGTGCATGGTTGTATTTTGCTGTGCTTGTGCTCACATGCCCGTCATGTATCTGTGTGTTCCTTTGTGTGTGTGTGCGTGCGTGTGCGCGTGTGTGTGTGTGTGCTAAATGTGAGCGCTTGAACGATGTCAGTACACAACAGACGTACGTCGCCATGACGACGCCTGCCCTGCCCTAGCCTTACTATTGGTGTTTGGGTGTAATTCGACCTCTGGAGCGATGATGTCATCATAATGAGACAGAATGTGTCAGGGGAGCAGCCCTAACACAATGCTTTCCTTTTTCTCCTGCACGTTTTTCTTTCTTGTAGCCTTAATACGCGCACGTACGCGCGCACATGTGCACACACACACACACACACACACACACACACACACACACACACACACACACACACACACACACACACACACACACACACACACACACACACACTCACACACCAGGGGCGGAGGTAACATTTCCCAATTGGTTGGGCAGAAGAAAATGGTAAGGGGGCAGCTTCATCGCCCATGTCGCTTCGCGCCATGGGCGATGAAGCCGCACCCATACCATTTTCAGTAGTGTTTCAAATATTTTTACTGTAAATATAAGCAGTGAAATATCTTGCGTTGTTTTACATGCTATCATGTTTGATGGGGCAGACTGGGCATTTAGGGGGGCATTGCCTCCCCATGCCTAGATCCGCCCCTGACACACACACACACACACACACACACACACACACACACACACACACACACACACACACACACACACACACACACACACACACACACACACACACACAGTGCCCTCATGGGATTCATTCATCTATCTAACAGTATTGTAATGATGATGTCTCTGCATGGGGCTCTGAGGGGACGTATACTCGCTGCATTTCATGTCATAAATTACATGACATAAAGAACATACCCCCCCCCCCCTCCCCCACCCCCCATCCAAACACATTCCCATGGTAAATGACAATGGCAAACTGATGAACAGCCATGGTCTGTATTGCCCCTAGCAGCAGCTCCTAGGGCAGGGGTGGCCAACCCGTGGCTCGCGAGCCGCATGAGGCTCTTCAGCTGGTTACATGTGGCTCTTAAGGGACTTCCACATGAAACCATCAAAAACATTTTTTTTATACCAGGGCCCACCATTTATTCAGAATTTGAGCCATGGACTACCATTTGATGACATTTTAGCTCCACAGACCCCAAAGCTAAAGATTTTGTTTACTTTTGTCAACAATTCCAGGCTGGATTTCAGAGAAAACAAAACAGTGAAACATACAGATCAAAATGACCATTAATCTTCTGCATTCTCTAGTTGTGTAGACTTGGGCTAATTCACATGATGAATATCTTAACTCTTGAGAGCGTAAACATGAAACCAAATGGACCCGCAAGGGTCCATTTGGTTTCATGTTTACGCTCTCAAAGAGTTACATCTGGCTAACCAACTTTCCATCATTTAGCCTGGGGACCACCTGGAACCCTCTTTGATGTGGCTCTTTGCAGTAACACAATGAAAAACGTGGCTCTTAGTCTGTGACCGGTTGGCCAACCCTGTCCTAGGGTATCCTGTGCTGTGCTGGGGGATTCCCCCTCCTCCTCACTGCTAACAGCAGGGGTCCTCCTGCTGTCCAACCCACTCACCTGATGTAACCTTAGATCAGGGGAGCCCAACCAGTAGATCGGGATCTACCGGTAGATCTCAGCCTGATCACAAGTAGATCTCGGGAGATGTGGGGGGGAAAGAAAAAAATGGGTTGGAAAAGAAAAAAGAGCGATTTTCGTCTGTGTGTGTGATGCATTTGCAATGGCAGTGTTTGTCCATGTCTGTACTTATGTTGTACTGTTATAGGCCTATTTATGACAAGTCTGTTGTACTTTATGCTTATATGGACATAAAGTAAAGTGGTAAAACAAAGTAGTGTTGTGTTGTTGTGAAGTTACTGCAGGCTGGCAACGATGGGTGTGGTTTGAAATGTTATTGGACTGGTAGATCCCGGAGGGGTTGGCTGCTGAAAAGTAGATCTTGGGTCAAAAAAGGTTGGGCACCCCTGCCTTAGAGTATATATTAAATAGAGAGGGCACCCGAGATCCCCTCTCATCCACTTGCATTGAGTTGCTCACTCAGCGCATGAGGCGATTTCACTCCTATTTTTCCCCTATTTCCGGGGGGAAAACAGAGTGCATTCTGGGAAAATGGGGCCGAGAACATGAACGCGGGCGACCTCATGCACGCTCGGCGCGCGTGCGTGTGCGTGCGTCAGAGCGGAGAGCTATGGAGGGGGCGGAGCCTATTCCGCGTTCATGTTACTGGCCCCATGCTCTCAAACTGCATTCTCAACTTTGGCCACTATATGTCCATTTCGCCTCAAGATTTCCTCAGGGTGCTCGCTCTATAATTATTTACTCTGAGCTGATGTAACCCTGGGGACGTGCATGTTTCACTCCTAGCAGGGTCGGATTGACCGTACAGGGTAACAGGGAGGTCTCCTGGTGGGCCACGACCCGTAGGGGGGCGCTGGCAGGGCCGTCGCTGCAAATTTTGGGCCCCCTGCAAAATTTTTATCACTGACCCAATCTGTCCAGGATTTATTCATGTATTTTCCATTTCCATTTTGGTCTGTTTTTCCAGGCTATGTTGGAGCATCCACGACCCGACTACAGAATAAGCCATTGAAGATGAATGGACAAAGGTCAACTAGGTATGCAGTGGAAAAATGTGTGTGTGACATTTATTTTATTTTTCTAAAACAATGTTTTATCATATAGGAAAGTTATTGGTGGATATGTTTGTCTATCACATGTTATGCTTGTGATTGTGAAGAGTTGATTGGACCATAGCAGTTTGGGGAGGGGCTTACTGAAAGGTCCATTGTGTGTGACATCAGGTAGGAAATGTCCGTCTGCAGTGTGGGTTGACCTTTTAAAACTGCTTTATTCCATGCACCAGTTGGTGGTGGTGTGGTCATTGGTCAGGACCCTTCCCTTTGTTTCTGACACCACTGCAGTGAGCTGGTAGCCTGGCTCAGCCCTGAATCAGCACCTTAAAAAATACTAGCTTATTTTTTTCCTGTGATTTAAGGACTGGCTTCCCTGCCTTTGGGGCCGTTTGTGCCGTTTGGAAATCCAATCCCAGCACCTGATTGGCCAAAAGCCCTGCCACTCACTTCGTTCCCAACATCGTCATCCAATCCCAGCACCTGATTGGCCAACAGCCCTGCCACTCACTTCGTTCCCAACATCGTCATCCAATCCCAGCACCTGATTGGCCAACAGCCCTGTCACTCACAACATCGAACCAATCACCGTTAAGACTGCTGCTTTGATAACGCCCATCCTAGAAACTGCTGTGGTAGAGAGAGACTTCAGTCAGGCTAGTGAGCTGGGGGGAATTCTGATATGAAGGAAGAGCCATGTGGCTTTTGTCAGCAACACGCTTTTATTATTTGTAACTCGCACGGCAAAAGCCAACAATGGGGTTGTGGTGGGGGACCCCTATTGCTCATGGTGTAACCAAAACACGCAAGTCATAAATGACAGGACATTACACACGTCATATACCTCCCCCCAAAACACCCATTCCCATAGTCAATAACACAATAAAATGTTTGCAAGGGGATTCCCCATATCCTCATAGGGCACTGACAATGAAGTACTGTATAGTATAGTGGTTTTCAACCAGTGGTCCGGGGACCACCAGTGGTCCTTGAGAGGGTTCCAGGTGGTCCCCATGCTACATGATGGTTGGTTAACTGTCTCTTTGAGAGTGTAAACATGAAACCAAATGGACCCTTGCGGGTCCATTTGGTTTCATGTTTACACTTTCAACAGTAAAAATATTCATCATGTGAATTAGCCCCAAGTCTACAGAACTAGAGAATGTAGAGAAGATCAATGGTCATTTTGATCTGTATGTTTGACCGTTTTGTTTCCTAAATCCAGCCTGGAATTGTGGACAAAAGCAAAATAAATCTTTAGTTTTGGGGTTTGTGGGGCCAAAATGTCATCAAATGCTGGTCTGTGGCTCAAATGCTGGATAAATAGTGGGCCCTGGTATGCATTATTCATAGTTCATGTGTCTCTAACCCAGTGTGGCCTCAGAGGACAGTGTTATTTGATCTTAATGAAAAGATTTACTCACTCACAGCAAGGGGACCTTTGACATCGCTGAAAGGTCATCCGTGACAGCTACTGTCAGACCAGTACTGTGTTCATGAACTGCAGCGTTATCTTCATTAGCTTTTCTTTGTTTCAATGGTCCTGTCACAGTCTGCAAACCTGGCAAGCCCTAAATGCAGACACAATGACACAGTCAGTGTTTTTTATTCACACAAAGAAGACGAGAGTTGGAGTCAGGGACCAACTCTGGTTTTAATGCCACCGTGCCTTAAAGGGGAATTCCAACCATTTTTAAAATTTTCCTGAGAGGAAAAGGGGATCTGAAAGAAATACATCTTGATGACATCATCAGATGTATTTCACCATGTTAATGATTTTTTCAGACCTCCATTTTCAGGAAATGCAAAATTTCAAACCCCGGTTTACTATGACCAAAACAGCATGGTGTCTGTTTTTACTGTATAATTAATATTAACATGGCCATGCACTCGCATTATTATATACATTTTGTTAATTAGAGACAGCTATTACAGTCTTTTTTTGTATTTTTGTATTGTGAGTGACCCTCTCTGCCTATTGTAGTGTTATGAGGACCCAGCAGCAGCCATTCCAAACGTTGCAGTCTAATCTGTTGTATGCTCTACTATGGTATGCTGAAACGGTTTAACCGTTTCAGCATACCAGCATACAAAAACCTGGTAATAAAATTAAAGCATATCAAACAGTATTCCCAAAATATCGCCCAATCCTAGTCATAACAGTATAAACACAGTTGTAGTTATATTGCACCTGATAGCAGCTAGGTACATTTGATTTAGGTTCACTAGTTTACAAGCATTAGCAATACCAAAGCGGACCACAATGGAAATAATTCGTTATTACTTCATTGTGTTTTAAATTCCTTCATAATTGTAGTTTGTGTGTGTGCATGCTCACGCACACGCGTTGGTGCCTAAGGCCTATCTGCTCTATGTATATTTAAAAAAAAAACCTGTCAAATTAAATCAATGAATGAATGCTTTCCTATTGTCTGTGCCTGTTCTTTTGGCATTTTCCACCGAAATCAAAATAGGTTCATTATTTTTAATTAGCTGCAGCTGTCTTCACCCTGCTATGGCATGCGTGTGAAAAGGGTCCCTTCTAATCAACTTTAATGCTTTATCACTGCGACAGACAAGAGAAACATTTGGCAGTACATTGTGAAAGTGTTCACAAAACATATTAGGCTGCCTGGCCATGTGTAAGTCCCGGGTTTCGGCCGTTATGAAACGGGGGAGGGGAGCTTCTAGATCTGTTGCTTTTGACTAGACCTGTTTGTGCCCGTCGGCCACCAGACTACTTGACGACGATGCAACTTGGGGGCCTTATAATAAGCCTTGTCACCTTGTCATTTCACCTGTTATAAAACTGTCTGTGTCTCTTTTGTGCCCATATATATGGAGATGTCTGTATCTGTATCTGTCTCTCTGCCTGTGTCTGAAGAGTGCTGCAAACAGACTGTGAAAAGTGGACTGGTTAAATAATCAACCACTGCCTGGCAGAGCCTGCAAACAGAGCCTTTTGTGATGTTCCTGGACAACTGTGTGTCTCACAGACTCTCACAGGCCGGGGCACTGCACTCTGTGCAGTGCCCCAGGAACTAGGGGAACTAGTCCTATGTCCTCTTGGTCTAGTGGTTAAGATGTTGGACTTTCACGCGGGAGACCCGGGTTCGAATCCCGGGCGTTACATTGGTGCCGTGACCCGGATCGGGTTTCCCCATGGAAGGAGGTCAAAAGGGAGGTGAGTGTAGCAGGTGGCTACAGCCTCTGTCGTGATGGCCTCCAAAGTCTAGTATCTGCCCCCGGATCAAGGGGATGTCCTCTTGGTCTAGTGTTTAAGATGTTAGACTTTCACACGGGAGACCCGGGTTCGAATCCTGGGCATTACACGGGGGTGTGGCATACGTGTGTTGAACATGAGGTCACGTACACACACACACACACACACACACACACACACACGCACACACACACACACATGGATACACACTCTCTTGTGGTCAGATTCGGGACATATCATTAAGCAGCCTGTTAAAGTATCACCCTGAGGTAGTATTGTGAAGTCTGAAGCTGATCACACACACACACACACACACACACACACACACACACACACACACACACACACACACACACACACACACGTAAAATGTTGAAAAGGACTCACACTGAGCTTTAATTCTGCCTGGATGCTGTACCAGGGGCAGCTTAGCCCCCCCCCCCCCCCCCCCCCCCCCCCCCCCCCCCTCCCCATCGGGAAATGTTACATCCGGGCCTGCATGGATTACTGATGATTGGGAGGTGGGTTTTTCAACTGTCCCCACCTCTGAGACACAATTGTACACAGAAATGGTTACCAGATTATCATCAGTGAGGACCTGCTATTTGAAGTGCATCATTCTTAAACACTATAGCAGTAAGTAACACCATCACCAACTATTTCAAAGCTCACATTTTTGATGTGTAGATCTTGTTGAGCCGGTCATTTTGAAAGTAGCTCTCATATGTCAAAAAAGTGTGGGCACCTCTGGTCTACTGGATTGGAGTGGGACAAATTCTCACACAGAGTGGGAAACCTTCTCTCATCCCTGCTCTTCTCACGCGGTTGGTTGCTTTTTAAGTCACTTATAGTGTGTAGTTTGAGCCCAAAATGAGGTTTGTGTGTAAATGTTCTCATGACGCACAACAACAAAAACACCACATTTAGCTCTGCTGTCTCCATTTTCACACTGTTGTCTTCGACCTCGAGTCTGTAATGAAGGAGCTGTAAAGACATTAACGCTGACCAGTGGCCACTCGATTTTGGCCATGTCATTATAGGCGGAAATGTCCAGAACATTACCATTCTGTACTGTAGTCGTGGTGTTTTAACTTATGAACTTATGAGCCGTGAACGCCTGCTGCTGCTACTGTATTTTGGGGGAGAATGTGAGAATGCAGCACAAATCTTTCAGTATGTTCTTTCAGAGCAAATGTTTTGTAGCAGGGGCAGATCTAGGCATGGGAATGCTGGGGCAATGCCCCCCTAAATGCCCAGACTGCCCCAGCAAACACCATGGCATGCAAAACAATCCAAGATATTTCAAATGAAAGTGACTATATTTAAAATGATTTGAAACACTACTACTGCTACTAAGTAACTACAGTTGTGTCACCAATAAACCAACAGCATTTCACCATTGAAAACAGAGTCAGACCTTTAGCTTTATGCATGCTGTGTGTCTGTTGCAACTGCCGCAATAACTGATGTTATTATTGATGCTTTAATTGCCTAATAAAAGTGCTGTAACCAAAAATGGTATGGTCCGGGGACCACCAGTGGTTAAGAGAGGTCCACGTGGTCCCCAACTAAATGGTGGAAAGTTGGAAAGTTGGTTAACCAGATGACAGTGTAAAAATGAAAACCAAGTGTAAAAATGTAAAAAGGTTTCATTTTTACACTCTCTAGAGTTAAAATATTCATCATCTGAATTAAGAAAGAGTGGTTGAAATATATGACTTGCCCATATAGCTTGCTCAAGTTCACTAGTAGTTGTGACGGTGCAGTCCTTACACAGCATTGTTATACTTGTGGCACTGCTACTATGACTATAACTTTATTATGTTATGTTTATGGGTCTGACAGACTATACAGTATATTATACAATTAGGGAGGTTTGGTCTCTCGTCTTCTATTGAGACATTTACATCCTGTGTCAGGATTCCATAAAAGGTCAATTAAAATTCTATTCGTCCCCCAAGCAAGCAGGCATGCAGCGAGGCTTGTGGTAAAATAATAAATAAAATCAAAAATCAACCCGGAGTAGAAAAGAAAACCTGAGTACTTTCTACAGTAGTTCCCACGCATCTCTGTATCATGTGATTGGATGCCGACAGACAGACCTCTGTGTGTGTGTGTGTGTGTGTGTGTGTGTGTGTGTGTGTGTGTGTGTGCGTGTGTGTGTGTGTTTGTGAGGGCGTGCGTGCGCAGGGGGAAGACATTCTGAGACGGACACACGCATTAGCGTCGGACAGAGAACTCATTCACTCTCCCGCTCTTCCCTGGCTGATTGACTTAACCACTTAGACCCTCTATACTTAGTTCAAATCCCTCAACGACAACTATGTTATTTTTGTGAATTTCGGTAATTTCTACACTAAATCTCCTCTAAAAATAAGCTACTTATAGTGCACCACGTGCTATTTTCAGTCAACCAGAATAGGGATGCTGCAGAGGTCAAGCAGTTAATAGTTTCTGTACAGTACAGAATGCTTCTTCCTCGGGGTATCAGATATAAAGGTGTGCGTGCTTGAGTGTTTGAACGTGTGTGTGTGTGTGTGTGTGCGCGTGTGTGTGCGCATGCGTGTGTGTGTGTGCATTTAGACATGCATGATGTTTAAAACCAGCCAGAGGAGACAACTGATGTCATTTGAGGACATATGGCAGGGACGGATCTAGGCACGGGCTTGGGGGGGCTGGGGGGGGGGGGGGTGGGGGGGGTTAATGCCCCCTAATTGCCCTGACTGCCCCACCAAACCCACCATGCCATGATGGCATGCAAAACAACCCAGGATATTTCAAATTAAAGTTCTTATATTTCAAATGATTTGAAACACTATACTGCTACTAACTACAGCTGTGTCACCACTAAACCAACAGCATTTCATCATTGAAAACAGAAAACTCTCTGAGTCAGACCTTTAGCTTTATGCATGCTGCGTGTCTGTTGTAACTTCAACAACAACAACTGATGTTATTATTGATGCTTTACTTGACTAATAAAAGTCCTTTAACCGAAAATGGTATGGATGTGACTTCATCGACTGTGGCGCGAAGCGACGCGGGCTATGAAGCCGCCCCATACCATTTTCTCCTGCCCCCCCACAATCTTACATCCTCCCCTGACATATGGCTCGTTCAGTTCACACTTTCTGCACCACAACAACAGAAGACAGCCTGAGGACACCGAGTGCTGAGTCATCCAAACAGACATCGATAATGGATGATGTAACAAACAGTGATTATCAAACACTGTTTTTTAACCAACCCCCTTCACACTACACTACCTTCACCAGATGATTAGGGAGGCTGACGTGGGACCACATGGCTGTGGATCCCTGAAACAAACTGAGCCAAATGGGAGATCAGTGCCGGTGTAACGCCTGGGATTTGAACACGGGTGAAAGTCCAACATCTTAACCGCTAGACCAAAGAGACATCCCCTTGGTCTGGGGGGAGATACTAGACTTTGGAGGCCATCACGACAGAGACTGTAGCCACCTGCTACACCGGTGTGTGGGAGCATTGGCATGTGTGTGTGTGTGTGTGTGTGTGTGTGTGTGTGTGTGTGATTGTGCGTGCATGTGTATTGGCGTGTGTGTGTGTGTGTGTGTGTGTGTGTGTGTGTGTGTGTGTGTGTGTGTGTGTGTGTGTGTGTGTGTGTGTGTGTGTGGGCATGTGAGAGTGAGAGAAAATGGGAAGTGTGACTTTGTTTGTTCCATATCGTAAACAGCGTGTCTTTGTGTATGCATGTCCGTGCACGGTGCATGTGTCTGAAAGTGGGAAGTGTGGAGCAAAATGAGAGGAAGAAGGGGAAAACATGCATGTTTTGTTTTAATCAAACTTAGGCTATACTAACAGACTGAATTTAAATAAGATTGATTGAATTTAAATAAGTACTAACATGCATCAGTGGACTAATCTGATGCTTTGGGGTAGAATCAGGTCCAGTGAGGAAAAAAACACAATCACACTGTTAAGTGGATTTCACAGTCATGCTTGAAGTTGCGAATATACAATCTTTTTTAGCTTGCAGCTATTTGTTGTACAAAGCTTCTCTTTGGCATTCTGCCTCACCGCCGTCAACCACATGTTGACAACCACCGCGATCTGTCTGCAAACATCAGCTGATCAACCAACACTGTCAAATCCTCCTCAGGAATTTAACCCAGACTACTAGAGGGTACAGATTAATGATGGAACCTAAATGGACCAAGATCAAGACCACCAAGTGGGGAATATAGCTCAGGGCTTGACACTAACACTTGCCCGCTTGCCCGGGGCAAGTAAAAAAAATGGTGGGGCAAGTGAAGACTGCTACCTGGTTGCCCGATCGGGCAAGTGTGCAACATAGTGCACTATAACACAACACAAGATAAATTTGTCTTGAAGGCATCATTGCACTCTGCCTCTGTGTCTTGTGTCAAAATGACCATTCATCTTCTACAGTGTAGACCTGGGCTAATTAAGATGATGAATTTTAACTCTTGAGAGTGTAAAAATGAAACCAAATGGACCCGCAAGGGTCCATTTGGTTTCATTTTTACGTTCTCAAGAGTTACATCTGGTTAACCAACTTAGCTGGGGACCACCTGGAACCTGGGGGGCAAGTGACCATGACCTGAGGGCAAGTAGAACCTGACTTGCACTTGCCCGATGGGCAAGTGCCTCGGAGACCTTAGTGTCAACCCCTGTAGCTATTTGGATATCACATTTTGGTGTTTTAAAACCTTGTAGACTACGATTCTAAAAATGTCTTTGAAATACTAACCTAAGTGTACTGGAAAACTTCAAATTATTGTGTAACACCATCAAATTTTGTCATTTTTTGATACTGTACATACTGTACAGAACGCATATTGGTGTTCCCGTCAACTAGGGTAAAACTACCACTAGGGGTTCCCGTCTACAATGGGTTGTTTTAAAACCTTGTTTCTCAGAATACTATTTTAATTATTTAGTGTTTGTATGTCTTCATACACCCCTGCGTTGCCAGAATGCTGGCTTCCGTCATACGGTCTAGAGCAGTGGTTTTCAACCGTTTTCATACCAGGGCCCACTATTTATTCAGAATTTGAGCCACTGACCACCATTTGATGACATTTTAGCCCCATATGTCCACAATTCCAGTATGCCTCAGTGATGAAACAGAAGTGAAGCCTCCTCCCAACTTCTGGGTCATCTTTACAGTCACACACCTTCATATAGTATAAATCGGATGAGCATTTATAGCTTGCTGCTTAGTAGAAATGGGAACACAAATGTTATGAATAACAGTGCTTGACACTAACACTTGCCCGCTTGCCCGGGGCAAGTAAAAAAAATGGTGGGGCAAGTGACTGCTACCTGGTTGCCCAATCGGGCAAGTGTGCAACTTAGTGCACTATAACACAACACAAGATAAATTTGTCTTGAAGGTGGTCATTGCGACCTGGGCTAATTAAGATGATGAATTTTAACTCTTGAGAGTGTAAAAATGGACCCACAAGGGTCCATTTGGTTTCATTTTTACGTTCTCAAGAGTTACATCTGGTTAACCAACTTGGCTGGGGACCACCTGGAACCCTCTCTGGGACCACCTGTTGAAAACCCCTGGTTAAAGCACCCAAGTAGGAAGTAAACTTAAATGTAAAATTTACAATATATTTTTGGGGGGCAAGTGACCATGACCTGAGGGCAAGTAGAACCTGACTTGCACTTGCCCGATGGGCAAGTGCCTCGGAGACCTTAATGTCAACCCCTGAATAATATTATATATTTTAAAATATATTTTCGAAATGGCAGCTTCCTTAGCTGGATTAGGGGCATGTACTGTACAGTACGTTCCAGACTAGCATTAGGATATTGTAGAATATGGAATATACCTTGTCCTATGACATGCAAAACTAGCTAGAAAAAGGTAAAGATAGTCTTTTAACTCATTTGTACCATAATAATTCTGCCTACAGATTGTGGAGACAGAGTGACAGTCTCTGTCGCGTTCGCCTCCTTTGGCAGAACAAGAGGTACTTCATCTAATGCCTTCCTCTTTCAAACATACACATTTTTGTTCCCATGTGTTTTTTTGTTCCCCTAACACACTACAGTATCCATCATATGATGTCATTCCTGGGTCACAGAAATATGTGTCACGGTATAACCAGGGGTGATCTGTGGCACCAGGAATGAAATAATTACAGGTCAGCGTCCTAGAGTTCTCTCTTAGGGATTCTGTTAAAGGACATAACTCATACAACACAGACACAAAAATATAAGGTGGAGACACTGGATGCATTTTACTACAGATTGCACAAAATTACATTACATTCATTTAAAAAAAAATGTGCAGATTACCACTTTAACCTTTTGGTGAACTAACACCCTACTTTAGAGGTTTTCAACCAACGGTATGGGGACCACGAGTGGTCTCTGAGAGGATTCCAGTACATACATACCAGTTGGTAACCAAATGGACCCTTATAGATCTGTAACTAAGACCAAATGGACCCGTAAAGGTCCATTTGGTCCACGGCTCTCAAGAGGTAAATTATATTTAAACATCTGAATTACTTAATTTTCAAGAATCTACACATTTAGAAAATGTAGAACTGTTTATTTATTTATTTATTTATTTATTTATTTTAAATAATTTTTATCCCACAATTTTGCAACCCATTTTTTCACCCAGTGCCAATTCCTAATGTGATCCTGGGCTCTACACACCCTCCACCAACCTGGGGAGGCAGCAGACTTGGGCTCATGCTTCCTTCAGGGCATGAGGAGTCCAAGCCGCCTTCTTTTCACCTGACAGGGGGGAGTTTCCCTGGTTGGACGTAGCGCGTGGAAGGAACACGTTATTCCAACCAGTTCCAGTCCCCTCCATCAGGTGCCCCTAGCTGGCCAGTGGGAGGCAGTTTAGAGCCCAGGATTACTGCATGTTTTTGTGAGGGTATCTACCCTAAGGGACACGGGGAGAACATGCAAACTCCACACAGAAAGGCCCTTTCGCCAACCCCGCCTCGGGTATGGGCACTGATGACGTGGAGGAGCAGACACGCCGCCAGCACACACAGCAGCGCCCCTAGCGGGAATTGAACCCAGGACCTTCTAGCTGTGAGGCGACAGCACTAACCACTTTTCCACCGTGCCCCTCGAACTGTTTATTTTAACCAACGTTTTGCCAGTTATCTCTCCTAAATTGTGGACACAAACTTGAAAATCCTTAGTTTTGGGTCCGAGAGACTATAGACTCAAAATCAAAGTGGCTAAAATGCAGAATAAATAGTCGTATGGAAAAAGGTTTAAAACCCCTGCCCTACTTCATGTCAAAATCAATGCCCAGGGGCCAAATCAGGCCTGTGAATGAATTGTCTTTGGCGGTATAATATTTAATTAGCCTATTATAGAACTGGCCCTCTTGTACTTTACTGGAGTCTTCCCATGTACTTACTGGAGTCTTCCCATATATTTCCCATATACATGTAAGTGCTGCATTTACTGTATATAGCGCCTTTATCCAAACATGGATAAACATGGAGTCGTGGTTCCTTCCTGAACGTCCAGTGAGGCAGACGTCAAGTTGCACTATTTCCATATTTGGAAACATTGACAATGCCTGTCGGCCAATCACAATGTAAAGTCGAGAATAACTCATGACATCATTCCACCAATATACACCTTGACTGTGTGTGTGTTTAATTTCAGCTTTTTCAGCTTCTTTATTAGCGGAATCAGTCTATTACTGATGCAAAATGGCGTCTGAGGAATTAGTATCCGTGGATCCCTCACCAGGGACTATGTCACCTCTCCCATTTGATTTTAACGATGCTAAAACCAAATTTACGACGTCTGTTACGAATGCTCTACTAGAAGGAAATACCAAGCCTTTGTTAAATGATTTCAAGCAGATTTCCGGTAACGAGATGGAAAAGAAAACTACCCTCGATCAAGCGCTGAGGGGAGTCCTGGGAGATCAGCTCATGGAGCAGAAGGCAAGCTGTGAGGACTATCTGTCTCTCATTCAGCGTAGCATTGAAGCAGCCACAGAAGGCATCTGCTCTACTACGACCCCATGCCTCCTGTTGGGAGACATATTGGACTGCTTACCTCTCCATCAATGCGAAAAGATCTTCTGCTTCGTCGAGGAGAACATCTCCACGTGGAAAGCGACTTCCGGGCATTCCTTGTTGAAGACGTGCAACGACCTGTTGAAGAGGCTGTCCAAGTCCCAGAACACCGTGTTCTGTGGGAGAATCCAGATCTTCCTGGCTCGTCTCTTCCCTCTCACCGAGAAGTCGGGCCTCAATCTCCAAAGCCAGTTCAACCTGGACAACGTCACGCCGTATGGGCCCGAAGAAGTGAGCACCATTGGATACTGCCACAAAGAAAAGCAAGATGCAATGGATAGAAGAGACGAGGAGGAAGATGAGGATTCACCTGCACCGTGTTCGATTCCAATTGACTTCAACTTCTACAGGAAGTTCTGGAGCCTACAGGACTATTTCAGAAATCCGGTACAGTGTTATGAGAAGTTCCGATGGCTGACGTTCCAGAAGTACTCAGGTGAAATCCTGGCAGTGTTCAACAGCTACAAACTGGACGATATGCAGGCCTCTAAGAAGCCAGAGGACTTGAGGACATCTGGTGGGGAACGTGTCTATTTTACCAAGTTCCTTACCAGCGAGAAGTTAATGCACCTACAACTCAGCGATAGTAACTTCAGGCGGCACATTCTCCTACAATACCTTATCCTATTCCAGTACCTCAAGGCCTATGTCAAGTTCAAACCTACCAACTGTGTTCTCAGTGACGACCAGAACACGTGGATCGAAGCCACAACCACACTGGTGTACCAGCTGCTGAGAGACATCCGGCCTGATGGAGACAGGTTTGCCGCCATGGTCCAGCGCATCCTGAAAACGGAGGAGAACTGGAACGCTTGGAAGAACGAGGGATGCCCCAGCTTTGTCGAAGAGAGATCATCGGCAGATGACCGGCGGCCCACCAGGAAAAGGCCGGCCCCGGAGGAATTCCTAGAGGAAGGGCCGAACGAGAAGTTCTTCAAGGGCAACGAGTTGCTGAGCAAGCTATGCAAACTGGACCACAACAACATGGAGGCCTGTCGGTCGGACAGCATCGAGTCGGCGCAGTCCATGGACGTGTTCTTCGCGAATGCCGCCGAACAGGCCGACCCCGCCAACATGGTGGAGGACACGTACAAGGACGTGCACGATGCGCAGTTTGGCTGGCGAGCGCTGCGCCTGCTGTCTAGAAGGAGTCCCGAATTCTTCCAGCCCACCGACGAGACGTTTAAGAGCCTGCCGGAGTATTTGGAGAGTGTGGCCATCAAGCTGACCAAGGAGATGCCCGTGGAGGTGCAGGACACCGCATCCTCCATGGTTGGCGAGACGGGAGTAAAAGAGGCAGAGCAGGAGGAGGAGGAGGGGGGTGGTGTTGATAATAGGGATGTTATGCTGGATGTTACTAATGAGAATAAAGAAGAACAAAGTGTAAGGACGGAAGTGGACAAAGAATGCAAATCTGTAACAATGGCACTGATAGAAGCCCCAACCTCTTGAGAGAAGAGTCCAGTTAGGCTGTTGTTTACTATTCATTGATTTATTCCCTCAGCTATGGAACACTCCAAAAAATCAACCGGAAATCATCAGTACTGCTCCACCGTATACTGTTGGACTCTATTCTAACGTTTAAAACATTACCTTTTAAAACTTTTTTTTAAATATAAGTCTGCACTGCGAGAGGTAGTTGTGTGTAACAAGTTCACATGTTGTTTTAAGGCAGTGGTTTTCAACCAGTGGTCCGGGGACCACCGGTGTTCCTTGAGAGGGTTCCAGGTGGTCCCCAGGTAAATGATGGAAAGGTTAACCAGATGTAACATAAACAAGAAACCAAATGGACCCTGGCGGGTCCATTTGCTTTCATGTTTACGCTCTCTAGAGTTAAAATATTAATCATTTGATTTAGCACCACTTAATTAAGAAGTCTGCACTGTTTTGTTTCCCAAATCCAGCCTGGAATTGTGGACAAAAGCTGAATAAATGGTGGTCCCTGGTATCAAAATGGTTGAAAACCCCTGCCTTAAGGGATAGTTCACATTTTTTGAATTACTGTAAAAATAACAAAACACAGGGGGCGGAGGGCAGTCAGTACAAGAAACTGGTGAATCATTAAAGATAAGTAGCATGCAGAGAACTGGGCTTGCCTGCAGATTAAGCATACTTACTGTTTCAACGGCCCCGCGGTCGTCGGACACGCAGAGGTCACAGGGGTCGGAGACGGAGGGGGTGCGTGGGAACTTTTCACACAGCAGAGTGAAGGCATCGACCTCGTTATTCATTCACAGATAGACGGCATGAAGGCACGCTATTGCTCTTTTATTCTCCCCCCTCCCCCTTTTAAGTTACAGTAAAATGATAGGCCAGCGGTGCAGCCCACACCAAATGACCGGCTCAACAAGATCTACACATCAAAAATGTGATTATTCCGTTACTGAAAATTCGTTTCCAGGCCCAGTAGAAAGTTTGAGCTTTAATATAGTGGTGATGGTGTTGGTTACTGTTATAGTGTTTAAGAATAATGCACTGATAATGAAAAATAAAGGGAGAGAATTGGAAGGTTTCCTTGTATATGCTATTACTGACGTTTGAAAACAGTATAGGGGTTTGAGTTGACAGTTTGTAATGTTGAGTTTAGTCTCTTGCACCCAAAACCAAGAACTTTCACGCTTTTGTCCGCAATTGGGAAACAGAACTGGCAAAACATTGGTCAAAATAACACTTATTCTCAATTTTCTAATTGCGTGAACTCTTGATGCTCTCAAGAGTTACAGATCTATGGGGACTGTCATGATCTACCTGCACGGTCTTTGTGATATACTCGTAGATCACGGCTTACCTTTTGGGCACCTCTGATATAGGCTATTCATGCAGGAAGTGAATGTAGCTTGTGAATTACAATGTGGAATTGTGGAGTTCTGGGTCAGAAATGTCCAA
>CM076973.1:4336379-4381379 GCA_039105355.1 Benthosema pterotum | reverse complement strand
TGCCTAGATCCGCCCCTGCATTCACTCAGTAATGCCAAGAAGGGACAGACATACTGTAAGTCCTTCTGTAATCATGCCATGGACCATTAGTGGTGGGTGGGCTATACTACTAGAGAACCAGTGCATTAAAATAAATGACTTGGTGACCATAAGATGATGAGTCATTGTCAATGAGGTCTGAGGTCAAAATATAAAACACAAAATGGAGTTAGAATCTCAGGATGGGAAAGTGTCATCATTATTAGGAAATGCAATGGTTTGATGTGATGTGTCTGTGGTCAGTCATAAATGTTATAAATCAGTATGGTATTAGTTTAGCCTGAGCTTATGGAAGGTTAGATGGATACAGTGAGAGGAAATATATTTCTAGCAATCTTCAAGGGCCACCGCAATCCACCTTTAAACTGTGGTTCCACGGTTGATTCTTAGTCAGGGTGCATGGAGGTCACTGTTTCACAATCGCTGTTACTGCTGTAGTTGTTGCTAATTTAGTTTCTAAATGTAAGTTGTTATTGCTCACATTCTTTAATGATTGCCCATCTAAATTGGACCAGAAGTGCCCCTTGTTTAGGTTGACGCGGAACCCTTTATAGGGCACCCTGGTTGCAGGTAGAACGATAGACACGGTCGCACACCTGTCTTCTGGCAGGTGATGCAGGAGAGCAGGGGTTTTCAACATTTTTCATCCCAGGGACCACCATTTATTCAGGATTTGACCCACAGACCACCATTTGAGGACACTTTAGCTCCACAGACCACAAATCTAAAGATTTATTTTGCTTTTATCCAAAATTCCAGCCTGAATTTGGGAAACAAAACAAGCAAAACAATACATTCCAAAATGGCTAATTCAGGTGATGAATATTTTAACTCTTGAGAGTGTAAAAATGAAACCAAATGGACCCGCAAGGGTCCATTTGGTTTCATTTTTACGTTCTCAAGAGTTACATCTGGTTAACCAACTTAGCTGGGGACCACCTGGAACCCTCTCAGGGACCACTGGTGGTCCCCGGACCACCTGTTGAAAACCCCTGCAGGAGAGCCTTCTGTGTCCATGGCCAGGGCACAGAACTCATTCCCTTAGCCTGTAGAACAGCCAGTAAGGTATGTTAAATGTTTATCTGTATGTTTATTTGCATAGTATTTTCTTTATTTCTTTCATGTACTTTATTTTGTTTATGGCATGTTATATTGAGTATTTGTCTATTTTTGTGTTCATTTCTCCTAGTTCGATGGTGATTTATGTTGACTTTAATAATTCGGCAGTATGCAGAACAACTGTCTAATCTTTGGGAGTGACAATCGCTGAACTACATGAACCCGATAGTGTCTCTATTCTTGGGTTAACCTTCGGTAATATGTAGCTGATCTACAAGCACACAACCAATTATTATGTGTACATGGACAAAATGTGTCAAAAAAATAAAAACATACAATACATACATAAAAAACACCTTTTCACATTATAATGTTATTTGCTAATGTAATGTGCAATGAATGTAGGCCTTCTAATATTGTATACTGCTATGGCTACTAAAGTTCTAAACGCACATTTATGGGGTTGATGACATTTTAGCCCCACAGACCCAAAAACTAAAGATTTTGCTCTTGTCCACAATTCCAGTCAAACATAGAGATCAAAATGACCATTAATCTTCTACATTCTCAAGTTGTGTAGGCTAAATCAGATGATGAATATTTTAACTCTTGAGAGTGTAAACATGTGAGAGTGTTTCATTTTTACACTCTCAAAGAGTTACATCTGGTTAACCAACTTTCCGCCATTTAGCTGGGGACCACCTGGACCTCTCTCAACCACTAATGGTCCTCGCCGGACCACTGATGGAAAAAACACTGATATTACCTTTCAATGGGTGGGCAAGATGCACATTTCCCCCCTCTAGATCCGGCCCTGTTTTTGTAGCCTATACAGTCTGTGGCCAAAACAAACTTTGACAAACTGTCCATCACAATCTGGCACAGTAATGCCAACCTCCGCTCACAACCAGTCGCAACCCTTTGCCAAAGATATTTCGGATAGACTAGAGGGAAATGACAGGTGCATGGCTAAAATGATCACCTACGCTATATGGTATGGTTGGGCACAGGGCCGGATTTAGCCAGCCCTTTTAGGGTGGGCTGGGTTAGGGTTAGGGAAGTTTTTCATATGAAGCAGCTAGTGCTTTTCAATCTTTTTGACACCAGGGCCCACTATTTATTCGGCATTTGAGCCACATACCACCACTTGATGAAATTTTAGCCCCACAGACCCAAAAACTAAAGATTTATTTTGATTTTATCCACAATTCCAGCAGGCTGTATTTGGGGAAAAACAATCAAACATGCAGATCAAAATAACCATTAATCTTCTGCACTCTCTAGTTGTGTAGACTTGGGCTAATATTTACCTCTTGAGAGCGTAAAAATGAAACCAAATGGACCCGCAAGGGTCCATTTGGTTTCATTTTTACGCTCTCAAAGAGTTACATCTGGTAATAACCAACTTTCCACCTGGAACTCTCTCAAGGCCCACTAGTGGTCCCAGACCACTGGTTGAAAACCACTGTTATTACCTTTCATTGGGTGGGCAGGATGCCTGTTTGGGTGGGCCCTGCCCACCCTTGCCCCCCTCTAGATCCGGCCCTGGTTGGGCATACAGCAGCAGAGCTTGACGCAATTTTGTCTGCTTCATTTTCAGCTCTTTTGCCTGTAATTAGGAGGCAGGCGCTAAATGATTCTTTGTGTGTGTTTTGTGGCATATTTGACAGTAGTGTCTATATGTGACAGCACTTCTAAGTTTATTGTGAACTTAGTTGTGTAAACACGCACCACAAGGCAGCATGCATACTGTAGGTCATCCCTTTAAGTGGCTTATAAATATTAAAGGGGTATTCCACTTTCAAAGAAAGTTTTGGTCGTTTGATGGTCTACTCAGTCTCATGTGAACACCCCAAAGTTACTCCATTCGCTATTTAGATATTTGTTGTTCATTTTGCTGCCCGAACGTACTTCCTATACAAACCCATTATAACTTAAAACTCCATTTTAACCATGACAGTTTATTCTAAAACAGCCCATCTTTTTGTGGTGACTGATATTGTCCTCCTAATATGTGAGAGGACCGTGGAATTCCATTTACAGTTTTCATTTATTTTTAAAATATTGTTTTATTAATTTGGGTGGGCATGCCCTGCAAATATGGAGGCAGCTACATTTTCCAAAACAATAATTTAAAAAAATAAATGAAAACTGTAAATGAAATTCCATGGCCCTCTAACATATTAGGGGGACAATTTCAGTCACCATAAAAAATGGGCTGTTTTTGAATAATCTGTCATGGTTAAAAGTTTTAAGTTACAATGGGTACATAAAATAAAGAATGAATCACACTCATTTGAAGTGAGAGGTCTCTCTCACTCACACACACACACACACACACACACACACACACACACACACACACGCAGACTCCCTTGGGGTCACTTGTGACATCTTAGTCTGTAGACTCACTTCCGGGATCCACCCTTTCCAGAGCTCGTACAGCTCCCAAAAAAATCAGGTGTCATTAGTAACTATCAGATTTGACAAAAATATGTTTAAATGAGCGAAAATCCACTTCTTAAAATTATCGTCACTTGTGGGGTCCTTTCTTAGGCTCCACCCACTTCTCCTCTCTTTTGACTTATGAAACCCTCCTCTCTTTTGACTTATGAAATCCTCTAGTTTTCTTACACACTTGACTTAGGATAGTCACTTGTCAGAGCCTATTTGGCAATACTCCAATTTTGACTCATTAATGTTCATGAAATATTCATTGCGAGTCAAAAGTAGTGGTAAAAGACAAGACAGACCAAATCACATCCTCTACTTTTTATAAATGTATAATTTACGTGTACGATTTTGTGATGAAAAAGATGACCTGTTCCCTAACTATGGAAGGAACTCCCACAATAGGGCACCCGCTGCCAGCCGTTCGTCCGACACAAAATTCCACAACATTAAAACATCAGGGGGAGATCGGCCAATAGCGTCTCGGTGCGGTCTCCCCCCTAGAAAATTCCACCCGTCGAAACATTAGAAAAATTCTAGACCAATGGGCGTGCGAGGGGGAGAATTGTCTACGCCCCCGACCAATCGCGTGGCACGGGTTCCCCGGGCTATAGGATCAAGGTTCAAGGTTCAAGGTTACTTTATTTAGTCATGTGAGAGAAATTTGTCTTGGACATACAGACTTGCAGCAACAAGTAAGACAATGCAGGACAATACAATACAGTACAACACAATAGTAGTGACTCGTGCACCCCATCAGGCTTGCATAGCACCTTCCATAAGTAGTGCTTCGTTAAGTAGTAGTAAGAATATAAATAGAATAAATACAGCGGTACCAAAAAACTAGTACAGTTCCAGCAGCATCATAGCAACATTCACAGTCTTCTCCTTCCTCCCCTTGCCCCCTCTGCAAGAGAGTTATTGAGGAGTGAAATGGACATAGGTACAAAAGAGTATTTAATTCTATTATATCTCCATTTTGGAGCCTCGTACCTCCTACCTGACGGCAGTAACCTAAACTCAGGGTACAGTATATGAGAGGGATCAGACACAGTTTTCTTTGCCTGCCCTTGGGTGGCTTGCTCAAAAATGGTCTGTGGGGTGTTGGGAGGTGTTGACATCCCCATAATCTTCCCGCCGTTTTAGCCAGTCTCAGGAGTTCTGACTTAAACTTAACCGTCAGGTTTCAAACCAATTGGCGATACCGTATCTCACTATCACAGCTACTCAATTGGAGTAACACAGGCAACACAGTTTTGACACCATCACAGAAGATCCGCAAGCTCATATTGCACCAAACTTCACAAGATAGTTGCTTACTACTACCGCAATGTTCTTAGCCACTAATTGCGCTCCTACTGCGTCACAGCGGCTAATATACCTAAGTAAATTAATTCCTCGGACTATCGTGATGTCAAAAAGCTACGGTCCAGACCTAGCACAACTGGGTGCAACTCTACCAGAGCCATAGAGAAAGGCAGAGTTGCACCATACAGAAAGGCAAATAACCCAGAGCTGCGACATCTCCGTTCACTTCCATGGAAAGGTGTAATGGCGGCTGCTCTACATACTTTTATTCAGCATTGGGACAGCTATCTGTGACAAGTTCTCAGGCGACAGCCCAGATTTAATTCTCTGAAACCACTTAATCCATGTTGCATGGGCACGGCCGCTGTACCACTTTACTTTAAATAGTTTTGTAGTATGCCTAATAGTATCCATGTTACACGAGCATGGCCGCTGTAAATCACGCTTTACTACTGCCCGTAACATCGTCCCCTCCCCTTCCTTCATTCATTGTAGCCGTAAGCTGACCAATTTTGTTTTCCGTGGAGTTGGACAAGAAAGCGACCATCACTTTCGATCGTCGCGGGCTCGCGGACCTGAGTTTTATTTTTCTACGATGTGCGGGATAGTCCTGTGCTTACAGCGAGACCTATGCACCGTCAGACGCATGACCGCGCCAGGATTTATTGTCGAGCGGTGAAAGTGTGTGTTTTTGTGTAGGAGATTTGAGCGCACACAGGACACAAAATCTCCCATCGTAATGCAGACGTGTGGTTTTGAAAACGTGACTGCATGTATCCATGCAGCAATTTGCGTGCATGCTTACTGTGTGCTTGCGTGGCCAATATCAAGTACATGCATACACGTTTAAGCAGTGGTCGGTGGTCCCCGCACTGATGTTGCCTGTATGGAGCAGTCTGTCATCAAGTTGATAGATTGATTAGGTCGACAATAATTATAACCAATGACGGTTGTTGTGTAGGAATGAAGAGACGAGGTCAGCGGCAGCCCCAGGAAAATACAACTTCATTTTAGTAGCCTAAAGCAGGGCTTTTCAACAGGTGGTCCGTGGACCTCCAGTGGTCCATGAGAGGATTCCAGGTGTTCCGCAGGCTAAATTATGGAAAGTTGGTTAACTAGATGTAACTCTATGAGAGCATAAAAATGAAACTAAATGTACCTTTGCAGTTGCAGGTCCATTTGGTTTCATGTTTACACTCTCAAAAAATAAAATATTCATCATGTGCATTACACAACGACAAAATGTAAAAGATTAATGGTCATTTTGATCTGTACGTTTGATTATTTTGTTTTCTCCAAAATCCAGCCTGGAATTGTGGACAAAAGCAAAACAAATATAGGTGTAGTTTTGGAGTCTGTGGGGCTAAAATGTCATCAAATGGTGGCCCGGGGCTCAAATTATGAATAAATAATAAAAGGTTGAAAACCACTGGCCGAAAGGAATTAAATAATTGTGAGGCCAGCATGTTTGTGGAGTAGACCTGCAGCTTTAGTGGCAAGTCCATGTGGTCTGTGATTCAAGCTTGGCTGGTTGGGCCAATATACGAATGGATCAGCATAATAATAACAATAGGCTAATAATAATAATAATAGGTAATAAGCTCATAAGCAGCTAAATCAGGGTGGACAATTATTTTTTCCCAAGGGGCCAAATGAGATACAGAAAATATTGTGGAGGGCCGGGCTTAAAGGCTGTACTAAATTCTGCATAATATTAATTTAATTTCTATATAAAAGTAGTAAATGACAGTGTTTTGACACTCTAATAAGAGTATTATCATTCTTATTATGCAATGAAAAAGTGTGGTTGTTAGGGTAAGGGTAAATTGGATTAAAATTGTCATTTAGCTGGGGACCCCCTGGAAGTCGTGTTGTGAGCTTTCAGATTGCGGGTACAAACTAATGGGTCTATGTGTTCCATTTGTACACTACAGTAGTTACAGACCGATAAGGGTGCATTTGTTTCCAAACTATCATTTATATATTTTGCACAGAACAACAGGCCTACAGCCAGTCAGTTGGAAAGCCTCACTGCATGTCGCAGCTGCGGTCATGTGCAACCTGTTTCAGATTGATTGAGACACTAGAAAGAAACTACTAGGCAAATGTGTTTGCATGTATGCTATGTCCTGCTATGGCAAACGTTCAGGGCAGGTCAGATCCAGGCAAACCAGTAGTGGTGTATACTAGGGCTTAATTTGCCCTTCGAACATCGAACAGCAAATTCAGGCCGAGCTTCGAAGCATTGAAAACAATGCATTTCCAACTGCAGTAACAGCGCGTTTGACAGCGAGTTTCTGACCCCTCGATGTCGCACATCTACTAGATGGGGGGGGGGGGGGGGAAGTTAAATAAATAAATAAATGCGAATGGTTCGGGATCATTAATATTCGTTCGCGTGGCGACCTTAGCGAGCGAGTGGTTCGAATTTCGAGCTTCGGTATACAGCCTTACAAACCAGCACAAATAAAATCTGTCCTAAACCAGCAGGGCCAACCAGAAGCCATAGTCAGCTCAGAAAGCAGAATAAATGACATTCAAAAGCTCACTTGGGTTACTTGCAGGTGTGTTGATTTAATTATTTCATTAGTAGCCTACTATTGGGTGTAATGGGTTGTATTTATGTATTTTATTGCGTAGGATAATATTAGGACAAATGGGTAAGTATGGTAGAAGTGTTTTGTTTTGGTTTAACTTGCCGACTATATCTTCATCAATCAGTTCCACACAGCGTGTCACTGTCCTGCATGATATATCATGCAGGACAATATAATTTGGACAAGTTTGGCAAGCCAGATTAAAAGGCTTAACAGGCTGCATGTGGGCCCCGGGCCGCAGTTTGCCCATGTCTGATTTAGACAGTAAATGAACTGAAAAATGAGTGCTGATTCTAAAATAACAGAAAGCTATGTGACAAAAATGTTTAGGGGGAAGGGACTAATGGAGAAGAGATCCAGAAGAAATAAAAGACATGCCATTGTATGCTTGACTGCATACTGAAAATATAAGCTCAACACATAGTGAGCTTGTACATTGGCTATGTTGAACATGGAAACAACAGTAAAATCAGCTATGACAATGCCCTCAAGCTCTGCCAACATTCTTGTCTACTAAATCCCCCCACCCTGAGATGACTTGGAATTGTAGGAATTCAGTTGAGATATTACATTGTGTTTTCAAATATGGTGAAAACAACAGATCTACAAGCGCACGTGTTGCAGAGGCGACACATTGTAGGCTTGCAGATCAGCTAATCTTAAGGAATAATTTCATGGTACTCACTACTATTACAATTCCTCTTATGTCCAAAAATTAAGTTGCCTTTGACGAAAGATGCAGTGTTGCAAAGTGTACAAAAATACTTGACTCAACATTTTCCACATTGGAGAGAGCACAGGTCGCCTCAGTCTCATGTGAACACCCCAGACAGGCTTCTGCTTTTTTGCTAATTAACGACCCAATCAATGCAGTGCAAGGGTGGGGGTTATTCTCCCACTCTCCTGGGGTATTATGATGGCCGGTCGTTAATTAACTGGGGGAGAGGGGGGGTGCTCTCTCCTGCAGCAACTCTACTCTACTCACTGAACTGATCAAACTGGATCTACTTAAATAAGAAGTTCCCTTTATTGAAATACGGAATGCACCAGCTTGATTATATAATAATCCATTTTATTATGTTATTTGGATACCCATAAGAATCATACAAATTGAGTTTGAGACCCCTGTCCTACTGCGTGTTCCATGCTGAAAATTTTCTGTTAAAATGCTTCATTATGGTAAGGTAAGGTGTGCACTTCACCCCACTGTAGAGTATGTGCATGTGCACATCTTGTAACCAGTAGGACTGGAGGATTTCCCAAATCACACAAATCACTTACTATACCTTTTAAATGATTGTAGTGGGTCAGTGGGCCTAATGTTTTAACAATGTTTGGCTCTGAGATGTAGTGGAGTATAATTTCTTGTAATCAATGCACCTGCACAGTTCAACTCAGAGCATAAGCTGTTGAAGAGATCAGACCAACTTTACACACAGCTTCAGTGTATACTGTATACTATATAATATGTTTCTGTTCTATAAATGGAACAGAAAAATATATGGTCTATAAATGGAACCAAATGGACATATCATCTAACCTGACACAATGATGTTCATAATTAATTAGGGATGTATACAGTCAAGATTCCCTGGAATCCAATTTGAGAACCACTGTGTAAAACAGCATTAATAATAGGAATATTTCTACACAACAGCTTGGAAGCTAGTTGACTCAATACTAGCTCTGTAGAATATCAGCATTATGTTCGTACTTACTCCAAATAGTCTTAGGCCGTTTCTCAATTCTACCCTTGTCCCTCGCCCTTGGCCCTAACCCTCGCTGATGCGCGTTCCCGTGAAAAAGTAGTGTTATCCCAATTCTCTTAGCAAGGGACGAGGGGAAGGGCTAGGGCGGGGATTTTACCCCTTGAAACGGAGCCAAACGGCGACCCGACTTAAACCAAGGGACATCACAGAGTGCGGAAGTCAGACGCGGTAAGAAGCGTTTTTTTCTTAAGAAAAATATGACAATAGCCGATGCTATTCCAACGTGTTATCAATCTGCATTGCGAAATATCGCAATCTCTAGAAGTGGTTAATGTTTACCTAATGTGAACTAACGATACGGGCCGACGCGCTGCATTTCTACAGCGTTGGTCGCTCGCTATACAACTTGACTGTATTATCAGCTGTATCGGCTTTACTATTTTCTGGTGCTCGTGGTCAAAGAACTCTTTCTTCTGCAAGCTAACAGCACGTATCAGTCCGACCTCGACACCCATTACGATGTCAACATTCTGTAGTTTTGAACTATTATTACGTGCATGATGCTGCTTAATATTGGCTACTCGGTATGATATGTTATGCAAATCCGCATGTCCTGACCGCTCTGTCATGTGTGGATGGACGCACAAACGATCCCTGAATGTTGTAGCAAGTTGTAAAAGTTGCAAAACGTATTATAAATGATGTTTTTTTTTTTCTTCCTGCAGGCAAACCAGCTATGGAACAGACTGCAAGCTACTGTGCAACCTGGAGATGAATTCAACAGCATTGAATGTTGTTGAATTTGAAATGTTTCATCCATACTGTACAAAGCACAACACTAGCTTGTCATAACATATGAAATGATTGAAAATGACTCCAGTTATGAATCACTTCTTAATTATGTTAAAAACAATAAACAGTGACCCCAGGCCCTTAATTCTATACTGTACATTGTTTTCCTTTTTCTAACCCTGTATGGCATTTTGCATAGTAGGCTACAATTACAATTCAGGCATTGAGTAGATGATGAATGTCTTACAGCTAGCAAGAACACCTGGTTAATAACTGTCCAAGAATCATTAATATAATATATAACTGTAGAGAGCTGTAATGTACAGCTGTGGTGAAGGTCCCTCAAATGGACACTAATTTGCCTGTGGACCCCGAAGGAATATGCTAGAGGATCCCATAAGGGAAGATATTTATTTAACTCTGAGAAACAGACATAAAGGTCCATTTGGTTCCTATAATTTTCATTAAGCAACCCCCTGGAACTCCTCAAGTGGGGCCTGGGGACACGGTTGAATTAACAAAATGAACCCTTATCCCTGTCTGTAACTCAGAGTAAACAAATGGTCCATAGAGTAATGCATGTCAAACTCGGGGTCCTTAAAGTAAAACGATTTGAGAATCACTGCTAAAGCCTTCTTTTATTGGTCCATGGGCAAATTCGTTTTTTGGGGGTCCTTGACATAAAGTTTGGGAACCAGTTGCCAATAGTGAGCTTGTAGATCAGCTATATTCTGAGAATATCACCTATATCATGGGTACTGTATAAGGGGCAATCGATATCTAGGGACATTCCAATTCCTAGGGGGATGATTTATCCCCCTAACCCTTGGCACTCATTTTGTAGAGGCAAGGGGAAGGGACAAGGGACAAGGGCTACGGTTGAGGGTTAAGGGGTAGGGTTGAAAAAAGGAATTGAGAAAGGGCCTTAGTCTTCTAAGAAAGTGCAACCGTTGATGTATTCTAGCACACAGGTTTTTCTCGCAGTCTCTTCTTGTACTGTTGGATTCGCGATTTTATTTATGCAATAGGTCTGCTTATAAAGGTTCGTTCTGGTCGGATACTCGACTGGAACCATTTCTGTAAATATAAAAAATGAACGCGAACAGCAACGTCCACGTTCGTTTTTTATATGTGCATCAACGTGGTGAGCACGTCACCACAGAGGCATTTACCTTATAATGCAACATAACAGCACTACATATAGTATGTTTAATATATACGTGTTGATCTGGTTAAAGACACAAGAGTAATGTGGTCACACAGAGCTATACCCTGTTGTCTTCAATCGTTTCAGCAATGTGCATTACAATGCAGCGTTTGCTACTATTATCATGGGCAATTAGTCACTACGATGGATTCATGTATACATCAATATGGGGTGTGAAATGTGTACAATAGTATGTTCCAGCCAAATACTTGCTTCTTAAAGATGACTTGAATGAGATGAATATATATTTTAGTGTTAAAGAATATAGCTGGGGTAATTATAATTATTTTGATGTGAGGACTATGTCATGAATGAATGAATGAATGAATGAATGAATGAATGAATGAATGAATGAATGAATGAATGAATGAATTTTATTTGTGCATGCAGTAGGCCTACTAGTCAACTGAAAATACTGAATCTACACACCATGCATTATACTTAAGGCCAACTTGTTAATTTCATTTAGAGATGTACAAAACATTTACTTCTATAAAGCCAGAAGCAGCAAACCATAGTGAAAAGGAGAAATATACAGTACAAAGAGGGGAAAGTAGGTGGATTCTGTGCAAACTATCCTGAATGTACATGGCAATAACTGTATTAAACTGTAGGCTTATTCACATGCAAGTAAGGTCAAAATGTCACAAAACATAGCCAGCTTCTGCTATTTATACAGAGTGCAAATCTATGTGGTGTAAATTCTCCTGCATCATGATGCATGTTTAGCCTACATCAAATTCACAATTTCAACAGTGATAGGCGCAGCTTACCTCTGCATTTCATACAAAGAGCACTAGCTCTAACTAAACACATCAAACTGTAAATAGACTCATTTCACTATCTTATAGCAAACATAATGGTGGTGATGACAGCTGCTCTGTTTGTTGACCTCTGTCCCAGGCCATCATCTCACCAGGTTCAATCCTGCTCTCACCAGGGCCAGGCACCAGACTATCAGATTCTTGAGCTATTGTATTGCATAATTTATTTACTGTAGAAATATTCAATAAGTCAGTGTCTTAGACTGTTGCTTACTTTAGGCTGCATTTCATACACACAGCCTTAGTGTATATACTCTAAAAATGTCAGGCATGGTAAATCAAGTGATTTAGAATCTGGTAGCGGTGATTATGATAAAATAGTAAGCATAGCTCTGATGTATTTAGGTACTCAGAATGAATAGCTTTTATAGCTGTGGCCTTTCCTGGCACTTAAATAAATAAAGCAATCATTGGGCCTTAGTAGGCCTATATGGATTAATGAGATGCCATTTACACTGCTAACCATTAAGCAATAACAGAACAACTAACCAGCACACTGATAAACAATGCTGGGTTAAAAAGCAATGTGTTAATTCTTATCTAAGCCTGCTGATATCCTGCACATTGACAGTAGAGCCAAACACCAATGTACAGTATACAGTTAATTGATTTAGCAATCATGTTTATTATTATGTTTTTATCTTCCCGCATGTCGTGGCCGAAAACAGTGATGTCATGACAGTATAAATCAGATTAGAAAGCATATACAGTTTAAACCTATGCCGAACTGTGGGCATAGGTTGCTTGAGTATAGTTAAAATGGGGTGACATGTACAGTATGTTATGCGTTCCATGCCAGCAGTGGGGATTGAACCACCCAACGTACATACAAGGGCATGTACGTCACTATGCCACTAGTTACACAGGGCTGTTGGTTCGAATCTCATCTGTTGCACGCAGGTCCGTCACACAACAGGAATAAACTGCTGCAGTGAAGCTGGACTCCTCTTTTTCCTCTCTTTCTCTCGGACTCCTCATTTTCCTAAAATCTATGTGGTGTAAATCCCCCCGCCTGCCGAATGGCCCCCAGCTTGCGTGGCTACTCACTCCCAATCGTCCATCATAATCTGAAGATCACGTCTTCATTCATACTCCAACTTAGCCCGTAGTAGAACTTACTTTAGCACATGTCTACCCTCAAAATCCCTATAGGCTTATGCAAAGGCAATTTATTGCGAACGCATTGAGCCACTTACTATGTCACAGAGCACGGAATATTACTGCACTAACAATCTTAGACTGATGACAGTTACTGTACTCCACCACAGATTACTATTGCAACTCATTTCATGTAGTATTACCAATGTGTTGGCTTTGCTTAATGCAATTCACTCAAGTCTGTCTCCCTGCATGTTAAAAACATATAACTTATGTGGTTGTCCAGAACTGACAATCTAATCAATATTCTCACATTTGGGATTTCCAATACACGCTGTGAAGCTCACAGCTTGTCCACCATTGGTTCACAAAGTGAGGGATCCCAATGGAGGGTATGCGCAATTGCGTTGATCAGCCACAGTGTCACATGACCAAAGTATAAGTACTATTCCAGTTGTTCTCAACCTTTTCTCTTTCGTGCCAATATGTACTGTATGTACACTACAGTATGTGTAGAGTCAGCTGGGGAATTAAGGCTACTGCAGGGCTGTCAACCTTGACAAATTTCTATGAATACACCTGGCACATATGCGTCCCACACTTGCGCGCACACACGCTTTGCCCGGGGCCCTGGGCACGGCATTTTTTGTGACAGGATGCTATGCATGATCATGGCCGCGGGAACTATTTTACAGTAGCAGGGGCTGAGCATGGAAGCGGGGGTGCGCAAAAATGTGCGTGCATGCGTTTCATCACGCGCATTTTCGCGTGTTAAAGTGCCCTTTAATTTCCCTCTCCACACACAAGTTATATGAACAAATTGACAGACAAGATGCCTATACTGTGAAACAGCATATTAATTAGGCCTGGCCTACATAAATCACTTGTTTTGAACATATAGGCTGAATGAATAGGCCTACAGAATCCTCACGCAGGATATATAATCACAACAAACGCCCGACAGCAACACAAACTCAAACAACTGACAGTTCCAAACCCATCATAAAAGGGCATATGCCTATTTAGTCCACATGAGATTTAGCAAGGCACAAAAAATATAAAGGCTAAACAGAGGAGCTGAGGTCTAGTAGGAGGTATATTTTTATAAGTCCCAACAGCAACGAGTTGACAGCGCAGCGCGCTTGGGTTCGGCGACCCGTGTGTTCACATCATCATCACACAGCCCTCCCCGTCAGTATATACGAACAGAACATAATACATAATATCTCACATTAACTTTCAGCAGCAGGCAGCAGTTCAGTTGGCACGGCGGCCATGTGCATGATACAGAACATTCCACACAATAAATGTAGTACATTGCACTAATGCAGAATTATTGTTGTGTTTTACGGTTAAGATTTATAAATCTCTGTGTCTCTGGTCCCAGCTGCATCTGCATCTTAGACATATGATGAGGCTAAAGCCATATGAACTCCCCAGAAATAAAATTGTTAGGTAATTCGACCAAGCATCATTTCACTAATATGCACCACAAAGCTGGGACAATATTCCATACCATTAGGAAACCAAACTATAACTATAGCTATAGCTAAACTCAAGTTTAAAACATTATATAGCATTGCTTTTACTCACACTTATATTGGTTAAGTATTTCTTGCCTGGGCTTTAAAATTAGCTGTACAGTACTTACAGTATGTGTGAAAGATGCTATACAACAGAGCACCTACTTGCTCAGACTTGCTCAGACAGAGTTAATAGTCCACCAATAAATTTAAGTGTGAATGTCAAAATACACTTCAGTGACTATAAAAGTAATGAACATACTCATGAACATGAACTCATTCTAGTCTCACTCTTGAACAGGGCTCAATGCTTAGGATTTTTCCAAGTAGGCTACTATTTTACAATATCAATATATTCACATAGCCAGGTCGACTGAAAGCCGACCATCAATTATGCAAATGAGCCCGGGCCGTCGCGGGTATTGTTTCGGTCGGGTATTGCAACTCTATACAATAGCCCATATTGTTATACTAATGACAATGTGAAAGGGCCCCCCAAACCTTAAGGCCGCCTCTGCTTGTAGCAGGCGAATTGTAGCCTAATAGAAATGACAATGATCCGACGGCAAATCAGCCAATGATGGTAAGAATACACAGTGTTGTGCGTCTGAGCGCGCACGTGCATCGTGCGTTATTTATGATTAATCACGGGATAGCGGCACACGGGCGTGAGGCAAAAGGTTGCTGCGCAGACAGTATATGATTCAAATACACGCACAGCGCAGGAAGGTTATAACAACCAACATCAACAGCTTTAGTAGCTCATTCAACGTGTTGGAGAGAAGCGCAGCGTGTTGGCTGTCTGCTCTGATGCTGTGTGCTGCTGACAGAGCAGAGGGAGGGGCGGGGCGGTGAGCAAGGAGAACAGATCTCCAAGCTAAGGATGCCTCGAGCCTCAACACGTTGATAGCTTGTAGATCTGCTCTATTTTAGCGAACAACACCGCCGTACTATAGTAATGTAAATTTCGGTATAACTCATAGAATGTGCACTTGTCATGTCTCTATCACAGCTGAATGGCCAAATGCTCTACTCGCACCGGTGCTATGAACTTTTTAATCACAAATGCGAGCCTGTCGAGCCCTGCTCTGAGCGAAATAGAACGCAAGAAAAGTGGCGTTCACTCACGCCAGAAATGAACGAGTTCACATCGCCGTTCTTCAAGCAGATAGAGGGTCCGTTCCGTTCAAGTTCCTTAAAAATACGGGTACAACTCTGCCTCTCAATGCGCTGAACGAGGCGACATCAATGTGACTTTTATTAGGCTTTTTTTTTCGCCGCCTCGTCCTGATCGCGCAGCAGCCCAGCCTTTCGAAACCCGTTCGTGATCGTGGATGGATGTTTTGACACTTTTCCACGCAGTCAGGACCACTGCCAGACTTCAGAAAAAGTTGCTTTCCGCATGCGACCAGTTTTGGTGAAAGATTTCTCGCCGCTAGTCATCCAAGCCTGTTTTCAAAGTGGCGAAGTGCCACTTACCAGGGGCTGCAGGTGCTTCGTTGTGCCCCCAGGAATCACGGCTGATATACAGTAGCTTACCACAGCACAATATCCATGAATCCTCACACCAAAATTACAAACCGAAATTGTGGGTTCAGTTCAAGACACTTTTTCCCGACGGTTGAAATGGCAATACGACCGCGAAAATGGCCTTTTTCACACTGCACAGGTTCCCGTTCACGCTCACGGTTCTGTTACTCATGCTACGAAAATGATGCCATCATGCATTGAAACGTCTTCAAATCATGAATTTTGCCGCAACAGAAGGAGAACAGGTTGAAAACTGTATTTAACTTACAAAGTGACACATTACTTTACCTGTCACGGAGTTCAAGAGGGTTGTACGTTCGGAGTCAAGAATTGTTTGCAGAGTTCGTGCTCCTCGCGCCTGTATGCAATTCTCAATTCTCCGATTGCATCAGAAACATGGAGTATAGACAGAGTTACGACAACTCCGTCCACTTCATGGGGCCAGTCCAATGGCGGCTCTTCTACTTATTGAATAGACAATGGGGACAACCTGAGCTTCAATATTCTTAAATCCCTTTATTTTAGATACATAAACATAAAACTAGGCTACGGAGTCTTTAGTAGTTACTCTACAAGAGGCGACTTTAAAACAGTTGTCGCACGTATGCCCTATAATAGCTGTTATTTGCGCTACCCTCATTGAAATTCCAGTTTGTATGAACAGCAGCTCGTGCGCTCACTTTCGGACCCCTCAATGTCGCAACACTTCTACTAGATGGTTGTGGACCGTCAGTACAGTGTGTGTGTGTTCTCCCAAAGGCTCACTTGTGTAACCCAATGTGCGTTAGCCCACTCATCTTGTGAAGTCCGTTTGGCTCCACCCCTAGGTGTGTGTAGAACACACAGATTCTGCAGTAGCATGGTCGATCCTCCAGGGGGGTCCGCGAGCACAAACACACACACACACACACACACTCGAATCTAAGAAAAATCGCACTTATAAATTCCGACCTAAAAATCACACCATAGCACCATGTGGGCATAATAACTTGATTTAAACAAAAAAAACTTGTGGCGTCCAGTTTTTGGATTTCACAAGTCAAACGGACTTCACAAGATGAGTGGGCTAACGCACATTGGGTTACACAAGTGAGCCTTTGGGAGAACACGCACACACACACACACACACACACACACACACACACACACACACACACACACACACACACACACACTTGAGACACATTTGAGAACCGCTGAAATAGATGGATGAAACCAACCCAACCCAAGGCCCTCCAAGATTTAAAACTGGCCAAAGTACATGAAAGTGTGCATTGCACTTTTACACCCCAAAAACTACTGTCCTATTTCTATCTAACAAAGGAACAAAACAATTAATATAATTAATTATTATAATTAATAATCCGATCTGTCTTCAGAACATTCCACTCCACTGACACATGCCTATTAGAGTCACATCGAACACAAGCTGGACCTACAGAAGGCTTCCACTCCATACTGGTTAACAAGCTGAAAGCAATTTCGATAGCACATCAGTGAGCTGGATGCAGTCCTACCCAGGGGCGGATCTAGCATGTCCCATTTGGGGGGGCAAGAGAACATGTTGGAGGGGCAAGAGAAAAATGGTATGGGGGCGGCTTCATCGCCCTTGGCATACCATTTTCGGTTACAGGACTTTTATTAGTCAAGTAAAGCATCAATAATACCATCAGGTGTTGTTGAAGTTGCAACAGACACGCAGCATGCATAAAGCTAAAGGTCTGACTCAGAGAGTTTTCTGTTTTCAATGATGAAATGCTGTTGGTTTAGTGGTGACACAGCTGTAGTTAGTTAGTAGCAGTAGTAGTGTTTCACATCATTTTAATTATAAGCACTTTAATTTAAAATATCTTGGGTGGTTTTGTATGCCATCATGTTTGGTGGGGCAGACTGGGTACTTAGGGGGGCATTGCCCCCCCCCCCATGCCCATGCCTAGATCCGCCCCTGATCTCCTCACTACGCTGCCACTCCACAGCCACACCTCATGAATATTAAGGAGCTCCTGTGCCCCGCCCCCTCCTTGTGAACTTGTGTGGAGGCTCTCTCTCTCTCTGTGTCTCTCTCTCTCCAGTCCAGCACACTAGAGCTAGAGAGCAGCAGTCGTTCTCGCAGACAGACACACTCGCCGCCTAGGTGCATTGTTGTGGCGCACGGCCATCATAATCAAAGCAGGACACATCGGGACAATAACGCGACAGAAAAAAAACGGGGCAAAGAGGAACAGGGGAGGGCTTCTTTTTTTGCACTGGGAAAGGAAAAGCCACGCACGTTTTGTTTTTGTTTTTTTTTTTCTGTACGAAGTGAAGAAGAGTGGTGATCGTTCGTGCATGCTGTGGCCAGCGGTGGAACGGAGCCGACGGACGGGACGAGGAGTCAGTGTGGGACTTTAGAGTTAGACTGGTCGGCCCGGGGCTGGGAGAGCAGAGGAGAGCAGAGGAGAGGAGAGGAGAATAGAGGAGAGGCGTGGAGAGGAGAGGACATCATGGTCCTCCGGAGCAGATGCGTGCTGCTGTGCTACAGTGTCTCTACTCTGCACATGTTACTGCACTGTCTCTGGATACAGGTAGGCTACCGTTTACTTACACTGTGCACACCTGGAGACAACAGTACACACACCGGTGGCTTTGTGAATTTGCATGTAGGCCTACTTGAGTAGGTTGTATGTTTTTGAGTGTCTGTTCTGTAGCCCTACTTTACTATATTATAATTATTATTATCTAGGAAATAGATGCAAACTTTACAAAAAAAAATACACCATTCCAACCAATTTCCACATTTTAATATGTCATTAATATACCTTAGAGATGTTGTGTGGACATGATAAAAAAAAAGTCCTCCCGATTATGTATTTCCTAAAAATGGAAGTCTGAAAAAAATCATTAACATGGTGAGATACATCTGATGACATCACCAAGATGTATTTCACCATGTCACCCTTTTTCCTGAGAGGGTACAAATGGAACCAAATGGACCCGCTAAGGTCCATTTGGTTCACATTTGTATCCTCTCAGGAATTTTTTTAAAATGGGTGGAATTCCCCTTTAAGCACTATTTAGTATAAAATGATGTATGCTGTACAGCAATGTATTGATTGCAAAACAAATGCAAAGCACTTATAAGTAGCCTACTTTTAGACAGCAAAAATACTAATCCCAGTAAGTACTCAAGTACAAATTTCAGTGAGTGTTTGCACAGGATTATTGAGTATGAGTATACAATATACAGTATTTATTGATATATACTCAAGTACTGAGGTTTGAGTAGGAGTACTTTGTCCACCACTGGATTCTCTCCAGGAACCTGAGCATAGACATCATCAGCTATGGACAATTTTCTACATTGTCTAATTCTGTAGACTTCTTGTAAACTAATGCTCTAGTACAGGGGTTTTCAACCTATTTGACTCCAGGGATCACCATTTATTCAGCATTTGATCCATGGACCACCATTTGATTACTTGATTTTCACACTAAAGACCTAAAATTAAAGAATTATTTTGGTTTTGTCCACAATTCCAGGCTGGATTTCGCCAATTGCGGGGTCCATTTGGTTTCATTTTTACACTCTCAAGAGTTACATCTGGTTAACCAACTTTCCATCATTTAGCCTGGGGACCACCTGGAAGCCTCTCAGGGACCACTGGTGGTCCCTGGACCACCTGTTGAAAACCCCTGTTCTAGTAGGCTATGTCACAGGGACTTACCCCTAATAAACCAACCCTTGATACTGAGTGCCAAACGGGGAGGCATAGAGTTCCATTGGTATAGTCTGGTGTGTGTGGTGTGACCCAGGCGGTCAGGGAATTGGTTGAACCCTGAACTCTCATTCTCGGACACTCTGAGTCTCTAACCACAAATCCATTCAATACAAACATCCATCTAACACGGTGGTTTCTCAACCTTTTCAGCCTGTTTAATACCCCCTCAAAATAATCTTATTAGAACTGGGGATCCCCCCACCCACCCCGAGAAGCACTTTGTAATTATTGTATGAGTTGAGGCATTTCATTTTGTTTTTACCATGCTTCTGCAGATCTACAAGCTTAATTGGTTATTTTCTAATTTGGACGGAAAATAAGATGACCATTTCCGCGCAACGTGGGCGAAAATGAAAGCCTGGGTGTCGAGGCTACGTTTATCCAGACCTTTTATTCCCCAAACATTTGTGTATTGGCAATGATGTAGATCCAATGCATCCTGCATCCAAATACACATGTTATCGAACAGGGACGCATTTGGATTAAAAACACATTATAACCATATAAAACAGTGGTTTTCAACCCTTTTTATACCTGGGCCCACTATTCAGACATTTTTAGCCCCACAGATCCCAAAACTAAAGGTTTCTTTTGCTTTTGTCCACAATTCTAGGCTGGATTTGGGGAAACAAAACAGTCAAACATACAGATCAAAATTACCATTAATCTTCTACATTTTCTAGTTGTGTAGACTTGGGCTAATTCAGATGATGAATATTTCAATTTAATTTTTACGCTTTCAAAGAGTTACATCTGGTGAACCAACTTTCCATCATTTAGTCCGAGGACCACCTGGATTCCTCTCAGAGACCATTGGTAGTCCCCCGACCACCTGCTGAAAACCCCTGATATAAAATGAAATGGGACATAAATGCTGCAATTTGTAAACAATGACAAAATCTGACTCCTAACCCTCCCTTTATCTGGGGACTCATCAGATTGAAGTGTGTATAACATTCTGTCTTGGTGATGCCTCCAGGTGGGTTCATCCTCCGGACACTTTGAGCTGCAGATCCTGTCGATGCGCAACGTGAACGGAGAGCTGCGGTCGGGTGCGTGCTGCGACGGGGCCAGGAGGAGGCCCCCCGCGGGCGCAGACCCCGATGCTGCAACCCCCGCCCGCTGCAGCGGCGGGGGGGACGAGTGCGACACCTACTTCCGCGTGTGCCTGAAGGAGTACCAGCTGAAGGTGACCTCGGCCGGACCCTGCAGCTTCGGCACCGCCAGCACGCCCGTGGTGGGCGGGAACACGTTCAGCTTGCGCGGCGGCGGCGGCGGAGCGAGGAGCGACGGGTCCCGCATGGTGCTGCCATTCAGCTTCGCCTGGCCGGTGAGTTGAAAACGCTTTCCCGGAAATGTCCCTCTTTTTTTGTCCCTTTTTCAGGCAGCAACAGAGAGCTCTCCCGAGAGCTCAGTTTTCTGACAACTCAATGTCGCAACACTTCCGCTGGTCCGAGTATTATTTGGGCCTTTTGGTTTGTTTTCATGCCACGGCATGTGCAATGGCTGAACCACTCACAACAGGTTAACAGGAAGGCTCTTATTGAAGACTCTGTCGATGTTGTAGACAGAGTTACGCTGTCGCAAACTCTGTTCACTTCATGGGTTCAGTTCCAGTGTTTCACCGTGTTAATATGTTCATCGTCCTTGAATTGTGACGGTTTCCGTTAACTCAAACGACGCAGCATTGCAGGAAGTATCACTCGTTTCATACAGGTGAACATCAGGCCCTCGTTTCAGGTAGAACCGTCGCGGAACACCTACTGTATCTACACCAGCAGTCTCTCAACACCACTGCAATTTCTACCCCGTTTTTTTACTCCAGCTGCAGTGCGTCTTGGCTCCTCAGAGCGTTGATTTGAAAGCCTATTGGACACATTCAGGAGAGGAATCCGGTTCTGTATAGTTCACCAGCGTAAACAAATGTTGTGGATACATCTGTAGTTTACACTGGTCCCTGCCTGGTTGCAAACAAAAAGATCTACTGACATTATTCATTGTTCAACCGTCTGGTTTAACACCAGCGTGCATGGCATCTGGGGACCCCTGTCGGTTCTTGAGGGGGTTCGAGAGGGTCCCTAGCTAAATGATTGATAGCTGGGAAACCAAATGGACCCGTACATTACTACAGATACAGTATGTAACTGTGAAACTGGTTCCATTCTAGATTCTTAGAACTGCGTTGCTTTCATAGAACTGGTATAAGTTTTGCACCAGTTCTGTATAGAGATTGGGGGTAAGAGAGGGTCTATCTGTGGTCTAATGCAACTTGATGATCTGAACCGAAGATGATTCAATAAGACTAGATTTTGAACAGAACACAACTTTATCTTAGTTTAGTTACATGTCTGTATAAACTTTTATAGACCTAGTAGTCATAATGAAGAGCATAGCCGGGCGATGCGGGCATGCAGGGCATGGCTGTTGTTTTATTTGATAAGTCGCTCTCAATAGAAGCTGATTAGAGGCTGGTTGGTGTTGAGGTCATGTAGCATCCAGAGAGTCACATGAGGCTCCGTTCATTCACACCACCAGTTGTCTATGTATGACGATGTTCTGCTGCTTGCCGAATAGATATTAGGGGCTCCATTTTCGTCACCGCTAAACCCCTTACCCCTTAACTTTTAACTGCCTTTTTAAACTATTAAAAAAGAACATTTTTCAATAGTTTAAATGGCCAGTCTACAAGTTTTTCAAAATAGTAAAAAAAAAATACATATATAGGATATAGGATAAGGGGTTTAGATGGTAACGAAAATGGAGCCCTAGATCTGCACCGGAAACGTGGTCACCATGCCGTGCGTTGTTGAGCTTGTAGATCTACTCTTTTTGCAGCTTAGACAGAGCCACTCTGATTCCAATCTGAATATAATTACCAAGCACTAATGCTATCAGACAGATAAACACGACGCACACATGAGTTCTCTCTCCTAATTGCCCAGGAATTGGTACTGTATGCTGTTAGCTGAAGACAGACGGGGAGACCTGCTGATTATTACTGAACTCAAGAAGTCTACAGCAGGGGGTTTTCAACAGGTGGTCCGCGGACCACCAGTTGTCCCTGAGAGGATTACAGGTGGCCCCCAGGCTATGTGTGAAAAGGCGCCGGTCACCGGCGACTAGGACGCCAGTTCGTAGTGATTTCAGTGGGAAAGTGGCAAACATACACTTGTTTTGTATCCAATATTCATCTAATCAATCACATAGGCATGAGGCATGTTTGACGTATTTTGACGTATTTTGCTCTGCTGTCAGAAATAGCGGCCCATGTGCGCATGTGCAAGAAGTTCCGTACTACAACAAACTACGGTTAATTGCATTAACTAAAAATAGACCCTTTTGAGAAGATGGCTAAAAGATAAAAAAGGATGAGGAGCAGCATCCTATTGCAGTGTGTTGAAATTGAAGTGTTGAAATGACATAAAATGCACAAATTTAATTGTATTTTAGGTATTAATAAAAAACTGTATGGCTCTCACCGAATTTCATTTAAAAGTATGTGGTGTTCATGGCTCTCTCAGCCAAAAAAGGTTCCCGACCGCTGATCTACTGTAACAAAGAAAGTATGACTGAAAAGGCACCTTTAATGATCCCCTGGGGGTTAATGTGGTGGATACAGTAGCAGGATACAGACAAGAGATAAGACCACAATGGGAGGAATGGCAGCAGCCGCAGGGCTGGATTTAGCCAGCCCTACTAGGGTGGGCTGGAAGAATGGCAGGGTGTATGGGCAACTCCAAAGTTTTTCATATGAAGCAGTGGTTTTGAACCTTTTTGACACCAGGGCCCACTGTTTATTCAGAATTTGAGCCACGGGCCACTGTTTGAGGACATTTTAGCCACACAGACGTCAAAACACTAAAGATTTCTTTTGCTTTTGTCCACAATACCAGGCTGGAAAAAACGTCAAACATACAGATCAAAAATTACCATTCATTTTCTACATTCTCTACTAGTTGTGTAGACTTGGGCTAATTCAGAGGGTGAATATTTTAACTCTTGAGAGCATAAAAATGAAACCAAATGGACCCGCAATGGTCAATTTGGTCCATTCTAAAATAAAGAAGAAAAAGAAGAAAAATGCCATTAAAACTCTGAGATTTGATGCTTACTTGAACTTCCTATACCAATATCAACCAACTTTCCACCATTTAGCTGGGGACCACCTGGAACTCTCTCTCTCAAGGACCACTGGTGTGTCTCACTGTCCCCAGACCACTGGTTGAAAACCACTGATATTACCTTTCATTGGGTGGGCATACAGGATGCATGTTTCCGCCCCCCCCCGCCCCCCCTCTAGATCCGTCCCTGATGGCAGGCAGGCTGACTTGGCATGCATCAGAGGCCCTGCAGGCTGCATGCGCTGCAGGGTGCGTCTCTGCTGGTGGTGGTTGGTGCCTTTACAACGTCACTCTTAAACGGGACAATGCCTGGTGTTGGGACAATGGCTGCTGTTAGTGCCGGCAGTAAAACACCTGTGGCTTATCTAACGCAGCGCGTTAACACACAATGGCTGCCCAGGAAACGCTCCGTTTCAGCCTAAACGCACCGCAAACATTCCTGACGTCGTTTCACCACGTAGCCGCCCGTGTACTGTAAACGTTTTCGTTTATGTCACATTCTAACCACATAGAAGATGTAGCTGAGCCGCAGGGGCGGATGTAACATTTCCAAATGGGGGGGGGGGTGCAGGAGAAAATGGAATGGGGACGGCTACATAGCCCATGGCGGGAATTTTTGGTTACAGGACTTTTATTAGGCAAGTAAAGCATCAATAATAACACCAGTTGTTGTTGAAGTTGCAACAGACACGCAGCATGCATAAAGCTAAAGGTCTGACTCAGAGAGTTTTCTGTTTTCAATGATGAAATGCTGATGGTTTAGTGGTGACACAGCTGTAGTTAGTTAGTAGAGTAGTAGTAGTGCTTCAAACCATTTTAACTATAGGCACTTTAATTTGAAATACCATTGTTGTTGTTTTGCATGCTTGGTGAGGCAGACTGGGCATTTAGGGGGGCATTGCCCCCCCATGCCCATGCCTAGATCCGCCCCTGCTGATGCACCCCCCACCCCCCCGGGGCTCCATAGGTACAGTATGTAAAAGTAAAGTATGGCTCGGCGGGAGCAGTGTGGACAGAGAAGAGGCTGTTTCTCAGGGAAGAGCCTGTTTCTCAGGGAAGAGCTTGTTTCTCGGAAGTGTGGACTGCTTGATGTCCAAGTACATCCCCTGGACAGGACCCTAGTATGTCACAGGATGATCAGTGCCAAACATGGGGCAGTTGGTACCATTTTTATAGTTTTTAATATGGTCCCAGGCTGGGGGGAATTTAAACGCCCTACACTATAACCCAGTGGTTTTCAACCTTTTTCATACCAGGGCCCACTATTTATTCAGAATTTGAGCCTGCATGGACCACCATTTGATGACATTGTAGCCCAAAAGACCCACAACTTTGCTTTGCAAACATACAGATCAAAAATGACCATAATCTTATCTAGTTGTGTAGACTTGGGCTAATTCGGATGGTGAATATTTTAACTCTTGAGAGTGTAAACATGAAACCAAATGGACCTGCAAGGGTTCATTTGGTTTCATTTTTACGCTCTGGTTAGCCAGATGTAAAGAGTTACATCTGGCTAACCAGCTTTCCATCATTTAGCCTGGGGGGGACCACCTGGAATCCTCTCAGGGGCCACTGGTGGTCCCCCCAGACCACATGTTGAAAACCCCTGCTATAACCGATTGGCTCTGTAATTACTCTTTCTCGCTCAAAACCCAAATTTATTCTGCTGTTATAGACAGGCTGACCAAACCATGCCTTTTTAATGCAGGCCATTGCGATGACGTTGTAGCCCTGCTAGTTCTCACCAGTCAGTCACAGGCCTGTTATGGTCATTCAGAAAGCTCTTTTTATGTGCTTTCTGCTGATATTGTTCTCTCATTTTTTTTGTATGTGTGTGAAAATATCTTAATTTGGACAAAAATGTCCACCACAAACCAAACCAGCATCATGGCTGTGATCGCCGTTCCACAGTCAGAGAGAGAGAGAGAACAACAGAGAGAAAAATGTTTAAAAGGTGCTGCAGACAGAGAGTCAGTGGATCTGAGCCGGAGTTTAATTGGTGTCATGGGAATGTTGTGCCTGTTTCTTTCTTTGTGTCCTCCTTGATTACAATCCTGAGGTCTGGGTGACAGCGTTTTAATTTGAAAAGGGGGAATTTTCAAAGTACAAGCAGCTTTCACTGGGATATTCTGTCATTCTGGGATGGATGTTAACCTTTGTCTTGTTTTGTCCTTGCCTCTATGGCTATGTCTTTTGTGTTTGTGTTTCTTTTTTTTTTTTTTCGCGTGTCATGTTTGAAATCAGACTCCCGCGTCAAAGAGAGAGAGAGAGAGAGAGAAAGAGAGAGAGAGGGAGAGAGGGAGCAGGGGCGGATCTAGGCATGGGCATGGGGGCGGGGCAATGCCCCCTAAATACCCAGTCTGCCCCCCCCGAAACACAATGCAAAACAACCCAAGATATTTCAAATTAAAGTGCTTATATTTAAAATGACTTGAAACACGACTACTGCTACTAACTAACTACAGCTGTGTCACCACTAAACCAACAGCATTTCATCATTAATTGAAAACAGAAAACTCTCTGAGTCAGACCTTTAGCTTTATGCATGCTGCGTGTCTGTTGCAACTTCAACAACAACTGATGTTATTATTGATGCTTTACTTGACTAAAAAAAGTCCTGTAACTGAAAATGGTATGGGGCCGGCTTCATGGTATGGGGGTGATGAAGCCGCCCCCATACCATTTTCTCCTGCCCCTCCAACATGTTCTCTTGCCCCCCCCCCCCCCCCCCCCCCCCCCCCCCCCCCCCCCCAAAACGGGACATGTTACAGCCACCCCTGAAAGAGAGAGACACAAAACTCTCCAGCTGGGGCCGTTTCACAAAGAATTTGAAACCATCGGGAAAACTTTTCTTTTTTCTTTCTTTTTTGTCTGTTCTGTTCTCTTCTTTTCTTTTCTTTTTTTCCAGGGAGAGGATTTTAGGTCTTATCGCCTGAATTTGGGTTTTTGAGTGAAGAGAAGCCAGATCTCCGGTGGAACCATGTGATTGGATGTTTTGGGGCCGGGTTGCCTGGCAACCGGAGGGCTTCCTGCTGGGAAAAAGGAGAACAAGGAAAGAAGGGGGACAGAGAGAGAGAGAGAGAGAGAGAGAAGGAGGGGGGAGGGGGAGAGAGACGGAGAGAGAGTGAGAGGAGGGGGGAGGGAGGGGTTGGAGGAGGAGTGGTTTACCTGCCAGTGGACTCTGCTTGGCTGTTATACTGTGGTTTCTCTACTAGCACAGTGGATCTCTCAACCTCTTCTGGAGCACTTTCCAGGGTTTGTTTTAATGATCAATGAATCAATTGTAAGCAGGTTCAAGGTTCCAGGTTCAAGGTTTTTTATTTGTCACTCCAGTGTATGTCAGGACATACTGTATACAGGGATGAAATAACGTTTCCATTTTCCACAGTGCAATAAGACAAAGACAGTGCAACAAGACAATAGTCAAGACAAAATATAGACGAGACAAACAATAGTGCAGCAGACCAGTAAAGTGCTAACTGTACACCTAACTTGAGGTGAAGGTGCTATATACTACAACTAGAAACTACAAACTATACATCTATATACTATATAAAATTATATAAAGCTACAACTAAACAAAACTACAACATACAGCCTACTATATGAGGTGAGGTATACATGTGATAGTGTTGCATGTCCTGGTCGGATCAGTTGAACAAACGTTCCTATTTTGTGAAGATATGTCTCACAGATGTTGACACGTTACTGATCTTCACTCGTACCGATGCGCTGCTTCTTCTTTGACTTTCAGTTGTATTGTCAAGGACAAAAGTCCCACTTGAAGCTTTAAAAGTTTAATTCGTCCTTCACGCTTTTCTTGCCTTTATTGAATGATCGAATGATAGTCGACAGCATAGAGAGACAGGAAACAGGAGAGAGAGAGAGCGTTGGGGAGCGGCATGCTCCAAAAGGTCTGCACGGCCCGAGGAATTGAATCTTGTTGTCAGGAGGAATCAGAGCCTATTGCAGGCAGAAACATCATGGCTATCAGCACCCAGGAGTCCCATAAAACACCCACAGCCTCTTGAAAAGTGGATATTGCTTTTATGAGCACATACTAACTGTATATTGTGAAGGATGTGCGTATGTTTTTCAAGTATCGTCAATGTTAGGCAGAAATCTTTTATCTCCATATTCCAACTTGTGTTTAATCGTAAATTAATGTCACACTTTAACAAAAGTATTGAAAGAAGGAGCAGATCTGCAAGCTCGATTTTAAGCTCGTAGATTGGGGGTTTTCAACCGGTGGTCCTTTAGAGGGTTCCAGGTGGTCCCCAAATGATGGACAGGTTAACCAGATGCACCTCTTTGAGAGTTAAAACTTTCATCATCAGAATTAGTCTACTTAATCAGAGAGGGTAGAAGATTAGATGGTCATTTTTTTATCTACCGTTATGTTTGCCAGTTTTGTTTCCAGTACATCCTGGTATTGTGGACAAAAGCAAAAAGAAATCTTTAGTTTTGGGGTCTGTGGGGCTAAAATGTCCTCAAATGGTGCTCCATGGCTCAAATGCTGAAGAAATAGTGGGCCTTGGTGCCAAAAAGGTTGAAAACCACTGTCGTAGATCATCTACTTTTCATCAAGTCGACTACTACTACTACTAGGTCCCCCCCGGCCAACTCCCTGAAGGTTTTGTGGATGTCATCCATCTTAAAACTCCTGGACGTCTTGTTAAAAAAGCCAGACAACTGCTGAGTTGTTCTGGAAGGCATTCTGTCTCTCGTTCCTCATCTACATACAGATCAGCGGCCGCCGTGGCGGCCGTGGCGGCTTCCCGCTCGGAGCGCAGCCTCTAGATCAGGGGTGTCAAACTCTGGCCCGCGGGCCAAATTTGGCCCGCCGTGTAATTTCATTTTGGCCCTTGAGACATTATCAAATTAAAGGGGAAGACCACCCACTTTCAACATTTTAATATGTCATTAATATACCTTAGAGATGTTGTGTGGACATGATAAAAAAAAAGTTCCCCCAATTCTGTATTTCCTAAAAATGGAGGTCTGAAAAAAGCATTAACATGGTGAAATACATCTGATGACATCACCAAGATGTATTTCACCATGTTAATGATTTTTCTTTCAGACCCATTTTCCTGAGAGGGTACAAATGTGAACCAAATGGACCCTCTCAGGAAAATTTTGAAAATGGGTGGAATTCCCCTTTAAAAGGTTAGTTCGTTCAAACTTGGCCCACGGCTTTGTTCAGTTTTAAATTTTGGCCCACTCTGTATGTGAGTTTGACACCCCTGCTCCAGACGATGAGAAACTATGTTGGTCAGCGTCTCCCGACACCCCGAGCTGTCGGACCACGGCTCCGTTCGTCCTCGCCGTCCAGTGGATGTGGTTTTACACTGCAAAAAATGCTGTCCTTCCAGTAAGAAAAAAATATATAAATTTGAGTGTAATAGTACTAGAAACAAGCAAAATAATTGTCCGTGGGGTGAGTGAATTTTACTTGGTAAGAATTCTTGTAATAAGAAATTATGTTCTAAAAACAAGGTTGATAATCTTATACAACTTGCTCTTGGTTAGTAAATCCTTCTTAAAACAAGAGCAATCGTACTTAAAGTCTAGAATTAAGAATAAAAGACTTGCTTAGTTCAGAGTTTTTTTGCAGTGGATGTGGTTTTAAGATTCCGTTTCGGGAACACCAATCGTGTTGTCACTTCACATTATTGATACTTTTACGTTACGGTCCGGTTCTTTGAGAAATTGCTTGTTGAAATGGCTCTGACACTCGTTTATGTGTTTGCCAACCCTATGAAGACGGAATGGCTGAAACAACTCTTCACTGTGATGCAGTGCCAGACAGTGCCATGATAACAGTCTGTGTGCTGCAGCTACTGTCAACATGCTGTGTTCACTCCATTCCACACAACCACTAGCATCGTTCTGAACAACGTGTCACCTCACTGGGTTCCTTGCAACGCTTTGTCAAAAACAAACTGTAGTTCTTGTGTTCTGCTTTGTTTGTTTGTTTGTTTGTGTTTCCTCCTCATGGATTCTCTGCTTTTCATTGATTTCTCTCTCAGTGCCAGCATTTTTTCATATTTTTTTTAGGTAGCTAGTGCCAGCGATTTTCATCTAAAAGTCATATTTCATATTTCGGTCCATGTTTCCCGTCGGACAAGTTAGTTAGCGACACACTTCTGGTTCCGGTTGGTCTGTCCCTTATTTGGGTCCCAAATAAGCAGGAGAAGGCGATCGCTGCTTGCTGCCGTTATCATTGGGATCGTATCAAACCAGCGACAGTGAGCAACGTAGCGTGACGTAGATCAACCTAAGCGGCACCGGTCATAAATATTATTTGATAATGATAAGCGTGACGTAGCTCTACTGCAAAGGCACGCGGCATGTTAATCTGACTATTTCTGACCCTGACTCTATTTCCCCTTACTTGATTCCCTCCATCTATCTCACTAGCTCTCACTCTCTACAGCTGTGGTTTTCAACCAGTGGTCCTTGAGATGGTTCCAGGTTGTCCCCAGCTAAATGGTTAACCAGATGAAAAGTTGGTTAAACAGACGTAACTCTTTGAGAGCGTAAACATGAAACCAAATGGACCCTTGCGGGTCCATCTGGTTTCATGTTTTCACTCTCAAGAGTTAAAATATTCATCATCTGAATTAGCCCAAGTCTACACTAGAAGATTAATGGTCATTTTGATCTGTATGTTTGCCTGTTTTGTTTCCCAAATCCATATTGTTGACAAAAGCAAAAGAAATCTTTAGTTTTGGGGGCCTGTGGGGCTAAAATGTCCCCAAATGGTGGTTTAATTGTGGCTCAAATTCTGAATAAATAGTGGGCACTGATATCAAAAAGGTTGAAAAACACTGCACTCTACGGTATATCTCCTGCCCCATTTCCTGTCTGTCTCTTGGTCTCTCTCTGTCTCTTTCTCTCTGTCTCTCTCTCTCTGTCTCTCTGTCTCTGTCTCTGTCTCTCTCTCTGTCTCTGTCTCTGTCTCTCTCTGTCTCTCTCTCTCTATCTGTCTCTCTCTCTGTCTCCCCTCCCCAGACAGACAGACAACAGAGTCAGTATCAGCTTATATTATGGGGAGGGGGAACAATGCCGGTGTGCTCTGGCTGAGCTGGGGGCTGGATTACCCGACAATGCGTGGCTCCAGGGAGTCCGCAGGAAGCTGATGGAGGGATGGATGGATGGATGGTTGGAGGTCAGGGCCGCTGTGGTTACCCCGACCAAACCCCCCCCACCCCCCCACCCTCCCACCTACCCAACATAACACTACACGTCATCCACCCGTAATGTGCTGAGCTCGGCGTTATTCCGGTGTGTGACGTCGCGGACCGAAGACTCGAGGATTAGGACCAGCATCGAGCAAGCAGTGCACACGCGCACACACATGCACAGTGTGTGTGTGTGTGTGTGTGTGTGTGTGTGTGTGTGTGTGTGTGTCACACACGCTTATCCTTTCACACCTTTTATTTTTGAGTCCAGTTGAGAACACAAACACTGGCTGATGATTGATTGGCTGATCGGCTGATCACCCCAGTGATTTGATTGGTTGGGTAACTTGAGTACATGTGGTGGATAAAAGTGAAGATGCCATACGTGATTGGCCGGCTCCGGAATGATTATTTTTTTTTATTTGATTGGCTGAGCACAGCATGTGATGTATGATGAGGATGGCACTCACTTTAGCATTGATTAGATCAGTGGTTTTCAACCAGTTTGCTCCGGGGACCACCAGTGGTCCTTGATAGAGTTCCAGGTGGTCCCCAGGCTAAATGATGGAAAGTTGGTTAACCAGGTGTAACTCTTTGAGAGTGTAAAATTGTTTACACTCTCAAGAGTTAAAATATTCATCATGTGAAATAGCCCCACGTCTACACAACTAGAGAATGTAGAAGATGGTGATTTTTGAATCTGAATCTGTTTGACTGTTTTGTTTCCAAAGTACAGCCTGTGAGTTGTGGACAAAAGCAAAAGAAATCTTTCAAATTGTGGTGCATGGCTCAAATTCTGAATAAATAGTAAGCCCTTGTATCAAAAAGGTCGAAAACCACTGGATTAGATGACAGGTCCAATTGATGACATACTTGTGGGTATGTCCTAATCTATGGTGCTAATGTACTTGGTCATTTAGCTGGGGACCCCCTCCCTGACCCCGCACTGAGAAGCATCACTCCCAAATCGAAGTGGAACTCTAGTAAGAACGTGAGGTGAAGTTGGAAACGGGCGGAGGAACCCAAAAAGACCACTCTCAGCATTCTTCAGACTGATAACTTACTGCCCCAGTGAATTATGGGGTTGTGGGTAATTAGAAAAAGCCCCTCAGGGACCCTGCCTGGTGCTTTCATGTGGTCCCCGTCGGTCCCGGCTCTGGAGAAACCCGCATGCGGTCTGCCTTGCCTCTCCACACCGCCAAACATGGACATTTTAAAGACCACAGTTCCCTTCATGTTTACCGAGCTTGTAAACACAAACCCCCTTCCCCCCCACCGACAAAAAAATACAGATCTGTCATCCGTCGGTGATGGATTGATCGATATACATTCCAGTTTTTGCCTCTGGGTCTGTTGGCTCTGTCGGTGAACGCTGACTGACAGCCTCTGGTTATCATGTCCACCGCAAGCAGGAAAGAGTCTTGACTTTTATTGTCACGCTGTTTAGTGTTTTTGTACTTTCACTGCGTTATAAATAGTTATTCTTGTGACATGATTTCTCGTCTCTGTTTAGGGGAGGGGGGGATTGGATATAGTTTGGTGGTTTGGGATGTCAGTCTGAAACTGTGTTTTTTTTTTTTGCTCTACTGTGCTGAGTTGCTGAATGGGAGGTAGAGCCAGCATGGGAAAGCGGAGCTTGTTTGAGACGTCGTATACAGATGTTTGCAGAGGAGTACATGGTGTGACGTTGTTGTCAGCATGTAGGCACGTGTTTGTTGGCTAAGTGACACCCTACTCCTGACCAATTAGAGACTGTGTCCTCAACCAGCCCCTTCTTGTCACAACAATTAACCTCCTCCTCGCACATACACTCCCTTTCTGTCTCTCTTTCTCTCCCTCCATCCCTCTCTTTCTCTCAGTTTTACAGGTGTAAAAAAAAGTATTTTTACTGAGGGGCAATAGTTTAGGCTTAAAGTTTGTTTATAAACGGATTCAAAAGTTCAGACGTAGAATCATAGTCAGATATATGTCAGTCCATTTAATTTTATGTAGACATAGATTACTCACTTGATGTAGGATATAATGACATGAACACTGCCAGCAACACACAGCAGAACAGAGTGACACGCTCACAAACTGTTTGGCTTCTTTCTAATCTCTCCTATTGCACACCTGAGTGCCATCAGCAAACTGCCAGGTGAAATGGTTACCACACCTGATTGACATGACGTCATTAATGATCAATTTTACAACATGCATTTAAATAAACAGAACGAAATGAAACAGGGAGGCAAATTGGCTCCAACAGAGAACATGTCTAAGGGGTGAAGGTGTTTTGTGGGTGCCATGTCATTATTCCGACCTCCCATTGTTGCGACCTCCCGTTGTTCTGAAACTACGAGCCGCAAAACCCTACCCTTCTCCAGCCGTAACCCTAAGCCTAAACCCCCAACCCTCAACCTGACCTCACAGACCTCACAGTCTGTGAGGTGGTTGCTTAAACCCTTCTCTAACCCTCATCCTCACCATAACCGCAAGCACGTTGCAGCTGATAGTGGATTTCCAGCGCATGTTCGGACTAATGGGAGTTCTGATCTATGGGACTTTTGTGTGTGTGTGTGTGTGTGTGTGTGTGTGTGTGTGTGTGTGTGTGTGTGTGTGTGTGTGTGTGTGTGTGTGTGTGTGTGTGTGTGTGTGTGTGTGTGTGTGTGTGTGTGTGTGTGTGTGTGTGTGTGTGTGTGTGTGTGTGTGTGTGTGTGTGTGTGTGTGTGTGTGTGTGGGCGGCGATGGGAACAAATCTCATTCTCTCCCTCTCCCTCCCTCCGTCCTTCCCTCTTAAGCACCCTCACCCTCTCTCTCCTCCAGACCTGCCCAGACATGTTTCTTCATTCACCTATTTTTCCCGCTCCTCCTCCTCCTCCTCCTCCTCCTCCTCCAGTGAGTGAAAGCTGCCTCTGACCTCTTCTTCCTCCTCTTCCTCCTCCTCATAAATAAATAGCAGAAATATTGCGTTTTTTTGAGGTGGTAGTGGTTCTCAAGGAACTCTAATAGATACTTTTGTGATGTAGCAGCCATCTAATTACAGGCACACGGCTAAGCAGGCTGGTGCCACTAAGCTGTAAATTACCTGGGTTGTCTGGACTGGAGCTCTGACGACTCGGTGCACGAGGCTGACTCATCCAAAGACTGCTATAGCACAGAGGTTTTCAACCTTTTTGATACCAGGGACCACCATTCATTCATCATTTGAAGCCCCGGACCACCATTTGATTACATTTTCACACCAAAGGCCTAAGACTAAAGAATTCTTTTGGTTTTGTCCACAATTCCAGGCTGGATTTTGCCAACAAAACAGGGCAAACATCTTGTTTAAGTTGGGGTAATTCAGATGAAGGATATTTTCACTCTTGAGAGTGGGTCCATTTGGTTTCATGTTTACATTCTCAAGAGTTACATCTGGTTAACCAGCTTCCCATCATTTAGCCTGGGGACCACCTGGAATCCTCTCAGGGACCACTGGTGGTCCCCAGACCACTTGTTGAAAACCCCTATCTCCTCTCCTCTCCTCTCTCCTTGGAACTTTACTACACAGGGGCGGATGTAACATTTCAAAATTGAAGGGGCAGGAGAAAATGGTATGCGGGGCGGCTTCATGAAGCTGCACAAATACCATTTTCTGTTACAGGACTTTTATTAGGCAAGTAAAGCATCAATAATAACATCAGTTGTTGTTGAAGTTGCAACAGACACACAGCATGCATAAAGCTAAAGGTCTGACTCAGAGAGTTTTCCGTTTTCAATGATGAAATGCTGTTGGTTTAGTGGTGACACGGCTGTAGTTAGTTAGTAGCAGTAGTAGTGTTTCGAATCATTTTAAATGCAAGCACTTTAATCTGAAATATCTTTGAAATTTGTGTTGTTTTGCATGCCATCATGTTTGATGGGGCAGTCAGGGCATTTAGGGGGCATTGCCCCCCCATGCCCATGCCTAGATCCGCCCCTGCTACTACAAAGTAGTTCGTGTACGATTGTTGCCAAATTAGAGTCAAGGATTGAGCGCTAACACACACACACACACACACACACACACACACACACACACACACACACACACACACACACACACACACACACACACACACACACACACACACACACACACACACTCAAAACACTAATGGCGCATGAGCACACACATTCTACTTCAGACGATACATTCTAGCAAGAATGTACGACTCTCTGTCTCCTGTCATGACACTTGATAGTGGTGAGAACGATGGTAACCCTTAAGAGAGACAAAGAGCTTAAAAGAGGTGCCGAAATAATGGAGTCTCCCTATGTGCACGCATGTCGCACGCATAGTTGCACATCATCATGCACACACAGACAACGGACGTGTAACATAAATGTTTATCATGTCCTATGGCTGTTCGCTTCTTCAAGAGTAGTCCAATCAGCAGATGATGAACGGGCTCTAGCCTATTTTGTCCTGACCCTCGATTCGAGTCTCTGACACCAGATTATACAGTAGTTCCTTACACCAGATTATAGCTGCAGCAAGATTCTAGATTTTGACGCTAGATTCTACAGTAGTTTCCGACACTTGATTCTAGTTATTGACACTGAATTATAGTTTCTGATGCTAGGATCTAGTTTCTGACACTAGAATCTACTTTCTGACACTAGAATCTAGTTTCTGACGCTAGAATCGAGTTTTTGACACTATATTCTATAGTTCCTGACACTAGATTCTAGTTTTTCTGAAAAAGCTGTGTTCCTGTGTCAGTGATGCTAACATATTTCTAGCCAAGGACCACCAGAATTATCCATATTTGGTTGCAGACCCCCCTCTGAAAACATGTTGTTCTAGGGATCGCCCAGAAGCAAAGATTTGAGTTAAAAAATATTTGCTTCCAAAATAATGTATTAATAAAGATTTGCAGCACATTTTCACAATTTTTCAAAAATAGCAGAACTACAAGCTCATATCGCGCCACTCGGTGGCGCGATATGAGCTTGTAGATCTGCTATTTTTCAACAGCTAAAACACCAAAACGTGCTCAGTACACAAAGGGCTAGTGTAAACTAGCCATGAACTTTCTCCCCATGGTCTTTGTAGTCCTATTCTTGGCCGTTAGGGGGCGCCGCATCTCTCCCACTGTCTCGATACTGTCGATACATGACATAATATTCTACAGTTTCAAAAATAGAACTGCATACAGTAGAGTGCCAACTTGTGCATTGCATCCAAGTAGACCATGGCTTACTTGTGTGAGCGACTGGAGCAAGTACAGTACGCTGTCACCTCCGGGAGATAATACTAATAGTGATAGTGACGCCATACTTATAGTGATCTCTTAATTACATCACCAGGCATTACGCTGTCACCTAAACCAGCCGACAAGTGGTGCACCTGATAAGCCTAAAAAACAATCAACCGTTATTACCAACAGATAGATCAACATTACTGAAAGTCTCAGAGCAATCACAGCAGTGAAATGGGTTGATGAATGCACAACAGTTCTGTGTCTCTGTCTTCTGCAATGATCTGGTTTGATGGGATGTTGTATTCTAATCTGGTGTTGTCTTTCTCTTCTCTCTTCGTTCAGAGGGCATACACACTGATCGTGGAAGCGTTGGACTTCAACAACGACTCCTCTACAGGCCGTGAGTATACTGTCCCTCCATCTACAACAGTGGTTTTCAACAGGTGGTCCGGGATCACCAGTGGTCCCTGAGAGGGTTCCAGGTGGTCCCCAGCTAAGTTGGTTAACCAGATGTAACTCTTGAGAGTGTAAAAATGAAACCAAATGGACCCTTGCGGGTCCATTTGGTTTCATTTTTACACTCTCAAGAGTTAAAATATTCATCATCTGAATTAGCCCTACAGTCTACACAACTGGAAGATGGACAAAAGCAAAAATAAATCTTTAGTTTTGGGGTCTGTGCAGGGCTAAGATGTCATCAAATGGTGGTCCGTGGCTCAAATACTGAATAAATGGTGGGCCCTGGTGTCAAAAAGGTTGAAAACCCCTGATCTACAAGACTGATATGAACACTCTTTGTTGATACAATTCCCTGTTTGGAGTGTTTGACTGTTTTTCCATTCTGTCTAGTAAACTAATCCAATCAAACAATTCAATCAATCAGTGGATTTGCCAAAAAACACAACAAGTCAAAACATAAAGATAAGAGGTTTCTGGCTAGCATAATTCTGTTGATATAACTAACAATTATCATGTCATCAATGTCTTATATGTGCTATTAAGCACTGGTCTCAAACCTGAGATCTGACACCTTGCACTGTGTATGTTATGACATAGATGTGCTATGAGTTCATAATATCGAATTCGTCCCATTCAGAAAAGAGCAGCGGTTGTAAACACGAGTATGTGTGTGTGTGGGGTGTGTGGGGTAGGGACGGAGTTAGCCCCCCTTGGGCTTGTGTTTGTTTTCAGCTGGAGTGTTGGCCGTGTGTTGTATTTGTCGCCCCACAGGGAACCATTATAGGCCCTGTGTGAAATGGGCCCAGGGTGCACTGACCCCTGCCCAGTGCCTATAGGTGTGCATGAAAGGAGAGGAGAGGAGTAGGGGAGAGATGGAGAGGCCAGTGTAGTGGAGCAGTGTTGCCAACTGCCAAAATCCAAAATGCACTAGTGGCTCTCCAAAATGCACTAGAGAATGCGCTAGAGCAGTGGGTTTTCAGCCATTTTCATACCAAGGCCCACTATTTATTCAACATTTTAGCTATTCTACAAGTGTGTTGATTCTTGAAAATTAGTTAATTCAGATGTTTAAATATAATTTAACTCTTGACAGTGTAAAATGAAACCAAATGGACCCTTACGGGTCCATTTGCACTACTTGTTCTCTCTACCCTTTACTTGTCTTATATGACTATTTAGTTTGTCGTTCATTGGCTATAGAGTTTATGCTTACACATCACAAAAACGTGAGACGGGAAAATAAAATGTTTTAAATGTTTTATAAACCGCGCCCCGCTATTTTGCTGTGAGGGGACCACCCTGGAATCCCTGAGCCCCCCCCCCCCCCCGTCGTGGCAGTCACCAGACGCTCTTGAATGTAATCTAGATGAATGGAGAGACTATTAGCTGATGAGGATGAGGGACAAATGACTGTCCTCCTACAGTAAATGCAGTGTTGCTGGGGAGGTGGCCAGTAAATGAGTTTGCACACCTTCATTAGTGTTGGTTTACTAGGGTTGTTGTCGCGACCACGCCCCCGGGGCCTATGGCACCTTCCTGTAGCCCATATGAACCCCTATCGAAGTAAGGATGGGTTGAGTTCGTCTTAAAATCCTATTAGTTTGAGTGAGTAAACAGACGGACAACAGAACTGGATTTTATAATGTTTAGTGAATAAAAAATGATCAGGGAGTAGGGAATGGGGTTGTTGGTTGTAGGGAATGGGGTAAAATAAAATACAAAGCATCCAACAGTGTATAAAAGAAAACAAAAAAATACAATGAACTCAACAGGACAAAGTAACCGAGTATGCACTAGTCACTTTAGTACCTTAGTACTTGTAGTACTTTTAAAACACTTTTAAATGACCAACCAGGATACACCTGAATTTGAATACTTTTTAAATTAACTTTTAGATAACCTGACAGTTAGTTTTAGACTTGTTTTTTATACTGTGTGTTTTTAGTGTTTTATACTCTAGTGGTTTTTAGCGTTTTTAATACTGTTTTAATACTGTAGTCTTTTTACTGTTTTAGATCCTATGAAATAAAGATATTACAACCTATGAAAGTAGTTATAGCGGCCCACCTTGTTGTAGTTTTAGTACTGACTAAATATAAACAATGAGCTTTTTTAAATGTCCTTTTAAATGTACCTTTTAGAAATAAATGAAATCACATTAGACCTTGAAACCAAGTACCTTTAAATATCAAAATATTAGATCACTGTAGACCTTAAATCTTAAAGGACGTATTACCTTCAAATATGAAATGTATGTACAAAAGGGATTTACCACTCAATTACAATTACAACTGTACTGTGTGTATGTACGGAACAAAATAAAATACCTGGGAATAGTTACAAAAACTCAGAAAAGTCCAAAATACTGATTGGCAAAACTTAAATTACAATTAGCAAACTTAAAACAAATTGGCAAAACCAATGTCCTTTAAACCTCAAAAGTTCAAAAAACTCACAAAAGTTCTCAAAAATTGTCCGTAAACCTTAAAACCTTAAGTGCACTTTTTATGTCTCTAAGCCGGCATAAACAAAAATAAAACAAAACCCACCCTCGTTGCAGGCCTGTTTACCTTCCAGTAGATGGCGTCCTCGCCAAGGATAACCACTCACAGAACGGGGAATACTACTGTCTTGTACCGTTCCAAACGGCTCCGGGATGACAGGGATAAAAGGTGACGTATGCGGTGCTCCGATGTCGAGTCAGGTCTCCAGACCTCTGGTGCTCCGATGTCGAGTCAGGTCTCCAGACCTCGCGTCTTCTTCTAAAGGATTGAATAAGTCTCTGAAATTCACAGCCTACTGCTGAGAACCCCTTATTCTCTCCTCTTCTGAACAGCGTCGGCTGGTTTAGCTATGCTGCTTCCGTAGCTCACTGTGCTAACAAGCCAAACGGAAACGAGGCGGCAGGCCTGTCTCTGTCGGAAACACGGTGCTTAGCCTAGCCGACTAATCACACTCTAACTTTGCTGTAAACTGTCTTAAAACGATCTCTCCGACCTTTTTACAGTCCACAGGCAACTCTCACAGATGTCCCAGCCGTGTGTCCCACGCTGATAATCCGCAAGAAAGCTCACTTTTAAGAAAAACGTCTGTTACGCTTCTTTTCTTTTACATTACATCATCACATTCCTCGCATACCTCCTGTCACCGATCTTCTTTTTTTTTGCCAAGTCATTCATACAATCCCAGCATTCCTCTCTCTACTACTGGTCACGTGACCGTTTCCTCACACTCTGATTGGCTACAGTCTTCTTCTACTGTGAAATTACCGTGGTAAACAAGAGACCTTCACAGAGGCACTTCAAAATAAAACACATTACTACAGAAAACGAACTCTGAAGTAAAGATATAACACTCTAAGTGTTTTTAACTCTTCTTTAAAGTAAGCTTGAGCATGTAGTGCAATAAACCATTTCTTCTTTTTACCATAAAGTGACCATAATGTGCCAGGCACAAACAATAATACTTTACTTTGTGTTTACTCTTCTTTCAGTTCACACTAACAAAACGGTTTCAAAATAAAAGCTTTTCTTTATATACAAAGTATAAAGGGGTTACATTCCCATACCGCAGTGGTTTTCAACCGGTCGTCCCGGGGACCACCAGTGGTCCTTGAGAGGGTTCCAGGTGATCCCCAGGCTAAATGATGGACAGTTGGTTTAGCCCAGGGGTCGGCAACCCAAGATGTTGAAAGCGCCATTTTCAACCCAAAATTAAATTCAAAATCTGTCTGGAGCCGCATTTTATTATTATTTTTTCCTGAGAGTGTGCAAATGTGAACCAAATGGACCCTGGCGGGTCCATTTGGTTCCATTTGCACACTCTCAGAAAAAAGGGCCTCAAAGAAAAATCATTAACATGGTGAAACACAACCTTTCTTCAGAAATGGAGTTTCTAAAAAAATAATAAATGAGTTTTACAGAACTTCATTTCTAGTCCACACAACATCTCTAAGGTATATTAATGACATAGTAAACTGAGTAAACCTTTGAAAATGGGTGGTTCAGATTGAAAGCTCCACCTCTGATAGCTGCTGGGCTTTTTTGACATGGCCAAGTGCTACTTTAACTGGCAACTGTCAGACAGCACAACGCGTTTTGGGTGACTGAAATGTTTATATTATTTTGGTGTGGATCACCCCAGTGTGTGTATGTAATAATGCTACAGCCACTGAGCCACTAGGGCTGTGCTCTAGAGCCGCATGCGGCTCCTGAGCCGCAGGTTGCTGACCCCTGGATTAGACAGATGTAACTCATGAAACCATTTGGCAGAATGTGATTTAGATAGCATGTTTTTTACAGGATATGTTCACTGTCTTACCTGCTGTCCTATGGTTTAAATGTACATGTTGTTACGGCTATAAGATGTCCATCGTTTAAATTATTTTCTATTTTACTTTGAAGCACTACACATTGTACATTGTTCACTCTGCCCTTTACTTCTGTCACTATTATTTACCCTGTTGTTTATTGGCCAGAGTTCCTGCTTACTCTGCATTATTCTGACTCCACACTTGTAATTAGCTCTGGATAAGAGCGTCTGCTAACTGCCTACAAATTGTAAATTGCTCTGGATTCTCAATTACTGTCCTGAATAGGGGAACGCACAGACACACACAACTGCTCATTTCCTAAATAAGTACAGTAAGCCTGGCGGAGCCCGTGTGTCTCCTGTTTCTGCAGCGTGAGGCAGCTTGCTATAAAGCACACCCACCTGGACATGACACTACTCGGTTAAAAGGGATTTACCTCCAGTCGAACCCTTGATACTAAACTGCCAAGCAGGGGTTTCTGTTTTTTACAGTCTTCTTTGGTATGGCTGTTATGACCCAGTGGAGGAGTTGAACCCTCGACCTTCTAACCTCAGGGCTGGATGTCATAACCACAAGGACGGGACGCCTAGCTGGCTTTATTTCCTGATGGTTAATTGCATTCACCTCTGGGTATCATCTCAGGTCTAAATTTAGCCTCCTGATTTAACATCTGGAATGAAATGTCATCATTTATTTGTTTATTGAGCCATCTGATCATGTTTTAGCCCTGCAGACCCCAAAACTAAAGATTTATTTTGCTTTTGTCTACAATTCCAGGCCGGATTTGGAAAACAAAACAAAACAAAACAAAAAAGTTGACCATTAATCTTCTACATTCTCTAATCGTCTAGACCTGGGCTAGTTCAGATGATGAATATTTTAACTCTTGAGAGTGTAAACATGAAACCAAATTTCAGGTGCAACTCTCAAAGAGTTACACCTGCTTAACCAACTTTCCATCATTTAGCTGGAGGACCACCTGGAACTCTCTCAAGGACCACTGGTGGTCCCCAGACCACTGGTTGAAAACCACTGGAGCAAATATAAAGTGGTCATTTCTAAACTAAAGTTATGATACTGTCAGCCGTGAGTTACGGCCCTCAGACATCCCAGACAGGTGTTGCCCCGACAGCCACGGCAGTATTCTTCATTCCAGTGCGAGGTTTAAATATTTGAATCTGTGGAGGGGGAAGAGACGCGGCTCCTTTCTTGAAGGTCAGCTCGCGTCTTCTTTCATACATGGCTGTGTTCGGTGCCGAGCAGGGGCGGATCTAGGCATAGGCATGGGGGGGGGGGGGGGGGGGGCAATGCCCCCCTAAATGCCCAGACTGCCCCACCAAACATGATGGCATGCAAAACAACCCAAGATATTTCAGTGCTTATATTTAAAAGTATTTGAAACACTACTGAAAATGGTAAGGGGGCAGCTTCATGAAGCTGCCCCCTTACCATTTTCTTCTGCCCCCCCCCCCATTGGTAATGTTACATCCGCCCCTGGTGCCGAGACGAGGTCAGCTTATTTCTCCTTTATTTTTTTCAGAACTGCTACATCAGTGCCATTTTTTACACCTCATTTCCCCCCTTCGCCCATACATACACACACAGTGCGATATGAATGGTCACAGTTTGCCTTCAGATTGATTATTTTTATCCCCCCTCCCCCTCTCTTGGGGATTCCATTTTCTTGACCGTTATTTGGCAAAAGCCCTCCATAATTTTGCTCCTCTGTCCCGGGAGAGAAGAGAAGAGAGGCCTGGAGCCCTGGCGTCACCTCAGCCCGACCACACTTTGCACCCCGCTGGCGAAATACCGCACCACGGCTCGGGATTGCTGCTGCACTACGACTGCAAGCCAACGCTATAGCCTCTGTAGAGCGACTACAAACTGACACTGCACTAACTAATACACCCCACACCAGGGGCGGATCTAGGCATGGGTTAGGGGGGGGCAATGCCCCCCCTAAATGCACTGACTGCCCCACCAAACCAAACACATGCCAAACAACCCAAGATATTTCAAATTAAAGTTGTGGCACCACTAAACCAACGGCATTTCATCATTGAAAACAGAAAACTCTCTGAGTCAGACCTTTAGCTTTATGCATGCTGTGTGCCTGTAGCAACTTCAACAACAACTGACGTTATTATTGATTCTGTACTTGACTAGTGAAAGTCCTGTAACCGAAAATGGTATGAGGGCGACTTCATTGCCCGTGTCGCTTCGTGCCACGGGCGATAAAGGTGCCCCCATACCATTTTCTCTTGCCCCCCCATTGAGAAATATTTATCCGCCCCTGCCCTACATACACACACACACTCCGCTCTCCCCTCCCTTCCCTCAACCCCCGGCCCTTCTCTGACACCACGCTACGCTGAGGGTAAACAAAACGAGGAGCGTACTTCTCTGTTTGTCTTACAGTCAAACGCTTGACAAAAGCTTGAGAGATGTCCAGCAGTGGACCTTCCTCTGTCCCCCCACCCCCCACTTTGTGTCTACAAAGCCCTGGTATCTCCCCTAACCAACCATAGCACATGCAACCAAGAACATTTTTATGAAGTAGTGTAGTGTACTACAACAGTACAATTTGAGGTGTTTTTAGTTTAAAGTTTATGTTCATGTTTCTAATAGTAAACATGAACTCTAGTTCAATAAACGCTATTATGGAAGTAAGTTAGTAATAGTAAGTTAGTAGTTAGTAAGTAAGCCCCTCCCCAAACTGCTATGGTCCAATCACAACTAAGCATAACATGCGATAGCCAAACCTCTCCACTAATAGCTTTCCTACTGTATATGATAAAACATTGTTTTAAAAAATAAATGTCACACACATTTTTCCACTACATAGGGCATCATGCCTTGTTGATGAATTTGGAAGAGATTTTGATGGTCTGGTTCCAAAAATGAACTAGTATTTAATGCGTAAAGTCCATGATATTTACATTGGAATGTATGAGCCTGACTGGAAAGTGTCCTAGCCTTGGGTGGACACTGGGGAGAGGGCACCCAGTAGTCCTGGAAGGTCTATACTAGTATCAGTATCACACAATTTCAAAGGTTATAGTCTCAAAGAAGACTGCAGACAAGGACATTGCAGTGCCTCAAAGAAACTAGAATACCATGTGAATGACGAACCTAGCATTGTCAAAAGCATGCTTTTGACAGTGTCCAAATGGACCCTTTAATTGGTCCGTAACTCTTGACTAAAAACAAAAACACAAAGACAAGAATCACTCGTTCAAACAACATGCAATCTAAAAAACATTAGTGGTCTCTAGGTCTAGACCGCTAATGTCACAAAGTCACAAAGCTTCCTGGTAATAATTAGGAATACATGACACACACGTCCTTCGATGAGGTACAACACAGCATGATGAAGTCACGGTCATTGTGCTGTGTGTGTGGCGTTTCACAGAGTATAGAGTCGATCCTGAGATACGGTATGGCCAGCTGGTTTGGTAACCTTACCGTTAAATTTAAATCACAGATTGATAGGGTTGCAAAAATGGCCGGCAAGATCATGGGAATGTCTGGCCTCACAGTTACCCCCCAAAAACATATTAGTCATTAGACAGGATCCTAACATTGTTTCCGATCCCTCATGTTCTCAACCATGATTATGTGTTGATGCAGAATGGTAGGAGGTACAGAACTCCACAATGTAAATATAACATATACAAACACTCAAGTTGCTGAACGATAACTGGATGCACCCTGTCTAGTGACATGGAACGCATTTTGGTGCATTTTGGTTGCTCTGTTTTCCTTCATTTGTGTTGTTCTGTCTTCTGATGTAGCTCTGTGTAACTACGTGTGCAG
>CM076973.1:4121379-4326379 GCA_039105355.1 Benthosema pterotum | reverse complement strand
GTTCCATTTGTACGCTCTCAGATCCTAAATGGAACAAACGGAACCAAATGGACCCTAGCGGGTCCATTTGGTTCCATTTCTTTTGGTTCCATTTGGTTCCATTTGTATGCTCTCAGATCCTAAAAGAAAACATCACTAACATGGTGAAACTAAACTTGATGATGTCATCAAGTCGTGTTTCACCATGTTAATGACTTTTTCAGGCGTGAATTTCTAGGAAACAGAATGGGGGAACCTTTTCATGTCCACACAACAAGGTATATTAATGACATAGTAAAATGTTGAAAATGGCTGGAATTCCCCTTTAACCCTTTGTGAAACTTTTTGAAAAATTGTGAAAATGTGCTGCAAATCTCTGAATACATTATTTTGGAAGCAAACATTTTTAACTCAAATTTTTGCATCTGGGGGATCCCTAGAACAACATGTTTTCAGATGGGGGGTCTGCAGCCAAATATGGATAATTCTGGTGGTCCTTGGCTAGAAATATGTTAGCATCACTGACACAGGGACACAGATTCTTCAGAAAAACTAGAATCTAGTGTCAGAGACTATAGAATCTAGTGTCAAAAACTCGATTCTAGCGTCAGAAACCAAATTCTACTGTCAAAAGTAGATCCTATCATCAGAAACTATAATTTAGTGTCAATAACTAGAATCTAGTATCGGAAACTACTGTGGAATCTAGTGTCAAAAGCTAGAATGTTGCTGCAGCTATAATCTGGTGTCAGGAACTACTGTATAATCTGGTGTCAGAAAGTCGAATCGAGGGTCACGACACATTGGGTTAACTATTCCGTCTCTCTCTCTCTCTGTCTCTCAGTTGGACATAGACTACTGCCAGTCCAACCCGTGTCAGAACGGCGCTCCTTGCTTCAACCTGGCATCCGACTACGTGTGTAAATGCACCGAGGATTACGAAGGCAAAAACTGCTCTCACCTGAAGGACCACTGTCGCACCACACCATGCAAAGGTTCCTATTTGATCACACCACACACACACACACACACACACACACACACACACACACACACACACACACACACACACACACACACACACACACACACACACACACTCCTCTCTTATCGCTTCTCTTTGATCAGCACTTTGTGGAGCTTTGGCAGTGGTAAATGTTCTCTAGCAGGGGTGCCCACACTATTTTGACTCGAGAGCTCCTTTCAAAATGACCATCTCAACAAGATCTACACATCAAAAATATGCCCCTTAGAAAGTTTGAAAACAGTATTTGAGGTGTGAGTTGACAGTTCGTGATGTTGAGTTTAGTCTCTTGCACCCCAAACTAAGAACTTTAACGTTTTTGTCCACAATTGCGAAAGAGAACTGGCAAAACGTTGGTCAAAATAACAATTATTCTCCATCTTCTAATTGTGTGGACTCGTGAAAATTACATAATTCAGATGTTTAAAGATAATTTAACTCTTGAGAGCGGTAAAATGAAACCAAATGGAGTCCATTTGGTTTCATTTTAACGCTCTCAAGAGTTACAGATCTATAAGGGTCCAAGTTCTGGGCGGACTGTCATGTGATCTACCTGCACGGCCTGCGTGATCTACTGGTAGATCACCATCTACCTTTTGGGCACCCCTGTTCTATATTAACAAAGTTTTGATCTAATCTCTCCCCCAGTGATTGACAGCTGCACGGTGGCAGTGTCGTCCAATAGCACGGCAGGCGGGGTGCGTCTGATCTCGTCCAACGCGTGCGGTCCCCACGGGCGATGTCGAAGCCTGGCGGGGGGGCAGTTTACCTGCGAGTGTCAGGAGGGCTTCACCGGAACCTACTGTCATGAGAGTAAGCACACGCACACTTGATACATTTATTTATGTTCACATTTTACAACAGAAACTCTTGAACATAAATGGTGATCGATGCACATACAAGCACAGAACCTCCCTGATATGCCTGATCAATCTAGGGATACAGGAAGCAGCGCCTCCTCCATATGTGACGGCTGCCTACACGCACACACGCGCGCGCACTAGGGTTTAACACACACACACACACACACGCACACACCTATGACACGGATTCTTTTTTTGCTTCGGGGAACCATCGTAAAAATGAGACCTCATTTTTACGCTCTCAAGAGTTACATCTGGTTAACCAACTTTTCATCTGGTTAACCAACTTAGTTGGGGACCACCTGGAACCCTCTCAAGGACCAGTGGCCGGACCACCACTACAAAACCGCCCCATTTGTCAATGAACAAACTAGGCCAAATATCTCATATTTGACGATGAAAAAATGAGAGGCCAAATATGACGTAAGTTTAAGCAACCAATCACATGAATTCAGTTCGTCATGTGATGGCGTATTTATCGAGCACGATATGCCAGAGAGGGTTCCTGCTAGCCTGGCACGGCCCAGCCCTAATATCACTGCAGAGATATTAGTTTGGAACTTGAGTAGCCTGGCTCAGCCCAGAATCAGCACCGTAAAAAAATACTAGCTTATTTTTTTCCCTGTGATTCAAGGACTGGCTTCCCTGCCTTTGGGGCCGTTTGTGCGCGTTGGAAATCCAATCCCAGCACCTGATTGGCCAACAGCCCTGTCACTCACTTCGTTCCCAACGTCGTCATCCAATCCCAGCACCTGATTGGCCAACAGCCCTGTCACTCACTTCGTTCAACCGTCGAACCAATCACCGTTAAGACTGCTATCCCAGAAACTGCTGTAGTAGAGAGAGACTTCAGTCTGAATAAATAAGTGAAACGAAATGACAATTCAGACTGAGGTCAGGCTAACTTCTGTGTTGAGGTTTTATTTCCGAGTGGCAGATTCCAAACAGATTCCAAAGTCACAGCAAAAAAAAGAGAAGTCTCACTTTGAATAGTAGGCCTCTGATTGGTCCATCACATTTTTGGGGGCTGAGGGAAATATACCGTACTTCAACGTGAGGAGTGAATCCAGACCGAATCTGCCCTACAGGGCTTATTATTGGGTTTCCTGTGTGGCAGTTTGGGCTGGTTTCCAGGCTATAGGCTCCTGCTGTGACACTACTGAGACATCTCTGGCTGTGGTCTGGTCACCAGGAAGAAAGAGGAGCATGTGTTTGTGGAGAAACAACAGCTTGGCACTGGCAAACACCACACTCCACAAGTTGACAGAATAACCACATGCAGATTGTGATTCATGGGAATTTCTTAGATACACTTTCAATTTACCGGATTGGTACATTTTTTTTTCCATCACCCTGAGAAGGAAGGGCAACGGAAAATTGATTTTCTTTAATGGGGAATTCCACCCATTTTCAAAAATTTCAAAGAAAGCGTCTGAAAGAAAAAATCTTTAACATGATGATTTTTCAGACCTCCATTTCTAGGAAAACACAGAATGGGGGATCCTTTTTATCATGTTCACATAACATCTTTAAGGTATATTAATGACATAGTAGAATGTTGAAAATGGGTGTTCCCCTTTAAAATTTCATTCTGTTCATTTCAGTATTTTCTGTTAGTTTATGTATTTCAGAATGTTTGGCTTTCGATAAGAATAAACATTCTTATCCCTCTCCCTCTCAGATATAAACGACTGTGCCAGTGCTCCCTGTCAGAACGGAGGGACGTGTATTGATAAAGTCAGTCAGTACGAGTGCATCTGTGCTGAAGGCTGGGACGGACCCCACTGTCTCAACAGTAAGATTCTCCTCTCCTCTGCCACCTCCTCTCCAGTCCTGCCACCTCCTCTCCAGTCCTGTCCCCTCCTCTCCTCTCCTCTCCCCTCCTCTCCTCTCCTCTCTTGCCACCTCCTCTCCGCTCCTGCCACCTCCTCTCCTCTCCTCTCCTGTCCTCTCCTCACCAGTCCTGCCATCTCCTCTCCTCTCCTGTCCCCTCCTCTCCTCTCCTGCCACCTCCTCTCCTGCCACCTCCTCTCCTCTCCTGCCATCTCCTCTCCTGCCACCTCTTCTCCTCTCCTGCCACCTCCTCTCCGCTCCTGCCACCTCCTCTCCGCTCCTGCCACCTCCTCTCCTGCCACCTCCTCTCCTCTCCTGCCATCTCCTCTCCTGCCACCTCCTCTCCTCTCCTGCCACCTCCTCTCCGCTCCTGCCACCTCCTCTCCTGCCACCTCCTCTCCTGCCACCTCCTCTCCTCTCCTGCCATCTCCTCTCCTGCCACCTCCTCTCCGCTCCTGCCACCTCCTCTCCTCTCCTGTCCTCTCCTCTCCTGCCACCTCCTCTCCTCTCCTCTCCTCCTCTCCTCTCCTCTCCTCTCCTCTCCTCTCCTCTCCTCTCCTCTCCTCTCCTCTCCCTCCTCTCCTCTCCTCTCCTCTCCTCTCCTCTCCTCTCCTCTCCTCTCCTCTCCTCTCCTCTCCTGCCACCTCCTCTCCTCTCCTGTCCTCTCCTCACCAGTCCTGCCACCTCCTCTCCTCTCCTGTCCTCTCCTCACCAGTCCTGCCACCTCCTCTCTCCTCTCCTCTCCTCTCCTCTCCTCTCCTCTCCTCTCCTCTCCTCTCCTCTCCTCTCCTCTCCTCTCCTCTCCTCTCCTCTCCTCTCCTCACTAGTCCTGCCATCTCCTCTCCTCTCCTGCCACCTCCTCTCCTCTCCTGTCCTCTCCTCACCAGTCCTGCCACCTCCTCTCCTCTCCTCTCCTCTCCTCTCCTCTCCTCTCCTCTCCTCTCCTCTCCTCTCCTCTCCTCTCCTCTCCTCTCCTCTCCTCTCCTCTCCTCTCCTCACCAGTCCTGCCATCTCCTCTCCTCTCCTGTCCTCTCCTCTCCTCTCCTCTCCTCTCCTCTCCTCTCCTCTCCTCTCCTCTCCTCTCCAGTCCTGTACACCTCCTCTCCTCTCCTGTCCTCTAACCATGTGGTTAATGTCGTTGCAGACATAGACGACTGCAGCTCCAACCCATGTCTGAACCACGCCACCTGTCACGACCAGCTCAACGACTTCTACTGTGAATGTCTAGACGACTGGAAGGGCAAGACCTGTCACTCAAGTAAGACCCGCCCACCGCCTTTGTCACGTACCGTGGGTGGATAACTCTGACCAATCACTGGTGTCCCCGCCGTCTGTGTCGTTAGTACTAGTTGAAAATCTACAGCAGCTGATTGGCCGACAGCCCGGTCACTCAACAGTGTCGGCTCCTCCAATGCTCCTTTAAAGAAGCGGCAGCTTTTATCCTCCGACATATTTTACTGCTTAGACGTTCCTTTATGATTACTGGTTTCAGTATTCATTTATGATGTATTTTCTCTATTATCGAAGTTACTGCAGGAATTTTATAGGTGGTGGGGAGGGGGCAGGGGTCGCGAAATATGGCCGAAAAACGTGGAGAGCCCCTCTGGAGTGCCAACAGATACTGTACGTTCCCTACCAAAAGCGGGAAGCATACAGTAATGTTCCATCTTTACTTCACGGCAGTCACACTCATGCCTCTCTAGAAGCGAGCAGATGAGAGGTTGAAGTCAGAAATGAAAAGAAAAAGAAATATAGATGAAAAACTATGCCCTTTTGCTCGAAACCGTGTCTTTCTGAGTGTGGTACAGAACGAGATGTCAACCAAAAAAAAATGTGTTTTTTTTTACATCAATAAAAAGCGCTACGATGTCTGTTCACATCCTCTGGAACACCATAGTTCATACAGTCTGTGGCATGTGCTACAGTGAGTCCAGACTCTGATGTCAGGGACACCTCTTCCTGGACTACATCAATGACTATCTAATAAGGACAAGAAGCCAAGACACCTATGGGGGAGTCCACATTGGTTCATGGGACGAAACAGACATGCGCAGTATAGACCAGGAAGTCAAACCATCCAAGAGACCAATGGTATGCATGGTTTGCAAGCGTCAAACTTCCTGGAATGTACTGCGCATGTCTGTTTCCTCCCATGAACCAATGTGGACTCCCCCATAGGTGTCTTGGTTTCCTGTCCTTATTAGATAGTCATTGGACTACATGCTGTCTCAGTAAGACAGCCCCTCTCCCCCTATGACAAAGAAGTGCAATGCATCACATCACTTTGGGAATTGTAGTCCACAAGTAGTGTGGACGACACCGGAGCCACTGGCCTCACTTCTAAAATCTAAAACCACACATTACACGCATAAAGACTCCCCAGGAAAGCATTCTGTAGGTGTATTTTTTTTAAGCGTTAGCCCTTGGCAACCATTTATACCCAAGGAGTTGCAAGGCGACCCTTAGATGTAAAAAGGCCTTTAAACGGAACTTCACTGCCAGAATACACTGAAATCTCGCCAGAGGCATGGCGACACAGCCGGTGGTGCTGTCGCCTCGAGGCTAGAAGGTCCTGGTTCGATTCCCGCTGGAGATGTCATCATCAGTGCCCATACCCAGGGCAGAGTTTGCGAAAAGACCTTTCTGTATGGAGTTTGCATGCTCTGTAGACTCCTCACACATAGAATGATTACATTAGATTTTAGCCCCACGGACCCAAAACTAAAGATTTATTTATTTGGATTTGGGGAAACTAAACAGTCAAACATACAGATCAAAATGACCATTAATCATCTTACAACGTACAACATTGTTTGGACTTGGGCTAATTCACATGATGAATATTTTAACTCTTGAGGGTGTAAACATGAAACCAAATGGACCTGCAAGAGTTACACCTGGTTGACCAACTTTCCATCATTTAGCCTGAGGACCACCTGGAACACTCTCATGGACCACTGGTTGAAAACCCCTGCATTAGATAATTGACACTGGGTGAAGAATGGGTCGCAAAATTGTGAAGTGAAAGAACAAAAAAAAAAAAGAATGTGAAAACGTGTAAAACGGACACCCTTCTCCTAGGATTCTAGGATTCTGATTGGGCTGGGGGGGGAACAGAGCCTTCCAATGTACAATCCAAAAGCAACGTGAAAGGAAAAAATCACACCCATTTGAAGTGAGGGGCACTCTTATCGTCTTACAACATCGATTACAACATAATATTTGTTTAAGCAACAGGTGCTAATGTTTTTTTTTTGCCTCAAAACATAGATTTATATGTATCTTAATGTTTTCTTAAACAAACATTGAAGTCATATTTAGGGGCTCAAACATTCTCTGGCATGGAGAGCATGCAGTCTTCCGCAGAGTGTATGAACAGGGCTGAGAACTTGTTGAAACCCTCCCCACATCGCTGACAGTGGAAAGGTTCCAGTCCGCTGGGTAGACGCTTCTTTTTTTTCGGTGTCTGAGTGAAGCCGCCATATGCAGACCGTACGCTGTGGAGAGATTCTTCTCCCGCGGAGAGCTGCTTGGGTGAGTTCCGGGGACTTGCCTTGCTGGAAGGTTCTTCTCTGGCGTGTAGCTCTTTGTCCAAGTTCAGGGGACTTACCGTACTGGAAGGTTCTTCTCCAGCGCGTAGCTTTTTGTCCAAGTTCAGGGGACTTCGGGTTTCTGCTCCAGCAAGTAGCTTTTTGTCAGAATTCAGGGGACTTCCCTTACCGGAAGGTTCTTCTCCGGCGTGCAGCCTCCGGTGTGCGTTCAGGTGAGTCAACCTACTGAATGTCTGGTCACACATTGCGCAGGGAAAAACCCTTTCCCCGGCATGGACCCGCAGGTGTGCCTTGACGCTAGCCAAGTCCCCGAAACTCCTGTCGCACTGCTTGCAGCGGTACGGACTCTCCACCGTGTGGCAGAGGCGGTGCGTGGTCAGGTGGCTCAGCTCGTCGAAGCTTTCGTCGCAGTCCTTGCACCGGAACGCTTTTCCTTCGGCGTGGAGACGACGAGGGATTTTTTGCGGACTGCTCGTGTCGCAGTGAGTGGAGAGGACAGGTGGTTGCGTGTCTCTGCTAGGGCGGGCGCACTTGTGCGAGTTCAGTTCGTCTTCCCGACTGAAACACTCCTCACATTGTGAGCAGTGAAAAGGCGTTTCTTTCATCGGTTGTTTTTCACCACCTGGTTCATTGGAACTCTTCGCCGTCTGTTTGCAGGGGAGCGTTTTTTCTCCCGTCTGGACGCATGGGTGCTTGTCCCCGCCACACTTGCCACAGACGCGGGGTCCGGTGCCTGTCGGAGTCGCCTGGCGTGTCTCTGCGTCTCCCGTTTGAGCTGCTGCTTCTCCTGCTGGTTGAGTTCCTTCTCCTGGTTGACTTACTTCTCGAGGTTGAGGCACCTTTTGTGGCTGAGGCCCTTTCTGTGGTTTTGTCAATTCTTCCTGTGGACTAGGCACTTTCCGTAGCTTGGTTAATTCTTCCTGCGGATTTGGCACTTTCCGTGGCTTTGTTAATTCTTCTCGTGTCCGATGCAAAGCCTTGGTATCCGCGTTGCCACGTTTCTGTGGGGTTGCAGTGGCAGTACGTGCCTTCGTTGGCGGTTGGCGATAGTTACCCATTGTCATGTGTTCTACAAAGGAAGAGGAATATTAAGAAGCAGTATGGAGAGGATCTCCCACTAAGAAGTTTGACCTTTGAAATGGTCTATTGCAACCTCTTGTTTTAAGGTGTGTTAAGTGGTGACATGAGGTCATTAGTGACGTCAGGTAATTTGAACACAGAGTCACAACTAGTCAGCTGTGCAGTGATTGGTTTGATTGAAACTTGATTGGACTTTGTGTGTCTGTGTGTGTCTACTTGTGTGGTGTGTATATATACACCACGTATATGTAATAAGCAATGAATTGGCATTTTTTATCCTCTTTTTCTTCACTTCCTGAAAATATCTATAGTATCTATGACAACCATAGGAGCCGCAGTGGCCCTTTAAAAATCAGTCCTCCACATTTGACTCCACCTGGCAGTCCTCCCCCTTTTCCTTAATCAGAGGCAGCTCACTGAGGTTCTTCCTGATTGGCTAAGAAATACTCCCACCGGGACTATTTGTTAGCCAATGACAAAGCTTATATAGGGGATTTCTTTTGGAGGCCTCCTGCAGCCCATATAGGCGTCAAAAAGGCTAGATTTTCTTGGACACAATGTAATTAAAGGAAGACTTCATGAAAAACATAAAAACCAATGTAATTATTATTCCGACTGTAAAATTACATATAGGAGGTTAGACCCAAGGAGTTGCATGGCGACCCTTAGACCTTTAAAAGGGACTTAATTGCCAGAATACACTGAAATCACACCAGAGGGGCATGGTGACACAGCCGGTTCGCTCAAGGCTAGAAGGTCCTGGTTCGATTCCCGCAGGAAACGTCATCATCAGTGCCCATACCCAGGGCAGAGTTGGCGAAAAGACCTTTCTGCAAGGAGTTTTAACTAAACGTGCGTGTTCTTTTCAGGAGAGAGCCAGTGTGACGAGTCTACGTGTAACAACGGAGGAACCTGCTATGATGAAGGAGACTCCTTCAAATGCGTGTGTTCGGCTGGCTGGGACGGACCCTCCTGTAACATAGGTCAGTGTTATTTACTATACGTCATCACCACTCGTAGCCTGACTTCAGTCTGAATTGTCATTCCGTTTCACTTCATTATTCAGACTGAAGTCCCTCTCTACTACAGCAGTTTCTGGGATGGACGTGATCAAAGCAGCAGTCTTCACGGTGATTGGTTCATACCAACCCATATCAATATTGGGAAAGCAGACGACGTTGTTGTCATTATTATGCTAATGCCTTAGCATCTCAGAGTAATTAAATAAATTAAATTAATTACTCTAAGATTAGCATTAGCATAATAATGACGTTGCTAAATAAACAAACACAGCCGACGAGCGTTACTAGCATGTGAACAAATGCAGTAAAATATGTCGGATGATGATGTTTATAAAACCTAAAGCCTGACGCTTCTTTAAAGAATAATAAAGTGAAACGAAGTGAGTGACAGGGCTGTTGCCAATCAGGTGCTGGGCATGGATTTCCAACTGACAAATGGCCCCAAAGGCAAGGAAGCCAGTCCTTGAATCACAAAGAAAAAATAAGGTAGTATTTTTAAGGTGCTGATTCAGGGCTGAGCCAGGCTACACCACTCGGCAAATGTCTCATTGACTATTATCAGCGACACAAAAAAAGGCTATATGTTGAATTATTTTATTATGATAAAAATAATAGTTCTGCTCTGTCTGTCTGTGTATTTACCTCTTATGAAGATGGTGCTGGTTGGTATTTTCACTATTTTACTCTGTATAGATTGCTCAAATTCTACCCAAACCCAACCAGGCCCAACCGATGGGCCTGATCAGCTGAGATACGTCCAGCTGCAGACCTAGCCTAGGAGTGGACGTGCCTCACAGTTGATGTGATGACGTCACACATCAACCCACAGGCCCCTGTTGTTGTAGGCCTGAGGCCATGCTCTGCAGTCCGAGACGCAAAACCCTAGCCCCCCTCCAACCGTAACCCTAATCCTAAATGCTGGTTGAGCGTCAGGGATTTAGGCTTAGGGTTACGGTTGGAGGGGTCTAGGGGTTTTGCTACAAACATTGCTACACCCTTCTCTAAACCTACCCCTAAACCTAACCGCAAGCTAAGATGGCGCTGATAAGCAGCCTACTGGGAATTATCGCTGGATAACGGTAGAAGCGGGTGGGACACGGCGACAGCCAACAGCGTGTGACGTCATCACATCAACTGTGAGGCACCAGGGTCCACTCCTGGGCTAGGTCTGCAGCTGGAGCCTTTTGGATCAGTTAGGGCCCAGTTAGGGCTGGGCCTCAATTTTCAGGCCTGTTGAGAACTCTACTATGTACTGAATACATTACAGTGCTTGACACTAACACTTGCCCGCTTGCCCGGGGCAAGTAAAAAAAAATGGTGGGGCAAGTGAAGACTGCTACCTGGTTGCCCGATCGGGCAAGTGTGCAACTTAGTGCACTATAACACAACACTAGATGAATTTGTCTTGAAGGCAGTCATTGCACTCTGCCACTGTGTCTTATCCTGCTTTCTAGCTATCCACAATTCCAGGCTGGATTTGGGAAACAAAACAGGCAAATTAACATACAGATCAAAATGACCATTAATCTTCTACATTCTCTAGTTGTGTAGACCTAATTAAGATGATGAATTTTAACTCTTGAGAGTGTAAAAATGAAACCAAATGGACCCGCAAGGGTCCATTTGGTTCTCAAGAGTTACATCTGGTTAACCAACTTAACTGGGGACCACCTGGAACCTGGGGGGCAAGTGACCATGACCTGAGGGCAAGTAGAACCTGACTTGCACTTGCCCGGTGGGCAAGTGCCTCGGAGACCTTAGTGTCAACCCCTGACATTATTCGTGTGGCGTGTGTTTTGTAGGTGTGAACCGTACATGTCTGCCCAGTCCATGTGAAAACGGAGGAACCTGCGTGGATAGCGGAGACTCATTCACCTGCGTGTGCAAAGACGGCTGGGAAGGAACTACATGTACACACAGTGAGTACACATGTATACTAGGCCAGGGGTGCACACACTTTTTTGACTTGAGAGTTACTTTCAAAATGACTCTGTCTCAACAATGTCTCAACAAGATCTACTGTATTTTCCGCACTATTAGGCGCACCGGATTATAAGGCGCACCTTTTAAAACTGTTTTCATATATAAGGCGCACTGGATTATAAGGCGCAGAGAATAGAAGCTACTACAGTTAACACAGAATAGAAGCACCTGCAGTCAAACAATCCATATATAAGGCGCACTGGATTATAAGGCGCAGAGAATAGAAGCTACTACAGTTAACACAGAATAGAAGCACCTGCAGTCAAACAATCCATATATAAGGCGCACTGGATTATAAGGCGCAGAGAATAGAAGCTACTACAGTTAACACAGAATAGAAGCACCTGCAGTCAAACAATCCATATATAAGGCGCACTGGATTATAAGGCGCAGGGTGGATTTTTGAGAAAATTAAAGGCTTTTAGGTGCGCCTTATAGTCCGGAAAATACGGTACACATCCAATTTGTAGGGGGCCATTTCAAGGCCCCCTAGAAAGTTTGAGCTTTGAAATCGTAGTGATGGTGTTACTTACTGTTATAGTGTTTTAAGAATAATGCGCTTAAAATGAAAAATAGAGAATCGGAAGGTTTTCTCGTACTGTATATGCTACTGCTGACGTTTGAAAACAGTATTTGGGGTTTGAGTTGACAGTTTGTGATGTTGAGTTTAGCCCCTTGCACCCAAAACTAAGAACTTTCACATTTTTGTCCACAATTGTGAAAGAGAACTGGCAAAACATTGGTCAAAATAACAACAATTCTCCATTTTCTAATTGCATGGACTCTTGAGAGTGTTAAAATGAAACCAAATGGACCCGTAAGGGTCCATTTGGTTTCATTTTAACACTCTCAAGAGTTACAGATCTATGGGGACTGTCGTGATCTACCTGCATGGTCTGTGTGATCTACTGGTAGATCACGATCTACCTTTTGGGCACCCCTGTACTAGGCCTACCGCTAATGTAAATCTGAGGCCAGCTGAGGTGGTTCGGGCATCTGGTTAGGATGCCTCTTAAGCGTCTCCCTATAGGGAGGTCCTCGAGACACGTCCCACTGGGAGGAGACCCCGGGGCAGACCAAGGACCAGATGGACGGATTACGACTATCGTCTCTCTGGCCTTGGATCGTCTCGGGATCCCCCAGGAGGAGGTCACCAGAGCTCTCTGGTGGAGCTGTTGCCCCCGCGACCCGACCTCGGATAAGCGGATGAAGATGGATGGATGGATACCGCTAAATGTCCAGACCAATGTGTAGACCTACCCGTAGAGCGTACTAGTGTACTATCATATACATATGGTTTGGGGATTTATTGATTGGTTTCCAACAACAATATGCATAAATATTGTTGCTGCTGCTATTTACTGCTACTTTTACTATACAAATCTTTCTTTCTTTTTTTTTTTACTTTTATCAGATACCAATGACTGCAGCCCCCACCCATGGTGAGTTAACACACACACACACACACACACGCGCGCACGCACGCACACACACACACACACACACACACACACACACACACACACACACACAGGGAAATCCAAAATATTTATACTGTAGTATACATAGGCTACGTCATCCACTAGTCTCTGAACTGTATCTGTGTGTATGTGTGTGTGTGCGTGTGTGTGTATATGTGTGCGGTGTGTGTGTGCGTGTGTGTGTGTGTGTGTGTATATGCATGCGTGTGCGTAGCTACAACAGTGGAACATGTGTGGACGGGGATAACTGGTACAGATGTGAGTGTGCACCGGGCTTCACTGGACCAGACTGCAGGATCAGTGAGTACTGTACCACACACACACACACACACACACACACACACACACACACACACACACACACACACACACACACACACACACACACACACACACACACACACACACACACTAGTTACGCAGGCAGGCAGGCAGGCAGGCAGGCAGAGAGAGATAGATAGATAGATAGATAGATAGATAGATAGATAGATAGATAGATAGATAGATAGATAGATAGATAGATAGATAGATAGATAGCAATGATCAGTACACTCACACTACTACAAAATCACTATTATGGTGATTAAGTATATGGCCTTTGCTGCGTGAGAGACTGTGTGTCTCTTTCTCTGCATTTCTACACTTCTTTCGATCTGTCTGCCTGTCTGTCTGCCTGCCTGTCTGGCTCTCTGTCTCTAAGCCCTGTCATGCAGTGAGGTTTCAGTTGGTTAAGTCAGGACAGAGTGTGTGGGATTGCTGGACCACAGGAGAAGATCTGCAAGCGATGGGATCAGCTTAAGCTGATCACACTGAAAGTGCGGGTGTGTCGTATGTGTGCGTGCATGCGTGCGCGCGAGCGAGCGCGTGTGTGTGCGAGCTTTCTTCAGGAGCCCACACAGTGGAGAGAAGGCCATCAGCACAGTGTTGCCAACTGCCAAAATCCAAAATGCACTAGTGGCACTTCCAAAATTCACTAGAATGCGCTAGATGCTTGCCTGGAAGGGAATATGACCATTAAATGACCATTAATCTTCTACATTCTCTAGTTGTGTAGACTTGGGCTAATTCACATGATGAATATTTTAACTCTTTGTTACATCTGGTTACATCTGGTTAACCAACTATCCATCATTTAGCCTGGGGACCACTGGTTGAAAACCACTGTCATAGGAGGAAAAATGGTGAAAAATGAGGGATTTATCTCTGGCGCCTGTCAATCAATTTCACCCCAACTCGCCAGCCAAAAAGCACTAGATTTTCCGCCAGGAGTTTTTCACTAATTTTGGCACTAGGGGGATCTGAAAAAGCGCTAAATATAGCGACAAATGCGCCAAGTTGGCAACACTGCATCAGCATGATGGCTCAGAGTTACAGTTGCCGGTGAGATCTGGAAGGTTTGTGTCAATTTGTCCAGCGATGAGCAGATGGTAGATTGTCCGGTTTGTCTGGCCACTACGTAGTATGAAAGTAAGGCGCAACGCCAGTAAAGCATCTTGGATATATAATCGCACAATTTGCCCTTTACCATTTTATTTATCGAGTAGCGTTTCTTATATTTATTTGGGGATGACGTGTCACCTATGACATTGTATGTCTCCATATTTGGTCAAGGTTTGGTCACGTGGCTGATAAGCCAGACACGAATCAGCTGTTGGCAAAAAATAACTAGATCAAACTAGGCCATGGCCTACTTGTGCGTAAGTGGAGTGAGCTAATACTCATGACATTACTAATACTAATGACATTAGCTACGTCATCACTTAAACCAGCCAATCAGGACTACAGGACTGTAAAGCATCAATCAGTTGTTGTTGAAGTTGCAACAGACTCACAGCATGCATAAAGCTAAAGGTCTGACTCAGAGAGTTTTCTGTTTTCAATGATGAAATGCTGTTGGTTTAGTGATGACACAGCTGTAGTTAGTTAGTTAGTAGCAGTAGTAGTGTTTCAAATCATTTTAAATATAAGCACTTTAATTTGAAATGTATTGGGTTGTTTTGCATGCCATCGTGTTTGGTGGGGCAGCCTGGGCATTTAGGGGGGCATTGCCCCCCATGCCCATGCCTACTGTAGATCCGGCCCTGGCAGACCGCGGTGGCTGCATCCGCGCTCGTATGATAAGAGCTTGTAGGTCTGCTATTTTTTGTAAAATCCTTAAAGGTAGGGGAAGTGATTTGAAATTCATGGTGTAGTACCAGCCTGGTGCACTAGGGGCCCCCAAAAGTAGCTACACTATGTGAACCTGCTGCTCTCTCCTGATTGGAGGAGAATTGTGGTGACCTGGGGAACTTTTATTAGCTCCTCTGCTAACGTGGGGGAGGGGGAAACTCCATATGTGGTTTCCACACCTTATAATAGAGCATTTTAACAGAAAAAAAATATTTTTTGGGTGATATCTGACAAAAGTGAAATCACTTCCCCTACCTTTAAAACATGGTACAAATCGAAGTGAATGTTATTAACTCCAATCTTTGTTTCTGGGAGGGGGTCCCTCCATGGGATATTTTCAGATGGGGGGTCCTCCGCAGCCCGCCAAACACAGACAATTCTAGGCATGAAATATTCTGAGCATCACTAACACAGAAATATCGATTTTTCAGAAAAAGGAACTACAATCTAGGGCCAGAAACTAGATTCTAGTGTCAGAAAGTACAATCTAATGCCATAACAAAATGGGTTAACTTCATTGATTGCAGAATCAAATGGTTCCATATATACCGGAAACATTGACTTACTGTTCACAGTGAAATGAAATCCGCTGTGAGTTCAACCAACATGCCAAGTTTTTACGTTGGGCCGAGCCAAAACTTCTGCTGTTCTGTAATTTCAAGCGACCCGTTCTTCGGGCCAAAACATGGTGACCCAGTTTGACAGAACTGGCCTTGTTGTTGCCATCTTGATAGGGACTGATTGGATGTCAAGAATAAAAGACTATACTACCGGTACTTCTCTCCGTCACCAAAGACCAAAGAAGAATGACTCATGGCGGATTCATGGATGAGTGATACACCATGAACATTGTTGTTGTCAGGTTGTGTTTTTTTTTTTTTTTTTTTTGATGACGGATACTGCGTATCTTCTTCATCATTTTGCTTATGTTTTTGTTTAGTGCCCAAATATGTAGTATGCCAGCTTGTTCTGGAATTATGGAATTATCAGCAATTGAAAACAAAATAGTGTCACAATATTGGGAAGCAGCTCCACACTGTGAAACGCTCTACAGAGAAAACAACAATAGTGGCCAAGCCAGTCTACAACGTATACAGTATATTTTTTAGGGCAACGGGCACATGTGTAGTAGTGAGTAGCTAATACAGGGCTTGACACTAACACTTGCCCGCTTGCCCGGGGCAAGTAAAAAAAAATGGTGGGGCAAGTGAAGACTGCTACCTGGTTGCCCGATCGGGCAAGTGTGCAACATAGTGCACTATAACACAACACAAGATAAATTAGTCTTGAAGGCAGTCATTGCACTCTGCCTCTGTGTCTTTCCCTGCTTTCTAGCTATCCACAATTCCAGGCTGGATTTGGGAAACAAAACAGGCAAATTAACACATCAAAATGACCATTAATCTTCTACAATGTAGACCTGGGCTAATTAAGATGATGAATTTTAACTCTTGAGAGTGTAAAAATCTTTACGTTCTCAAGAGTTACATCTGGTTAACCAACTTAACTGGGGACCACCTGGAACCTGGGGGGCAAGTGACCATGACCTGAGGGCAAGTAGAACCTGACTTGCACTTGCCCGATGGGCAAGTGCCTCGGAGTGTCAACCCCTGAAATATACTCCCATTGTATGGTAGCAGCTGTGGGGGTGGGTTACAGGTCGTCTGTGCCAAAAATCCCCTCCATCAGGTGATGAAAATAGATTAAGGAGGCCGTGTGTTTTCTGTTTTGGTCTGGAGGCCTCCTTTAACTATGGTGTCCTAGCAGGGGTAGACATTAAGGGAAATTTGCCACTGGCCCTTCGGGCCAGTGGCTTTTAAGAATCACTGGCCCCACAACTGTAACCACTGGCCCAGGTAATCGATCCCCATAGTCTGCAAAAAAGACCACCATTTATTAATGCATTAAATGCATTCAAGTTAACAGCACTCTTTTCATGGGGGTCAAAACCAGTAGACCATTCAGCAAGCTGACCCATATACAATGCAGAATGCCTAAAATATTTTTTGTGCTAATAAAGAAAATATAAATAAAACTTAAACAATTACAAAACAACACCAACATATTGTGAAATAAAAATAATAATACAATATGTATATCAGGGGTGCCCAACCTTTTTTGACCCAAGATCAAAGACTAATACACTAATAATACACTAATTTACCACTGGAGGGCATTTACCACTGGCCCCATCGGGCCAGTATAGGGCGCCATCTGGTGGTCCGCACGTGTTTTCAAACCTGTTTCGGGCCATCGGGCCAATTATAATGTCGACCCCTGTCTAGTTTACCGAGGCACTGCTCTCTGTTGTTGATGAATGTGTTTACCTTACTGCAGCAGAGTACAAGTACCTCCAACACCTCCAAGAGATAATACTCATCAAATATATCTCAATTACATCAGCTTACATCAGTGGTTTTCAACCAGTGGTCCGGGGACCTTCAACCAGTGGTCTGGGCTCCTTGAGAGGGTTCCAGGTGGTCCCCAGCTAAGTGATGGAAAGCCAGTTAACCAGATGTAACTCTTTGAGAGTGTAAAAATCAAACCAAATGGACCCTTGCAGGTCCAATTGGTTTCATGTTTACACTCTCAAGAGTTAAAATATTCATCATGTGAATTAGCCCAAGTCTACACAACTAGAGAATGTAGAAGATTAATGGTCATTTTGATCTGTATGTTTGACTGTTTTGTTTCCGAAATCCAGCCTGGAATTGTAGACAAAACAAAAGGAATCTTTTTGGGGTCTGTGGGGCTAAAATGTCATCTAATGGTGGTCCCTGGCTGAAATGCTGAATAAATAGTGGGCCCTGGTAATAAAAAGGTTGAAAACCACTGCCTTATATCATCAACTTAATCAGCCAATCAAAGCTTTTAAAAAGCGGTCCGTCGACCAACCGCAAACCCAAAACAGTATCTGTGCTTGCTCTGTGCGTGCAAGTAATTATAATAATCATAATCATAATGAGGTCTTACTTTTTAAAGTGACATTGTGCTGTGGTTTTTGTCTCGCCAGACATCAACGAGTGCCAGTCGTCACCGTGTGCTGCCGGCTCCACCTGTGTGGATGAGATCAATGGATACCGCTGTGTGTGTGGCCCTGGGAGGACTGGACCGCACTGTCTGGAAGGTACACACACACACACACACACACACACACACACACACACACACACACACACACACACAGAGGACCGGACCTCACTGTCTGGAAGGTAGGGGAGGAAGATGTTGACTTTTCGTCTTTCTATAGAAAATGTTCAACTCCTGGTTGTTCAGTAGTCAGATCATTAGCGCCCTCTACTGGTCAACATTTCGGAATCTTCCAATCACAGCCCTCCTTGGTGTCAACTGTCAAGTGATTCTTTCTTCTAGACTTCCACACAAACTTTTCTGAAAACATGGCTGCTGCTGCTGCTGCTGAAACAAGGATGAACATTTTGAGTTGGGTGGCAGTTGGGGTGAAAATGATTCAATGCAAACTAAGGCTCCTTTTTCTGAGAGTGCACAAACGGAACCAAATGGTTCACATTTGTACACTCTCAGGAAAAAATGAAAATGGGTGGAATTCCCCTTTAACCCTTACTATCCCTTAGTGTACTGAACGCGTTTTGGTGTTCTAAGCATTATGTTTTAACTATTGAAAAATAGCAGATCTACAAGCTCATAGCGCGCCACCGAGTGGCGCGCTATGAGCTTGTATCTCTGCTATTTTTGAAAAATCGTGAAAACGTGGTGAAATCTTTGAATATTATGTTATTCAGAAACTAGATAGGACACAATGGGTGGAATTCCCCTTTAATGGGACGCGTTGCCTGTTGCCGTGTGTCTCATCACGTTGCCCGTTGACATTGCTAGTTGATATTGATCAACATATTGATAGTGTATCAGGGCCTTTACATTGTGGTCTGTTGTTTCCAGCAACAGGCAGGCCGTGTGTGGTGGACGGGATGCTGGCGACAGATGGAAGCAGATGGAATGAGGACTGTAACACATGCCACTGTCACAACGCCAGAGTCACCTGTACCAAGGTATCATCACACTGTGGAATTTACCTTACCGTATGACACTAGGTTTTCACCTGTGGTTAACTCTTATTTATTGCCATGCATGTGCATGATTATAGTTCTGTTGGTGTCACAGCAATGCTGCCAGGGTTATATAGAGCTCATAAGTGACCGCCTTTTATTAATAGCAGAGCTGTGGCCACCTGTGGGCAGGGTGGCAAACCCCGCTGGCACGGCCATAGCCAAATGTCTGGATTTTATGGTGATTATTAGCACACCGACCGCGATCGCGTGTTCGTCGTTTTCTGCTATATGCCACAGCTCAAGCCAGTGCAATCGGTAAAAAACCCTTATTTTGAAGCGCCAGATCTCCTAAACAGGATGTGCGATGACGTCATGCTGTTTCTGGTGTCTTGAGACTAACCTGTCCTCTGACGATCTGAGCAAAATGTTCCGGGTCAAAAGTCAGGAAGTGACATCTAGCCCTAGTGGATCTACCCATGCGCCCACGACATTCAGGGGGCGATTCTCAGGAGAGGCTTTTGAATGCATTGGATTGAATGGGTGCAAATGGGCCAAAAATTGTCCCATTCGCCCATTCTGTCCCAAATGAAAGTCAGCCACGGAATCTTTATCAGACGATGCACTCAGACTAATAGATGGATTAAAGAATGAAATCTACATTTTGTCGTGTTCTGCGCCTTCGTCGTGAACGGCAGGGTGGATGATGTAACTGAGGTGACATAGTACGCAATGAAGATCGTATTCGTATATCTAATATTATGATATAAGATTACTGGGGGCATGTAAAAGTGAGCAGGTGATGACGTAACCAATCTGGCTTCACTCTGAATAAGGCAGCCTGCTAAAAGCCTGAACTGTAACTCTGTCGTGTGGGAACCTCATATTCTTTCTTATTTCTCCTTTGTATTTTCCCTTGAGTGAACTAACACCATGTTCTCTTTTCCCTACATCCATCAATCTCCTCTTTGATCTTCCTTCCTTTTAGGCCAAGTGTGGCATTCATTTATGAAAAACAAAAACCTCAAAAGTTAAAATATGGAAAAAATGACAACAAATGGCTATAGCCCAGGGGTGCCCACACTTTTTTGACTTGAGAGCTACTTTCAAAATGACCGGCTCAACAAGATCTACGCATAAAAAAAATTTCAAGGCCCCCAAGAAAGTCTGAAATTGTGGTGATGGTGTTACTTACTGTTACAGTGTTTACGAATAATGCACTTATAAAAATGAAAAATGGAGGGGGAGAATTGGAAGGTTTTCTTGTATATGCTACTACTGACAGAGAACTGGCAAAACGTTGATCAAACCATTTAACGGTCTCAAGAGTTACAGATCTATACATTTTAGGGGACAGTCATGTGATCTACCTGCATGGCCTGTGTGATCTACTGGTAGATCACGATCTACCTTTTGGGCAGCCCTGCTATAGCCTAACCATGTTCTGTCCACGCCATGTGCTTGTGCTTGCGTTCCAGATGCGCTGCGGCCCCAGAAGCTGCACCCTGGCCTCTAAAAGCCGCGGGGGCGGCGGGGGGACAGAGTGTCCGGTGGGACAGAGGTGCGTGGCCGTAGGGGACGACCGCTGCTTCACCAAACCGTGTGTCAGCCAGGGAGAATGCACGGCCCTGACGCGCCACGCGCTGCCGCCTCCTCCGCTGCTACGCACACACCCCTGTCACCCAGAGACACCCTGCACCAACGTCACCTTCACCTTCAACAAGGACAGCTTGACCCAGGTCAGTGTGACCCAACAGGTTATGTGATGATAATCAAACGACGTCCGTTTGACTAACAAAGTCAAAGTCTCATTGTCACTACGTTAGGTTCAAGGTTCAAGGTTCAAGGTTTTTTATTTGTCACTCCAGTGTATGTCAGGACATATACAGGGATGAAATAGCGTTTCCATTTTCCACAGTGCAATAGACAAGACAGTGCAATAAGACAATAGTCAAGACAATAGACAGTGCAAAAGACAAAGTCGAGACAATATATAGACGAGACAAACAATAGTGCAGCAGACCAGTAAAGTGCAAACTGTACACCTAACTTGAGGTGAAGGTGCTAAGCTAACCAGGTGTGATAAAGTGGCAGTAGTGTGAAGCTAACAGACAGCTAGACAGGACATATATACAACTACTACGTTACCGCAGCGAAATTGGTTCTCCGCTTTTGACCCATCACTTGGAGCGGTGAGCTCCAAGGAGCGGTGAGCTGCGGCGTGCGCCACGCTCGGGAATCATTAGCTGGTTTTGACTCCCAATCCATCCCTTTTGATGCTGAGTGCCAAGCAGGGAGGCATTGTAGGGAGGCACTTACAGGGTGACTTCTACCATTGTTGACTTCCTCGCTAACGCTGAGAATGCAGATTTTTTTTTTCCCATACTTAGTCTGTGTCTCAGAGGAGGGCTGTGGTCACTGCATGTTTGGACTGTCCATCCTGTACAGTCCAAACATATGAAAGCAAAATAAATCTTTAGTTTGGGGGCTGTCAGGCTAAAATGTCCTCAAATGGTGGTCCGTGGCTCAAATGCTGAATGAATAGTGGGCCCTGGTATCAAAAAAGGTTGAAAACCACTGCGGTATAGTGTTAACACGCCATGTTTTCATGTCTTCAGGGTGTGACGGTGGAGCAGGTGTGCTAACGTGTTGTGTTGTTGTCTTCAGGGTGTGACGGTGGAGCAGGTGTGTTAACGTGTTGTGTTGTTGTCTTCAGGGTGTGACGGTGGAGCAGGTGTGTTAACACGCCATGTTCTTGTCTTCAGGGTGTGACGGTGGAGCAGGTGTGCAGGGAGCTGAGGAAGCTGTCCCCCGTGAGGAACATGTCCTCTGAGCTGTCCGTCTCCATGTCCTGTCAGCTGTCCCTCAGCGCCGCCAACCAGATCCACGTCACCATCGTACGTCCTGCTGCACTCCTTGACAAGCTTGTTCTAATGCAGGGGTCGGCAACCCAAGATGTTGAAAGAGCCATTTTCGACCCAAAATTAAATTCAAAAAATGTGTGCAGATGTGAACCAAATGGACCTTGGCGGGTCCATTTGGTTCACATCTGCACACTCTCAGAAAAAAGGTCCTCAAAGAAAAATCATTAACATTAGGCCAGTAATTTTAGCTCATGTTTTACCTAAAATTGGAATAAATTGTAACATGGGATTTTTCTTCACAGATCATTTCTTTGAGGTCTCCAGAACAACATATTAAAAGTCCCGAAAAATCCCAGTTGCGCAAATATGTTTAATTTCATAAAGTAATAGAATACATAGGCTCCAATGGAGTGATAGCCCCGCCCCCTCCTATACAAACCCATTATAACTTAAAACTCCATTTTAACCATGATGGATTATTCAAAAACAACCCATCTTTTTTCTGGTGACTGATATTGTCCTCCTAATACGTGAGAGGACAGTGGAATTTCATTCGCAGGTTTCAGTTATTTTTAAAATATTGTTTTGGAAAATGTAGCTGCCTCCATATCTGGCTATGCCCACCCAAATGAATATTAAAATAAATAAATAAATGAAACCTGTAAATGAAATTCCACTGCCCTCTCACATATTAGGAGGACTATATCAGTCACCAGAAAAAGGTGAGGGCAGTGGAATTTCATTTACAGGTTTCATTTATTTATTTTTTGTAATATTCATTTGGATGGGCATAGCCAGATATGGAGGCAGCTACATTTTCCAAAACAATATTTTAAAGATAACTGAAACTTGTGAATGGAATTCCATGGTCCTCTCACGTATTAGGAGGACAATATCAGTCACCAGAAAAAAGATGGGTTGTTTTTGAATAATCCATCATGGTTAAAATGGAGTTTTAAGTTATAATGGGTTTGTATAGGAGGGGCGGGGCTATCACTCCATTGGAGCCTATGTATTCTATTACTTTATGATATTAAACATATTTGCGCAACTGGGATTTTTCGGGACTTTTAATATGTTGTTCTGGAGACCTCAAAGAAATGATCTGTGAAGAAAAATCCCATGTTACAATTTATTCCACTTGAAAATCATTTTGCCTGGACTATAAGGTGAAACACAAGCTTTCTTCAGAAATGGAGTTTCTAAAAAAAATAAAAAATAAACGAGTTTTACAGAACTCCATCTCTCAACATCTCTAAGGTATATTAATGACATAGTAAACTGAGTAAACCTTTGAAAATGGGTGGTTCAGATTGAAAGCTCCACCTCTGATAACTGCTGGGCTTTTTTTTAACTGCTGGGCTTTTTTTTGGCATGGCCAAGTGCTACTTTAACTGGCAACTGTCAGACAGCGCAACGCGTTTTGGGTGACTGAAATGTTTATATTTTGGTGTGGATCACCCCAGTGTGTGTATGTAATAATGCTACAGCCACTGAGCCACTAGTTCTGTGTTCTGGAGCCGCATGTGGCTCAGGAGCCGCAGGTTGCTGACCCCTGTTCTAATGCATGATAGAGCAGTCTAGTTATAGTTGACTGAATACTACCAGTAAGACGTACTGTACTGGCCATGTATGGAGCAGGTCTTAAGTACAGAATGGGGCTGTGATGTGTTGTTCAAATTCACCTATTTCCATCGCTCAAATTCAATTGTTGCTTTATATTGTCTTTCCGCTGTGCCAATAGTGTGTTGACACTCACTTTCACTTTTGATTCAGCTGTAGTCTGTAGTCTTCTGTTGCCTAGTGCGAGTTTATGCACATTTGTGCGCGCACACACACACACACACACACACACACACACACACACACACACACACACACACACACACGCGCACACACCAATTATCTTACAACATCAATGTTGCGATAGCGATGGGTGATAATGATTCAATCAAAACAAAGATTTATTGAAAGCAATCAACAGGGAAGGATTATCCAACGGGCACGTTGGGCCCAGGCCCAGGGGCCCCTGAGCTAGGGGGGCCGCATGAGCTTGAGTGTCCGTGTGATTGCAAAGAGGCTCAAGCTCAGGGCCCACCCAAAAAAGGGGTAAAAGTGAATAATAATGGTGCACACGGTCCATTAACAATGGGTTTACTAGTTTTGTGTCATTAAAATAGCCCCAATAGTCCTAAACCATCATGCCGCCGCGCCGGGCAGAAAAATCCTCCGGTGTAGGCCCTTCATTTCATAATCCGCCTATGGCAATCAATAAAACTGTATGTAAAAAAACATTGCATTAAGGTCTTTTTGGTTTTGTTGCAGTGGACAGAGGAGCAGAGGCGAGGCAGGGCCCTGGTGAAGGACATCAGTGAGAAGCTGATTGACCTGGTCAGCAGGAGGAACACCAACAGCACCATCATCAACGCCATCGCAGAGGTCCGAGTCCAGAGGAGACAAACACACAACCCCAACGGTAAGAACAGAGAACCAAAAGAATAACTCTGTAAAGCAGAGGTTTTCAACCAGCAGTCCGGGGACCACCAGTGGGACCTTGAGAGGCTTCCATGTGGTCCCCAGCTAAGTTTGTTAAAGGGGAAATCCACCCATTTTCAAAATTTTCAAAAGGGGTCTGAAAGAAAAATCATTGACATGGTGAAATACATCTTGATGATGTCATCAGATGTATTTCACTATATACAGAATTGGGGGAACTTTTGTCATGTCCACCCAGCACCTCTAGGGTATACTAATGACATATTAGAATGTTGAAAATGGGTGGACTTCCCCTTTAACCAGATGGAAAGTTGGTTATCCATATGTACGGTAACTTTGATCTTGCGTCTCGCGCTTCACGCCTGCACTGAAGCTCTGCTGTCAATGCAAGTGGATGAGAGAGAGGGTGAGAGTGGTTTGTATGGAACTATTTTAGTTCATGTTAGCTCCAAACATGCACTTTTCAGCCCATAGCCCATAGTCATTGGACGGGCAACGAGGACTGTTGCTACTGTCTCTCATTATAGATACTCGGTGTCAGTATACTCCACTGATCTTGATGACGTAACTGCGTCCCAGAAGTGGTGAGTTCACCTCATGGCACGCTCTGCTTGCACATCAGTAGACCACACATGGCATACTAATATAGCAGTTATTACGTAATATAGTAAAGCCCCGGATGTAACATTTAACAGGTGGGGGGGGGGGGGGGGGGGGGGGGGTCAAAAATGGTATGGGGGCGGCTTCATCAGCGGCATTCAAGTAAGTAGGCAAATAAAGCATCAATAATAACATCAGTTGTTGTTGAAGTTCCAACAGACACGCAGCATGCATGAAGCTAAAGGTCTGACTCAGAGAGTTTTCTGTTTTCAATGATGAAATGCTGTTGGTTTAGTGGTGACACAACTGTAGTTACTGTAGTTAGTAGCAGTAGTAGTGTTTCAAATCATTTTTATTATAAGCACTTTATTTTGAAATATCTTGCCATCATGTTTGGTGGGGCAGTCAGGGCATTTAGTGCCCATGCCTTGATCCGGCCCTGATTCAGTACTTACTTTAGCAAACAAAACGTCACATATTGCCCCTTTTTAAACCAGTACTGTTTCCTTGCGGTCTCCAACAGACTACCTGGTACCGCTGCTGGTGTCCATGGTGCTGGTGGTGTGGGCGCTGGCGGTGGCCGTGGTGCTGCTGTGGTGCGTGCGGAGGCGGAGGAAGCAGAGCGCCCACGCCGGGGTCAGCGCTCAGAGCGCCGCCGGCCCCGCCCCCACCACCACCACCACCACCACCACCAACACGGACGACAACCACACGGAACGGAACAACGCCAGAGAACAACACCTCAACCAGATCAGAAACCACCTGGAGAAGAACCCCGCCTCCAACGGCCTCACACGCAAGGTGTGTTTTGCTTTTTTGTGTGTTTTGACGTTTTGGTGTTTTATCCGTTGAAAAATAGCAGATCAACAAGCTCATTTTGCGCCACCGAGTGGCGCGACATGAGCTTGTTGTTCTGCTATTTTTGAAAAATTGTGAAAATGTGCTGCAAATCTCTGAATACATTATTTTGGAAGCAAACATTTTATCTCAATTTTTCGCTTCTGGGGAACCCCGAGAACAACATGTTTTCAGATGTGGGTCTGCAGCCAAATATGGATAATTCTGGCTAGAAATATGTTAGCATCACTGACACAGGAGCACAGATTTTTCAGAAAAACTAGAATCTAGTGTCAGAAACTATAGAATCTAGTGTCAAAAACTCGATTCTAGCGTCAGAAAGTAGATTCTAGTGTCAAAAAGGAGATCCTAGCATCAGAATTTAGTGTCAATAACTTGAATCTAGTGTCGGAAACTACTGTAGAATCTAGCGTCAAAAGCTAGAATGTTGCTGCAGCTATAATCTGGTGTCAGGAACTACTGTATAATCTGATGTCAGAAAGTCGAATCGAGGGTCAGGACACAATGGGTTAAGAAAGTCTTTGCTTACCCATTGTGTCCCGTCTAGATTTCTAGTTTCTGAATAACATAATATTCAAAAAGATTTGCACCACGTTTTCACGATTTTTCAAAAAATAGCAGAGATACAAGCTCATAGCGCGCCACTCGGTGGCGCGCTATGAGCTTGTAGATCTGCTATTTTTCAATAGTTAAAACATAATGCCTAGAACACCAAAACGCGTTCAGGACACTAAGGGTTAAGAAAGTCTTTGCTTACCCATTGTGTCCCGTCTAGATTTCTAGTTTCTGAATAACATAATATTCAAAAAGATTTGCACCACGTTTTCACGATTTTTCAAAAAATAGCAGAGATACAAGCTCATAGCGCGCCACTCGGTGGCGCGCTATGAGCTTGTAGATCTGCTATTTTTCAATAGTTAAAACTAGGGCTGTTGAATGATTAAAAATTTTAATCAAATTAATCACAGCTTCAAAATTAATTTAATCATGATTAATCACCAATCGAACTATGTCCAAAATATGCATGTTTTCCTGTACAGGATTCCAACATTTAAAAAAGAAACAGAATCTGTGGGAAAAAATAACCATTTATCTTTACAATATTTATCAAAATAGTTGATCTACAAGCCCTCAATGCTTGTAGATCCTCCAGCTATACTCTATGGCTCTGGTTACAGGGAGACACACAGCTATATGTCTCCGTAAAACCGTGCTCTACCCATTTCTTTCAGTGAGAAAATGCTCAGTGGGTTGAGTCAGTGTGCACATGAGTTAATTGCGTTAAAATTTTTAATCAGATTAATCAACAAAATTAATTTAATCCCATTAATTAACTATTTTCAACAGCCTTAGTTAAAACATAATGCTTAGAACACCGAAACGCGTTCACTACTTTTTTTGTGTGTTTTGACTTTTTTATACTTTAAGAAAGTCTTTGCTTTTGTTTAAACCATTCTGAACTGGGAAAATATACAAAGATTTTCACCATTTTCAAAAATATCAGACCTACAAGCTCATAGCACGCCACCACAAAAGAAAAAAATAAGTCGTATCTGAATGAAGTGAAATCACTGACTATAACTTTAAGCTTGAAAAAGCTGTGTTATTTGTTTTTAATGTCGCAGACCTAATAGGGTATTTGAAATGAAAATAATAATAATACATTGTAATAAATACAAAATTGACCTTTCTATCTGTGTCCCTATTTTGGGTAATTGGTCATACTCTCCGGGGAAAAGTGGAAACCTTCAAAACCAAAACTTTTTCAGTATTTCTTAAAAAAAAAGGAAAATTAGTGCTATACAAGCTCAAGGTTTAGGAGGTTTTTACCTGAAATTGGTCCAAGTATTAGTATAGTTTTTTTTTTTATAGTACCTTTCTATTTATCATTTTAGCTAGTTTTGTAAGCACACCTACAAGCTTGGTCAGTTATTGAACTTTGTTGTAAATCCTTGTTTATATCTGTAGTACTGACTATGCTATAAAATCTTTGCCCCTCACAGTGCAAAGACGACCCCCACCAGTACGGCCACCACCCCCCACTCCTCCACCACCACCACCACCACTACGACGACAAGAACGCCATCAACGGCAAGACCAGGACCAACGGCGGCGTGTCGGAGGCGGGCTGCGGCGGCCTGTGTGCCGGAGACGAGGCGACGCTCGACGGCAGACTGAAGACGTCGCGTTTCGCCAAACCGCCGCCGCCGGCGTACATGCTGGTGGAGAGGGACGAACTGACGGGGAAACACCACCGCGAGTGGACCAACAAACAGAACAACAGAGAGGTGGAGTCAGCGCAGGGACTACATCGCCGCATGGAATACATCGTTTAGCACCGACCAAGAAGAAGTGGAAAAATGGGGTTCCCGTTTCCCAGCCCCCTCCTCCTTCTCCTCCTCCCCCAATCGCACAAACGCTGGAGCCGTACCTATTCTGGGGGGGGATGGCGAAAAACGCGGTGTGTCTTCAAGCTCGATCTGAGGTTGACGGTGAAGTTTTTTTTTTCTTTTTTAATGTAAAGCCAAAAAACGCGACCAAGGCGATAAGCCCACTATCCCTATCCCTGAGGGACTCTATCAGGGGTTTAAGCGGTACAAACAATGGAGACAACAACGGAGGGAAGCAGACGGCAAACCGAGGGCAACCCCCAAACCCCCAATCCGAAAAATGTTAGAAAAAGAAATATTATTCCCCATGCTTAGTCTGTTTGACCAGCTGGCAGACACTATTGGATACTGTGGTTGTCGCCGCACACCCATGATGCTTTGCAAGAGAGAGTTGAAGGAGGATCTGTGAGATCTGCATGGAGTACAGAGCCATCTAGTAGAAGAGTTGCGACATTGAGGGGTCAGAAAACAGCCTGGTCACGTGGTTCATGTACTCGCACGAGCCCATAGGCTTCAATGCATTCAGTAACTTCCGGCTGTCACTACTCATGTCACTATCCAACAGAAGTCTATGTAGATGGACTGGCCCCATGAAGTGAACCAATCTGGCGTAACTCTGTCTATTTCCAAGGCTCTGATGGAGTACGGACGTGCGCATCGGAGCGCCCCGAGAGCTGTTCCCGTGAGCTTTGTTGCAACGTGGTGTCCATGTCGATCTGCGACGAGCTCCGCGTCGAAAGAAGCTAAGCCACTAAGGAAATGAATCGTATTATTTATTTTTACTTATTTTTTTTTTATCCGTGTCCGCCAGCAGTTTCTGCCGACATGAAGAATTTCGTTTTTTTTTTTTTTTCGATGTAGAATGTGGTTGTACAAACGTGTAAATATCTTGTTTTTGTTATTGTTTTAATAAGTGTATATTTGATTCATTTAACTTAATTACTCAAGAGCCTTAAAGATACCATTCCTTTTTGTTTTATTTATACTTGTTTAGATTTGAAGGGATGTCGGCTTTGTAAGCTCATCACATCCTCGTTTTTTTGTGTGTGTGTCGATGTTCATGAGAATATTATTTCATGTATGTTTGGTTCAAAAGCCAAAAGTGTTCTTCAAAGAATAGTTAATTTTTAACAACTGTAATGGGCATTTTTGTTGCCCGGCGAAAAACGTTTTTGTACATTAAAGTGCATTGTTTTTGTACCATTTTGTTGGTATAGTTTTTGCCAGGAGTTATGTATGTTTTGTAAGTATGTATGTAAATTGGGGGGGTGATATTGCTGCTGTAGGGTTGTTGTTTGTTTTTTATCTTTAACCCCATGAACCCTGTCATGTCATGTCACGATAGACGAAAATACACGCAAGCCCACAGTGCTGCTGTTTTCACTATTTGACATTGGATAAAATGAAGTATATAGGGTGTAGGATAGGTGACTGAACTGATACAGTGGCAGACATATTGCTTGTCACTGTGATTAAACGTGCTGTATGTGACATTCTTTGCAAAGTTAAGTCTCTATATATTCTTCTAGTGCAGTGGTTTTCAACCTTTTTGATATTAGGGCCCACTATTTATTCAGAATTTGAGCCACGGACCACCATTTGATGACATTTTAGCCCCACAGACCCCAAAACTCAAAACTGAAGATTTATTTTTGCTTTTGTCTACATTTCCAGGCTGGATTTTGGGAAACAAAACAATCAAACATAACAGATCAAAGTGACCATTCATCTTCTACATTCTCTAGCTGTGTAGACTTGGGATAATTCAGGTGAATGATGAATATTTTAATTCTTGAGTTATACCTGGTTAACCAACTTTCCTATCATTTAGCCTGGGGACCACCTGGAACTCTCTCAGGGACCACTGGTGGTCCCCGGATCACTGGTTGAAAACCACTGTTCTAGTAGGGTGCAGAGCAGCGGCTCTCCAACTGTGTCATGTCAAGGAGTCCTTTGTGCCAGGGACCACCAGCAGATTAGTTAAACTAATGTTTGCTTTTAATGTTTATATTCAAAGATTTGCACACATTTTCGCGACTTTTCATAAACAGTAGGTCTCCCAGTACAAGCTCACGGCACAAAGTGTCACACTATGAACTTGTATTATCTGCCATTTTGTTTAAGTTCAGTTCACTTTCTGTTAACCAAAGGCCTTAATGATATTATGATAGCAGAAATATAGAGAGCTGCTTAACAACTTACTTTAACAAAGAATATCACTTACTACATGTTTTTAATTGTTTTAAGGGAACAATGATTTTTGTAGTTTAAGAATGTGGATGGGCTGTAGTTGGCAGATAGTCGGCCAACCTTGTTGTTTTTGATGACAAGGAAATACTTGAAGAGCGCGTCCAATGAGAACACTGTATGGAGCTGTAGTGTCCCATGACACCTTCCCTCTTCTACACAATGACTATCTAATAAGGACAAGAAGCCAAGACACCTATGGGGGAGTCCACATTGGTTCGTGGGAGGAAACAGACATGCGCAGTACAGACCAAGGACTATCTAATAAGGACAGGAAGCCAAGACATGGCTTCCTGTCCTCATGGGAGGAAACAGACATGCGCAGTACAGACCAGGAAGTTTGACGCTTGGCAAACCATCCAAGAGACCAATGGCATGCATGGTTTGCAAGAGTCAAACTTCCTGGAATGCACTGGCATGTCTGTTTCCTCCCATGAACCAATGTGGACTCCCCCGTGGGTGCCTTCGCGACATCTCCTTTTTTAATTCTCCTTGGTACAGACCAGGAAGTTAAACCATCCAAGAGACCAATGGCATGCATGGTTTGCAAGCGTCAAACTTCCTGGAATGTACTGAGCATGTCTGTTTCCTCCCATGAACCAATGTGGACTCCCCCACAGGTGTCTTGGCTTCCTGTCCTTATTAGATAGTCATTGCTTCTACACAGGATAATATAAGAACTGTGAGGTTGTGAAGTGGAGAAACAAACCTGATGGACTGATTTGTTTTTTTTCCCTTCAGTTATTCTTGTCCACTCTGAGTTACCGCAGGGGAGAAGAACGAACGGCAAGAAGAAAGAATTTACTTGTTTTGTTTCCATGAGTGTTTTTTTTTTTTTTTTCGAACTTGAGAAATAAAAGTTTGTTCCTGGCAGCAGTGTCTTAGTTGTCATTTCTTGTTTTGGTTTATTAAATGTTTTGTGTGCACGTGTGTGCACACACATGCAAATGCACACGCACACACGCACAGGGTAGACTAGGTTTTATGGACTAGTATACTGTGCGTGCGTATTTGCGTGCATTGCGTGCACGTTTCAAAGCAACACTGTGCCACGACATTAATCCAACCCAAGAAACATGAGTCTGTCTTTGTCCTCAGAAGAGCTGTTGAGTCCAGGGGCGGATAGAACATTTCCCAATTGGGGGGGGGCACCTTCAACGCCCGTGGCGCAAAGCCGCCCCCTTAACATTTTCAGTTATAAGGACTTATACTGGCCAAGTAAAGCATCAATAATAACATCAGTTGTTGTTGAAGTTGCAACAGATACGCAGCATGCATAAAGCTAAAGGTCTGACTCAGAGAGTTTTCTGTTTTCAATGATGAAATGCTGTTGGTTTAGTGGTGACACAGCTGTAGTAGTGTTTCAACTCATTTTAATTATAAGCACTTTAATTTGAAATATTGTGGGTTGTTTTGCATGCCATTATGTTTGGTGGGGCAGTCAAGGCATTTAGGGGGGCATTGCCCCCCCATGCCCATGCCTAGATCCGCACCCCGGTTGAGTCTGAAGAGCTTTGTTTCAACAAGGACCCCCACATTGATACATTAGGTCAGTGAGGCCTCAGAATCCCAAGTGAGCATTTCATTTCTCATGCAATCTTTCAAAAAAAGATTACGGGTTGGATATTTCTGAATAGCCAAAACATTAAATTTCGGGTTTCGTTTTTTTCATCCCTGGGGGTGCCCGGGACGGGACCCCACTTTGAGAACCACTAAAAGTGGTTCAAAGCAACATCATGTTTAGCTGGGAATGAATTGTAAAAGTCCAGTCATGAATTGATAGTGTTTGAAATAGACACTCTTGCTTTCCAAGGTGTGATTTTTGGGCCCTAAGGATGAATACAAAATGAATATCAACATCCTTTGGAGACACTGTGGGAAAAGGAGTCAGGAGAAAAACGCATGATGCACACTGCTTGTGTGTGTGTGTGTGTGTGTGTGTGTGTGTGTGTGTGTGTGTGTGTGTGTGTGTGTGTGTGTGTGTGTGTGTGTGTGTGTGTGTGCGTGCGTGCGCGTGCGTGCGTGTGTGTGTACGTGCGTGCAAGAGAGAGAGAGGAACAGGCAGAGAATGTTGCAAGCTTGTATATGAGCTGTTTTTTATATGTACAGCAAGGAACATCTTTCAAATCTAAAATGAATGGGGTTAGGGGCGTTTTTGCCATTAGGCAGACTAGGCAGTTGCCTGGGGCGCCGTTGAGGGGGCACCAGAACAACCACCAGACATGCTATAATGAGCCTCATATGGATAAATACATTATACTTGTCCTGTATAACTAGAATTGAAGATTTAAAACACATAATACGTTCTTTAGTTTAAAAAATGTTCATAATTTTATCCCTTGGGGTGCCATTTTACTGTGCCCTGTCATATGTATAACATCACAAGAGATCTTGCCTGGGACTCCAAATTGCTTAGAAACGCCACTGAATGGGGTCTATAGGGAGCCTATTGACTCATAAGTCAGTGTTTGTTTGTGACTTTCAAGTGGCCCTGATCCAGAAAGGACGGAGGAAAAAAACCCTGTTATCTACAGGAGACACTGAGCTCATTCCTGAAGGGATCAGTGAAGGTTCAGCTTATCTCCCAACATAACCTCCTGCTTTGGTTCTGACTCTGGTAATGACTCACATCTGCTGTTCACGTTGATCTGCACATTTCTGTGGCCCTGCTCGTTCTTATGTCTTTTTGCTGCAGGCCCTGATGTAACATTTCCCAATTGGGGGGCAGGCGAAAATGGTATGAGCCGAGGGCGGCTTCATCGCCCATGACGCTTCACGCCATTGGCGATGAAGCCGCATCCATACCATTTTCATTTAAATTCTTTAGTTCTGTGAGCCACAAGATTTATATCTTGTACAGGATTTATACAATATTAGGCAAGTACTGTAAGCATCAATAATAACATCAGTTGTTGTTGAAGTTGCAACAGACATAAAGCTAAAGGTCTGACCTAGAGATAGCAGTTAGCAGCAGCAGATGCCCATGCCTAGATCCGTCCCTGCTTTGCTGTCTGTTGGCAGAAACTTCTTAACTCCATATTCTCCATATTCTAAATAAAATGACAGTCACATGAAAGCATCAGAATTAGCAGAACCAAAATGCATTTTGAGCTTGTGGATACTTTTGTTGGTTTTGAGAATCCTGAAGGGGAGCCTGCTGGCCTAGTGGTCCAGGCGCATGCCATGCCACAAGTCCTCTTCATGATGACCTTTGCTGCTCGGATCTCCCCCTCCCACTTTCCTGTCTAGTTCAGTAACTACTATGAATAAAGCCAAAAATATATATTTAGGAATAATAATAACTAGAGCGATGCAATTTTGGGAAAATTGCAAAGTGTGGTTGCGCTATGGCAATCCTATTGGCTAGCTGCTAGCCAATATGAGGGGGCAAGGCAACCAGACTTTTGTTATCTAGGCAATTTTCCGATTCAGGTGATGGAATGTAATGGTGGCGTAATTAAAAGTGTTGTCATGAGTATTATCTCCTGGAGGTGAAAAAAAGCTTACTCTAGAAACAAGAAAGTGGCACAATAACAATAGTCTGGTAACCGCACTGATAAACTAGATCTGTCTCCACCAGCTCAGGTCCGTTACCCAGTGAGAGCAACAGTCACCCTCACAGGGTGACTGTTACGTCACAATGTGAGGGTGACGTAACTGGTGGTTCACTGGTCACCGGTCACTGGTGAGTGGTGACTCACCAGTATTATATTATATTGTGAGTCACCACCAGTATGGTGGCGACTAAGTTTTACCCCTGCAGGCAACTGTTACGTCACCTTGTGAGGGTGACGTAACAGTTGCATGGACACTGGACAGACATGGGCACGGACAGGGGATAGAACATAGTCACCACCATACTGGTGGAGACAAAAAGTGTCACGATAACAAATAGTGTGTGGTTGCATCTGGCAAAAAGGTTAGCCTACTCTAGAGACAAGAATAAAGTGGCACAATAACATTAGTGTGGTTGCATCTGGCAAAAGATTGGCCTACTCTAGAAACAAGAATAATGTGGCACAATATAGTCTGGTTGTGTATTGCAACCCCACACTAATAACTTAATTGAATTCTGAAAAAGAGATGATATACACTACAGTATCATATTCTACCACAATGTAGAAAAGGTTACTGTACAATTCAGGGGTAGCAAATCCAGGTCATCCGCCCCCTACAGGTCTCGAGCGGGCGCACACTCCGACAAACTCGACTATATTATTCCAGTAGCGTCTAGCAGCCAGCTGCACGCAGCCTCGCAGTGGTGAATGGGGGAGCATTCTTTCTCAAGGTATCTTTTCGTATATTATTTTAGCATGTTTCATTGAAACCCTTCTTTATATGTATACTAGGGTTGCCAACTCTGAGATCTTGGAATAAGGAACACTTCTACGACCACGCGGCGAAGCAGCGCGGTTATTAGGTTAGGAAAGTCTGCGGTTTTCTGGTGGAGCTGTTGCCCCTGTGACCCAACTACGGATAAGCGGTTAAAGATGGAGGGATGATTTCACATACCATATTACCATTTGGGGTCAGTTAAGGACTGTTTACTGTGGTCAGTAAGTAAGAATAGGCCAGTAGGCCTATTGTGCTGTATAATTGTTAATCAATTATGAACAAGTATAGTCCATTCTCTTTATAAGATTAAGAATCCCGATTTTAAAGAAGTTTTTTTTTTTTTTAATGGGCACAATTTGTATTGAATACGCACACATTTATTAGACTTTACTAATAAATCGTCAACCATATTAGCCTACTGAAATAGCCTGGCTATAGGCATATATACCCACATCAGCAGCTTTAGGCAGGAAAAAATAAATAGTAGGCTACTTAACATTTGTAAAAAGATATAAACATACCAAATCGATCTCTGGGTGCAGTTTCATTCAGGAAAACTGAGTCTGTGACGGTTGTTGTGGGGGGTTTGCATAACTCTCTTACTATTATGGCTCTGGGAGTTTGTGGAACTCTCTTACTCTATGGCTCTGGGCACGGCAGGATTGGCACACAGAGCAGCAGCGAAGCGATACCAGCGCACCACGCACACACACATGCAGATCTGCAGCCACGGGGAGGTTTTGGTTTGGTTTCTGCCACACCAGCAGACAGCGGCTCCAGGCTTGAAGCTGCCCCGCTGGTGGCCAAGTTTGGTACTGCAGGCGGGTGGAATTCATGCACGAACGCCCCGAGAGCACGCACGCTCGTTTGCTTTGTGCACGCGGACAGGGCAGTTTGTATTTAAGTTGTTTTCTGAATAAACCCGCGGTCCTCACGTCATATACTACCTCTCAAAACACAACGGATGTATTATATGACAGATAATAAGCTCAATGCACACCCACAAGCTTGTTTTTGATGCCTTTTGATGTTTTTTTTCCTTTGCTCGTGCGCGACGGCGCTCGTTCATGGTTCCCATAATCCCTTGCGTCGGGCGCGTTCATGGAGAAATACTTCCGCATTGGGGCACCAAATTTTGGTGCCCCAATGCGGAAATAGGCGCACTTCCGGCGGTCTTCCGGGTGCTTCAAAGCGCCAATGAGCAACTTGTATTGAAATGAATAACAAGGGGGCGGGGCTATCGCTCCTGTCCGGCCTCTGTATTTTATTACTCTATGGTTTCTGATCGTGAGAAGTCCTGTGTGCACTCGCCAGTGTCGCCACAGAGCAATTGTGCTGTATTAAATATATCTCCGGTTTTATTTCGTTCACTACTGTTAAATTCAGTGTTGATGTTTGTGCGACGGATCGCACAGGAGGCATTTAGGGAAATACGGAACAAACCGCGTTCCGTATCGATTCAATACGGAACGCATCATTTAGTGTTCAATTAAGGAACGATTCCGTATTATACGGAACGGTTGGCAACCCTACTTTATATGTATACTGTCGGTGTTATGGGATAGATTGCATGTGTTTGTGTTTATTGATCCCTTTTTTAATCAGTGAAGGGACTTAGATGCAGCCTGTAGTTCTAGCTAGCCTAGGGCCTAGCCTAGCATGGGGGTGCTGTTTTAATATTGCCGCCTGGCCGACTAGACAATACTTTGTAAAATTACGATGATCAGGTGTTTTACTAGCAGGTATGGTTAATGGTTAATGTAACTATACCCCCACGATTAATGGTAACTTCACCACAGGTGACGGGGAGGCTCAGCCCAAATAATACTCGGCCTTGTTTACATCATCGGATCAACTATACTAGGGGCTAGGACTACTAGCTAGCTTGCATGCTACGATCGGGAACTTGAGGCAGAACGTTTGTGATTTATATAATCAAGCTTTGTCAGTGGACATATTTAGACTAAATTTTCATCGTTGTTGTTTCAGGACATGGTGAAACGTTGTGCACATGGGACCTGCAAATCAGACACTCGGTACCCTGATCGTTTGGAGGGGGGAGTTGTGTTTTTTCCTTTTCCCAAACCAAAATCCCAACCAGAAAAATGTCAACAGTGGATAAAGCAATGTGGGAGACCACAGTCTCAACTGAACCCCACCACAATAGATCGCCATACATTTGTGTGCTCAAAGGTAGGCATAGGGCTACAGTATGTTAGACATGAGATAATCTTACAACTGTAAAGTGTGCCTGGCTATAAACAAAACAATGCTGCAGATCTGGCTTTGGCCCATATCTACACTGCTTCTATGATCAAAAGGCAGACTCATAGAAGCATTGGCGTTATGGACCAGAGCTACTGCAGATCCATGTGCCTGTAATGTTAAAAGGATGATACAAAAAGCCCAGAGGGCTCCTTTCCATTGTGTGTGTGTGTGTGTGTGTGATCATACAAAGTCTGTAAATCATGATGCATTATACTAGAACCATTGCATTTTAACAACCTTCATTGCAATACTAATTTACTATTGTTAGTCTAGTAACACCAATATTTCACAGCAAAACACGAGCATGTTTTGTGTAATGTCATGAAATGCAAACTTATTTTTTTCTTTCATTTTGTAGCATTTTGTGAATGGAAAACCTACAGATGATTTTCCAAACCCTGTAGCTGCTGTAATAGGGTCTAAGCCAACAAGGGAACAACAAGGTGGCTGTCGAAAGGCTCCCAAAAAGCGGTATGAAAGGAACATAATAATACAGTGTTTCCAAGAACATGTATTTTTGCAGCAGCAGGTATTATTCAGAAACCAGAACTAGTCAAATGACACGAGTTATGTTTTTACAGACTCCGATGTGATTTTGAAGTCGCTGCATGTAAAGCATCCACATCCAGTAACCCAGAGAAAATCCCAGAAGACGACCAACAGGGCAGTATTGTTGCCACAAACACTGGTGAGTGATGGGAGTTGAACATGTTGAACTAGTTTTCCCCACAAATAACCAAGTTAGAACAATGAGGCTTTCATATCATGTAGGTGCTGTAATGGAAATAGACCAACACTCTAAGTGAAAAATAACGAAATTTCATAAAAAAAAAATCAAAAAGAAGGGGAGGGGGGTCAACCTACAACTCATTGTGTGGCAGTGCTGGGGTTGATGTGGTTAATATAATAATCAAAGTAAAAAACATCAAGTTTGTCCTTCATCTCTTCCCATTTTGCTGCATCAAAGTAAATGCGTTGCAGGTGATGGTCTTTGGCACATTTAATAAATAGATCACACCATGACATGCCTGTAAGCCCAAGCTGACCCATTATTTGATAGTAATAATCGTGTGATTTTTTTAATTCACAGCAGCCATCTGCCTGCTTGGTCAGGTAGGGGCACAATGTGATGCTCTCTTTAGATGGGCATTTAATTTCTAAAAGGCCATAGTTGGATGTTTCACCTTTTCTCTCCATGACCTTACGGTCAGGTGATGTTCCAAGGTGTGGAGAATGGGGATTCACAACCAAGCCACATGGATACACTGTATTACCAGTGATCTTGGTGTACTCTACTGCTGCCACAGGCTCTAGTTCTGTACCTCTTTTCATGGCTTTGGTTTTTACTGATCCTGTACCTTTTAATCTCAAAGCCAGGGTGTCATGATCAGCTCTCCTGCAGCATATGCTCTTGAAAGTGCTCGAAGTTAGTCGAGCAGATCTCTCCACAAACCATAAGTTGTTTGAGTTTTGCTTTCTCGTGTCCTGTTCAAGTTTTATTGAGTCTGTGACTGAAATTGACATTTTGTTGTAGATTTGCATGGCATTCTCATTTAAAACAGTGCACACATTAGTTGGTTGGGGTGGTAGTTTGAACTTGGGGAAGTCATCTTCGTCACTGTGAGGACATGATCCACCATCTTCAGTACGTGCTGCAGCTCCACTGATTACAAGGGGAAGCTGTAAAAGAAAAAAACAAGAGACAATTATACATTAAATTAAAATCATTAATATGTAATAATTTCTCTTTTCAGAGAGTATGGAGCATCCAGATCCTGAGGACCACGGTGAGCAGGACATCCAAAGAGAAGCTGAGAAGGAGCCTGACGCGGAGGAAGAGCAAGACACAGAAAAAGTGAAGAAATTAAAGGAAGAAAATGATAACTTGAAATTGAAATTGTCTTTAAAAGAAACAGAAGTAGAAAGTTTGAAAAAAACTATTGCAACGCAAAACACACTAACACCCGAACTTCTAAATGAGAGTGAAATCCCCAGAATGATGGAGTACAGCACTGGGTTCACATATGAACGTTTTAACCATCTCTGCACATTATTTGGCATTCCAGCTAGTCCAGACGTCACTCAGTTACAAATCCCGTTAAGATACAAGCGAAATGACTGGCAAGTTAAAGAGATGCCACTCCGTTGTCAGTTGCTCCTTGTCTTGATGAAGCTGCGCAATAATGAAGATTTGCAAAACCTTGCATTCCGGTTTAATCTCACCATTCATAACACCGGTGTTCTTTTCAGTGCCTGGATTGACTATATGTTTGATGTATTGGGTGAAATATCAATTTGGCCTCACAGAGATATAATTTCAGACCACATGCCCCCAGAATATAAATCAGACTACCCAACAACATTTGCAATTATAGATTGCACAGAATTGAAAATTGAAAAACCAACCTCACTGGCAATTCAGAGCAAAAGCTACTCAAATTATAAAAGCACCAACACCCTCAAATCTCTTGTTGCTTGCGACCCTCGTGGCGCTGTGATTTTTTCATCTTGTCTTTTCACTGGGAGTTTGTCAGACAAGGAAATGGTCAGGCAATGTGGCATCATTCCACTCCTCCAGCAACTTATTGAGGTTGGGTATTTGAAAAGAGGGGATGCCCTAATGGCTGATAAGGGCTTCTTGATTGAGGAAGAACTGGCTGCATTAGGGCTGAATTTAAACATGCCACCATTTTCCAAAGCAAAGAAGCAAATGCCAGCTGGAGATGTGATAAAAACAAAGCACATAGCAAAGCACCGGGTCCATGTCGAGCGAGCCATTGGAAAAATAAAAAAATTCAAAATTGTGTCAGGCAGAATTCCGAATACTCGATTGGCAAACATAAATCAAATATGGTATGTTGTGAGCATGTTGTCAAACTTCCAGCCTCACATTCTGAAACAATAAAAATGGTATTGTTTGATTTTCTTGCCTTTTTAGAGAATGCCTGCATCACAATGTCAATAAAACAAAATACAAGAAAGCAAAACTTGTGGTTTGGGAGAGATCTATTGACTAACTTTGAGCTCTTTCAGGAGTATATGCTGTATGTGGAACTGAATTCGACTGCATTGGTTTTGTGTTAATAAACCTGTGGGAAATATGTGCTTAAGACTTATTCTAACTTACCTGCTGGCTTAGCCCACATCCCAGACGATACTTTTTGCCTCCGACATCAACCTCAGGTATTATGTCTGTTGCAATATAACTAATTGGCGCATCAGTCATCTGTTTAAATAATTTGTGGGTTTCAGATCCGACGTTCTTCCTAAAACAGAAGTACATGTATGGTATATTCAGAAGGGCCTTTCTGATGGATGGTAGGTATAATAGGATTGTGACAATATACATAAAAACAAAAACATACTTTCTGTGGATATAGGTCGACATAACAGGTCTTCGCTTGCGATTCACCAAGGCCCTGGCCACCACCAGATTCATCACTGGTTCACCGGTTATATTTTTGCCTCTTGGTTTGTGCCACTGTTGAGGCTGGCTTGTGCATGCGATGGGCTCTTCATTCAGGCAGGGGTTCTTGTTGCTTGCCCGGCTATAGTCCAGAGCAAACATCAAGCCTATAATATGGGAACAATAACCAGGTAACCTGAGGGGAAAAAAGATCTTGACATTAATAAAAGGTAAAATATAAAATCAGCACTAGTATGGTCATTAGCCTGTGGACCCCTATTTGAAAGGATATGCAAAGCCCCAAAAGAAGATTTGTATGGCCCTGGATGACCCCCAGGTTTGACAGGTATTAGCCCACAGAATCCTGTGTGATGGCATTTCTATCTTTGGGGCCCACAATGTAAATTGTACATTCACTGTTAATTTAACTGAGACTGTACACTCAGTGACAGACCCATAAGGGTCCGTATTTTACTAACTCATTTATCTGGGTACCCCCACGACTAGACTAGCTAGGTAGACTACTATGAATGAAATGAAATGAACGAATGAATGATTTTTTTTATTAACAGAGATGAGAGTTACAGCACAAGTCAAGTACACACTACTACAAAACTGATATTAATATTAACAATACTTACCCAGCAGTGCAGGAACATGTTTGATCTAAAAGTTTTTCTTCATCAAATTTGATGAAGAGTTTGTGGGGCTTCTCATTTTTAGCCTGGGAATGGTAACAGTTTGCTTCAACTACTGTTGTGTTTGTATCGTTTTTTATGTTTATATTGTGAATGTAGCTCTCAAATGCGTACTGCAGACCCTTCTGCCTCGATCTAGATGATATTTTTGAGCTGTCACTCCAAAAACACTCGGAAATTCGGTTTGGGATCATTTTTAAATTCTCCGCCATCCTGCTGATGAGTGAATACGTCAGAGTGTCGGAGTGTGCGCCCGCTCGAGACCTGTAGGGGGCGGATGACCTGGATTTGCTACCCCTCCATTGAAAGACCAGGCAAGCTTCAAGCTTTTAGTAAAAGTACAAAAAACTGACGACTTCACCCCAAAAAAAAGTCAAAGTCGCATGATTTGTCACTACGTTACCGCAGCGAAATTGGACCTCCGCTTTTAACCCATCACTTGGAGTGGTGAGCTCCAAGGAGCGGTGAGCTGCGGCTTGCCGCGCTCGGGAATCATTAGCTGATTTTGACCCCCAATCCATCCCTTGATGCTGAGTGCCAAGCAGGGAGGCATTGGGTCCCATTTTTTAGAGTCTTTGGTATGACCCGACCGGGAATCGAACCCTGGCCTCCCAGTTCCAGGGCGGACACTCTAACCACAAGGCCACTGTTCTGGTCTTACTTACTTAATTGATCACAGTCCCCCAGAGGTTGTGGGCTTGTGCTTGTTACCAAAATGACAGCTCCAAGAATAGAGTTCCTGCGGTTCATTTCAGATATTGTATCCTAATCCTTCATATATTCAATATAGCCTATTATGGTCAGTCTTCAGTGGAAACTCTTATGGTCCAAGCCTTTCTAATATCATCACAAGCCTTTTGTTTGCATACCAAAAGCACAAACAGAGTGGGAAGCGACACAACTGGGCGAGCTGCAGCTCTGGTGTCATTTAAAGAACACATTCATGAAGGGGTGAGTTCCTTTGAAAAGTGAACCTGATCCGTTTGTGTTGCGCTGCATATGGTGGTTGAACCACAACGGCAGAACCCACAGCCGCCCTGGAGAGGAGGAACCACCGTGGTTCCTCCTCTCCAGGGGGAGGAGGAACCTCTCTGTGGGTTCTGTTGTTCTGCCCGTAGATTAGCACTTGCGTGTTGTGCACAATTAGGCCATGGCCAACTTGTGTGTGAGCGGAGCAAGCAGGCAGAGAGCAAGTACCCCGACCGACACCTCCAGGAGATAATATTCTCGACAGTAGTCTACTTATAAAGATCTGTAAAACAGTCAATCAAAGTACGACCAACGAACATTTTACTATGTCATTAATACACTTTAGAGATGTTGTGTGTAGACATGATAAAAAGTTCCTCCCATTCTGTGTTTCCTAGAAATGGAGGTCTGAAAAAAATCCTTAACATGGTGAAACAAACCTGTACAAATGGACCCGTCGGAGTTCATTTGGTTACATTTGTGCATTATCCCCTTTAACTTGGGCTGGCTCTAGTCACACAATTAAATAGCAGAAATGTCCACAGTGCAACACCCTATGCGGGTCCTACTAATTGCCCAAAAGTACCCAAAACAACCCAAAACTACCCAAAAGTACCCAAAAGCATACGCCAAACTACCTAAAAGTACCCAAAAGCATACCCAAAACTACTTAAAACCAAAAGTACCCCAAACTACCCAAAAGCATACCCCAAAGTACCCAAAAGCATACCCAAAACTACCCAAAAGCATACACGAAACTACACAAAAGTACCCAAAACTACCCAAAAGCATACCCAAAACTACCCAAAAGTACCCAAAAGCATACCCAAAACTACCCAAAAGCATATCCAAAAGTACCCAAAAGCATACCCCAAAGTACCCAAAACAACCCAAAAGCATACCCAAAAGCATACCCAAAAGTACCCAAAACAACCCAAAAGTACCCAAAACGACCCAAAAGCATACCCAAAATTACCCAAAACAACATAGTTGTCATCTTGGAGCATGTTTAGTGCTGTCTGAATGTCATTTTCCAGGTTTGTCCTATTACCAGGAGGCTTATTTTCCCTTGATATTTTTGTTTGATATTTTGTACCTGCTTCAAGTCCCTGGGTGCATTTTGGGCTGGGCTAGCCACTTCTACTCATAACTTAAAGGACCACTTCATCACTACAATGTATCTTCATATAATAGGTCCTCAATAATGGTTCAGGAAAACAATGAGTTGTCTAGATTATGTATTAGAATTGTAATATTAATTATTCTTTTTTTTTATCTGGCTACAGCAGAGCCAGAACAGCTGATCTGAACATCACAAAGGACTTATAGTTCAATAGGAAAGCAGGCAGTCTCATGTTAGTGGCAAAACTGTGCCGCCTATTGCTTATTTCCTGGACCAATTTTATTTTTTCATAGACTCCATGGGTAGTTTGGGGTAGGGCTGGGAATCGATCCGAATTCCCTAGATCGATTCGATTTCGATTCACAAGGTCACGATCCGATTCGATCCACGATTCGATCTGATTCGATATCGATCTATTTACTTATCTTTGTCCTCGTAGCCACGGGCGTAGACACATGGGGAAAAGGGGGACAATTGTAGGGGGGGCCCAAAGTCAGGGGGGCCCACTGAAAGCTTGCATTAATAAGGTTTTATTTGTTGATTATGAAAAATATTTGATCTCAAAGTGCACCAGATTGAAGCATTTTAAAGGGAAATCACACCCATTTTCAACATTCTAATATGTCATTAGTATAACCTAGAGGTGCTGGGTGGACATGATAAAAACGTTTCCCCCCATTCTGTGTTTCCTGGAAATGGAGGTCTGAAGGAAAACCACAAAAACATGATGAAACACATCTTAATGGCATCATCAAGATGTATGTCATCATGTTAATGGGTTTCTGTAGACACTTCTTTTTTTCTGAGAGCGTACAAATGGAACCAAATGAACCCGTTAGGGTTCATTTGGTTGCATTTGTACACTATCAGAAAAAATGTTGAAAATGGGTGAAATTCCCCTTTGACGCCGCCGGGAAAGGGGGCCCCATGTGGAAAAGCTTTGCAGAATTGCTAGCTACGCCCCTGCTCGTAGCTTTTGAATCCAAAATGTTCCCAAACATCTGCCTTCCATCCAGGTGATGTTTTTGGTGACGCTGCTGATTCAGCCATTTTGACTTCTTAGGTTTCGATTTTGTTTTGCTGGCACTCGCTTTCTGTAGTGTGCCTTCGCGTAAAAGAAAATAGTGCCAGTCGCCTGGAGAAGATCGATCCACACATTTTTGGATCAATATCGTGTTTTTTGAGCGTGAATCGATATTGGATCGTGGATCGATTTTTTTGAACACGGCCCTAGTTTGGGGTACTTTTGGGTATGCTTTTGGGTATTTTTGGGTATGCTTTGGGTACTTTTGGGTATGCTTTGGGTACTTTTGGGTATGCTTGGGGTACTTTTGGGTATGCTTTGGGTACTTTTGGGAATGCTTTTGGGTACTTTTGGGTAGTTCTGGGTATGCCATTGGCTACTTTTGGGTGCTTTTGGGTAGTTTGAGGTATGCTTTTGGGTAGTTTTGGGTACTTTTAGGTATGCTTTGGGGTACTTTTGGGTAGTTTGGAGTAGTTTTGGGAAGTTTTGGGTGCCTTTGGGTACTTTTGGGTATGCTTTTGGGTGCTTTTGGTTAGTTTTGGGTATTCTTTGGGTACTTTGGGGTGCTTTGGGGTACTTTTGGGTATGCCTTGAGGTACTTTCGGTTACTTTGGGGTACTTTTGGGTATGCCTTGGGGTACTTTTGGTTACTTTGGGGTACTTTTGGGTATGCCTTTTGGTACTTTTGGCTACTTTTGGGTAGTTTGGGCTTTTGGGTATTTTGCGGTATGCTTTTGGGTAGTTTAGGGTATGCTTTGGGGTAGTTTTGAGAATGTATTTGTTCTGACCAAATACAAGTGTTTTTTTTTTTCATCACCAATAAAGAACAGCTAGCCATGGGTCTCTCAAATGTATTTTCTTTACCAGGACCACATTTTATGAGTGGAATTCCCTGTTGCACTACTGTTAGTTCATTGATACACTTCGGCTCAGAATCAGATTAACCATAGACCATTTATTGCAAAGCTTTTCCATTTTCTACTGCCCCCCAATTGGGAAATGTTACATCCGCCCCTGACACACAGTCTGAATGTTCATATCCTTTCACCTCTGAATCATCAGGATATTTTTTTAAGGAAGCGATTCAGAACTGGAGCCAGGCTAATTTCTGTCTGGTGTTCTTGATAGTTGACGCGCCCTGTCATTCTGTCAACAACATTCTTCATCACATTTCACCCATGTTTCCTGATTTTAATGTTCTACGGGTTGGGTCCAACTTGGGGATGGTGTTCCCCACAGTTTTAGTCAGTACAGTTCATACAGCAGCCTATTGGGTTATTTGCAGGGGTGTAGTGGAGGGGGGACGTGGGGGGACGGCATCCCCCCACTTCTCAGATCTAAAATATTTTGGGGGCAAAAGTAAGGCTATGTTTTTTGACTTGTCATTTTATTTGGATGCTATGGATACAAAAGGCATTGTAAACAATCTTTCTCAATATGCTATACTTGTTTTAATAGCGTGTCTGTGTGTGTTGCGCAGGTGCACGCAAATGCACATGCAAATGCACGTGTCTTAAAGGGGAATTCCACTCATTGTCTATTTTTTACTCATTAATATACCTTAGAGATGTTGTGTGGACATGATAAAAAAAATCATTAGCATGGTGAAAGACAGTACATGTTAATGAGTTTCCTTTTTTCTGAGAGTGTACAAATGGAACCAAATGGACCCGCTAGGGTCCATTTGGTTCACATATGTACACTCCCAGGAAAAAAAATGAAAATGGGTGGAATTCCGCTTTAAGAGGCGCCCCCCCCACTTCTAAAAGTCCCACGACATACGACAACACTGGTTATTTGCATACAATGGACAAATCATTGCTGTGGGCTGTGTAATAGTGACACTCAATTACACAGAGGGCTGTATGTGCACTGAATGTTGGTGAGAACGAAGACAAATGGTTCTAATTCCTGGAAAGTTGTTTCATTGATTGCTGGGAAGGCTAAATGAACATGATGAATGTAATCCGACACACTCCTTGTGTGTGTGTGTGTGTGTGTGTGTGTGTGTGTGTGTGTGTGTGTGTGTGTGTGTGTGTGTGTGTGTGTGTGTGCGTGCGTGCGTGCGTGCGTGCGTGCGTGCGTGCGTGTGTGTGTGTGTGTGCATGCATGTGTTTTCCTGTATATTAATGGCCTACTTGATCACACTAAACAAACCACACAAAAACATCAGATCTGCAAGCTCGACAAACATAACGCATGAAGCGACATGTTTTGATCTTGTAGATCTGCTACCTTTGCTATATTTGAATTAAACTCTTGACTCAACACCCTGGATAAGAAGATCTGCTAAATGCTCCAATTGTTAAGTGAAAAAATATGTGCTTTGAAAAATATATTTACCCGTATGTATGTATAATGTATTATTGTATTAAAAGGTACAAATTGTATTGGGTTTAATGAAGTTTAAACATTTTCCCAAATACCCACCTCCTCTTTCTATAAAAAAAACCCCTCTCCCTCAATCTTCTGCTTTCTGAGTCATTTGTTGGCTTTGGAGAAGTGTGTGTGTGTGTGTGTGTGTGTGTGTGTGTGTGTGTGTGTGTGTGTGTGTGTGTGTGTGTGTGTGTGTGTGTGTGTGTGTGTGTGTGTGTGTGTGTGTGTGTGTGGTCAGATTAAAAGGAACATAACATGACTGAATGGTTGCCGGGACAATGGCACAACCAACACTCACATTCCCTTTTAAGTTTGAATGACTTCAACAACCAACCGGCAAGCACAATAAGTGTTGAGTCATTATGTCTTGACTCAGCCATGCATGCACACATGCACACGACGTGTACGCACGCAAACATGTGTCTTTGCAAGAATAGTCTCAACAAACCTATGATGATGATTTGACAATAAATTTGACTATGGAAATGTACCACGACTATGGTCTATGAATTTGTACCTTTATAAGTTTTTTTGTCATTTGTACCTTGACTCAGGCCCGGATGTGACATTTCCCAATTGGGGGGGGGGCAGGCGAAATGTTATGGGGGTGGCTTCATTGTGTTGCTTCGCGCCATGGGCGATGAAGTAGCACCCATACCATTTTCCGTTACAGGACTTCAATAATAACATCAACTGTTATTGAAGTTGTGACAGACATCTTTTGAATGATGAAATGGTGTTGGTTTAGTGGTGCCACAAATTACTATCGTAGTTAGTTAGTAGCATAGCGTTTCAAATAATTTTAATCATAAACACTTGTATTACAGATTTGTAATATCTTTTAAATTTGGGTTGTTTTGCATGCCATCATGTTTGGTGGGGCAGTCAGGTCATTTAGGGGGGCATTGCCAACCTATTCGAATGCCTAGATCCAGCCCTGCCTTGACTATGGATTTGTATATTAACCAACAAGATGGCTCAGCTGGTACATGTTGTAGGCGTAGGCTAACTGTTACTACCACCCAGGATTCAAACTCTACATAAAAGGTACCCCTATGGACCGGGGGAAGATAAGGCACTGAGCCAGTATGCTACACTCACCATTTTCATTTTATTTATTTATTTATTTATTTATATAGCACCTTTTTGAACAAAGTTCCAAAGTGCTGTACATGGTGTAGACAAGTGGCAAAATAAAATACAGATCAAACAAACAGAGATAGAAACAACAATAAAACACAAAGTACAAAGTAAGTAGCAAAAGGTAATTAAAACACAATAGCAGCATTAGGAGACGCCTAGGATAAAAATGTATTGTGTACAGATGCGATTTTAAGAGGGATTTAAACCCAGGCACAGAGGGTGCCAGTCTTATATGTAAAGGAAGGGCATTCCACAATTTGGAAAGCAAAAGCCTGATCTCCTTTGGATACGAGTTTCGTCCTCGGGACCTCAAGAAGAGCTTTATTCGAAGATCTTAAAGTGCGTGCAGAATTAACAAGGGACAGCAGCTCAGAAATATACCCCCACCTTTTGACCTCCTCCCACAGGGAAACCCCATCCGGGTCACTGACCAATTTGTGAAAGTCCAACATCTTAACCACTAGATCATAAGCGTATGCCAAGACCAACATCTTAACCACTACTAGACCAAAGAGATATCCCTATGGACCAGGGGAGATATTAGACTTTTGACTGTCAGGCTGAGGTTCTGACAGTCAGGTACAGCAGGCGTTGCAACTTGCAACCCCCACACAGTCAAGGTAATAGGCCAGTGGTTTTCAACAGGTTAGGTCTGGGACCACCAGTGGTCCTTGAGAGGGTTCCAGGTGTCCCCAGGTAAATGATGGAAAGTTGATGACCAGATATGTAACTCTTTGAGAGCGTGAAAATGAAACCAAATGGAACTCTTTGAGAGCGTTGTGGTTTCATGTTTATATACTCTCAAGAGTTAAAATATTCATCATATCTGAATTAGCCCAAGTCTACACAACTAGAGAATGTAGAAGAAATGGTCATTTTTGATCTATGTTTGCCCGTTTTGTTTCCAAAATCCAGCCTGGAATTGTGGACAAAAGCAAAAGAAATCTTTTGCTTTGAGTCTGTGGGGCGAAAATGTCCTCAAATGGTGGTCCGTGGCTCAAATGCTGAATAAATAGTGGGCCCTGGTATCAGAAAGGTTGAAAACCACTGCAATAGGCCAATTCATAGTCCATCACATAGTCATTCATAGTCCATTGTGGCTGGTCCAAATCCACCGTGGAACATCGGCTTTGTCGAATGCGTCCACAAACACACAGTTTGGGCCGTTTTGGGGTGAGGAAAGTGGGTATATGGGCTGGTAGTACTAAACACTCACATTGGCAATGACTAAATTGAGAAAAAGTTTTTATTTTTATTTTTTATTTTTATTTTTTTACACAAGTTTTACACAACAACTGGTTTCAGTTCTAGATTCTAGACTTTGTTCAAGGGATCCCTGACCCTGGCTAATAGACAAATATGCCTTAAAACAACTTGCACTCTATAACTAATATTACAAGATAAAAACACACACCGTAAAATATATTATTTCCTTCAGGATAATAATGCCATATGTCCATGTGTGGTTTAGCCCTATGGTATATTATGGAATTGATATATACTAATATATGATATACTGTATGATAATATATTTGTAATATTTTGTATTAGCACTTGCATGCCTGCAACAGGAGCTACTGAGCATTTTATGAAAGAAATAAAACAGGTGTTTAAAGGTGTTTTTATTTTTATTATTTAGTTAGAGTGTGCAAGTATAATGATTTAAATTAAAGGCATAGTTGTATTACCCAGGGATCCTTTTAAGGAGCTGGCTAAACCCTGAATTTCTATAATGCCAAAAAAAAATCCAGGTTAAAGAAGTGTGCTATTATAGGACCAAGGACTCTAGAGACCCAATGCTCCAAGAGGTATTCATTTGAAGAGGTCATGTCCTGGCATTGTGAATATAACTGATGACCACCACCACCATAGAGTAATGACCACTGATTTGACATGAGATGGGATTTAGTAATGTTCTCTGTCCTACACCACCACCTATCGTCTATATTATGTCACTACACACTGCGTCCCACAATGGTTCATTTAGTTCTTGCCTCGGTCTTCAGGCTTACATCTGCGCTGCGAAATGAAATTGAATGAATGTTGTGTGAAACTCCCTCAAGGACCCCATTTTCAACCACTGGCTGGTTGGCTGCCGCCGGACTACACGATCACTTACCCCGCTGTTCAGCTGACCTGCAGTGGGCAGTAGAGCCGTGGAGACCAGGCTACTCTGGTCCAGAGAGCCATCTAGTAGAAGAGTTGCGACATTGAGGGGTCGGAAACTGAGCTCTGGATTGCTGTTCATGCAACCTGAATACTGGAAATACCAGTGTCCCAGTCCATATGGGACACGGTAGAGTAGATTGTGTTGCTAATCTATGGCGGTGCCTATTTGAGACATGTGTGCAACATGTCAACTATTTAAAGTATTGTGCAACAACAACTGAATTCTGTGTCGGGGGTAGGCAAACTTTTCGATATGAAGTGGCGTGTCCTGAAAACCGTCTACTTCAGGTCCATAACTAGTCCCTATTTGTCCCCATTCCAAATAGAGGTCTAAGTAGAGGAGCCGCCATTATAGAGACACACGGAGACTACAAATTTCACGCCCCCAAATGAAACAGCGGCTACCCAAAGGGTTCGTTAGAACAGGGTATTCCAGCGGTCAATGCAATCCCTGCAATCCCTGTCACAAAATACCGTAATTTCACTAATTTATTACTGAGGCTGTAGCACTTTATTCTGTGTTCTGATGACGTGTAAAATAAGATTTATTTATCCTTATTACTGTCACACACCTGCCATCTGAATATACAGCCCACAATGTACTATAATATACTCCATCAGAAATTCACATGTACTAGCATTATAAATCTCAAGTTAATGTGGTCGCACAGTATATACGTCATGGTCCCATCCCTTGAGATTTTCAATACTCAGATATATTAGCTGTGTTTTGTTTCATATGCTATGTATTTGTTTATAATGATCCAAACGGCATTTTACAAGACTAGTTAATACTCCTCTGCATAATTCACTATGGTAGTTGAAAATGTCAGTATATGTCACTCCTCCAAATATAGCTGGCTTATTTTCCCAATTAATCAGCCACATTTATTAATACAACAAGCTGACAACAGTAAAACAGCTGTCAGAGCTCCGAGGTAGGTAAAACATAATAATAAGCTGTGACATGTACCAAATATAGACATGAATGAACAAAGTCAGTCGGGATTGGTGTGTATTGTTGAGAATTCGACTCTTCAAAGTCGGCGATTGTAGCCCATAGAGTAATAAAATAAGTTGTAGCCTCGTAAAGACAGTGACGTCATTTAAAAGCGACAGGTTCTCTGTCTGCAGTCTCCTCTCTGCTCTGTTAGCATTATGGGTAACTAATTCAAGTGGTAAATTAAATGTGAAACACGACCTCTATTGAGAAAAAACAACAACATGTGTTGAGAAAGACTTCATACATTTGGAATCATATTTTTATTCAAATCAATATAGTCTTCTGTTCATTTCATATTGTTTTAAGGGTAGGCTAACTACAGTGGAATTTCAGTGGACTTCAGTGGGCTGCCGGCAGTCCCCCTTTCTGACGTACCCTCTTGCGTCTCCGCTGTTTCATGACATTTGTAGTCCCCGTGTGTCTCTATACCAGACCCATGAGTTTGCGAAACTCTGTCTATACTCTAGGTCCTGGTTTAACCTCTCTGCTCCTCACCCGGAAGTGAAATAAACATCAACAACATGGATCCACGCGTATGATCCACGCGGATAACAACATCAAACCAACTAGTCTTTACTCTTTACTAAAGCAGGTAAATCATCATTATTTTCAGCATTACCAGATTGACGTCACCAGCCTGTGATGCTGGAAAGGAAAGATCACAGTGTTGTAACGTGCATGTATGGTTTCGTTTTGATCTAGTCTGACTTTTACAATGTACTCTCACTAGTAGAGTACTAGTACTACTACTCGCCAGAGCTTGATCATCATAATGTGCACATTTTGGATTTAATTTATTTAATTATATGACAACACATACGCAACACAACTCCATGTGTACAGTAAAATAAAATAAAGGATGGATGATGACAATCAATCAGATGTAGATGTCAGAGTAGTGCAGTGCTTCCCAAAAGGTTATTCCACTCTCCCTTACCACCTCTGTCTGTTCCAGGGTCTGTTCACACCGCTCTAGTTGATTCTTCACCTCATGCAATGACTGTGTCTGCATTGTGTCGGGGAAAGCATTCATAGACTGCTGCTTAAAGTGCCAAGCTGCAGCAGTGCAAGTGAAATGTGTGTCTGTATAGGTGTACCCACCTGCTCTGCTGTGCTGAGGAACCTCATGTACTGATGTATGTGTAGGTTGTCAGATTCTGACAACAGCATTGTTTTAATTCTTTATTGAGCTCAGTCAGATTTGTTTCTAAACTGTGGAACCATTGGTGTGGTAGCCTGTATAGTAGGATTTTATGTTTTTATGTAGACATTGTCTGCCTCTGTCTCCACTTGTGTTTGTATGTATTGCGTCTTTAATAAAGTTTGAAGGTCTTGTGTTCTTTATTTCAGGGATGTCCTCTGTAGGTCAGAAGAACAAGTATAAAGAGCCAGCAGCGTCCATCATGGATGATGATGACGGAGACTCTGATGACTCTGAGATGGACAGAAACTTCTCCCTGTTGAGTCAGAAGAGAAGCACGGCTGTCACTGTGGAGGATGCAGAGGAGGACAGCGACGATGATGAAGAAGTGGAGGAGGAGGAAGTAAGGCTATTTGTGCACAACCATTTCAATTTATCCATATACAAATAGCATCATTCACATTAACAGAAATGTCATAGTTCAACTCTATTAACCCATTTTGTCCAGATTTTGTAGATTCCACAAAACATTCGCTCTGAAAGAACGTACTGAAAGATTTGTGCTCACATTCTCCCCAAAAATATTTTTCAATGAAAGTTAAAACACCACAAGTACAGTACAGAATGGTTTAAAAACAAAGGAAGAACATTGATACCAAAGTTGGACTGCCATGAATTGTGAGCCTGCTAATTGTGTTGATAAACATTGCCATGTTTGCTACAGTACAGCATTTATTTTGATTATTACTACCTGGCTTTGTTAGTGATTTTGATTTATTTGTGTACTCCAGTAATAGGAGTTTGTTAATGACCTACCTGTAATGTTGTTTACACTTTACAGAAACCTAAAAGGCAAAACAACAATTGTATTTTCTATTTATGTATTCCTTGCAGGGGTGTAGTGGAGGGGGGACGCGGGGGGACGGCGTCCCCCCACTTCTCACGTCTAAAATATTTTTGGGTTTGAAAAAAATCATTAGCATGGTGAAATACATCTTGATGACATCATCAAGATGTGTTTCACCATGTTAATGAGTTTCCTTTTTTCTGAGAGTGTACAAGTGTACACATTTGTACACTCAAATGGGGGGGATTCCCCTTTCTCCCCTTTCTCAAATGGGGGGGATTCCCCTTTCTCCCCTTTCTCAAATGGGGGGGATTCCCCTTTCTCCCCTTTCTCAAATGGGGGGGATTCCCCTTTCTCCCCTTTCTCAAATGGGGGGGGATTCCTCTTTCAGAGGTGTCCCCCCACTTCTAAAAGTACCACTACAACACTGATTCCTTGGGTTTTCAACCAGTGGTCCGGGGACCACTCGTGGTCCTTGAGAGTTGAGAGAGTTCCAGGTGGTCCCCAGGCTAAATGATGGACAGTTGGTTAACCAGATGCAACTCTTGAGAGTGTAAATATGAAACCAAATGGACCCGCAAGAGACCAGAGTTAAAATACTCATCGTGTGAATTAGCCCACAAGTCTGCTTTCTGTAAACATGTTTGACTGTTTTGTTTCCCCAAAACAGTCAAACATTTTGCTAAAATGTCATCAAATGGCGTTGCTCATGCTGGAATGCTGAATAAATAGTGGACCCTGCTGTCAAACAGGTTGAAAGCCACTGATGTGTTCAATGCTTAAAGGGGAATTCCGCTCATTTTCAATGTTTTTCCTGAGAGGATACAAATGGAACCAAATGGACCCTAGTGGGTCCATTTCGTTCACAAAAAGGGGTCTGAAAGAAAAATCATTAACATGGTGAAATACATCTTGATGATGTCATCAGATGTATTTCACTATATGTTAATGATTTTTTTAAGACCTCTATTTTTTAGGAAATACAGAATTGGGGGGACTTTTTTATCAAGTCCACACAGCACCTTGAAGGTACATCAATGACATCGTAAAATATTGAAAACGGGTGGAGTTCCCCTTTAACCACACATCTACAATGTGGTGACGTTGCCAGGCCTGTGGAGAGGAAGAGGGTGCTTCTGGCAGCGAGGAAGAGGAGGAAGAGGAGCAACAGGAGCTAGAGGAGGATACTGACAGTTCAGAAGAGGAGGAGGAGGAGGAGGAGGAGGAGGAGGAGGAACCCAGATCTGCTGGGGCCAGGGCCAGGGGACAGCAGTCTGAAAGTGACATTAAAAAAGGTGCGTCTCACTCAGTAGTAAATTGAGTCAGGTTCCCTGTCTTGTAACTGGCACATAGTTTGTGACACCCAGCAGTCTGTCGGGACATGTTATAGCATTATTCAGACTTTCTATTGTGCTAAAAGACCCGTGTGTGGAACTGTTTTCAGAAATGGCAAATTAAGTATTTTTACCAGAACTTAAATTATACTGCTAATATTCACTGCTATTTGATTTGATGAAGTGTCTGATGAGTTAAACTAGTACATACAGTATAGTGTGTGTGTGTGTGTGTGTGTGTGTGTGTGTGTGTGTGTGTGTGTGTGTGTGTGTGTGTGTGTGTGTGTGGGGGTGTGTGTGTGTGTGTGTGTGTGTGGGGGTGTGTGTGTTCAACTGAAGGTATGCTGAATATTGTGCAGCATAATCAGTTAGATGCGTAGTGAAAATAGAGGTACCGTACATATTTTGACAGAGAAGGTAGCTGTACATAGCTGTCCACCTCGAGGTTTGACCTTTCACTCCATGACCTTTAACCCCTGCAGAGCTGTCCAGCATGTCGTTCGAGGACCTCCAGAAGCTCCAGAACAAAGTGGGAACCAAAGTGTTCAATGAGATCGCCTACGGAAACAGTGACACGACCACCTCCACCACCAAGAAACGCACCAAACGTCTCAACAAGAACAGGTCTGTATGCTGATATTACATATTATAAAGACCAGGCCCGGATGTAACATTTCCCAATTGGGGGGGCAGGTGAAAATGGTAAGGGGGCGGCTTCATCGCCCGTGTCGCTTCGCGCCACAGGCGCTAAAGCCGCACCCACACCATTTTCGGTTACATTTCGGGTTTATTAGGCAAGTAAAGCATCAATAATAACATCAGTTGTTGTTGAAGTTGCAACAGACACGCAGCATGCATAAAGCTAAATGTCTGACTCAGAGAGTTTTCTGTTTTCAATGATGAGGTGTTGGTTTAGTGGTGCCACAAGTTGGTTAGTTGGTTCAAATTATTTTAATTATAAGCAATTCAATTTGAAATATCTTTGAATTTGGGTTGTTTTGCATGCCATCATGTTTGGTGGGGCAGTCAAGGCATTTAGGTCCTGGTAACGACTGCAAAAGACTCTGCTCCACCAGGGGAGATAGCTCTCTTGGCAATTGTTGCTTGTCTGAGTTGGAGGCCGGTGGTTCGACTCCAGCTCAGGGTGCTAAACGCTACAATATTATCATCATGTATATACTCTTAACCTAAATCCAAGTAGGACTGAGGCCAATTACAAATGTATTTCTGCAGAAAAAAAAACGGCAACAATCCCAAAAGAGATTCCCATCCTGAATGGATTGTTTAAGGCCATTCTTAATAACACTACAGCAGGGATTTTCAGCCTTTTTGATACCAGGGCCCACTATTTATTCAACATTTGAGCCACGGACCACCATTTGAAAACAGGCAAACATATAGATTAAAATGATCATTAGTCTTATACATTCTCAAGTTGTGTAGACTTGGGCTAATTCAGATGGTCCTCTAAGAGTTACATCTGGTTAACCAACTTTCCATCATTTAGCCTGGGGACCACCTGTAACCCTGTCAAGGTTGAAAACCACTGCACTACAGGGTCAAGCAAAGGCATCAAAGGCAGCTGATCTGCAAACTTGAGCTTGTATAGCTTGTATTTAGTAATGTCTTTTATTTGAATCTTGAAAACAGTTTTGGACAGACAGAGACTGTTTCTCAACTAGTGGAAACACATTAAAATAATAAGGATATTAATAATAACAACAATAATAATCCTACATTACTAAATTCATGTTCAGATACCACCTGAATTAGCTGGTGTTACAACCAGGAACAACCAGTGGTCCAAACAGACAACCTGTTCAATATCCCTGCTTTAGAAGTACAAGTTCGAACAATTTGGTCAACTAAAATTTGCAATATAGCCTGCAACAATATGAAGCATAATATTTAATGACTACTCAATAACCTGTATTTGTATTTAATCATTTTGATAGGCTAATATAGCAGTGTAGTCTCCCATATATTTGCGGCTCCAAATTGGCTCTTTTGATATTAAAGGTTGAAGTAGTCGAGGTAGATTTACTTCTATTGCGTGGCCCCAGGGACCCCCACAAAATGACCGGAACTACTTAATATTGACCAAAACCAGAGCAGAACTAATACAGTTGAAACCACTATATTAATGGCAAGTATTTCATACAGCTTAAATTAATAAAAATGCGGACTATCCCTTTTAACCCTTAGTGACCTGAACGCGTTTTGGTGTTTTATCTGTTGAAAAATAGCAGATCAACAAGCTCATGTCGCGCCACCGAGTGGCGCGATCCCTAGAACAACATGTTTTCAGATGGGGGTCTGCAGCCAAATATGGATAATTCTGGGGGTCCTTGGCTTGAAATAGGTTAGCATCACTGACACAGGAGCACAGATTTTTCAGAAAAAATAGAATCTAGTGTCAGAAACTATAGAATCTAGTGTCAAAAACTCGATTCTAGCGTCAGAAACTAGATTCTAGTGTCAAAAAGTAGATCCTAGCATCAGAAACTATAATTTTGTGTCAATAAGTAGAATCTAGTGTCGGAAACTACTGTAGAATCTAGCGTCAAAAGCTAGAATGTTGCTGCTGCTATAATCTGGTGTCAGGAACTACTGTATAATCTGATGTCAGAAACTACTGTAGAATCTAGCGTCAAAAGCTAGAATGTTGCTGCTGCTATAATCTGGTGTCAGGAACTACTGTATAATCTGGTGTCAGAAACTCGAATCGAGGGTCAGGACACAATGCTTAAGGAGCCAACACCGGGGGGACGTGGAGGGATGAAAGTGACATCATTCTTTGTTTGACCATGCAAAAGATCAAATGTTTGTCTCAAAAAATAGGATTGTCGGCAGAATTGCAGAGAGTATTTGTCAGTCCCGGTTTTTCTGAACAGAACCTGTTCGGCGTCTGCGTGCGTTCACGTGCTGCTGTGTTGTGTGTGTGGTTGTTCACGTGCTGTACCGTTTTCCTGTCCAGGCCCATGGAGATCTCCTCTAAGAGACGAACACGCTTCCTCAGACAAGTGGTTCCTGTGAAGAAAGCAGTGAGTGTTTTCACCTGCAGTAGCTTAACACTCTCCGTGCCAGCCCTTTTTCATATTTTTGGAGGTAGCCAGTGCCAGTTTTTTTCATCAAAAACTCATATTTCATATTTCGGTCCATGTTTCCCCACGGACAAGTTAGTTGGCGACACACACTTCCGGTTCCGGTTTGGTTGGTCTCTTGTTATTGTCTATCAATGGTGGATGCGGTCGCTGCTAGCTGCTGTTAGCATGGGGATCGAATTAAACCGGCGCCGGTAACTACGTCATTTACAGTAGCGTTAACGTCAGCGGCATCAGTCGTTACTGTAAATCATAATGATAACGGGAGACGTAGATCTATTTCAATGGCATGAAAACTGTTAAGCATATTCACCATGCCACTGTTGATAAGATTTTCATGCACATTACGTATTTGCAGATTTACTTATTATACACCACCAGTGTTGGCCAATATTACTTAGGAAAGTAACTTCTTTGCTTTACTCGTTACCCCTTAGACAAAGTAATATCATTACTTTACTTATTACTGGAATCGAAGAGTAATATATTACATATTACGTTATTACTTTCCCAAGTTCTCAACTCCCACCTTAGAAAAAATAGAGATGTACAACATAATCTGTTTAGCAAGCTCCTTTTAGAACTGAATCCAATTTATTGGAATAATAATAGTCTCCAATCCCACAAACTGCACCTGAAAACAAAGCCAACAAAATCCGACATTGTAAATGTCTTTCTTAGATAAAAACAAACAAAAATCTACATTCTAGTGCACATCTCTGTTGTTACAGTACCTGTCGATAGCTTGTAAATCTGTTCTATTTTTGCATGCAACAACAAGCTCATTTTAAACAAGTAACTTGGCGTTACTTGCAAAGTAATGCATTACTTATTACCCATTTTTGCAGAGTAATCTCGTTACTTTACTTTTTGGAGCAAAAGTAATAATATTACAGTAATATGTAATCTAAAATTAGTTACTGCCCAACACTGTACACCACAGACGTCAGGATTCTAATAAAAAATAGCAAAAGTAGTATACTGTATCTGCAACAACGAATCACATAGCCACCACGTTTCGTTATATATATATATATATATATATATATATATATATATATATATATATATATATATATATATATATATATATATATATATATATATATATATATATATATATATATAAAATCTTTCTGTCTTTATTGAAGTGCCAGCAGCAAAGGTAGTCAAGATCGGGAGTAGAACTCATGACATGCTGTAAGGCTGTCTTAGCAGGCTAGGTGCCTGGACTGACAGTGTGCCGTGGGTTCGACTCCACATCCCCACAGCCTTTGCCATGTGCCTTCCCCTGTCTTTCCCCATTTTCCTGTCAGATTACTTTCAACCTATCAATAACGGCATAAAAAGGAAAATAAAAACAGTGTTATAACTAGGTCTAAATAACTTGGATAATATCATTGTGATGCTTACTTTTGCTGTGGACCCTTTGGAGCCCCCCTGAGGACCCATGACGGTCCACTTTAAGAACCACTTGTCTTTGCCACTGATTGTAAATCAGGTGTAATAAATAAACATGCTTGTTTTTTTCCCCTTCTCTCAGGTGTTCAGAGATCCACGGTTCGATGACCTGTCAGGAGAATACAAACCTGAGATCTTTGAGAAAACCTACAAGTTTATCAACGACATCAGATCGAGAGAGAAACAGGTGAGGAATCGGACCTGTATGGCTGGTTCATTAACCACTTAGACATTATATGGTTCAGCTATATACTAGGGCAGGGGTTTTCAACAGGTGGTCCGGGGACCACCAGTGGTCCTTGAGAGGGTTCCAGGTGGTCCCCAGGCTAAATGATGGAAAGTTGGTTAACCAGATGTAACTCTTGAGAGTGTAAAAATGAAACCAAATGGACCCTTGCGGGTCCATTTGGTTTCATTTTCACACTCTCAAGAGTTAAAATATTCATCATCTGAATTAGCGCTATTTAATTAAGAAGTCTACACTGGTTTGTTTGCAAAATCCAGCCCGTGAATTGTGAACAAAACCAAAAGGATTCTTTAGTTTTAGGTCTTTGGGGCTAAAATGCTGAATAAATGGTGGTCCCTGGTGTCAAAAATGTTGAAAACCCCTGTACTAAGGCTATATAGTAATCGATTTTCTGTTTTGTGGACTAAGCTTTTGCTGAAATTAGCTCACAGTTCCCCAAGGCTCTAGTAGGCCCGCTAATATTTCTCTTCTACATATTTCTATGACATAAATATCAGATGTACAAGCTGTTGGTGTCGGGTCAGAACACTTTGCAGGCTTGTAGAATTGCAATTTTTGCAAGATGTTTGCTGACATTGGACAAAAGTGCTGTTGGTGTGTAAGGCTGAAGTGTGGGTGTTTGAGAGGTGATGGAGAAGGACTTGGTTTAAGTTTCCGTCATCCGTTTGCAAGGGGCTTTAAAACTTTAGTGAGAATACGTATTCACATATTCTCTGAGCCTGCACAATTAGGAATCTTAGCCATTTTACTAATAGGGCTGTGTCACTTCACAATGTGACATGACACAACCACAATTATGACTTTAGGATATCTTTAGATAGCAGGGATTAGGCAATTATGCAATAATTGTAATAGAGCTGCGCAGTGACGTCACCGCCCCTGTTCCGGGAGTCTTTTCCCCATTCATTTTTCTCATAGACTTTTCGAAAATAATTTATATCAAGACGATTACGCCGCGGACAAAGCCAACTCGGGTCGTGACAAATCATGACAACAAACACAATATCGTCATATAATATATAATTAGGGAGAAGTAGAAAACGGCATGATACAAGACTTTTTGTTTCGTTTTTCATCTTAGAAATTATTTTATTGTCCCAAAAGTTTGTGTGTGTCATCATGATTCGTCACGACTCGAGTTGGCTTTGTCCGCGGCGTAATCGTCTTGATATAAATTATTTTCGAAAAGTCTATGAGAAAAATGAATTGGGAAAAGACTTCCGGAACAGGGGCGGTGACGTCACTGCGCATCTCTGCAATAATTGTAATAGGCCTGAATGTGATGTGACAGTAAAGATTCAATTCTGATTCTGACGTGTTTTCAATCTCCAGGATGTCAAAAAACAGCTGAAGAAGTCAAAGGACACAGAGAAGAAAGAGAAACTCAAGGCCCTTTTGAAGCGAATGGTGAGTTTCTATTGGCTTTTACTTTGAGGGTACCAATTTCATCCATTCAAGAGAGAGACCCATCTATCAGCTCAAGTGTTCCACTTGGGTCTGCTGATTTATTTTTTTGTTTCTGTATAACACCTATTTGCACTAAGATAAATATCACCCAGCGATTCGTTTTTAAGCTGTTGCTGTGTTGTGCAGGACAACCAGGACAAAGCCAGGAAACAGCAGGAGCAGCAGAGGGAGAAGGACCTGGAGTTCAAGAAGAGGCAGAGAGAGTTGGCTGAGCAAGGCCTGCAACCCTTCTACCTCAAGAAATGTAACTACAGCATTATTACTGTGCTCGTTTATATTAAGTGTCATCAACATAGGGGTTCTCTGCGCTACTACAGTGAGGGAAGATATTTATGGTCCTAGCAGTGATTTCTCATAATTTCAGGGGTAAAGTAAACCCTACTTGAAACTTGCATTATTTCTTGTAGATCGGCTATTGTCATGTTTTTGCCTTCGTCTTCGGTAATACAGTATATTTGACACATTTTCTATTAACCTGTCCAGCTGACAAGAAGAAGTTGGAGCTAGCGGACAAATACAACGAGCTGAAGAAGAGCGGCAAGCTGGAGAACTTCCTGAGCAAGAAGAGAAAGAGGAATGCCACCAAGGACCGCAGGAAGCTGCCTCCTAAACAGCACTAGAGGAGGCAGGAGCGCTCCACCAAGACAGACCAGAGAAAACCCCAAGACTGCCTGTCCCGCTTTATTTCCTGTGTCTGTGTGACTTGAAGCAGGTGGTGCAAAGGGAATGGTGTGAGGAGATAAAACAAACCCACTTCCAGTAAGAGACATTTTCTTTCGGACCATTCCTTATGCAGTGGCAGAGAATGCAGGACGGGTTACCTCGACTATGGTCACTGACGACTTTCGGCTCTATCTTTTCTTAACCCTTTCAGGCCGGGAATCCATTTTTGGATTCTGTACAGTATGTACAGTATTCCACAATTAACTTTTTTTTTGATGCCGATATATAAATACTTTGAGTTTTTCAGAAACCTTAGGTCAGGCCTAAATAAAGAGAAGGTGTTGTTTTTTTTTTTTTTTATTTCTACCTATACAACTGGTTTGTTCTCAAACATATGCATGCCAGGGACCCGCAAATGAATGTCTTTGGCTCTGTGCCCCCATCTGAGAAGGTATCGTGGCTGGGACCCCGTACAAGATTTGTGTTGTTCAATTTAACGTTTCAAAATTTGAATGTTTATAATGTTTTCAAGTTTGAATCAAAACGACAGATTTACAAAGCTCATAGCGCTGTTCATCACTAGCCATGCATCGCATGACGCTCGTACTTCACGAGCGTCATGGCGCCGGTTGATCCATTTTGAGGCAAAACGCCACAGCCTGGAACATTTACAACAATAACGTGTACATAAACATTCCGTTTTCAAATATAAATTACTCACACATGTTTGTGCGGGTGTTAGACGCTTATTGCAACCGAAATTAGGATTGTAGCGTGCCACGTTGTTTAATAAAAAGCATTTTTGCCCAGAGACTTCTGTGTTTTGTCCCCTTAAACTGCACCTTGGCGCCGCCCTGTCGGTTGTCAGGCGCAGTGATTTTCAAAGTGCTTTGGCTTTGAAAACCATTGAAAACGGAATGTTTATGTACACGTTATTGTTGTAAATGTTCCAGGCTGTGGCGATTTGCCTCAAAATGGATCAACCGGCGCCATGACTGTCATGATAATGACAGTCATGTTTCAGGGCTAGTTCATCGCCAGCTTGAAGATCAACTATTTCCAAATGGCCTGTAGATACAGTATAATGCAAAACGGAAGTTTCTGACTCAGGACCCCCTGGAACTTGCCTCAAGGACCTCCACTTACCTATCGATCCACCTTACCAATTGATCTATCTATACTAGACCACCCCCTGATTTTGTAGTAGGTATGTCATTTTTGGGCGGTTGCAACGTTGTCTGAACCCCAAGACGAGGAGGACAGGAGTTTTGTCCTACTCAGTCTGTGTGTCATAGGAGGGCCGCAGGCAGTGAAGAAATGTGTCCACCAGTTTGCATTGCAGCTTTTCAGGACTAGAAAGCCTGCAGTTCTATTAGCTTAGATTTTCCTGTGAAGTGATGGACAGGTTTTGGACAGCCCTCCTACTATGAGACACAGACTGAGAAGGAAAAATGTGCCATTTTATCATGATTATTAGTGAGTGAGGACATTTTATATGAAGATGGGTTAGTGTTACTGTTATCTCACCCATAATGTTGAAATTTGGTTTTGGACTAGTTATATGGGGTACCGTGTATGGTATAAATTCACAGAACAGGTGTTGAAATGTTCAATGTTATTGTTCTTCAACACATGCCCCAAATGTAAATAAACGTGATTATCTTTGCTTGCAGGCTGTTCATAAATGAATCAAGTTACAATTTAGGCATTTAGCCACGATGCAACAATTATGGTCATGTGTTCTACCGCGTTCACGTGTGGCCTTAAATCCATCCTAAAATCCATCCCAGAATGCACTCTGTTCCAGCCTGGAAGAAGTGGTGAAATGTCCTGTTGCACTGCGTGGGTGAGCAATTCAATGCAAGTGGATCTGAGAAAGCAACAGTTTTAAAAAAAGGACTCTTTCTCAGGTCGTCCCATGATCCGTGGGACTGTAGTTCGCATCATCCTGGTGTGGATACGTTTGTCTTGTGTCCATGTGCAGTATGTCTTGCCTTAGTCCAGTGTCGTATTTGTTATTCATCTTAGCAATTTATACAAGATTGATTTTTTTTCTCGTGCTTCATGCATTAGGAAATTGTTCACCAAAATTGATTGAATATCAAAACGTAATCGTTATTTTATTGTTTCAGAAGCAATTTCAGCAATTGATTATCAAAATATATGTTTATCGCTACATGCACTGAAGCCATGAACACATTTGCAGTGAAACGAAGACAAAGAATGCCAAAGAAAATACAAAATAAATACAGTACAACATTGTCAGGATAAACTGTTTTCAGCGTGCAGCCAAGTATAAAATCAGCCATTACGATGCTAGTAAAAATCATATTTAGTCCATTGCACTATAATGCATGTCTTTAAATGTTCTGATTAATTGAAAATAGAGGACCCTAATGTAAACAAGTCTTGTTGGATTTTACCCTCTTAGCAGATTTTGCACTTGAACTGTAACCCTTTTACATAGGTCTAGCTGCCACTATACAATTTTAGCCGATACAGGAACATTTCAGATAAGTAAAATAACTGTGACTAAACCCATATGGAATATGCAAACTCTTGAAAGTGGTACCTTTCATACAATCATCGTATAATTGATCAAGGACGGGAATCCATATTTGGATCCTGTACAGTATGTACAGTATTCAAATATTCAATTTGTTTTTATGCTGATATATAAATATTTAAAGTTTTTCAAAAACCTTAGGTCAGGCCTAAATGGGATAAGAGAACAAAGTTGATATAACAACATATACAGTTGATATAAAACATATAATTTTGTAATAAGAATTATACATGACATTCAAAATATATTAGATTAAATAGATTGTTTTGTAAAGTGAAACACAATGTTGTAATAATAATATGCAAGAATATGCAATATGACATTCAAAACAGATATAAGATCCATAGTATATTTTGTAACGTGGCTTGTATGACAGGTGTCACTTTCAAGAGTTTGCATACATGGCATCTCATGCCCGTCTCATTTTAATATAGTAAGCTAAGACGGTGTACAAAAAACGAGGGGGCACAATTTGCCACTGAGGGTACCCCTGTGATGCCGGGTACTACAGGTGTCCTGCCTCTCTCTGGTGACCCCTGATCATATGATGACCCTCGAGGCCTAAATCAGACTACTACTAGAGGTAGTCCTGTATCCTACCACTAGGAACTCTAGAATCTGACACTTTCGTTTTTGACACTAGATTCGTTGCTGAGTTCCTGTGTCAGGCTCCATATTTGGCTGCAGATCCCCATCTGAAAATGGGGAAAAAGATGTTGTTCTAGAGATACCCCAGAAGCAAAAAATTGAGCTAAAAATGTTTGCTTCCAGAATAACATATTCAGAGATTTGCAGCACATTTTCACATTTTTTCAAAAATAGCAGAACAACAAGCTCATGTCGCGCCACTCGGTGGCGCGACATGAGCTTGTTGATCTGCTATTTTTCAACAGATAAAACACCAAAACGCGTTTAGGACACAAAGGGTTTAAGCGTTCGTGGTGGTGCGGTTCTTCACATCGGAGATGAATTCCTCGGCCCATTTCTCACTTGGGTCAAGACAGTACTTCTTACCTCTCTTCATCGTGATACTAGAACAGAGAGATGCATTTAGTTTCACACAACCAGACACCGTTTCTGTATACTAGCAAGTATACTTCCACATTTCAGGCCTACTTCTACAGCGCCATTGTAGTCTTCCTGTCCAGAGAGAAATACTTTACATTTTACTATGATTATTTTCTCTTAACAGTCTGATACTTTTAAGCAGGGGGTTTTCAACCTTTTTGATACCAGGGCCCACTATTTATTCAGCATTTGAGCCACGGACCACCATTTGAGGACATTTTAGCCCCACAGACCCCAACACTAAAGATTTCTTTTGGTTTTGCCCACGATATGGATCAAAATGACCATTAATCTACATTCTCTAGTTGTGTATGCTTGGCCTAATTCAGATGATGAATATTTTAACTCTTAAGAGTGTAAACATGAAACTGAAAATGAAAAAAAGTGAAATGAAAATGAAATGAAATGAAAATGGACCCTAGTAGCGGGTCCATTTGTTTTCATGTTTACACTCTCAAGAGTTATACCTGATTAACCATCTTCTCATCTGGTTAACCAACTTAGCTTTGGGGACCACCTGGTACCATCTCAATGACCCCTGGTGGTCCCCGGAGCACTGGTTGAAAACCATTGCTTTAAAGTACACTTGATACTAATCTAGTGTTTTGTCCACCGTTGGCCACAACACAATACTGAAGCAAAAGGAAATGTACGCACATCTCTAAAAATATATTTCCGGGTGCTGAACTTAAAAGGGTGAGAAGTACACCATTCGATTGCTCCCAGGTAGTGGATTTATTGACAACGTTTTGACCCCAAATGGGTCTTCATCAGACCTGATGAAGACCCATTTGGGGTCGAAATGTGGTCAATAAATCCACTACCTGGGAGCAATCGAATGGTGTGCAAACTTCCTTTTTTCACGTTTGTACTTCACAACACAATACTCACACATAGGCATCCTTAGGACATTGAGTGTGGGTTTGTTGAATGTTTGCCACTCTCTTACGCAGACCCTTACAGTCTTTTTCAGGACAAAACTTGAAGCAACACTTGTCTGGAGCACTGCTGTCTGAAAGAGGGAAAGAGAGAGACCCTGATAATCACATTCCTGTTAATACCCTCCTGTCCTCATTCCACCTCATTATGTGATGTAAGTCGCTTTGGATTAGCGTCTGCTAGATGGCTGAATTGTAAATTGTAGAGAGAGAGATCTAATAGAGCTGTGGTTTTCAACCAGTCGTATGGGGACCACCAGTGGTCCCTGAGAGGATTCCAGTGGTCCCCAAAATGATGGACACTTGGTAACCAAAAGAACTCCTATAGATCTACAGAACTATAAAATGTTGAAGAATTGTTATTTTGACCAACAGTTATTTCCTAAATTGTGGACCCAAACTTGAAAACCCTTAGTTTTGGGGTCCAAGAGGCTAAACCCAACATCAAATGGCGGTCCGTGGCTAAAATGCAGAATAAATAGTGGGCCCTGGTGTGAAAAAGGTTGAAAACCACTGTACTAGACCAACGTAATAAAGAAAAAAAAAAAAAAAAAAAAAAAAAACAGAAAAAATATGGGTTGTTTTTGAATGGACAATATCAGTCACCAGAAAAAATATGGGTTGTTTTTGAATGGACAATATCAGTCACCAGAAAAAAATATGGGTTGTTTTTGAATAATCTGTCAAGGTTAAAATGGGGTTTTAAATTATAGTGGGTTTGTATAGGAGGGAGCTGGAGGCATACAAATGAACATCAAATATCTAAATAGTGGATGGAGTAACTTATAAACTGCCTGGTGTGTTCACATGAGACTGAGTAGACCATAAAATTACCAAAGGTTTTTACAAAGTGTAATATATCCCTTTAAAGACCAGAAGAGACAATAAACTTACTGTCCGCCTGGGCACTTAAAGAAGAGAAGAGCAGCATGCAGGCCACTAGAAATACTGGTGTCTTGTTCATCCTCGCAGTCGTCAGAAACTTGTCGGTATGTCCGTCTGTCTGTATTAGTGTTGTAGTCGAGACCACTTAAATCGAGACCAAGACAAGACCAAGACAACCACGGACTTGATCGAGACGAGATTGAGACGAGACTAGCACCTAGAGGGGTCAAGACCAAGACGAGACCGAGACAACCACGGACTTGATCGAGACGAGATCAAGACGAGACTAGCACCTAGAGGGGTCAAGACCAAGACGAGACCGAGACAACCACGGACTTGATTGAGACGAGATCGAGACGAGACTAGCACCTAGAGGGTCGAGATCAAGACAAGACCAAGACCTAGCGGGCCGAGAACAAGACAAGACCAAGACTGGTCAAGACCGAGGCCAAGACCTAGTCTTGTCATGCCCATTTTAACATAACACAACTACTAATAATATAATAGGGCTGGGGCGATATGGTTGATAACAGGAATATAAAAATCCCTAATCAGACACATCCCAGCACTTGTCTGTCTTCTTTCTTTTCAATATTTACAGAAGAAAAAAGTATATTGTTATTTGTGCCTGCAGCTGTCTTTATGAATGGGTCCTCGCTCCGCACAATGAATAGAACTTTTCCTTTGCATTGTCTTGTCTCGAGAGGTCTTGTTGGTGATCAAGACCCGAGACAATGGCTCCGAGGTCGAGACAAGACCAAGACAAAATCATACGAGAACAAGACGAGACCACAAGACAAATGAAGTGGAGAGCCGCAAGGTCGAGACAAGACCAAGACAAAACAAAGCGAGACAAAAACAAGACCGAGACAATGAAAATTTGTCTTGAGACTGGTCTCGAGACGAGACAATGTCTCGAGAACTACAACACTAGTCTGTATAGCTGAGCTATTAACTAGTACCTCTCTCTCTCCCTGTCTCTCATGTCACCAGGAGAAGCGTAGTTGTGTGGCGAGTGAGTGTGGCGGAAGGGGGCGTGGCTCTGGTGGAATTAGGCTCTGAAACCTTGGACCCTGTTTGTGGTGAGGAGGAGGAAGCATCATGCAGTGGTGTGATATGAAAAGAATGTCCTGTTAACAAATGTGTGAGACTGTGAGTCATATAGAGGAAGAAAGTAACCAGTAACTAACATGAGAACTCTCAGAACTTGTGTACAGTACAGGGTGATTGTCATACTTAAACCTACAGTACGTCAGTAGCCTCTCCTGCCCCTAAAAGGTCGGCTGTTTGCTAGTCTCTCCTCTAGACAGGTCACTCAACTGACCTGTGACATTCTATGCACCACATAGAATGTAACGGCATTCCTGTCGGATCTAAGCTCCATGCATAGATGGATCTATAAATGATGGGCCCCTGGCACCCTTTTACTAGAGCTATTTTCCTTCCTGATGTGGTACATAATGTCTGTACACAGTACACACGCATAACAAAATGTGTTATGCGTGTGGACTCAAAAGGCCTCTATGCCATATTTAATATGGCATAGAGGCCTTCTGAGTCCAGACTCAAAACTCTCATGTGTTGCTTGATGATGATGTCTTGTTTTAGTTCAGTGTTTGGATTTTTTTTATTTTTTTTTTTATTTATCTTAGCACTTTGGTCAAGGTTAATGGTGTGTTTTGTGCATTTGAAAATCATGAATGGATTACCACAATGTATTAATTATCAAAAGGCAATGCATTTTATTATTATTACAATTACAATTGATTATCCAAATGCATCCAAATGCAAGTGTGTGTGTGAGAGAGAGAGAGAGAGAGAGAGAGAGAGAGAGAGAGAGAGAGAGAGAGAGAGAGAGAGAGAGAGAGAGAGAGAGAGAGAGAGAGAGAGAGAGAGCGCCAGAGAAAATATATATAGGCTACAATCATTCTCTAGTTGTGTATAAGATGATGAATATTTTAACTCTCGAGAGTCTCCAAAGAGTCTCAAAGAGTTACATCTGGTTAACCAACTTTTCATTTAGCTGGGGACCAGCTGGAATCCTCTCAGGGACCGCCCGTTGAAAACCCCTGATATAGACAATGTACCGGTACATAAAATGTAAACTGAGGGGGCAGAATTTGTGACTGGCGATACCAGGACCCGTTTTCGCCCCCTGTGTCGCCAGGCCTTCCATGACTAAAACTAAATCAAAATTACGCTGTCTAAATCAACACTGGCAGGCTGAAAGCTGAAAGCTGTGAAGCAGAGATCATGGCTTAATGCGTGTGTTTGTGTGCAACTGTGCATCTCTATAGCCTAGCGCGTCTTCACATAGTTGATGATTTCCTGGACCCAGTGCTGAGTTGGGTCAACGCAGTACTTCCTGCCTTTCATCAGTGTGAGACTATAAAACAGACAGAGAGATAGAGAAGAATTGTTATCATTGTTTCATGTTACATTTAGTTCCAGTATTTTGTAATAGTTCTGTACTGTTACAAAATACAAGCAAGTAACTAATCTCAATTAAGTATTTAGTGTTTTCAGTATTTCTATAGCACCACTGTACCTTTCAAAGGCAAATATCTTACATTATACTCCATCAACATTATTTGAACTTTACAATCTGCCTATTTAGAATATAGCATCAATAAATTTGAATGTATTAATACTGTACATACTGTACCAAATCCAAAAAATGATTCCCGGCCTGAATGGGCTAAGTACAGGTGATGCTGATACTTTAGTTCTTTTGCTCATGCAAGCACAAGTATTTCTACCTTGCAGTAGTCCTATTGCTATACTTTATACCACTTGTAAAACACAATACTCACACGACACCATTCCTAGAACAAGATGCGTGTGTCCGTTGGATGGTTTTCACTCTGGTTTTCAGGGCTTTGCAGGCATTTTCGGGGCAAAACTTGAAGCAACACTCTGCTGGAGTAGTGAAGCCTGAAAGAAAGAAAAAGAAAGAAAGAAAGAAAGAAAGAAAGAAAGAAAGAAAGAAAGAAAGAAAGAAAGAAAGAAAGAAAGAAAGAAAGAAAGAAAGAAAGAAAGAAAGAAATTTACTCTTGAGACATTGAGGTTAACCTCATTTGCAGTTTCGCTGAGATACAAAATACAATACACATTTACAAAGCAACATGTTATGAGAGAACAGATCTTTAATTTAAACAAAGGCGTTAACTCAACTCTGCATGTCCAAACAAACTAATAAGCCTACCTACATGACCCTCATCATCATAAAAAATATTAAAAATTAAGATCTCTGTCATAATTAAAAACCAGATGAAGCAATACACGTACTTACTTGTATTTGCCAGGACACTCAGAGGTAAGAAGAGCAGCATGCAGATCATTAAAATAACTGGTATGTTCTTCATGCTCACAGTCATCAATACACGCTGTCTTGTCGGTCTGTACAGTTCAGCTGTCAACTTGTAACTATCTCAAATGTCTTTGTCTGTCATGGGTCTATTCTATCCTGCGGTGGGTGGAAACGTGTGAGTGTGAAGGAAGGGGGCGTTGCTGTAGAATTAGCCTCAGAAACTAGAAGAATTAAAGGGGAATTTCACCCATTTTCAACATTTTTTTTTTGAGAGTGTACAGTGTACGCTCAGAAAAAAAGAAGCGTCTAAAGAAATCCGTTAACATTGATGATGTCATCAAGATGTTTCACCATGTTAGTGGTTCCCCATTTCTTGGGAACACAGAATGGGGTGGACTTTTTTTTGTCATGTCCACCCAGCACCTCTAAGGTACATCAATGACATAGTAAAATGTTGAAAATGGGTGGAGTTCCTCTTCAACGAAACGAAGGGCTTGAGCTTCATATACAGAACAGAATGCAAGCAGAATGCAATGCGTTGTTTGTGGTTAGAGGTGGAAGCATCAGTCCTGTGAGAGCATGAAAAAAAAAAAAAAAAAAAAACAAACGAAAAAAAAAAAAAACTGTTAGCTGATGTGTGTGAGTCATAGTGGAAGGATCCGTAACAGGACCCTTTGATTCCAACATGGCCCATTACGCTGTCCTACACAGTGAATTAGCTCTCCAACTACCCTTGTAGTGTCGTGACAGTGTACTGACAGAGAGTGTTGGGAATATTACTTTACCTTGTTAATGTATTACTTATTAATTATTACCTTCATTTTAAAGCAATATATTATATTACAATTACTGTCTGAGCAAGTGTAATATGTTAATATTACTATTACATATTACTTAGAAAAAACTTTTTACAAATATATAATTAAATATTTAGTATCACTATTAATCAAATATTGCGTAGGCCAGTGGCATACCTACAATAAAGCAAGTGCACTTGGATATCTGGCCAATTCCATATGCAATCAACTTGAAAAAATGGCACTCCTGAAAACAGTACTGGCGTAGACCTACCTCATCCTACTCAGCTATGGACAGTTAACACAGGAGTTAAATGTGTAGACCTACCTCAGCCTACTCAGCTATGGACAGTTAACACAGGAGTTAAATGTGTAGACCTACCTCAGCCTACTCAGCTATGGACAGTTAACACAGGAGTTAAATGTGTAGACCTACCTCATCCTACTCAGCTATGGACAGTTAACACAGGGGGTAAATGTAGACCTACCTCATCCTACACTTGCAACGAGACAGATTGACAGAAAGTAATATTGAAAGTAATGCAGTAATGCAGAAAGAAAAGTATAATATATTAGATGTTTTGTGTTCTGTAATATATTTATATTACTGCATTTTGGTAATATATTATGTAATATATTAAGTTACGTAGTGCATATGTCCCAACACTGCTGACAGAACAGTAAGCAAAAAAAACACATCAGACCTTGTAGATCTGCTATTGGCCTAGGGTAAAAAAAGACCATAACAAATATCGAACCGGAGGTGTTTACAAAATATTGAGGGTTTAAGTGCATGGTTAAATGTCAGAAAACACACATAAGGATGAAATTCTAGAGGTGGTGGCGGAGCAGAGGACAAGGAGGAAGCTGCACGCCATCCTTGACAACCCCACCCACCCCCTCAGTGGAGAACTGGCAGGAATGAGGAATGCTCTCAGCCAGAGGCTTATAGCCCCACGTCAAAGCACTAAACGTTTTGGACTATCCTTTGTGCCCACCGCCATCAGGCTTCATAACCAGGCACACCGCAGAACGGGACGGGGGCCATAGAAGGGAAAAAAGGAAATAGAGAGAGAGAGAGACAAGTTCTCCTTGCACATGAGCATATTTGCACGTGTATCTAGACTGCACCTTTGCACTTTTGCACTTGACTGAGACTAACATAGGCCTACCTTGGTTTTCTTTTTTAACTGTTTTTATTTATTTTTTACTGTTTTTAACTTATCCTTTTCTGTGATGAACTGACAAACCGCATTTCCCTACGGGGACAAATAAAGGTTTCAATCAATGAAATACTAGTATAGAAAAGATGTATAGCAAATGTTTATTGTGCACATGCAGAAGAAACCAACGTTTCAGACAGATATGCAGTCTTGACTTCAGCCATCCTAAAGATTTATTTAAGTATTTTACAGAATGTTGATTTATTTGCACTGATTCATAATGACTATTCCTTTATGTAGCCTATTTGATGTTTTGCTCACTATATACAGTATATATTTTAAACTTGAAAACATTAAAAACGTGTACATTGGGGCAGCAGTCGACCATTGCAGGCAACAGAGAGGAAATAATTAAGAGGAACGAATGGTGTGAATTCTGCAGCTTCACACTTGTTGTTATGTTTTTCATTGCACGCACACGCACGCACACACACACACACACACACACACACACACACACACACACACACACACACACACACACACACACACTGCTTCAGTTATACGCAGACCACAGGAAGAGGGTTTTTCATTTTCATTTTGCTATAATGATGCATGCACATTTATCTCCATATAAGCCTCTCTGTCTCCCTCCAGTTTATCTTTTGATGTTGAGTTCAGTCTCTCTGACCCAAAACTAAGGACAGTGTCTGTCCACAATTTAGGATTGATAACTGGCAAAACGATGGTCAAAATAACAATTCTTATACATTTTCTAATTGTGTAGATTAGATGCTTGAAAATTAAGTAATTCAGATGTTTGCACAAAATCACTCATTGGGTGAAATCTCGCCATATCAACATTTGTCAACACGGTTATGGCTGTTTTATGGCTGTTTTTAACCCAAGGAAGATTTTTTTTTTATGCAAATGATTTTTTTATGCAAACTAATGGTTGGAATGGACTCAGCATCATGACAACTCCCTAGTTTGAAGATCTCATCTCTTTTCCTAAAGCACAATGAAATTTAGAAAATATTTGCCTTAAATAGAATGCCAATGGTGGCCATACTGTAAAGGCCATTTTTAAACCTTTCCCCTCAGACAATTCCAGGGAACTTTTCATCGGTTATTCAGGATATATCCACTAGCCTGGAATTTCCAGCCTCAAATTGCATGGAGTCAGTCAGTCACTCGGAGTTCAGTCAGTCTGTCACTTAGAGTTCCTTCCTTTTTCCACGCAATATCACAATTGTGAGGAACTCTGAGTGACTGACTGACTCAGACGCAGTCTGAGGCCGGCTCACCAGGCAGGGACGGATCTAGGCATGGGCATGGGGGGGCAATGCCCCCCTAAATGCCCAGACTGCCCTTGCATCATTGAAAACAGAAAACTCTCTGAGTCAGACCTTTAGCTTTATGCATGCTGTATGTCTGTTGGAACTTCAACAACAACTGATGTTATTATTGATGCTTTACTTGCCTAAAGAAAGTCCTGTAACTGAAAATGGTATGGTTGCAGCGACACGGGCGATGAAGCCATACCATTTTCCGCCATACCATTTTCTCCTGCCCCCCCAATTGGAAAATGTTACATCCGCCCCTGTCGCCAGGCTACACCCACAGACAGATGAGGTCACTACTCACTGAATGGTTTAAATATAGAATGAAAATGACGTGAACCCTCGCAGTCGTGAGGGTTCACAGCATTTTCATACTAGATACTGTTAGATAGTGCAAGACACTGTTAGATAAGTCCAGTTCCACCTCACACACAGTTACACATTTACACATCTATGGTGAATGACGTGGCTCTGTTTCCTAGAAGGCGGCTTATGTTGGTTGTGTGTCAGCATGCCACTGAATTGGGAAAAAAGGTTCATGCTTTCTTTACTGTGTCATACTATTTTTAAAGATCTGGGTTGCTATGTTGTTGCTGTAAAATCTTGGTTGGATGGGGCAATTACATTACATTTATAAAAAATCTAATTCTAAAAAACTAATAATGTACTTTAAGCAACTTAAAACAACTACTTGAAACAACTTAACAGAGGGGTACAAAACTAATCACAGTGAAAAGTTTCTGTACAGTCCAAATTACATTACATGTACGTTTTAAGAAGAAATACTGAAATTAGCAAAAGAAAAAAAGATAATATAAATAGATAGATCTGCACGCACACACGCACGCGCGCGCGCACACACACACACACACACACACACACACACACACACACACACACACACACACACACACACACACACACACACACACACTGGGGCAGCAGTTAGGGTTGCCAACCGTTCCGTATAATACGGAATCGTTCCTTAATTGAACACTAAATGATGCGTTCCGTATTGAATCGATACGGAACGCGGTTTGTTCCGTATTTCCCTAAATGCCTCCTGTGCGATCCGTCGCACAAACATCAACACTGAATTTAACAGTAGTGAACAAAATAAAGCAGGAGATATATTTAAGACAGCACAATTGCTCTGTGGCGAGTGTACACAGGACTTCTCACAAGCAGAATTTACCAAAACCTCCCCGTGGCTGCAGATCTGCATGCGTGTGTGCGCGGTGCGCTGGTATCGCTTCGCTGCTGCTCTGTGTGCCAAATCCTGCCGCGCCCAGAGCCATAGAGTGAGAGAGTTCCGCAAACTCCCAGAGCCATATAGTAAGAGAGTTACCACAACAACGGTCACAGACTCAGTTCTCATGAATGAAACTGCACCCAGAGATCGATTTGGTATGCTTATATCTTTTTACAAGATGTTAAGTACTATTTATTTTTTCCTGCCTAAAGCTATTGATGTGGGTATATGCCTATAGCCAAGCTATTTCAGTAGGCTAATATGGTTGACGATTTATTAAAGTCTAATAAATGTGTGCCTATCCAATACAATTTTTGCCCATAAAAAAAACTTCTTTAAAATCAGGATTCTTAATGTTATAAAGACAATGGACTACTTGTTCATAATTCATTAACATTTATACAGCACAATAGGCCTACCGGCCTACCCCTTCCTTACTGACCACAGTAAACAGGCCTTAACTGACCCCAGAGGTTAATATGGTATGTGAAATCATCCCTCCACCTTCAACCGCTTATCCGTAGTTAAGTCACAGGGGCAACAGCTCCACCAGAAAACCGCAGACTTTCCTAACCTAATAACCGCGCTGCTTCGCCGCGTGGTCGTAGAAGTGTTCCTTATTCCAAGATCTCAGAGTTGGCAACCCTAGCAGCAGTAGCCAGCTCAGTCCTTTGATTATGGAAAGTCTCTTCATGGGAAAAATCATAGTGGAGGCGAAAGGGAATACGTTTTTTTTTTTTTTTTTGTTTGTTTGTTTTTTACGGTGGTCAGTTACAAATTGTAGTCGTCTCTGCAGGTGCCCTTTGAGACTGGGGTGGGACAGAGTTCTAGGCATGGGCATGGGGGGGGTAATACCCCCCCAGATAGCAAAATGCATTGATTCAACGTTGAATTTTGGTTATCTAACCAAAATCCAACGTTGAATCAATGCATTCAACGTTCAACTCTCTGAGTCAGACCTTTAGCTTTATGCATGCTGCGTGTCTGTTGCAACTTCAACAACAACTGATATATTATTGATGTTTACTTGCCTAATAAAAGTCCTGTAACTGAAATGGTAATTTCCCCCATTGGGAAATGTTACATCCGCCCCTGCCTCCAACATCTGTTCTCTCCCCTCCAATTATTCAAAACGTTAAATATCCACAGAAGTGTCCACAAGATGATTCTGCAATAAATAATACAATATTTTGTGATATACTGTTGTACATACAGTCATTTTATGTATTATGGTATTCTAATTAGTCCTGTAAAACATACAAATAGACAGACAACGTTTTTTTTTTAATATGAACTTATCGACAAGGAAGGCTCCACCAGACAGACAAGTACTATTTCTGTACACAGCATAGAGCAGAACAATTAAGTAATGTTCCGTGGACCAGTAGCTTACCAGTGTTACATGGAATAGATCATGAAACCACTGAACATGTTCTGATTGTAAGGGTCATCCCAGAGCCTCGCACCAGCAGGTAAACGCATGTAAACTAAATCGCCCACCTTCAGCTCCAGGTTGATTCCATTGGTTATGTATTCCCAACCAGCAGAATTGTACCCATGGTTAATCCAGAGAGTGTGTTCATTCTTGCACAAATGGACATGCGCATCCATTCTGCTGGCCAGTGGTGACCTACACAGAATCTGAAGTGATAGACACCTTTAAATGGTGTTGTGAAGACACCTATATGAAATCGCACGCACGCACGCGCGCGCGCGCGCGCGCGCGCACACACACACACACACACACACACACACACACACACACACACACACATTTAGCAACCCACCTAACTCAACTCGTCCTACATAATTTAATAGTGAAATAAATAGTACACAGTTGACAATATAGATTTCATGTGTGCTGTGCTTGATGTATTTATGTTGTTCCATCTGTTAGCAATTCTGTATTTAGCAAATACAGAAGCATGACTTGATCACCTGTCAAAGGGTTGTATGCATTGCCAACGTTGGTGATGACTTTCTTGAAGACCAGAGTGGCATCATTATGATTTGGTCCAAATTGTCCTCCACCCAAAGCAACGGAGAAGGCCACCTTTGGCTTGTCTGTCAACACAATAAATAAAAATATACAAGAGAAGAAAATAAATATAAAAGTATTATGTTACAGCCAATACAATATCAAATGTCTCATTAATCTGATGGAGTGTAGCCTACCTACACTCCATAGATAGTTTCCATTACAAAAAACAACAAAAGTGCAGTACACACGGCCAGCCACATTTGTGAATATACAAATTAATGTCTTAATTTGTTAAATTCAGTGAGAATGGAAAGGTAGGCGATAGATGAACAGGTCAGAGCATTCAAAAACTGGTGTTATTGATCTGGTCTCGAATGTTTGGTAACATACTTACTCCTGAGTTCCTGCACTTGGCCCTCAGAAGTGATCAGCCTTGCTTCAATGGCAGACATCCGAGCAAAGTGAGCTGAAATCAGTACAACATTAGTATTAAAGATCACTTTAGCTTTTCAACCGGTATCTTCATATAATTGGTCCTCTCCTCACAAAACAGCACTATTTTTTTTTCTACTCAGTTTGTGTCTCATAGGAGGGCGGCAGGCAGTTCAGACACCATCAACTATGTGCATCATTGATGGAGAAGGCATTCTCAATGAAACTGTGCAGGCTTTTTATTCTGGAAAAGTTGCAATGTTAAAATAGATTGAGGTCACAAATTTGAGAAATATGCTCTTTTTCAAGTACACCAAAATGCGTTCCCACCTAAAGTAGATAAGGTAGGTAACCCTAAAGTAGGTCAATTCTAAAATCATTCAGTTACATTTGAGTGGTAAACTGGTGGATTTCAATGGATAATTTGCTCAGCTAAAGCAATTAACTCTTTATTATTATTACTTAACTGTCATCCTACCTACATTCATTCACCAAACTTCTGTTCAAATTACCTTCACTTTCTTTTTTCAATTCTTCAACCTGGCGCTCACTGGTACTTAGTCTGGACTGAAGATGTTGGACCTGGCTCTCACTCACAGCCAGTCTGGTCTGAAGGTCTTGGACTTGACTTTCGCTGACACTCAATTTGGTTGACTTTAAACTGATGTTAAACTATGCAACATTTCAGCCTGTACCTTTACAACTTCAAGCTCCAATTTCACTATCCTGACATCACACTGAGTCTCAGTCTCAGACAGACAGAACAGTAAAACAAAGTGCAAAAACCCTTCACACTGCATTTGAATCAGGACTCCTACCTTACAGACTTTCATACTCTCCCATCGCACAGGTTACACTAACATGGAGACATCATCGTAGCCAGTGGAAAGACCCTGCACACTGGACACTAAACAGTCAAAGAACCATCCGAGTATGCCACTATATTTTACTGACCTGTCAAGGTTGCATGCATGTCTGGCTCAGAAAAGAGTGGGTGTGATTATACTTTTTAAGTGGCAGTTGTTATTTAAAAAGCAAAATAAATAAATAAATAAATAAATAAATAAATAAATAAATAAATAAAGAAGCATATTTGTTTTCTAGTGTGTTCACTGGGTGTCAAGAGTGCCTTGAGATTTCTAGATGTCAAGGCATATTTATTTGTTTCTATTCATGCTCATTGTCCCTATCCAATTGTTGGTAAGTCCAGCATTCTCTTCACTGAATGCCAGATGCCAAAATGTGAATGGATTGAACCTTTTCTGACTGCATTATTTTGGGGTAAATAGCTGCAAAGAATTCAAAATAGTAGATTCAGAATTGTCGTTAAATGTCAAAATGACACTTGCGTATATATACATACGCATTGATAGCAAGGTATTTCCAAAATGAGCCAGCTCCTGTTTGTTCTTTAACTGTTGCACATAATACAGTATATGACCGGCGGTGATTCAATTCAATTCAATTCAATTCAATCTTTATTTCAGACTCAGGGGAATCCATATCACATACATCAATCGGTACAACAATAAATAAATAAAAAGAGAGAGGGAAGAAATGAATATACAATAAAAAGTGTTCCACCATGTTCAGTTTTGAACATACAAACACGTTCTCCAGTGGTTCCACCTTCTAGAGTGGAACCTAACAGAGCTACGCATCGGGTTAGTTAGGACATTAATGATGTCATTTACAGAGTCTGAACACCTGCACATAAACCTATACATGAGGTTGCGTAGAACAGCAGAGCAGGTAGGAACCCCAGCACTAACAAACATCTGGCTGGCACTGGAGCTTCTTGGAGCTCTCAGTAACAGTCTCATACAGTCATTGTAGGCCACAGTCAAACGCCTGATACTGGCTTGAGTGTAGCGACACCACAGGTGAGCAGTATACAGGGGTGTACAGAATGATTTAAAAAGTGAGATCTTCACTGGTACTGAGCACATGCTGAATTTCCTACACAGCATGTTACCTTGTGCATACAGCTTCTGGCGCTGTCTATATATGTCTTTATCATCAGAGAGGTCATTAGAAATTACATGTCCCAGGTATTTAATCTCACTGCATACACTGAGAACAGATCCAGAGAGAAGAAAGTCAGGGAAGGTTGATTGCCTATCCTCTCTGCTTCGGACAATCATTACCTTGCTCTTTTTAGCAAGGTAATGGTGAGTATAATCACAAAGGAGAAATACACTGAAGACCAAACTCCATGCACGCTCTCGGGGCCATGACCCATCCTTTAGCAACCCATTGTGATAGTCTAGGGTGGCTCAGGGTAGAAAACAAAATTAACAACTGGGACTGACATTTAAAATTGTAAATGCAGTCTATTTCTCAGTGAAGTATTCAACCAATCAATCACTAACACTGAGAAATACTTGGAAGACAGCATACATTGTTCTAGCCATGCATCGCATGACGCTCGTATGATGCTTGTACGACAGTCATGTTTCAGGGCTAACATTGTTCATGAATGTATAAAACTCTTACCAGACATGACGTTGTTATGTTTTCAGCTTAGAGTCAAAATGGAGCCTGAACAATCTGTCACTCTGACGATAATGTTTAAGCATTTATTGCTATATCCATAAACCGACCCTTGATACCTACTTGTGTGTGTGTGTGTGTGTGTGTGTGTGTGTGTGTGTGTGAGAGAGAGAGAGAGAGAGAGAGAGAGAGAGAGAGAGAGAGAGAGAGAGAGAGAGAGAGAGAGAGAGAGAGAGAGAGGAGGGGGGGGAGAGAGAGAGGAGAGGGGGGGGGGGGGAGGGGGGGGGGGGGGGGGGGGGGGGGGGGAGGGGGGGGGGGGGGGGGGGGGGGGGAGAGGGGAGGGGGGGGGGGGGGGGGGAGAGAGAGGGAGGGAGAGAGGGAGAGGGGGGAGGGGAGGGAGGAGAGGGAGGGAGAGGAGAGAGAGAGAGGGAGAGAGGGGAGGGAGAGAGGAGAGAGAGGAGAGAGAGAGAGGGAGAGAGAGAGAGAGGAGAGAGAGAGGAGAGAGAGAGAGAGGGAGAGAGAGGAGAGAGAGGGAGAGAGGGAGGGAGAGAGAGAGAGAGGAGAGGGAGAGAGAGGGAGAGGAGAGAGGGAGAGAGAGGAGAGAGAGAGAGAGAGAGAGGGAGAGGGAGAGAGGAGGAGAGAGGGAGAGAGGGAGGGAGAGAGGAGAGAGAGAGAGGGAGAGAGGGAGAGAGAGAGAGAGAGAGAGAGAGGAGAGAGAGAGAGAGGGAGAGAGGGGAGGGAGAGAGAGAGAGAGGGAGGGGAGGAGAGAGAGAGAGAGAGAGAGAGAGAGAGAGAGAGAGAGAGAGAGAGAGAGAGAGAGAGAGAGAGAGAGAGAGAATCAAGCAAGACAGGAACAAAGTCAATATAAACACATGCAGGCTGGCCTTGCACATACACAGTAGAGAACTGAGGGGAACGTATTGGGGCTAGCCAACAGCAGGAAGTCATAGAGTACAAAAAAGGTAAACGGAGTGCAAAGCTGCATTGCATGAGGGGTGTATGTGTGAGGTTATACTTCACCTCACACATTTCTACAATTCTTCAACCTGGCGCTCACTGGTACTTAGTCTGGACTGAAGGTGTTGGACCTGGCTCTCACTTACAGCCAGTCTGGTCTGAAGGTCTTGGACTTGACTTTCGCTGACACTCAATTTGGTAGACTTTTCTGGAAAAAAAAAGAAGAATATTGTAGAAACTGATGTTAAACTATGCAACATTTCAGCCTGTACCTTTACAACTTCAAGCTCCAATTTGACTATATCCTGACATCACACTGAGTCTCAGTCTCAGACAGAGGTAACAGTAAAACAAGCAAAGCGCAAAAACCCTTCACACTGATAAAGAAACATAATTGTTTTCGAGTGTGTACACTGAGTGCCTTGAGATTTCTAGATGTCAAGGCATATTTATTTGTTTCTATTCATGCTCATTGTCCCTATCCAATTGTTGGTAAGTCCAGTATTCTCTTCTCTAAATACCAGATGTCAAAATGTGAATGGATTGAACCTTTTAAGACTTTTATTTTGTAGTTATATAACATTTTGGGGTAAATAGCTGCAAATAATTTAAAATAATTGGTTCAAAATTGCCGTTAAATGTCACTAAATGACACTTGCGTATATATAAGCATTGATACCAAGCTATTTCCAATATGAGCAAGCTCCTGTTTGTTCTTTAACTGTTGCACATAATACAGTATATGACCGGCGGTGAGTACAATCACAAAGGAGAAATACACTGAAGACCAAACTCCACGCTCTCGGGGCCATGACCCATCTTTTTGCAACCCATTGTGATAGTCTAGGGTAGCTTAGGGTAGAAAACAAAATTAACAACTGGGACTGACATTTAAAATTGTAAATGCAGTCTATGCCCTCTGTACCCACATAGCTGACAAACAACCTCAAAAAGGTTACCTGTACTGATTCCATTTATGTCTGACTGACAATTAAGTATTCAACCAATCAATCAATAACAGTGAGAAATACTTGAAAGACAGTATACATTGTTCTAGCCTAACATCATGATGCTTGTATGACAGTCATGTTTCAGGGCTAACATTGTTCATGAATGTATAAAAGTCTTACCAGGCATGATTGATAGAAATATTTCATATTTCTTAGGTATATTGTGAATGATTTCACATATGTCATACCATTGGATTGTAACTGGGTCGCGCTACCACCTTGTAGATCTGCTATTTTGAGAAACGTGCCACCATGTCTCCGCTCATCACATGAAGTTCATCCTGACATTATCTGTTTTCAGAACATCCCAACTGTTTCGGATTACAACCTTTTTATCATTACTAATGCGCAATATTGTTTGACTTTTCTGTCAACAACGGTTGATATCTGTTTCCAGGAGACACTTAGCCAAGCTTAGGTCACTCTGTCTGATCTCTGAACCAGTATGTCACAATCACGGTGTAAGCAATCAGGCTGTGTAGGAGTCACACTGTGACAACATACTCCGGTACACTAGGTGGCGGTATACACCTTAAAACTATGGATTGCAACCTTAGAGTAACATAGAGCAGTATTCTGATTTTCCCTTCCACCCACTTGCATTAACTTGCTCACCCAGCGCATGAAGCAAACTTCCGGGTTGGAGCAGCAGCGTTGATGCATTGCGAATGGGCCACGCGAACGCGCCCCACATGAACTCTCATGAACGCGACCGTGCGTGTGGGCGTGTGCGTGCGAGTGAATCATGGCCGCGCGTCGCTGACTCGCTGTACTTGTTAAAGGCTACACTAGTACACGGCTTGTCTAGCCGCCCGCTGGCAATGAATACAAAATATCTACTTGCCCGGCGGGTATCTGTTATCTGCTATACCGGCACGATTGGATCGTAACATTTCTGTTGATAAGTGTCTATTCAATCGATGGATAGAGGTCGAAGCGGCTGCCGAGGAGACCTCTTTTCGGTTTAATTTTCGGAAAGTGCCGCTTGGTGCCGCTTGGAAGTCCACCATGAATGAATGAATAGCTATGCAACGACTATGGTTTTATAATTTATTACAGTATCATGCAGGCGCGAAGAGTTAATGGGGGCTGCAAGGCCTCATGAGAATTACACTAGGATTTCAGAGGCTCTGGGCGCAGCCCCTGTGAGGCCATTGCCACAACAATGGCCAAGTGTGAAATGCTGGCTCTGGGAGAGCCAGTTTCGGGGGCGGAGAAGTATCGATGGTCGGCTGGGCGTTGATCAAGTCACCTAGCCATCAAACATTGAAATGCTAATCAGCTGCCCCATTGTTATACCTGCAGGGTATGGTATGAATCAGGCTAGGGTATGGTGTGGAAGCATTTGCACGATGAAAGCTCCTCCAAGCAAGAAGCGTTTCACTCAGAGGACACTGTCCTTCACTACCAACGCCAAGAGCGCCTCGCCCACGCCCGAGAACAGTGATGCTGCTGCCGGCCTGCCACTGAAACCTGCCGCCGGCGTCGATGCTGCTGCTGCTGCTGCTAGTCGAGCAGCATTGTCGCCGGCGGAAGGTTTCTCTAGCAGTGCTAGAGAAAGCAGCACCAAAACCACCACCACACCGGTTCTTTTAAGAGCCAGCACGGCTTTTTCCCTGTCACATCCTGCAGCTTGGAGAGATCATTTTCAGGGATGAAGAGGCTCAAAACCTATTTGCGATCCACGATGGGACAAGCTAGACTCAATGATCTTGCTCTGATACACACTCACAAGGATGACGTGATGGAATTGAGCATAGATGTCCTAACCAACGAGTTCATCAGCCGCTCTACTGTAAGAAGAAACGCATTCCTTGTGAAGTAAAAGGTACGAGATGCAACGAAATTCTAAATGGTGCAATGTTAAACCAAGATGCTCAAATTCTGTTACTAAAAGAGACAGTGCGGCTTTTTTAAAAGCCACTGATTCCATAACCAAAACCCCGTATCTAAATTCTAAATGGTGCAATGTTAAACCGAGATGCTCAAACGTTAAAAAAAGAAACTTACTGTTTGCATTAATGTTTTGCCGTTGATTGCTGATTATGCTTATATAGGCTACTGCTGTGTTTATTACCAAACTGTAAATAAAATACGTTTTTTTTCTAATATGACTAATGTTACTTTAATTAGGATTAAATGTTTTACTAATGCCTTTACTAATGTTTTACTGTTGATTGCTGATTATGCTTATATAGGCCACTGCTGTGTTTATTACCAAACTGTAAATAAAAGTACAAAATGAAGAGAAAAACAACCTTTTTTTTTATTATTTCTTAATATGCATGAGAAAACAGAGAGCACAATACGAAAGTATACCTTTGTTATGTATTTTAAAGTAGTAGTAAAGTAGAACACATCAACACATCATAGGCTATAAGTAGAGAGTTGTTTGCGTCGGTGTGGTGTGCTCTGGGGTGGGGGGTCGCGGGGGGGGGGGGGGGGGTGTTTTTTTTGCAGCCTACGTGAGGACAAACATAACTTGGCGCCCCTGGTATCATGTTTTAAAGCAGTGGTTTTCAACATTTCGCCCCCTGATATGAAATAGGGTCCACTATTTATTCAGCATTTGAGCCACGGACCACCACTTGGTGGTCCGTGAGATTTCTTTTGTTTTTGTTTCTTTTTTTTTTTTTTTCTTTGAGTCAATTCCAGGCTGGATTTCAGAAACAAACATACAAATGACCATTCATCTTTTACATTCTCTAGTTCAGTGGTTTTCAACCTTTTTGATGCCAGGGCCCACCATTTATTCAGAATTTGAGCCACGGACCACCACTTGAAGACATTTTAGCCCCACAGACCCAAAAAACTAAAGATTTATTTTGCTTTTGTCCATCTTCTAGTTGTGTAGACTTGGACTAATTCACATGCCGAATATTTTAACTCTTGAGAGTGTAAAAATGAAACCAAATGTACCCGCAAGGGTCCATTTGGGGACCACCTGGAACCCTCTCAGGAACCACTGGTGGTCCCCGGACCACCTGTTGAAAACCCCTGCTCTAGTTGTGTAGACTTGGGCTAATTCAGATCATGAATATTTTAACTCAAACCAAATATTATGTGGTTTCATGAATATTTTAACATGAAACCAAATGGACCCTACGCTTGCGGGTCCATTTGGTTTCATGCTTACACTCAAAGAGTTCACATCTGGTTAACTAACTTTTAACACACACACACACACACACACACACACACACACACACACACACACACACACACACACACACACACACACACACACACACACACACACACACACAAATCAATACTAAATCTTATTCAGAGCAAAGCTTCCTTGGGTCAGTGATAACCACACTATATAACCATGTTATAACTCAGGGGTCCCTGTGGGAGTTGGTCCTTGAAACTAAACAGGTTGAGAATTGCTGCTAGAGCCATCAAAATCAATATTTGGGGGTCCCTCATTTTTTTAATGGGATCCCTATGCTCATCCATGTCAATTTGGGGGTCCTTGGCATGAAAACGTTTGGGAACTCTGCCTTGCCCTGGGTGAAAACTCCAGTGTAATCACACTATTTTGGTGTTGACAATATTATTTATTTAAATCGACATTCTTAAATATATTGTCCAAACAGAATAAATGTCATTACGCCTAAACATGCTATGCATTAAGGGGAGAAATGATGATTTTCAGTTTCTGGAACAAGACACATGGCTCTGTGCACAACCACCACCACCACCACCACCACCACCACCACCACCAGCAGCAGCAGCGAGCTGTCATTAGCCACTCTGCCCAGGGAAGGTGACTTGATGACGGGTTAGATGGAGAGACAGATCTATAGCAGAAAATGACTTTCGACTACTTGTAGGTTAGCAAACCAAGTGTTCATATGATTTTATATTCATTTCGATGCTAAATCTCCATTAATATTTCAGGTACAGCCGCTATTAAAAAAAAACGTTTTTAGAATTCGGAGTTCTACCGAAGCCCATTGTAAGTGAATGAGAAGTCCCAGGCAGTCAAAATGGCAAACGCTATCTTCGTAATATTAATACTTGGGCACCAACCAACTATTTTATAAGAACAATATCGATCTAACTAGCAGATTCGATGAGTTAGATATATTTTATATACACATATTATTGATAACTAAGCCAAAGTCCACCGCTGGCCGGTGTGTGCTGAGCGCACCGCTCCTCCACCTCAGAGCTGACAGTCAGAGCTCAGCTGGAAAGCTCCCTGGAGGGGGCGGAGCCTGGTGCGCGTTCACGTGGCCCATAGTTTGCTCTAAACTGCATTCTACACTTTGACCACTATGTCTTTTTTGCTTCACTATTTCCTCCAGAAGTGGCGGTATACACCTTAAACACCTTAAAACTATGGATTGCAACCCGCCAATAAACCAAAGAAGAAGAGGAGGCATTTTCACAGCCATAGAGTATAGCCAGAGTTACGACAATTCCGTTCACTTCATGGGGCCAGTCCAATGGCGGCGCTTCTACTTACTTGAATAGAGAATAGGGACAAGTCCTGGACCTGAACTAGGCAGAAATGCATTGGACTCAGGCAACAGCCCAGCGTTAATGATCTTAAATCACTTTATTTTAGATCGTAATTGTACAGCATGAGCATTATTGTACAGTGACTTTGTTACTGTATAATATTGTACAGTAGCATTGTTACTCTGCAACACCCTTGACATGTTGAAAACATGCATAACATATCTCTTATTTGTTCCGCCCTCGTTGAAAACAATTCATTTCCAACTCCAGTTTGTCCCTATTCGGGCTGCATGACCACCAGCGCCCGCGCGCTCGGTGTCTGACCCCCCAATGTCGCAACTCTTCTACTAGATGGCTCTGGCATTATTTAGATCGCCGCTCTCTGTTTGGCGCAACAGTGTATCTGGCGGGACGATTCAAAACAACATGGAGGTTATACGGGCGCTGGAGTTTTTGAACCTGCGAGAGCTGCCACAAGGTGCAGATTAAACACAACGACTCATGTATTATTCTATAAGGTTGACTTTTCTAATGAGAGTAATGTCATTTTGGGGGCATTTAGTCTTCGTTATGTATCGGATCGTTTTTTGGTCTTTCTAAATGGCAGTGTTTTCCTTAGCATTAGCTCTGACTGCAGGCTAGCTTTTATTTAATAACAACACAACGACTGGAATCGTACAGTCGGCGTACAATTCGTCAAAAATGGATTGCACGTGTAATGTGCATGATTGCTTTTATACCACTTAATTTACTGAATGGACACATTTAATTATTTAAAATTACAGTAGTTTTTCTATGCACACAAGCCGTCATAAACACGACTAGGCTTGTACTACACTTAGCCCTGACATGTCTGTCAGTGCGATATAGTCTCTAGTTTCATATCCATGTGAAAGTTGAGGCATAAAACGTCGATTTTAGTCAAATATCTCCACATTTAACTATCTGCACACTGATCTTTTTTCCCCTTCCTCCTAATGCCAGCTGCATTTCATTTGTCGAACTTCCATTGATCACCACAAAACGTCATTAGGGAAACGTACCAGTTTGGGACACACACTTGTCCGATGCATTGTGATAGGGGCTGGGTAATTATTAGTAATCACACCAGCTGCCAATATAGTGCAGGCAGCAGGCTATCTAAGAAACATATGGGGCAACCTCAAACAGATTGCAACAGAAACATTTTAACTTTTTTTTGCTTCATAAATATTCTAGTAACAACATATCGTATATACAGTATATCATAATAAATCCAAGTAGGGGGACACATTGAAAAATGCTTTAAAGGGATATACTTTCAAAAAAAACTTTTGGTCATGCCCAAATACGGAGCCAGCTACATTTACCAAAACAATATTTTAAAAATGAATGAACACTGTAAATGAAATTCCACAGCCCTCTCACATATTAGGAGGACAATATCTGTCACCAGAAAAAATATGGGTTGTTTTCGAATAATCTGTCATGCTTAAAATGGACCGGTCAGAAACCATGTTAGATGAAGGGCGGTAAAAAAAAAAGTAATAACCCTTTATTTAATACAGACCAGTGGCCTTGTGGTTAGAGTGTCCGCCCTGGAATTGGGAGGCCGGGGTTCGATTCCCGGTCGGGTCATACCAAAGACTGTAAAAATGGGACCCAATGCCTCCCTGCTTGGCACTCAGCATCAAAGGGATGGATTGGAGGTCAAATCAACTAATGATTCCCGAGCGCGGCGCACACTGCAGCTCACTGCTCCAAGAGATGGGTCAAAAGCGGAGAACTAATTTCACTGCGGTAACGTGAGTGACTAATCTGACGACTTTGACTTTGTCAACATTAGTAAAAAATAATGATTACGTTTGTATTGTGCGTGGTTGCTAACTTGCTTTTATACCACACACAAGCAGTCATAAACAGACTAGGCTTGTTCTACACTTGGCATAAACACGAACTAGCATGTCTCGTGGAGTGCGATATAGTCCTCTAGTTATATACATTGTGGCACAAAACATGTAAAAATCAAAAAGTGTAATTCAATATCTTCACTTTTCCTAGGCTCTAAATTATCAGTTATGATGCTACTAGTAGGGGGCGGGGCAGTTTTGCGCTGTTCAGGTAAATGATGTTGATGATGAATGTGTTGTGTGTGTTGTCCAGTGTGGGTGGACACTCTGTGGGACCTGGACTTCACAGAGTCGGCTGCTCTGGATGCAGGCCTGGAGGAGGACATTGTGGCCAGTGGACTTCCAGGGTTTAGAAGCCTCTACAAGGCTTTACTGGCACAGGTTTCTGATACAGGCAGTGCTGCTGCTGCTGCAGCCGCTGAGGATGTTTCCCAGGTTAGTTTCTTCATGTGTATTGTCTCTAGGCCTAGGCTGTCACAATTATCACATACATTAATAACAATTTTTGCAACACGTAAGCTTGTATTTTGCGAGCTGCCCAGCGACTCTTTTACTGTTGTATCTACTGTAGTGTAAGCTAGTGACCACTAGGGCTGCAACTAACGATCGATTCATCGGCCGATTATTTAACTGATTCATCGATTAATCGGATTATGACTCTTATTTAGCAATCACCTTAAAGGAGGATTCCACGCACTTTCAAAAAAGGTCCTGATTTTTTTTTTTTCAGACCTCGATTTCTAGAAAACACAGAACTTTTTTTATCATGTCCACACAACATCTCTAAGGTATATTAATTAATAATAACAGAAAAATGTTGAAAATGGATTGAATAATCGATTCGGTTGCGATTCATCGTTGCAGCCGTCCGTTTATTTTTTTATACAACTTTATACATGAGCTCTAATCGTTTACTACCTTTTGAATTGCAGAGCATGTGGGTGTTGTTCAAGGAGACTGGTGTCTCCGTCAAGTCGTTGGTAGCACTCCTGGGTTACCTGGTCCTGGGAGGGAAAGGGAATAACGTCAGCGTCCAGCGAAGGCTGTTGGCGCTCCACGCTGCCTCCCACTACCTGCTGCTGCTGGCTGTTCCTGGTGGGTAGCCATTTTGTCCTGACGTTGTAGATTCTACAAAACTTGCTCTGAAAGAACACATTGGAAGATTTGTGCTGCATTCTCACATTCTCCCCCCAAAATAGCAGGCGTTCACGGCTCGCGCTATGAGCCGTGCCACTTTGGCAGTTGGCATGGCTTGAAAGTTTGTACTCACCAACATGGCAGTCATTGCTTTGGAAATTTGCAATTTGAAATGGCAAGTATTAGAATGGTTGTGCTTAAGTATACAAGCTCACAACACAGTTCTCTGTAGTGTACAAGTATACAAGCTCACAACACAGTTCTCTGTAGTGTACAAGTATACAAGCTCACAACACAGTTCTCTGTAGTGTACAAGTATACAAGCTCACAACACAGTTCTCTGTAGTGTATTTGAGCTTCCGACATAACTAAGACACACACTACTAATTACTTTGTAACTCAACCTGTATAGTAATATGTCTCTGTCTGTCTCTCTCTCTCTCCCTCTGCCTGTCTTCCTCTCTGTCTGTCTGTCTGTCTGTCTGTCTGTCTGTCTGTCTGTCTGTCTGTCTGTCTCTTTCTCATTGTCTGTCTGTCTCTTTCTCATTGTCTGTCTGTCTGTCTGTCTGTCTGTCTGTCTGTCTGTCTGTCTGTCTGTCTGTCTGTCTGTCTGTCTGTCTGTCTGTCTGTCTGTCTGTCTGTCTCTCTGTCTCTCTCTCTCTGTCTCTCTCTCTCTGTCTCTCTGTCTGTCTGTCTCTCTCTGTCTCTGTCTGTCTGTCTACTGTGTATGTGCAAGGCCAGCCTGCATGTATTGACTTTGTTCCTGTCTTGCTTGATTCTCTCTCTCTCTCTCTCTCTCTCTCTCTCTCTCTCTCTCTCTCTCTCTCTCTCTCTCTCTCTCTCTCTCTCTCTCTCTCTCTCTCTCTCTCTCTCTCTCTCTCTCTCTGCCTGTCTGTCTCTCTCTGCCTGTCTGTCTCCCTCTGCCTCTCTCTCTCTGGCAGGGAGCATCAGCAACAAAGCCTTCCACCAGGTACTGTTTGATACCTGTGCAGAAATCTGGTCTCACTGCTGGCCTCAGGACAAGACCAAAAAACGCAAGAAAGAAGCGTTAAAGAGCTCCCAGTCAGATGGCAAACGGAACAAAACTACCAGGAGAGACCAGGAAGAGGTTGGTACATTGGTTAGATGCCTCATCAGTAGGATGCAATAAAAATAAAATAAAATGAAGAGAGCTATTTAACACATGCTGTATGGGTGGGGAAAAACGCAGATGGATCCAGCCATCCGGGTATATGAAAATTACATACGAAGGCATTGTCGTCATACAAATGTTTTAGTTGTGCAAGAGGCTGTTAAAGGAGAATTCCACCCATTTTCTATTTTTTCCCTAGCAGGAAGCAGGTCCATTTGATTCCATGTGTACACTCTCAGGAAAAAAGGTCCTAAAAGAAAAATCATTAACGTGGTGAAACGCTACTTGATGTCATCAAGTTGTGGTACACAATATTAATGATATTTTTCAGACCTCCATTTCTAGGAAACAGAGAATGGGTGTAACTTTTTATCATGTCCACACAACATCTCTAAGGTGTCTTAATAATAATGACATAGTAAAAGTTGATGGGCAGAATTCCCCTTTAATGGTGTGTGTGTCTGACTGTCTGTGTCCATGCAGGACATGGAGGGAGAGGATGAGGAAGAGGAGCCTGAGGAGGAGGTGCACATCTCTGTCCAGGAGCTGGTGAAGATCAGGGACGCTGTAGTTCTGCTGCTGCAGAGCCTCCTCAGACTGCTGCACACCTTCTCCCTCAAAGACAGAGTGCAGAGCGCCATCCACTGTACACAGGTAGGCATGACGCCCATACCTGGGCATTATGTGGCCTGGGGGGTACTGTGGTTTTCAACCAGTGGTCCGGGGACCACCAGTGTTTCTTGAGAGCGTTCCAGTTAAATATGGAAAGTTGGTTAACCAGATGTAACTCTTTTGAGAGCGTAAAAATGAAACCAAATGGACCCTTGCGGGTCCATTTGGTTTCATATTTACACTCTCAAGAGTTAAAATATTCATATGAATTAGCCAGAGAATGTAAAAGAATGGCCATTTTTGATCTATGTTTGCCTGTTTTATTTGTGAAATCAAGCCTGGAATTGTGGACAAAAGCAAAAGAAATCTTTTAGTTCTGGGTCTGTGGGGCTAAAATGTCATCAAATGGTGGTCCGTGGCTCAAATACTGAATAAATTGAAGGCCCTGGTGTCAAAATGGTTGGTCTTACTCTTACTTTTATCTTGACATTAAAATGATATTACGCAGCCTTTAGTCCAGCCTTTAGCCTTGGCCTTCCACAATCTTTTATGTATCTCTTTTGGCCCCTTTGGAAAAATAATTGCCCACCCCTGCATTAGCCGATGACTCTCACACTATCATAATAATGCAGGCATCTACCGGTAATCCAATTCATTATTTACAGACCTTTTTGTATACAGTAAGCACTTTTGGGGGGAAAAAAAAACTGTAGACATTCAGGTCTAAAAGGAGCATTATTATTGTCATGCAAAGGGTATTGTATGAACTACAGATTTTAATGGATTTTCTTTGTGCGATTGTCTTCAGATGTTCATTAAGCTGATCTACTTTGAGCCTGTACTTGGAGCCGTCAGCTTCTCCGTTAAACAGTAAGTTAACTTACAAACAGTGTTGCCAACAGCCAAAATCCAAAATTCACTAGTGGCACTTCCAAAATGCGCTAGAACGGTGTCCATAATGATGGTTGTGTGGTTTGACAGGGACATTGACAGTTTGAGGACCGTTCCTGAGTTGGCCTTCCATGGTCTGTCTCTGCTCTGCACCCCCAGCCATGGAAACCAGAAGGAGGTACAGTAAATATATATGGTCCATTAGACCCTGGTTGGTCTACCTTGAATCTTTACACATTGGGACACTTTTTGCATGCGAAATAATACACTTATTTTTAATACCTCTTGGGTGACCAATTTCCATAGAGCAAAAAAAAAATGCAGACATTCGTTGGAGACTGCTGCGCCTCTGGTCAATGAAATACATGTTGTTGGTCAGCCCATGACATGATAAAATGTTTTGTGAAACCAGACTTGCTTCTCTAATTAATAATTGCATAATTCACATACCTACTTGCAACCAATACAAACAAGATCCTGGTGACAGACCCATTGTTTTGGAAACACTAATACTATTGTGAGTTTACTGTGTTTGCTGCGTTTTCCACAGATGAGTATATGTTGTCATAGTGTGTGTTTGTATGTAAAGTCCATCCGCAGGGTGTTCCATAGACTGCTTTACGTCATCATCATGATGAGTAAAGCTGGCTCAGGGAAGCCGTCTCTTCTGCTGCCCAGTCAGATTGTCCTCTCTGCCAGAGAACTCGCCATCAGCTTTATCTGGTAAGCCAGGGCTGCCCACACTTTTCTGACTTGAGAGCTACTTTCAAAATGGCCGGCTCAACAAGATCTACACATCAAAAATGTGATTATTCCATTACTGAAAATCCATTTAAATAGTGGTGATGGTGTTACTTACTGTTATGGTGTTTAAGAACAATGCGCTTAAAATGAAAAATAGAGGGAGATAATTGGAAGGTTTTCTTGTATATGCTACTACTAATGTTTGAGAACAGAATTTGGGGTTTGAGTTGACAGTTTGTAATGTTGAGTTTAGTCTCTTGCACCCAAAACTAAGAACTTTCACGCTTTTGTCCACAACTGGGAAAGAGAACTGGCAAAACATAACAATTATTCTCCATTTTCTAATTGTGTGTACTCTTGAGAGTGTAACTCTTGAGAGTGTAAAATGAAACCAAATGAACCCGTAAGGGTCCATTTGGTTTCGTTTTAATGCTCTCAAGCACTTTACTAGTTATATAAACCTGGAGAAGGTGTAGGTAAGATTTTAGGGAAACAGAGAGATGCTGTGTATGTGTGTTCTTGGACGTTCCCATCTGCTAAAAAAGGAAAAAGTGTCCCGCTTCCCTTTGAATTTGCCTCCGGGGTGGTGCTAAACAGAATACTGTATGTGGATAGCACAATGTTTTCTCTGCCTATGATCTCTTCCGGTGGGGAATGTAAACGCATTCTGAATGCTCCTGCCAACAGATTCAGTACCAGGGCTCAGTTCTTGAGAGGAATAGTATAGCAGAGACAATCTGACAGAGATGGGTTGACAAGTGAAGATAAAGGCCTCATCACAATATAAAGCAGAGAGGGCATGGTCAGAAATGATGCATTTCCCCCGCATACTGTCTTTCTACTGATCGCACTCACGCTTCATATACAGAGAATGTTAACAGATTTGGAAGCATCGAAGCATACTTTCTTTGATCCGTACGTCCACCAAATGCCAGCGATGGCCATACTATTTCAGCGTAGGACGAACTCCCCATCGCAGGGGGAGACGACTTCACAGGTTGTGGAAAGTCTCAAACAGAGCTATTTGTGTTGGTTGTTTTATATGGGAATATTGATGTTTTGTTTTGTCTTTCAGTCAAACTGTAGAGGACTTGAAGGAACTGGCTCTGCCCTTCCTCTCCATTCTGCTCCAACACATCTGCGTCCAGGTCAGTCATGAATCATGATGGTTGACTTGATTTGGTGGATTAGGTGCTGAAAGTGGCGATCTTTGTCATCGGCACCACGTTCTAAATGCATCACAAATTGTAATCCAAAGATTTGTGCCACATTTTCACCATTTTCAAAAATATCAGACCTGCAAGCGCATAGCGCGCCACTCCGTGGCACGCTATGAGCTTGTAGGTCTGATATTTTTTACTAACTAAAGTAATGCCAATGATGCTAATGTTAAGTATTGTTAACAATGCTAAGTAATGCTAATTGATGCTAACAACGCTAAGTAATGCTGCTAATGCTAAGTACTGCTAATGCTAAGTAAGTAAGGCTAAGTATTGTTAATAATGAAAAGTAATGCTAATTATGCTAAGCAATGCAAATCATGCTGCTAATAATGCTTAGAACACCAAAAGGTGTACCTGGTCAATATGGGATAAATAAAAAAACAACAACTTTTGCTATGGATGATGCATTTATTTTGTGTATGTGTGTCCCAGATGGTGGAGAAGAGTGACTATCGAACCCATGGTGCTCAGGCTGTGGGGGTCCTGGTGGCTCATCTGCCTCGTTCAGAGTACGCAGCCTTCATCAAGTGGCTGTTTGACTACTCACAGAATGCCAAGGTAATTCTAAACTAGCTACCATAACGCCACTATGAATGATACTTGACGAGGATTGTCGTTAAAAATAAGACAATTGTGAGGGATTGTAACTGTTTCTGTCGTCGAGCAATGGAACTTTATGAGTAAAACTAGGTCACCACTCAGAAGAGTAATGGTTAGTATCTCTTAGTTACCAGAGATACTTAGAGATCTCTTGAAGAGACACTTGGAGAAATCTCGTAAAGAGATGCTTACAGAGCAGGGGTTTTAGCATTTGAGTCACGGACCACCATTTGATGGCATTTTAGCCCCACAGACCCAAAACTAAAGATTTCTTTTGCTTTTTGGGAGACAAAACATTCAAAATGTCGCATGCGCGACGGACTATTCAGTGCTTTAAGCACCGCCTCTAGCGGTCATGGAAGGATGAAATAGAACTGATGGTTGGTTGTGGACGGTGTCGTCGTTTTTTTTTTTTGCGTCAGATGGTGTACCGCCTCTTCTCTATCGACGTGGTGATGGTGCTGCTGGAGCAGCCGGAGAGGACGGCGGTAGCGGAGCAGGAGGAGGAGGCTGGGGAGGCAGCGGGGGTGGAGGGCGACGCCGCCGTGCCTCCCTTGTCCCCGGAGCAGTCCTCCTTCCTCGCCCACAAGTTCCTCATCCACGGCCTGTTGTTTGGACGGCGCAAGGACTCGTCCCCCACGGTGCGGGGCCACGCCCTCACCTGCCTGGCGCGCTGCCTGGAGATGCCCTCCTTCAATGTCACCAACGCCGTGCACAGCCTGTTCCACAGTGAGTGCATTGCACACACAGGGCCGTTTTTGCCATTAGGCCATAGGTGTCAAACTCTGGCCCGCGGGCCAAATTTGGCCTGCCGTGTAATTTCATTTGGCCCTTGAGACATTATCAAATTAAAGGGAAAGACCACCCATTTTCAACATTTTAATATGTGATTAATATACCTTTGAGGTGTTGTGTGGACTTGATAAAAAAAAGTTCCCCCAATTCTGTATTTCCTAAAAATGGAGGTCTGAAAAAAAATCATTAACATGGTGAAATACATCTGATGTCATCACTAAGATGTATTTCACCATGTTAATGATTTTTCTTTCAGACCCATTTTTCCTGAGAGGGTACAAATGGAACCAAATGGACTCGCTAGGGTCCCTTTGGTTCACATTTGTACCTTCTCAGGAAAATTTTGAAAATGGGTGGAATTCCCCTTTAAAAGGTTAGTTTGTTCAAACTTGGCCTGCGGCTTTGTTCAGTTTTAAATTTTGGCCCACTCTGTATCTGAGTTTTACACCCCTGCATTAGGCGGACTAGGCAGTTGCCTGGGGTCTCATTGAGGGAGGGGGGGGGGGTCCTATCTCAGGCTAATTAAGCCTCATATGGATAAATACATTATGCTTGTCCTCTATAACTAGAATTGAATATTTTAAAACGCATATAATATGTTCTTTAGTTTAAAAAGAGTTCATATTTTTATCCCTTGGGGGACGCCATTTTGGTGTGGCAAAACGTACAGTAGATCAAAAATGACCATTCATTTTCCACATTCTCTAATTATGTAGACCTATTAATGGAGTGGTGAAAATGCAGACAATGAAGATTTTAACTCTTGAGAGTGTAAACATGAAACCAAATGGACCGGCGAGGGTCCATTTCTTGGTTTCATTTTTACGTTCTCAGGAGTTGCATCTGGTTAACAAACTTTCCATCTTTTTGCTGTGGACCACCTGGAACCTTCTCAAGGACCACTGGTTTAAACTAAAGGACAACTTTTTTTTTCCCCCAACCAAGGTTCCACCTTTTTAGGTTATTACAGAAAATAAAATATGATGACTACCTAAAACATGGAACTTGATTGGAGGGGGAAAAAAAACAAAGTAGTCCTTTAATGGATTCATGATCTGTATTTGTTCAATATGTATATAAACTGCTCTGTGTGTCTGTCTAGGTGGGAGCCAGACAGAATTGGAGGAACCTAGTTCTGATTCAGGTGAAGTTCGTCTTATTCACTTTATATACAATGGGTAAACAGTTTTCTCAACCATAATGCAAACTGCGTGTGGCCCACACATTAGCTTCGACACCCAGGCTTTCATTTTCATTCGCGTTGCGCGAAAACGGAAAGCCTGGACTAACTTGCTACACACAGTGGCCTTGAGGGAGGAGTCAACCTTCCGGGGTGGGCGTCGCTCTAAATGATGTGACGTAGAACAGAGGGAGGAGTCAACCTTCCGGGGTGGGCGTCGCTCTAAATGATGTGACGTAGAACAGCAGTGGACGGGCGGTAGTGGGAGGGGCCGGGGATGACGACACGTTGGTGAGATCAAATCAGATCAGCTCGATCTGCCGTGTGGATCCCACAGCACCCCGCCCCCCCAAGGCCAAGATCATTGCGGGTTAGGCCAGGCTACCCACACATTGACATACTGTACATGAGAGAGAGAGAGGTCAAGTCTAATTGCATGTCTGTTCCAGGATCCAATCGAGCTTCAACCCACACTCGCATTTCAAGCCTCCATCAAACCCAGAAAACCTACAGGACTATGCCATTCAGAACCATTGAACTGACCGGTGCCGAAACTACTGCCAGCGCTGAGGGTAAGGCAACTCATGTTATTCATATGCTGTTATTTAAAAAAAAAACACACACAACGAGACAATCTCTCTTCTGAGAGGCAGAAATGAAATTGCAGTGCTACAACAATAATGCATATGACATTACAAAAATATAGTAATTCATCCATGTTTAACCTCAAGATACGTAATTCTTCCACATTTGATCAAGATCACCTAAATTATAATCAGAATCTCCAAAGTGATTCAACCTTGAGAGACGAAGAAAGGGGAGAAGTGCTACAAATAATCTCAAGGTTTCAAGGTTTATTTTATTTGTCACTCCAGTGTATGTCAGGACATATATTGGGATGAAATAACGTTTCCATTTTACACAGTGCAATAAGACAATAGACAGTGCAATAAGACAATAGACAGTGTAATAATACAATAGTCAAGACGAAATATAGACAAGACAAACAATATTGCAGCAGACCAGTAAAGTGCTAACTGTACACCTAACTTGAGGTGAAGGTGCTAAGCCAGGGGTCGGCAACCCAAGATGTTGAAAGAGCCATTTTCGACCCAAAACTAAATTCAAAATCTGTCTGGAGCCGCATTTCATTATTTTTTTCCTGAGGGTGTGCAAATGTGAACCAAATGGACCCTGGCGGGTCCATTTGGTTCCATTTGCACACTCTCAGAAAAAAAGGTCCCTAAAGAAAAATCATTAACATGGTGAAACACAACCTTTCTTCAGAAATGGAGTGTCTAAAAAATAAAGGAGTTTTACAGAACTCCATTTCTAGTCCACACAACATCTCTAAGGTATATTAATGACAGTAAACTGAGTAAACCTTTGAAAATGGGTGGTTCAGATTGAAAGCTCCACCTCGGATTACTGCTGGGCTTTTTTGACATGGTCAAGTGCTACTTTAAATGGCAACTGTCAGACAGCGCAACGCGTTTTGGGTGACTGAAATGTTTATTATATCATTTTGGTGCGGATCACCCCAGAGTGTGTATGTAATAATGCTACATCCAGGGAGCCACTAGGGCTGTGTTCTAGAGCCGCATGCGGCTCAGGAGCCGCAGGTTGCTGACCCCTGTGCTAAGCTAACCAAGTGTGATAAAGTGGCAGTAGTGTGAAAGCTAACAGACAGCTAGACGGGACATAATGGATAGAAATTTACAATATGCCTACCTACGCTGAGGCGTTTTGGATCACTTTCAGATCAATTTCATTATTTTGGTGTATTTTCTTTTGGGCAGCTAAAGAGAACGTGGCTCTGCTCATGAGACGCATCGCCGACCCCAAGACCAACGTGAGGAAGTCGGCACTACAGGTATTCTCAAATGGCAACCTGCATTTGTTTATTTTGTTATAGGAGAACTCTACCCATTTTCAACATTTTAATATGTCATTAATATACCTTAGAGATGTTGTGTGGACATGATAAAAAATGTTCCCCCAATTCTGTATTTCCTAAAAATGGAGGTCTGAAAAAATATTTAACATGGTGAAATACATCTGATGACATCAAGATGTATTTCACCATGTTAATGATTTTTCTTCCAGACCCCTTTCCTGAGAGGATACAAATGGCAACCAAATGAAACCGCAAGGGTCCATTTGGTTCACATTTGTATCCTCTCAGGAATTTTTTGAAAATGGGTGGAATTCTCCTTTAAGGAGAAGGATTAGACTTGTCAGTGGTGTTTTTCTAATCTATCATTGGATTTTCTATGGAATTTGGGGAACGATACGAGAGAGTTATAAATTACAACCACTGATTTGCAACAGATATAGTTTTTGGTTTTAACTGGAAAGAAAATATACCTTGGAAGTGTTCAAAGGGTTGGGGCGTTTTGTGCCAATATGATTATGCAGTCACATTGACAATAGAACACCTAAATAGCTTTCTTAAATCATCAATGTCTTTATTCAAGACCTTCGTTTTTTACTTATTCAGTCAAGCTGTCAAGCAACAAATTTAGAGTAGAGTGGAGAGGAGTAGAGTGAATAATGACAGACAAACAAATACCAGTCCAAATCTCCAGCACCATTGGTATCACTTTGGCAAAAAAAAAACACTGTAGCAGCTAGTAATGTGCACTCTGCACTTTAAAATTCTATCATTTTCACTGATACTATGATTTCACTGATACGATAGGACCACTGATAGAAGGAGGACCCCCAATATGATAGACCAGGGGTGGGCAATTATTTTTCTCAAGGGGCCACATGAGATACATAAAATATTGTGGAGGGCCAAGACTAAAGGCTGAACTAAAGTCTACGGAATATTGATTTGATTTCAAGACGAAAGTAAGAGTAAGACCAAACTTTTTGTTACCGGGGCCCTCAATTTATTTTTAGACCCACAGACGCCAAAACTAAAGATTTCTTTTGTTTTTGTGCACAATACCAGCCTGGATTTGGGAAACAAAACAGGCAAGCATAGATAAAAAATGACCATTATTTTACATTATCTGATTGTGTAGATTTTAGCTGATTCAGATGATGAATATTTTAACTCTTGAGAGTGTAAATATGAAACCAAATGGACCCGCAAGGGTCCATTTGGTTTCATTTTTACGCTCTCAAAGAGTTACATCTGGTTAACCAACTCTCCATATTTAACTGGAACTCTCTCAAGGACCACTGGTGGTCCCCGGGCCGGTCAGAGTCGGCCAAAGGGCCGCATTTGGCCCCCGGGCCGCATAATGCCCAGGTATGTGATAGACCAATTCTATTGGTCAGGTTCTAGTCCCTAGAACCAAAGATGGGTGTTTGTTTTCAAATAATCTAAACCAAACTTGTAACGTTAAAGTTACAACTTGGGTTTGTATAGGACGGGGTGTGTGTCTGATAAAATGAATATCAAATATCTAAAAACTGTCTGGGCTCTTCACATACATAAGAGGAGATTTTTGTTGCTTTATTTTTGTTGTTTTTCCTTTAAAGGAAAAACAAGAGATTATAATATAATCTCCCTGGGGATTCCCTGGCGCATAAACATTTGTGGCCAAATGTGTGTGTGTGTGTGTGTGTGTGTGTGGGGGGGGGGGGGGGGGGGGGGGGGGGGGGGGGGGGGGGGGGGGGGGGCATGCATGCTACTGGTTTCGAGAGCATTTGTAGCAGTGGCATGCACAGGTGCTCAAATGTAACCAGGAGGGCAAACTTTGTGGTTTTTGGGGGGTTAAAAACGCATCGATAACAGCATTTCAGCATCTACAAGTACAACTATACAAACACATTGGGCTACTGCTATATAAAATAGTTTGAAGAAAATAAACACACAACAAGAGAATAATGGCTTCTTCTCCACTGACTGTTCTTAAAAACTGAATTTCAAGCTCAAGTCCCTTAGAATAAAAGCAGATTCCCCTCTATCCCACTAAAACAGGCCATGACTCTTGTGGACAACAGCACCATCTTCTGACACAAAGTGGTAGTTTTTTTGTATTGCTACAGTGTACCGCTGTTTTCTTGAATGTACATTTTTTTTAAACAGACGTGCGCTTTTAAAAAGGGCATGTTGGTCCAGAGAGGGCCACTTGGGGGTGCTCAAGCACCCCTTGGCGTCTTCCTGTGCACGCCTCTGATTTGTAGAGTTGTCCTAATGTACGTAACGGCTTGTTGTGTGTTTTATTTTGCAGGCTTTCATGGGTCTGCTGAAACACGGTGTGATCCCGCTGACCTCGGAGCACCTGCGTGAGGTGTCTGACCGCTGTAGGGACCCTGCCGTGTCCGTCAAGAAAAAGGCACTGCAGTGTCTGGCTGAGCTGATCACTGTGAGTCTATTCTACTGTACATATCGGATTAATCACTCTACACCAGAGGTTTTTAAACAGTGGTCCGGGGACCACCAGTGATCCTTGAGTGTTCCGGGTGGTCCCCAGACTAAATGATTGGAAGTTGGTTAACCAGATGTAACTCTTTGAGAGCGTAAACATGAAACCAAACGGACCCTTGTGGGTCCGTTTGGTTTCATGTTTACGTTCTCAAGAGTTAAAACATTCACCATCTGACCATTAGTCTAAGTCTACACAACTAGAGAATGTTGAAGATTAATGGTTTTGATCTGTATGTTTGACTGTTTTGTTTTTTCTCCCAAATCCAGTCTGGAATTGTGTTTTAAAAGCAAAAGAAATGTTTAGTTTTGGGGCGTCTGTGGGGCTGAAATCTCATCAAATGGTCCGTGGCTCAATTGGGGCGGCTGTGGCTCAGGAGGTAGAGCAGGTCGTCCAATGACCTGTGGGTTGGCGGTTCGAAACCTGGCTCCTCCTGTCTATGTGTCCTTGGGCAAGACACTGAACCCCAAATTGCCTCCAATGAGTTGGTCGGTGTGAGCCTGTTGCCACCATTGGTGTGTGAATATGTGAAGTTTAGGACACTGGCGTCGACTGTTCGCAGCTCTACTTCCCAATGTATGAATGAATGGACCATTGTAAAGCGCTTTGAGCACTTGGAAAAGCGCTATAAAAATGCAATCCATTATTACCGGTATTATTAATTGCTGTTTTTTTTGTTGTTGTCGTGTTCCTTCAGGCGCAGCCTCACAGTAAGCTGGTCCAGGTGGCGTCTCTTCGGGGGATGGTCCCGGCCGTGATGGACCCTGAGAGCTCGGTCCAGGAGAAGGCTCTGGAGGAGCTGGACAAGCTGATCCTCAGCCAGGTGAAACAGTACCACCCCAGCGCCTACCTGGACTCTGCCCAGAACCTGGCCTGGGACCTGCTGGGCCTGCTCTGTACCGAGTGCCGAGACCTCAGGTTAGATCCTGTCACTGTGCATCCTACGTCAGTGGTTCTCAACCTTTTTCATTCCAGGGGCCCACTATTTATTCAGAATTTTGGTTTGGTCCGGGGACCACCAGTGGTCCTTGAGAGGGTTCCAGGTGGTCCCCACCTAAGTTGGTTAACCAGATGTAACTCTTGAGAACGTAAAAAATGAAACCAAATGGACCCTTGCGGGTCCATTTGGTTTCATTTTTACGCTCTCAAGAGTTTATTCATTTTAATTTAGCCCAAGTCTACACAACAAGAGAATGTAGAAGATAATGGTTGCCTGTTTTGTTTCGCAAATCCAGCCTGGAATTGTGGACAAAAGCAAAAGAAATCTTCAGTTTTGCGTTCTATGGGGTTAAAATGTCCTCAAATTGTGGTCCGTGGCTCAAATGCTGAATAAATGTTGGGCCCTGGTATCAAAAAGGTTGAAAACCCCTGTTTTACAGACCCCGAACACTTAAGATTTCTTTTGCTTTTGTCCACAATTCCCGATTGGATTTTGGTGAAAACAAAACGGGCAAACATACAGATCAAAATGATTAATTTATCTTCTGCATTCTTTAGTTGTGTAGACTTTGGGCTAATTCAGATTAACTTTTGAGAGCGTAAACATGACACCATTTGGTTTCATGTTTACGCTCTCAAAGAGTCGCATCTGGTTAACCAACTGTCCATCGTTTAGCCTGGGGACCACCTGTATATGGTCCTGTAATCCTCTCATGGGCCACTGGTGGTCCCTGGACCCCTGTCCTACGTCATAGATCAAATAACATAATATTCTTGTTAATCAATTGATTAATAAGTTTAATTTCTATGTTAGCAGGTCAGTATTTCACTGATACTGACTGACTTTTCCTATTTGGGGCATACTCATAGCATAGGTGCATTTCTTACTTTGAAAAAATATTGACATACAGGTACAAGCAGTGCTTTGGCCGTTTTCGAGTAGGACTTAAGTGGTTCAATTCATTTTAGTTCATTTTACGGTTTTCTATTTGCTTGTCCTTTCATTTTATAGCTTAATGTATTTGTGTATTTTTTTGTGTATTTTTTTATTTATTTTATTTCATTGCTCAAGTTTAAGTATACGTTTGCTTTTTTTTTTTCTCAATGGAAGCGTTAATGAAATCTAATAGATTTCAAGATAAGAGAAGAACATCTACTCCATATTAATTGTAAGGACCCCCCCCCCCCCCCCCCAGCTTGATTAGTTGATTAGATTGTGATCTCTGGGACTCTCTGCAACTGACCATTTTTGTTTATTACTCATTTTGGCTGAGGGACCTCCTGGAATCCCCAATGGACGGCCCCATTCTCTACTTTGAGAACCACTGGTCTTATTATTATTACTGATTTGTGTGTGTGTGTGTTTTGTGTAGACGTTACTTCAGCCGAGCGTTCAGCGTGTGGTCCAAGCAGAACAAGTTCACGCCTGCCTTCGTGAAGAAGCTGCTGTCCCACACGGAGGCTCCGCACGCGGCCGGAGCCTGGCTGCTGCTGGCCCAGGTGGCTGGAGCCTCACACAGCCATGTCTCCTGTGGACAGATCCTGGACTGCTGGGACAGCCTGGTCAAGTCAGCACCGTTCCCTTCCCTTCCCACGCACACCTGGTCTAAAAACCAGGACCTTCTGCTGTTTTCTTTCCTTGAATTTGCATTAGTGCAGGAGGGGTTTTCAACCTTTTTGATCCCAGGGCCCCACCATTTATTCAGGATTTGATCCCAGGGCCCCACCATTTATTCAGGATTTGATCCCAGGGGCCCACCATTTATTCAGGATTTGATCCCAGGGCCCACCATTTATTCAGGATTTGATCCCAGGGGCCCACCATTTGGGGACATTTTATCCCCACACATCCCAAAACTAAAGATTTATTTTTGCTTCTGTCCATGACCATTACTCTTCTAGTTGTGTAGATTCACATGATGAATATTTTAACTCTTGAGAGCGTAAAAATGAACGCTTTCAAGAGTTACATCTGGAACCCTCTGAAGGACCACTGGTGGTCCACAGACCACTGGTTGAAAACCACTGCATTACATAAACGACATAAACGACTGAAGAATCTCATTTTTGGCGGGAACACCTTTTGGTGTTCCAAGCTTTAATAATGGCATAATTGGCATTACTTACTTAGCATTAGCAGCATTACTTGCTTAGCATTATTAGCATCAATTAGCGTTATTTGCATTACTTAGCATTATTAACAGTACTTATCATTAGCATTACTGATAGTACAGTACTTATCATTAGCATTACTGATAGTACTTATCAGTACTATCAGTAGATAGTGAGGACTTTAAGCTCCCCAATTTTCAGAACGGCAACCCTAACAGGAAGTACGGCTGCTATGACGCAATCACCGTAGATCTCAAAATCATTAAGCACATAGCCATCTGCGACGGCGACCATGGTGACACGTCTATGCAGAGTGTGTCAAACAGGCGTTGTGGACACCTCGTTAGAGTATACGTTCTGCCGTAGTAGGAACGGCTGCTACGGCAAACGGGTTCATCAATCGAGCACGGATCGAGTTCTTGTTGCCGTACTAGAGGTTCGCCGTCCTACAGCTTAAAGTCCCTAGTACTTATCAGTATCAGTACTTTGCGTTATTAGCGTTACTTGGCACCATTGGCATTACTTTAGTTTAAAAAAATATCAGACCTACAAGCTCATAGCGTGCCACGAGTGGCGTGCAGACCTTGTAGGTCTGATATTTTTGAAAATGTGGTGCAAATCTTTTTTTAATTGGGACCTTTTTTTTACTGACGTGTCTTTGTCTTGTTTCTTTGGACAGTGCGAAGGATTTCAACGTGACGACATGCTGTCACATCCTGTCCGTCTTGGGAGACATCGCCGGCAGCCTCAATGAAGACACCAAGTACAGGGTGGTAGGTGAGTGTCCAGCTCCAATACAATGACCTCTGGATGGTCTCCCAAGGTCGTATGACTTCTCTGCATTGACCACAGAAATAGCTAAGCCTTTAGCTAAGCCCTGCCCTCTTGTCCAACCTAGGACACTTTCCAGCCGGGTTCATTCATTCCAATGCAAATATCATGGACATTACACATTAAATACTGGTTCATTTTTGGAACCAGACCTTCAAAATCTCTTCCAAATCCATCAACAAGGCATACCAAACATTTTTTTTTTTAAACTATGTTTTATCATACAGGAATGCTATTGGTGGAGAGGTTAGTCCATCACATGTTATGCTTAGCTTTGATTGGACCATAGCAGTTTGGGGAGGGGCTTACCTAAAAGTCTATTGTACAATCTGGCAAAATTGGCAAAATTATTTTCTCCCTTTTTGAATTTTTGCACAATTCTCTGTAGAGATAGGCTATCGGCCTTGTTTAGTCTCCTATGGCGTCCTCTTCTAGTGGCGTTCCACTTTGTTATCATTCCTATAATAAAAACTAAATTGTACTGAGAATTGCTGATAGATTCAGCTACTGAGCTCTGAAACTGTTTTGAGAGCTACCGTAATTTCTGGACTATAAGCCGCTACTTTTTTCACATGCTTTTGACCCTGAAGCTTATACAACGGTGCGGCCAGTCTATGGATTTTTTACAGGTAACGGCCAACAACGGTGCTCTAACACAGGGGTTTTCAACAGGTGGTCCGGGGACCACCAGTGGTCCCTGAGAGGGTTCCAGGTGGGCCCGCCAGACTAAATGATGGAAAGTTGATTAACCAGATGTAACTCTTTGAGAGTGTAAAAATGAATTCATCATTTTGATTCACACCAGTGGACATTCATTCACTGTTGGTGCTTTCCCCACAGCGATGGGTGCGTCAAGAGTTGAGAAATGTTACATTTTTTGTGTGTTTTTCTTGTTTCCCTCCTCTCAATCCGTCCATCCATCCAGAGGACATCCTGTCCTGGTTAAAAGCCTTTGACAAGCCGTTGGAGGTGATCTCTGCCAGCCTGGAGACTCTGTTCCTTCTGGGACGCTGTGAAGACGTCAAAGACACGCAGGTTGGTACAGGGCTGGTCTAGAGCAGTGGTTTTCAACCTTTACGATACCAGGGCCCACCATTTATTCAGAATTTGAGCCACGAATTTGGACCACCATTTGATGACATTTTAGCCCCCACAGACCCCAAAACTAAAGATTTCTACTGATCTTCTACATTCTCTAGTTGTGTAGACTTGGGGCTAATTCAGATTTTACGTTCTCAAGAGTTACATTTGGTTAAACAACTTAGCTGGGGACCACCTGGAACCTGGAAAACCCCTGGTCTATAGCATGGGTTCCCAGAACGTTTCAGGTAGTGTTGTCCCAAACACATTTTTTTGTCCTCCTGTTCCGATCCCGATCATTTGAGTTTGAGTATCTGCCGATCCCGATATTTCCCGACCCGATCACTTTTTTTTTTTTTTTTTTGCTCCCGATAGAATCCTGATCATTCCCGATATTTTTATTTTATTTTTTCAGATACATTTTGCAAATGCATTAAAAAAAGGACTAAAACTAAATTAAATTGTCCCAAGAAAAAAAATCTTATATGAAGTAGGGCATTAACCAAACACGTTTTTTGCTAGTCGAATCGAATACTTTGGTAGTCGAATAATTGTCGACTAGTCTATGGTGATATATATATATATATATATATATATTTGTTTTTTAGCCAATAAAATGTGTGATTCTGGACTTCCTATTGAAAAAAATACGTGCCTATTACAATACTACAATACAATAACTCAGTTACATTATGACATGAAAAATGAGCAATCAAGCAACAATCACTACCAACACCACAGCACACATCCGCAATGCCTGCTGCAGAAAATTGAAAAATGAAAAATTATTATTACCAAATAACGAATAATTAATTAATAGTCGAATAATGTTTTGCTAGTCGAATAATCGGCTAGTCGAATATTTAGTTAATGCCCTAATATGAAGTCCACCAAAGCAAGTTCCACATTTTATTTACCTGGTTATACTGGTATATTTACCATAGTGTAATGTCAACCCCTTACCACTGTGTTTGATCACTTTTTATAATGGTATATTTACCAATACGGAATGGTCTGATGACAAATTAGGGCCAATACTGATACTTTTCCCAATACCCATACAGTATCGGTACATCCCTAGTTTCAGGCCATGTTGCACATAACCTGGGGACCCCCCAAAATAATTTGACCACTGGGCCTAGAGTAGGGCCTATGTTGTATTTTTGGGAGGGGAATGTTGTCTATTTTGTTTTGGAACCCTCTTGGTGTAAGCCAAGCGTCCATAATCATGAATTTGTGTGTGTATGAGAGGGCAGAGACCTCACATCCATATAAAAATCTGTACCAGAGTTTGTAAGCGGCGCGGAGCGGTGATCGGAGCGGTGATCGGAGCGCGTTTTAAATGGGTGGGAGCGCGCTCTGGAGCGAGAATTATCCTCCGCTCCAGGCCGCTCCAAGCCGCTCAGTCCACACAACGGCGCACGTGTTCAGTGCAGAGCACAGCATAACCAAAATAAACATATGGTTCAGGTGGCGACTATAGGCCTACAGTGTCAGCAACACAACACGATCAAGGCATTTAAAATCCTCCCTGATGCCACGGGCGGTGGAGGAGATGATGATGATTATGATGGAAAAGCGGGGAGCGGGGAAAGACAGGGGAAGGAGATTTAGGAGAATATCATCGCCTTTTAAAAAATAATAATAATTAAGCCAGGCTGGTGTTCCAGTCTATTGTATTCATAAACACGACTCGTGTGCGTGTTTATATAAAAACTCAACGCAACCATCGGGTCTCCCCGATGATTGAATGGTGATTGAATCTCAATCAGTCACGGAGATGGTTGCATTACAAAGAGCACCTTTATTTATTATTGATTTATTTCTCGTCATATGCTTAAACTGAAAGATTAACCAGAAAGGATTTATAACTCACCTTCAACACGTTGGTTGTGGCGTTCCTTATAGGTAATATAGCAATATGTTTTCTTTTCATATTAAACATCTTGCCATAGATGTGTCGCCTAGCTATTCAAAATGTGACAAAAAGTTACATTTTGCTTCTGAGCGGAGTGGGGAGCGCGGAGCTGCCCAAATGAAAATGAGCAGGAGCGGCCTGGGAGGGGGTCCACGAGAGCGGATTGCGAGCGGGATAAATACGGCGAGAGCGATGAGCGGGATTCTAGGCCGCTCCGCGCCGCTCACGAACTCTGATCTGTACCTGATCATACTACTAGAACTATTCTAGTATGTAGTACTATTTTTGAGGGTTGAAATTCAGAGGTTTGTGGTCCTATTTATTTTTTTAAGCCAATCACAATCCAGTATTTGAACATGTGACTCGGAAAAAAGTGGTAGAAATCTCTCTCTGTTTTGTCTTCAACCACCAGGCCTTCCTGAACCAGCACTGTGGAGAACTGGTGTCACTGAGTGAAGCTTATTTATCCAGCATCATCCTGAGTGAGAATGGAACCGACAACCTCAACGAGGACCTGATGGTAGGAGGCCGACTGGAACTCATGAAACTATTAACTTTTGAAGCCTGCTATTTTTGGGGAGAATGTTAGAATGCAGCACAAATCTTTAAGTGTGTTCTTTCAGAGCGAATGTCGGGGCAACAATTAATCAATATATATTTTTATAGTCAACTATAGTGTAGATTTTTGTCTTAGACAAATTCCTGAGACGAAGAATGGATGTTGGTAATACACATTGGCTTTATTCCATGCAGACATAGAATGCTGTACACTCCAAATTACTATGCAAAAAGGATCAAGTCAAAAGAAGCAGATGGCATGGCAAACGAAGCAACAGATTTTAGGAGCAGTTTGCTGGGCTGGTGAATATACTGTACTTCAGGGTGGCCAAAAGGTAGATGGTGATCTACCAGTAGATCACACAGGCTGTGCAGGTAGATCACATGACAGTCTCCCCCAGCACTTGAACCCTTATAGATCTTTAACTCTTGAAAGCGTTAAAATGAAACCAAATGGACCCTTACAGGTCCATTTGGTTTCATTTTACACTCTCAAGAGTTAACTGTCAACTCAAATCTCAAATACTGTTTTCAAACGTCATTAGTAGCATATACAGGAAAACCTTCCAATTCTCCCCCTCTATTTTTCACTATAAGTGCATTATTCTTGTGCATTATAACAACACTGACAGTAAGTAACACAATCGCCAACTATTTCAAAGCTCAAACTTTATTTGTCCTTGAAATGGATTTTCAGTAATGGAACAATCACATTTTTGATGTGTAGATCATTTTGAAAGTAGCTCTCAAGTCAAAAAAGTGTGGGCAGCCCTGCTGTACATCCACGGTGTCCAAATATACCGTAAGTAAAATTGTTGTTTCCCACAGGTGAAGCATCTCCACACGCTGGGCGTAGCCTCACTACACTGTCCCTCCAGGATCAACAAGAAGATGGTTCTGCTGGTGGAGTCCATTGTCAGCACACGCATCGACTCGCAGCTAGGTAGGGAGGCCACCTTTTTTTATTTTATTCTTTTTTATTGTTCAGTCCTAGTCCTTGTTGATGATGTTAATGTATATATTGTGTTGCCAGGCCCTGAAGATTCTATCGCCAACTTCAATCCAAAGTCTCTTCCTACAAAGGTCCGAGCTCATGGAGTCATCACTCTAGGTCAGTGGGTTTTCAACCTTTTTCACACCAGGGCCCACCATCTAGTCTTTGATGTTGAGCTTAATCTCTCAGACCCAAAAGCACAGATTTGCAAGTTTTTGTCCACAATTTAGGAGAGCGAAACTGGCAAAATGTTGGTCAAAATACCAATTCTTTCAGATTTTCAAATTGGTTTCATTTTACTCACAGGCTGTGAAGTGTGAACACCTGCTATTTTTGGGGAGAATGTGAGAATGCAGCACAAATCTTTCAGTATGTTCTTTCAGAGCGAATGTTTTGTAGAATCTACAATGTCGGGATGAAATGGGTTCATGGGTTAATCCAGAGGTGCCCAAACTTTTTTGATTTGAGAGCTACTTTCAAAATTACCAAAATAGCTCAACAAGATCTACACATCAAAGATTTGATTATGGGGGCACGGTGGCACAGTGGTTAGTGCTGTCACATCACAGCTAGAAGGTCCTGGGCTAGATTCCCGCTAGGGGCACCACTGTGGGTGCTGGTGGCGTATCTCCTCCTCCACGTCATCAGTGCCCATACCCGAGGCGGGGTTGGTGAAAGGGCCTTTCTGTGTGGAGTTTGCATGTTCTCCCCGTGTCCCTTAGGGTAGATACCCTCACAAAAACATGCAGTAATCCTGGGCTCTAAGCTGCCTCCCCCTGGCCAGCCGGGGCGCCTGATGGAGGGGACTGGAACTGGTTGGAACAACGTCCTTCCACGTGCTATGTCCAACCAGGGAAACTCCCCCTGCCAGGTGAAAAGAAGGCAGCTTGGACTCCTCATGCATTGAAGGAAGCATAAGGCCAGTCCGCTACTCTCCTCAGGTTGGCAGAGGGTGTGTAGAGCCCAGGATCACATTAGGAATTGGCACTGGGTGAAAAAATGGGTTGCAAAATCGTGGGATAAAAATTATTTAAAAAGATGTGATTATTCCACATCAATTTCAAGGCCCCCTAGAAAGTTTGAGCTTTGAAATAGTAGTGATGATATTACTTACTGTTACAGAGGGGGAGAATTGGAAGGTTTTCCTGCTATTACTGACGTTTGAACACAGTATTTGAGGTTTGAGTTGACAGTTTGTGATGTTGAGTTTAGTCTCTTGCACCCAAAACTAAGAACTTTGACGTTTATGTCACAATTGGGAAGGAGAACTGTCAACAATCAACAATTAACAATTATTCTCCATTTTCTAATTGTGTGGACTTTTGAAAATTACATAATTCAGATGTTTAAATATAATTTAACTCTTGAAACTCTTGACCAAATGGACCCGTAAGGGTCCATTTGGTTTCATTTTACCGCTCTCAAGAGTTACACATCTATAAGGGTCCAAGTGCTGGGGGGAGTGTCATGTGATCTACCTGCACAGCCTGTGTGATCTACTGGTACCACTGATCACCATCTACATTTTGGACAGCCCAGGCTGGAACCATTAATGGCCTGTCGTTTCCCCCTCAGGTAAGTTCTGTCTCCAGAACGATGATCTGACCAGGAGGCACCTCCCTGCGTTCAGCATGGAGCTGGAGAAGGGAGAGGAGGTGTGCGTGAGGAGCAACGTGCTGGTGGTCCTGTGCGACCTGTGCGTGCGCTACACCAACATGGTGGACCGCTACGTCCCCAACATCTCCGCCGCCATCCGAGACCCCGAGCCTATCCTCCGAGAGCAGAGTCTCACCATGCTGACCAGCCTCCTACAGGTAACTGCAAAAACCCACAGAAAATAACTAGTGATGTCCCCATGCCGCTTTTTCGATCCGAACCCACAATTTCTGTAGCCTGGCCCCTGCCCGTCCCAGCTACGTCATCACAACGAATTGTGCTTCCATCTGAGTCTGGTATCACACCAGTTGACTCTCATTACAAAGAACTCACTCGCCGAGTTGTTAGAGACCAACCAATAGTAAACCCACCGGATGTCTGGTGCGCTGATGGCTAGTAAACGTTGGAGGAATCTGTCTGTCAGACAGACAACCTACGTCACGGCAAAGAGATTCCAATCAGAGAGTTTGGCAGGAGTCAGGCAACAATTTCTGAGTTGGCCGATACCGATAGCAGAGAATAATATATTGTATACCTGTATATAATAATACAAATTAGAAAAACAATATGAAGTCCACCAACCAGGAATAGCAAAATTCTCACTGAAATGTGCATTTGGGCGACTCCAAAGCAAACTCCACATGACCCCATATTTTATTTAATTGCCATAGTGTCAACACCATCCCTGTGTCACTCAGATCTGTGTTCGACTGGCATATCTGCCAATACCAGTATGACCCAATAATGACAAATAAGGGCCAATAGTGATACTTTTCCGATGCACATACAATATTTGCCAATACCGATATGACAAGATACTTTTTCCGATACTGATACAGTATTGGGACATCCCTAAAAATAACTTCCACCTGTGTCTTAATTCCACCAAGAAGACCACCAATTCCAGAGATGTACTTTTTATTTTTTATTTTTGGCACATTCCTGAGCCAAGAATTTGAGGACAGGGCGTCTGGTCAGTCGGCCTCCGCTGGTAATCGAATGTTCAGGAATGTGACAAATAACAAAAATGTCCATGAATTCAAGGTGTCATTGCCTGAATAATCTAGAGAAGTCATTGTTAGGCTGAGCAATCCTTAAAGGGGAATTCCACCCATTTTCAACATTCTAATACGTTATTAGTATACCTTAGAGGTGCTGGGTGGACATGATAAAAACGTTTCCCCATTCTGTGCTTCCTTGAAATGGAGGTCTGAAGAAAACCTTTAACAGGGTGAAACACATCTTGATGACATCATCAAGATGTATTTCGCCATGTTAATGGCGAAATGGACGCTTTTTTCTGAGAGCGTACAAATGGAACCAGATGGACCCATGGGTTTATTTGGTTGCATTTGTAAACTGTTGAAAATGGGTGAAATTTCTTTAACTTTAAGTCGGAGGACTGTACAAATGGGCTGTGGTGTGTTTCACAGGAGGAGTATATCAAGTGGAAAGGCTCACTGTTCTTTCGCTTCATGGTGGCATTGGTGGATCCCGTACCAACCATCTCAAGGTGACTTTCTACTGATCTACTAGTCGACTTAATCCATTCTGTGCTGTACTTGTGGTATTTTATTTTTCATTGAAAAATAGCAGCCATGAACACCCATTTTTGGGGAGAATGTGAGAATGTAGCACAAATCTTTCAGTAAGGTGACTTTCTACTGATCTACTAGTCGACTTAATCCATTCTGTGCTGTACTTGTGGTATTTTATTTTTCATTGAAAAATAGCAGCCATGAACACCCATTTTTGGGGAGAATGTGAGAATGTAGCACAAATCTTTCAGTATGTTCTTTCAGAGCGAATGTTTTATAGAATCTACAGTGTCAGGTCGAATAATCATACCACTGCACCAAAGCAAGCATGTGTTGTTTATTTTTTATTTTTTATGGTGCCTTCTTTATAATAGTCTCTGATATAGCCTGACATCGAGTTACGGGTTCAATTCCCGAGCCTGGCACTCTTTGCTGTGTCACTCCCCATCTCTCGTCTCCCCGTTTCCTGTCAATCTACACATTGCACAGGAAACGGAAAGGCCCCAAAGGCCTTTCCGTTTCCCCAAAAATAAAAGTTGCAGCATTTTGAGCTTGTCGACCTGCTACTGTTGAATTTAGCTTTACTATTTATGAAGTAAATAGTAAAGCTTCTGGTTGCTTTGTCTTCCCAGCCTATGTGAGTACTGTCTGGTCCACCTGCTCCTGAAGAAGTGTCCGGTCATGTTCTCCCAGCATTTCATTGAATGCATCTTCCACTTCAACAGCTATAGCAAACACAAGACCTACAACAAGTTCCACCAAACTGAACGGTAGGTATCAGTATGACGCATAGAAGAAGCGGATCTGTCAGGGGTGTTTTTTTGCTGTCTAGACATTGGAACACCGTGTCCATTTGTTTCCATTTGTACGCTCTTGGAAAAAAAAAAGAAAAATCACTAACATGGTGAAACACAACTTGATGATGTCATCAAGTTGTGTTTCACCATGTTGATGATGTTTTTTTTTTTTTCAGACCTCCATTTCTAGGAAACACAACATCTCTAAACTGTTCAAAATGGATGGTTCAGATTAAAGTTTGATCTCTGATACGTACTGGGCTTTTGTGTTATGACCAACAAGCGCTATGTTAACTGGCGACGTAACTGTCAGACAGTGGATCGTGTGTTGGGTGTTGTCAGTGACTGAAATGTTTATATTATGTTGGCGGATCACCCGAATGTGTATGTAATAATGCTACAGCCACTGAGCCACTAGGTCTGTGTTCTAGAGCCCAGTGTGTATGTAATAATGCTACAGCCAGGGAGCACTAGGGCTGTGTTCTAGAGCCCAGTGTGTATGTAATAATGCTACAGCCAGGGAGCCATTAGGTCTGTGTTCTAGAGCCCCAGTGTGTATGTAATAATGCTACAGCCACTGAGCCACTAGGGCTGTGTTCTAGAGCCCAGTGTGTATGTAATAATGCTACAGCCAGGGAGCCACTAGGGCTGTGTTCTAGAGCCCAGTGTGTATGTAATAATGCTACAGCCAGGGAGCCACTAGGGCTGTGTTCTAGAGCCCCAGTGTGTATGTAATAATGCTACAGCCAGGGAGCCACTAGGGCTGTGTTTTAGAGCCCCAGTGTGTATGTAATAATGCTACAACCAGGGAGCCACTAGGGCTGTGTTTTAGAGCCCCAGTGTGTATGTAATAATGCTACAGCCAGGGAGCCACTAGGGCTGTGTTCTAGAGCCCCAGTGTGTATGTAATAATGCTACAGCCACTGAGCCACTAGGGCTGTGTTCTAGAGCCCCAGTGTGTATGTAATAATGCTACAGCCAGGGAGCCACTAGGGCTGTGTTCTAGAGCCCCAGTGTGTATGTAATAATGCTACATCCAGGGAGCCACTAGGGCTGTGTTCTAGAGCCCAGTGTGTATGTAATAATGCTACAGCCAGGGAGCCACTAGGGCTGTGTTCTAGAGCCGCATGGCTCCCCCTGGTATAAGGAATTTGCAGTAGTTGGGTGAGATGATTGTAGATGAGTATGGGTGAGATTCTCCTTTTCAAGGCAGATCTCTTTTGTGTGTTTTATTTTGACCGTGTCGTTTCAGGGAGGAGGCACTGTTCTCACTGAAGGGTCCCCAGAACAGAAGCAAACGTTTCCAGATCTACCGCTTCCTCCTCCAGCATTCTGACAAGGTCCAGCGCTTTAACATCTACCGCAAGATCAACGACACTGTGCTAGGTAAACGCGTGCACCCACAATTAACATTCATTAAGTGGTCCTTGAGAGGGTTCCAGGTAATCCCCCGCTAAATGATGGAAAGTTGATTAACCAGATGTAACTGTTGAGAGCATAAAAGCATGTTTACACTCAAGAGTTAAAATATTCATAATCTGTATTTAGCCCCACATGCACAACTAGAGAATGTAGAAGATTAATGGTCACTTTGATCTGTATGTTTGCCAGTTTTGTTTTTGAAATCCATTGTAGTATTGTGGACAAAAGCAAAAAAATCTTTAGTCTTGGGGCCTGTGGGGCTAAAATCAAATGGTCGTCCGTGGCTCAAATTCTTAATAAATTGTAATACACACACTATCTTACTGAAAGCTTCACACGCTGACTACAGCAGCATGGTTTCTCTCTGCTGGTATCTCTTCAAAAACCAATAGAAACTCGCACAGTTTACAGATCTGCATTTTCTTTCCTGTGTAATGCAGCTGATGTGTCTTTACTTCTCCCACAAATAAATAAATAATTAAAAATTGTGTAAGCTGTGGATGACTGTTAGTTTTCGGCTCATCCCTGTCTCTTTGCTCCTGGCTGGCTATCGAGCAGTTGACAGGCTGCTGAAGGGATCTGTTCATTCCTCAGTGTTTGCCACTAGAGGTCGCTGTGAATCCTCCATGGGTTCATGGAGCTCTATTCCTCTGTTGGGTTGAACAACGTTTAAGACAATTCAGATGATATTAGACCAGGAGACGTCTGACATCACGCGCAACAGAAACTGTTGCCATGCAAGCTTTAGAAACCAGAGACGTGCAAACTTGGTGAATAGCCTTGCCCATAATATCTGAATTTCCAGAGAAGCCTGGTGACAAATTGGCACTGGCACTACCCACTGTTTAGCTGTGTTACTTGCGTGAGTGGAGTGGCCGCAAGATAATCAATCGGTGGCATAATTTGGACCTCAATTACGTCGTCACCCATTGACGGGCTGGGCAAGGAGCATGAGGAGAGCTCAGGGGTTGAAAGTAACGGCCATAGGAGAGGAGGTAGGCCTAAGGGACCATGACGTAATTGTAATGGTGATTGAGAATAATGGGACATCTTAAATCTTAGATTGGTTTGGGAGAGGGAGTGTGATGTAATTACTTCAGAGTAGCATAAGAGTTTGGTTTGTTTTCATTTCTGATTCGCACACTCCGCTCACACACAAGTAGGCCACGGCCTACTGAATGAATGAATGAGTTTATTTTCGTGCCTGGCTGCCTTTCGCAGCCCATATTCAAACCCATTATACACCATCATTTCCATCACGCTGACATCAAAATAAAAAAAGTAAACAAAATAAAGTTAATTGCCATATACAAAGTACGGTACATATACAAGGTGCATATATTGTTATGCATTGCATATGTACAAGGTACTTATACAATACATCACACATTATCTAGCATGTAGGAGAGAGAGACCGAGAGGGAGACAAAGAGACAGAGAAGGGAACAGAAAGAGAGACAGAGAGAGACAGAGAGACAGAGACCGAGAAGGAGACAGAGAAAGAGAGAGACTTGTGTGCAACGTGCAATCATGTACTCTGCAGAGTGCTGATCTAGTTTATTCCAGGAATTTCCTTTCAAGCTATATCTAGTAATGTAAATTCAACAATTGTGCTGCATTCTCGTAATTTTCCCCCAAAATAGCAGGCGTTCGCGGCTCAGTGGCGCGCTATGAGCCGCGAACGCCTGCTATTTTTCAATTAAAGTTTAAACACCACAAGTACAGTACAGAATGGTGTCAAGGGTAGAAATGACCAACCGAAATGATTTTTCCGTACTTGTCCCCTCTCCTCCTCAGTGTGTTTTGCGGACGAGGACCTGGCTCTGGATGCGGACGGCGCGGAGCTCCTGTCGGAGGTGTTTGCGGTGCTGAGCCTGGAGGAGATGCGTCTCCACTCCCTGTTCTCCTCTGCAGACCCCTCTGCTGCAGCCAGGGGAGAGGAGGCAGACGAGGACGCAGCTGCTGCTGCCAACGTGGCTGTCCAGGCTGCACAGGCCGTGGTGCAGGCCGCGCAGAACAAACTGCTGTCCAAGGTAAGTACTAGTTTTGGGCGGCATTGATTTTATTTATTTATTTATTTTTTATTTAAATATCGGTATTGATAATGTGTTAATTTTAGCTTGATAATCGGTATTACCGGTATTGACCACTAGATGACAATGGCGTACAATCAGAGTCTGACACGTTCCACCAGTCACCTAGTTCTCAGAATTGCATCATTGAGGGGTCAGAAAACTGAGCGCTTTGCTGTTCAAGCAGACTAAATAGGGACAAACTGGAGTTGGAAATACATTGTTTCCAAAAAAAAGCCTAGCCCAAATAAGGGCTGTTTTAGGCATGTGTGTAACATGAAAATTGTTTGTATAGTTACAATTAAGTCTCATTGCTCATATTTTAATAGAATACAGTATAATTTCAGTGGTTTTCAACCGGTGGTTCTTGGGGGCGTTCCAGGTGGTTCTTGGGGGCGTTCCAGGTGGTCCCCAGGCTAAATGATGGTAACTCTTTGAAACCATAAAATTTTTAACTCTCAAGAGTTAGAATATTCATCATGTGAATTAGCCTGAGATCTACACAACTAGAAAATGTAGAAGACATTGTAAACAAAAGCAAAATAAATCTTTAGTTTTGGGGTATGTGGGGCTAAAATGTCATCAAATGGTGGTCCTTGGCGCCTCAAATGCTGAATAAACAGTTGGCCCTGGTATGAAAAGCGTTGAAACCCACTGGTCTAACCTGTATTTTGGTGATGTGTTTGTTCAACAGCTGCAGAAGAAGGCGTTCATGGAGAACATCATGCCCGTCATCATCGAGCTGAAGAATTTAATGGAACAGAAGCGCTCCCCTGTCCTCCGAGACCTCATGTCCTACCTCCAGGTAATGAGTCCATGTCCTTGGGGATTTGGGGCCTCTATACAGTGGTTTGAATGGATGTTGTGACAACCTTAACGTTACTCAGACAGAGTACGGTAAGCAATAGGGGCTTTATAAACGGAAAGTATGAAATGCACGCGTCATTGCAGTGATTCCACCGTGCCGCTTGGTGTTGACGGATGAGAATCACGTAGCGAGGGGGAAAAAAGCTCACAGGAGTGAGTGAGTGAGTGTGTGTGTGTGTGTGAAACGAACATGCAACAAACACTGGAGATAACCAGGATAACCAGTGCTCCTTTCATGGAAAGAAGCACCACAATTATCTATATTTGGCTGCGGATCCCCAGTTGAAAACATGTTCTAGAGATCCTCCAGAAGCAAAGATTTGAGTTTAAAATGTTTGCTTCTGAAATAATATATTCAAAGATTTGACCTACAAGCTCATAGCGCGCCACCGAGTGACGCGCTATGAGCTTGTGGGTCTGATATTTTTCAGTAGCTAAAGTTGGTGCTTAGAACAGAATCTTCCACTGCATGCAGTATTTACAGCATTAAGCACAAACATCCGTAATCCTTTCTCCTCAGGTGAACATGAAGGAACTGCGAGACGAGATGAAGCAGTTCTTCTCTGGAGACGAGCAGCTGCTGGCAGAGCTGGAGTACAACCTGAAGAGAACGGACAGGGAGAACCAGGAGCAGGAGGCAGCGCAGGAGAACCAGCAGCTGGTGGCATCGCTGATGATCAACATTCAGATAACAGACAGGGAGAACCAGACTCCTCCTCCTGGCAGTGGAGGGACCCCGGTGGGTGCATGCATTACACAACACGCAGTGATGATGGGCAGGGCTTGACACTAACACTTGCCCGCTTGCCCGGGGCAAGTAAAAAAAATGGTGGGGCAAGTGAAGACTGCTACCTGGTTGCCCGATCGGGCAAGTGTGCAACTTAGTGCACTATAACACAACACAAGATAAATTTGTCTTGAAGGCAGTCATTGCACGCTATCCACAATTCCAGGCTGGATTTGGGAAACAAAACAGGCAAATTAACACATCAAAATGACCATTAATCTTCTACAGTGTAGACCTGGGCTAATTAAGATGATGAATTTTAACTCTTGAGAGTGTAAAAATGAAACAAAATGGACCCGCAAGGGTCCATTTTGTTTCATTTTTACGTTCTCAAGAGTTAAATCTGCAAAATGTACAATATATTTTTGGGGGGCAAGTGACCATGAGCTGAGGGCAAGTAGAACCTGACTTGCACTTGCCCGATGGGCAAGTGCCTCAGAGATCTTAGTGTCAACCCCTGGGCAGTAACTTGTTACCAGTAGCTAAGCTACATAGCTTAACTACATTTTCCTGTAACTTGTAGTGTAGCTTACTACATTTTTTCGAGAGTAACAAGTAGTGTAGCTTACTACATTTTCCCAGTTTGCCCATCACTGACAACATGTAACCCATTAAAAGGATACCTGTCTAATAAGATAAACATCGCTTAAAACATTATACTTTCCCTATATAACTAACTGCGATAGGAGCACCTCCTATTGAGTGAAAGATTCTCTATTTATGAAAGAAATAAAGTATTGAAGGTGTTTTTATCTGCATGTTTTAGTTATAGAAGGCAAGTATAGTGTTTTAAGGCATATTTGTCTTATTAGGCAGGGATCCTTTTAACAGAGTTGGACAGTTACTGGTGAATGCACTTGGGTACTTCCTTGTAATTCTACAGTAGTTGAAATCATTCATTTAAAAAATACATGTATTATACCATTCTGCACTGTACTTGTGGTGTTTTAACTTTCATTGAAAAAAATGGCAGGTGTTCACATCTCATAGCGCACCACAGAGTGGTGCGCTATGAGATGTGAACGCCTGCTATTTTTGGGGAGAATGTGAAAATGCAGCACAAACTTTTCAGTATGTTCTTTCAGAGCGAATGGTTTGTAGAATCTACAATATCAGGACGAAAATGGTTTAAAATATTTTCAAAACATTTTCGCAATTTAAAAATTGAATGGCAGATCTCAAAGTACCTGCTACTCAAAGATCTCAAGGTTTAAGCCATTTAGGCCTGACCTAAGGTTTCTGAAAAACATGTATATTTATATTTATATATCAGCATAAAAAAAGTTATTTCTAGAATACTGTACATGTACTGAATTCAAAAATGGATTCCCACCCTAAAGGGTTAAAGTAATAGCAATAATCAAAATATAAACAAATGATCCCAATATTCCGTTATGGATCTTACCGTAAATTATCTGCCATAGACTGGCACTATCGTCGATGTGCTTTGTTTCTGGATGTATCAGCAGACATTCTTTCTGATGCTGATATTGGAACAACTCTAACCCGAGTCATTATATGAACACCAGTGTGGTTTTACTGAAACCTTATGACATCGGGCAAGTGCAAGTCATGGTCACTTGCCCTCCAAAAATATATTGTAAATTTTGCATTTAAGTTTACTTCCTACTTGGGTGCTTTAAACCAGTGGTTTTCAACAGGCGGTCCGGGGACCACCAGTGGTCCCTGAGAGGGTTCCAGGTGGTCCCCAGCTAAGTTGGTTAACCAGATGTAACTCTTGAGAACGTAAAAATGAAACCAAATGGACCCTTGCGGGTCCATTTGGTTTCATTTTTACACTCTCAAGAGTTAAAATTCATCTTAATTAGCCCATAGTGGTCACAGACCCAGTGGTCCCTGACCCCAGCAAAATGATAGTTTGGAACCAAATGAACCTGGGGGAGAGAGATAGGTAGAGATAGCTAGAAAGCAGGGAAAGACACAGAGGCAGAGTGCAATGACTGCCTTCAAGACAAATTTATCTTGTGTTGTGTTATAGTGCACTAAGTTGCACACTTATTATGACTCTACCCTGTGTCTCCTCTCCAGGCTAGTCCCAGGGCTCCCAGTGTGTTTTTACTGAACCCTTACAGGGCTTGACACTAACACTTGCCCGCTTGCCCGGGGCAAATAAAAAAAAAATGGTGGGGCAAGTGAAGACTGCTACCTGGTTGCCCAATCGGGCAAGTGTGCGACTTAGTGCACTATAACACAACACCCAGGGGTCAGGGACCACTGGGTCTGTGACCACTATGGGCTAATTAAGATGATGAATTTTAACTCTTGAGAGTGTAAAAATGAAACCAAATGGACCCGCAAGGGTCCATTTGGTTTCATTTTTACGTTCTCAAGAGTTACATCTGGTTAACCAACTTAGCTGGGGACCACCTGGAACCCTCTCAGGGAAAGCACCCAAGTAGGAAGTAAACTTAAATGCAAAATTTACAATATATTTTTGGGGGGCAAGTGACCATGACCTGAGGGCAAGTAGAACCTGACTTGCACTTGCCCGATGGGCAAGTGCCTCGGGGACCTTAGTGTCAACCCCTGCCTTATGACTCTACCCTGTATTTTTCTCCAGGCTACTCCCAGGGCTCCCGCTGTGCTCACTAGGCTCCCTGCTTTCGCCACACCGCAGCCCTTGAGACCTCGACTGCCACAAGAGAATCGGTTAGTAGAAACATTTTGGATATTTCTTTTTATTGTATTGACAATTGCACAATGAGCCCTTCTCATAACCCCACCACCCTTTGGGGTGGGGGGTTTGCTCACTGACCAATGCTAATCCAAATACCGGTACTGTACTTGAGCAACTGTTGCATCCAAATCAAGCTTTCCTGGTCAAGCTCTCCCCTTCTAACGTGTCTATTGGATAAGGACGGTTTGGGGAGGGACTTAGCGAAGGGCTCATTCCAGTAAAATATATTATCTTGCATTGAACATTGACACATGGATCATTGTATTCATTCAGACAGTGGCCCAACAGACACATTCAGTTTTCATTCTCAATAGGCGTTCTGCTCCGTAGCACCACACCCATGGAATAGCCTTTATATTAATTTAAGACCACTGCAGAGTAGACCATGGACTTTTTTTTTACAACAGACCTAAAAAGCCTTTATTTTTTATTTTGGAAGGCCTTTAAATTGTGTAAAATGTATAGTGGCTATACAGGCTAAATTATGGACAGTTTCGTTAACCAGATGTTAACCCTTTAAGCGTGTAAAAATGAAACCAAATGGACCCGCAGTGGTCCAATTTGGTTTCATTTTTTCGGATCAAATTCTGAATGGGCCCTGGTGTCAAAAAGGTTTAAAACTCCTGATTTAGGCAATACATTCATTAGTGTGTGTGTGTCTTTCATTCCAGGCGTCTCTCCCTTCCATTGACTCTTCCAGAGGGAGCCAATCAGAAGGAGGCTGATGCTGATCAGTCACTGAGGCGCAGCGACGTTCAAAGAACAGGTAAATGTTGTCGTGACGGTTGGATACAGCAGTACCTGGTTGTCATGACATTGAGAGAGACCACCACAAAATGCAGTAACCAGGGGTGGATCTGGGCATGGGCATGGGGGGGGGGGGGGGGGGGGGGGGGGGGGGGGGGTCCTGACTGCCCCACCAAACATGATGGAATGCAAAACAATCCAAGATACCCAAGAAATTAAAGTGCTTATATTTAAAATGATTTGAAACACGACTACTGCTAACAATTAACTACAGTTGTCTCACCACTAAACCAACAGCATTTGAAAACAGAAAACTCTCTGAGTCAGACCTTTAGTTTTATGCATGCTGCGTGTCTGTTGCAACTTCAACAACTGATGTTATTATTGATGCTTTACTTGCATAATAAAAGTCCCGTAACCGAAAATGGTATGGGTGCGACAAAATGGTATGGGTGCGACTTCATCGCCCGTGGCGCTTCGCGCCACGGGCGATGAAGCCGCCCCCATACCATTTTCTCCTGCCCCCCCAATTGGGAAATGTTACATCCGCCCCTGGCAGTAACTACAGAACTCCAAGCTAAATGGGCGAATTGTGTAACTCGGCTGTAACATTGCTATTGTTGGGAGAATGAGCATATGGTTGTCGGGCATAAACCCTGTATCTCCATATTTACTTACTTTTTGAGCTGTGCTACTGAGTCCTTTTCTCTGTCTATTTTCACATGTAATTTATTGTTTTTTTTAATCTAATGACAGTCTACTCTATTTTATCTAATAGTCTATTCTAAATGATTATTGAATGCTTGCTTTAAGAATGAACTGTTAGGTTGTGTTTTAGAGTATCAAATGACAATGTTACCAGGTTCACTGAAGTGATGGAATTTTCTTACAGTGATCTCCAGAGGAATAGCAAGCAGAGCCATCAGCACGCCTGCAGCCGGTAGGTCATAATTACTCATAATTTTTGACTTGAGAGCTACTTTCAAAATGAGCTGCTCAACAAGATCTACACATCAAAAATGTGATTGTTCCATTACTGAAAATCCATTTCAAGGCCCCTAGAAAATTTGAGGTTACTGTTATAATGTGTAAGAATAATGCACTTATGATGAAAAATAGAGGGGGAGAATTGGAAGGTTTTTCTGTATATGCTATTACTGACGTTTGAAAACAGTATTTGAGGTTTGAGCTGACAGTTTGTGATCTGGAGTTTAGTAACTAAGAACGTTTTTGTCCACAATTGGGAAAGAGAACTGGCAACATGTTTTCTAATTATGTGGACCCTTGAAAATTACGTAATTCAGATGTCTAAGTAGAATCTTGAGAGCATAAAATGAACATACAGGGTTTTCTCTTGACCACACAAAGGATGTAAATACGTTAATGATGTGTGGTAGTTGAAGGGGAAAAAGCAACTACCAACATTGCTATTAGTGATTATTGCTTGAACTCTCCCTGCTATGTGTTTCAGCTTTGCGCTCTAATGACGTGACGTTTGGTGAAGGATTCAGCGCCATCTTGAGTGACATAAACTCCAGTAAGATTCCTGTTGCATACTTGCAGTATACATTGTTTCTTAATCCAAAGACGTGAGGCCAGTTACACAAAATGTCTTCTAAATCCAAACCGTTTTAGATTATGTTGCAATCAGTGCTTCTTTAACCTTGGTTGGTCTGGGACCAATATTTGAGTGATTGTTGAGTTTACAAATACAGAATTAGAAATGCTCATAATGGTGCCCTCTGGAATTGTTTCCTGGTTATCTTGAATAGCTCAGACATTCTGTTCTTGACAGATTTACAACATCATAATATGAAGCGTTTTCCCGGTTTTAACAGGCTGCCATGGACAGATCTGCATCATTTCAAATCCAACTGCTCACTGCCATGGGCAGAGATCTGTCTTTTAATGTTTTACGGTATATTGAATCCGTTCTTGTACTGTCCCTCAGCATCTCCGTGTGTAGGAGATGAACCAGAAGTGATTGTTCCGTTATTTAAAAAGGTTGGCTTGAACAATGGCTAACGGCAACCCTTTATCTCAGATTGTTATCTCTACAGTAGTTCTAGTCAAAACAAGCTTTATTTTCTTTCGGCATGGTTAACATGGTTAACAACATGCATGTAAGCATTGATAGCAGATGCTACGGGCAGGTTGTAAAACACTCTCCTCCTCAAAACAGGTACAACGGAAACTGAGGGCAGTCCATCCATAAACCTGATCCAGGGCCAGCAGTAAGTAGCAGTCATGTTGTCTTCATGCCTGTTCATGGTTGGGTTTTATTCTGACCTCAGACCAGCATTACACATCACTTATTACTGGTATGTTGTTTTTGCATGTTGGCGTTGGTTTTGTACTGAGCTCAGACCAAGCAGCAAGTATCTTCTACCTGTAGTAAGTGATTTGGAAGACCCTCCGGTCCCCCGGTAGCATGATGTGCATGTACCCACGCACTACAGTGAGGGGAAGTAAAAACAGGCCAACACCACATACACCAAGGCTCACCCCCTCCATCCTGATTGGAGGAATTCTCCTTTCATCCTGAACGGACATAAGGCTTTCATCCCAAAGCCCAAATTGAAACTAGGGTTTTTTCTTATGACCCCAGGGGCTCACTGGGGCCAGGGAGGAACTCCTTATATGGTCACCACCACACTCTATAGTAGGGAGGATTAGCCAAAAAAGAAGACCCTCTAATTTCTGACTTTGAGTCATGACGAGAGAGGCTGTGGTTTTTATTAACTTGGGATCTCAGTCGATATCACTGGTACACAGATTTCTGAACTGTCCCCACAGTCCCAATGAGAGTGAGTAGAGTTGTGCCATGTTTCTGGATTAAAGCTCCCAGTCGCGCAACTGACTTCAATCATTTCATTTAGTACGGTATATATAGGAGCATGTTGCACAGCAAAAATGGACTATCCACAAGCTCACCATGTGTCTCATTCTATTTTAGGTTATTTACCAAAATAAGATTTAATACAGTTTGGAGCATTTGAAGTGGCCAACGTAGCAATATGTTCTTGAGCATTGTCCAGAAAATGACAAACTAAAACAACATAATTTAAAAACATTAAGGACATAATTTTACATAGTGACAATCGTTTAGAAACCATGCGAGTGAGCTTTCTGTCTCATATTTTCATGAACCGCATACTGTATTATGATTTTGCCATACAAACATTTCAGGCTTGAGATTTTGTTGCTTTATTCCAGGGGTTTTCAACAGGTGGTCCGGGGACCACCAGTGGTCCTTGAGAGGGTTCCAGGTGGTCCCCAGGCTAAATGATGAAAAGTTGGTTAACCAGATGTAACTCTTGAGAATGTGAAAATGAAACCAAATGGACCCTTGCGGGTCCATTTGGTTTCATTTTTACACTCTCAAGAGTTAAAATATTCATCATCTGAATTAGCAGCTCCTAATTAAGAAGTCTGCACTGTTTTGTTTGCAAAACCCAACACTGAATTGTGGACAAAGCCAAAAGAATTCTCTAGTTTTAGGTCTTTGGGGTGAAAATGTAATCAAATGGTGGTCCGTGGCTCAAATGCCGAATAAATGATGGGCCCTGGTGACAAAATGGTTGAAAACCTCTGCTTTATTCGATTAGTGAAGAAGACCAATGACTCAACAATAAGGTTGAAAACATACTCTGTTAAACCTAACAAAGGTTTCCTTGTTCTCCAGAGCTCCAGAGCCGAGGCTGTGGAACGTCCAGTCTCCTCTGAGGAAGACCAAGCCCAGGCCAAGAAGACATTAAACCACATTCACACCTTGCATGCTTAATGCCGTTATACTCCTGTTTAGTCTTGGGCAGTATTGATTTTTTTTAATATCGGTATTGATAACATGTTAATTAGCTCGATATTCGATATTAGCGGTATTGACCACTAGATGGCAATGGCGTGCAATCAGTGGGACACGTTCCACCAGTCGCCGAGTTCTCAGAATAGCGACATTGTGGGTCAGAAACTGAGCGCTCTGCTGTTCAAGCAGCCTAAATAGGGAAAAACCTGGAGATGGAATTACATTGTTTCCAAAAAGCCTAGCCCAAATAAGGGCTATTTTAGGCATGTGTAACATGAAAATTGTTTGTATAGTTACAATTAAAAGTCTCATTGCTCATATTTTAATAGAACACAGTATAATGTCAGTATTTGACGATATTCGGTATTTGATATTTTTTATAGACCCAACAATATTACTCAGTATTTATTTCCAATATCGCGATAAACGGTAATACCAGTATATTGCCCAAGACTACTCCTGTTCTATTCTCCTGTTGTTCTGTCTATCTATTCTTGTTTTGTAATTATTAATACAATTAATAATAAAATTACTTTATGCATTGCATTATAAAAATGTATTGCTTTTCAGTTCTGTCTACAGCATCTGTCATTCAGGAGGACAAAGGAAGTGCGTTTGGGTAGATGTTTACACACAGTTAAAGGACACTTCACTTTTGAACACATCTTCATCCTCCCTAATACACATGATAAAATACTATTTGGTATTTGGTAGCCCTCCTGTGAGTCTGTCTCTCGCAGGAGTACTGTGGCCAGTTCCAAGCTAATAGAAATCCAAGCTAATAGAAACTGCAGGCTTTCTATTCCGAAAAGCTGCAATGCAAAAATGGCAGCCACCATTCTCCCGATGACAAAAATATAAATATTTTTTTCAAAAACATTGTTTGAAAAGAAAAAGAAAATCTACCGATGTCATTCGAGGACTGGTTTCTGAACTGCCAAGACTGAGTAGGAAAAAATAGCGGCATTTTATCATGTACATTAGCGAGGACCTCTTCTATGAACACATGTTGAAAAGTGTTCCTTTAGCTCTTCAAAGGCTGATTCTTACAAATGCCTTCTAAATTATCCCCGTCATTGTATTAATCTACCCAATGGCAAGAATATTACATTTATTGTGATTTGGAGTGGACCAAGACAGGTTCAGCAGATGGTGATCTAAAATTTGGTGAGACCTGCTTATGCAGTAGGCCTACTTGGCCCTAGGTGGAGCTGTTTCCTTTTTTTAATGATCACGTTAAAGATTATGATTTGATTATTATAAGTTTCAATTTGCTTTAAAGGCTACTAGTGCTTAAAAACGATCTTGCTCTGTTCCCGTCTCCCGCTGTCATTGCTTTAAAGTTGTGGGTCCTTTAACCGCATCATCATCATCAGATCATTTCAAGGCAAAACAAAGTACCCCGTGTACTCCAGCCTTGATAAAAAACAAAACAAAAGGAGGAGTCAGTGGTTGCTAGGGAGCCCTGCTAAAGAGCGTCAGTCCGGTTGGCTGGCCGAAGAACCGTTTGTTGATTGAACCGTCGTGATGCTGCACGCACACGCGCACAGGAACAGTACATACACAGCAGCAGCAGCACAACATCTTGGATCTTCATTCAATCGGATTACGGAGAAGCATGACTGTAAATTGGAGGCGATAAGAAGGCTGAAGGCTCATCCAGACCCCGTCCAGACGGACCGCAGTCAGTGGTCTCCTTTTATTCATGCTTTAAATGTCGGGTCAACATGGACGTATACGATCTGAGGAGGAGATGAAAAACCAGATTCTCGTTGGACTGAGATAACCTTACGTTTCGCCCGCGCCGCATGCAAGTGGATAGAATAGATAGAGGCGGTGTCCCGGTTCGATCCCCCCCACCAAGCGACAAGAATCGAAACGGGTCGGTCTGTTTTTTTCCCTTCATTTGCAACAGGTCGATAAATAATTATTGCTGACATTCAATCGACCGCACGGGAAAGAAGCGACGTACGTACGCTCGGCGAGCTAATTAACCCAACGCTGTGTCTGTATGTACATCAACAGAGAGGAGAGACAGCATGAGAGGAGTTGGCAGCTGATTCAGTGGATATATACAGTACAGTACAGTACATACAGACAGGGATAAGAGACGGATCCGACAGAGCAGGCTGCCAAGATGATGCCGGTGAGTGAGCACAACAACATTCACAATTCTTTTTTGCATTATTTTTGTTTGGAGAAGACCAAAATAGCCTTAATATCAAGAAAGACGATCACAGAGATCTGTTGCTGCTGTGTGTGTGTGTGTGTGTGTGTGTGTGTGTGTGTGTGTGTGTGTGTGTGTGTGTGTGTGTGTGTGTGTGTGTGTGTGTGTGTGTGTGTGTGTGTGTGTGTGTGTGTGTGTGTGTGTGTGTGTGTGTGTTAAACCGAAATATGCTGATCATGTGAATTCATGATAAGATTGATTATTTTTTGCCATTGCAATGGATTGCTGGATGGGATTGGAATTAGGCTGCATTATGCCTGCGTTTGATAGGGAGTACATATCATTAATATGTCATGTCATGTAGCCTAGGCTGTTGTGGTCTCATTCAAGTGAAATCCTCAAGGTTATGATTTTACTCACCTGTACAACAAGTGGACCTCATGAGTCAGACTGTACATATGTAACCAAATGACCAATCCAAACCAAGTCGACTTTGAGACTGTACAAAGTGACCAATTTTGCAGGCCTATAGGCTCTGAGACTGTACTTTTGTCTAGTATAAACATGTTGAATTAATTTTCACAAGGGGCTTGAAGCCCTGGCTTAAGTCATCTTCTATGCCGGTTCCTTCACCTTAAGTGTTAATGCTTCTAACCAGAAATGCCAAGTAATGGTTTTGTTATTTTGTAGAATACAGTAGCGTCCCTGTGGGCTGTTGGTTCTGGTTCTGGTTTTGGTTGCCATGACAATTTACAAGTGAAGACAAATAAAAACATTCAAATCACCAATAATGCTCAAACCACAAAGTCATCCTATCCAGGATCTATCCTTCAATGGAAGCCAGTGGTTATCGATTAAAGGTCTGCTCTGCAGAAAAAGTTCAGGTTTGTGACTTGATAGCAATCAGGAGAGAGAGTACCCATTTATCATAGTGTTCCAAATTTGTCTGCTCATTTAGTTGTGTCATCACTTTATTATCCTATTTTTATGTTTATTAAATACGTAGCACTTAAAGAGGACCTCCACCCATTTTCAACATTTTAATATGTCATTAATACACCTTAGAGATGTTGTGTGGACATAATAACAAAGTTCCCCCAATTCTGTATTTCCTAAAAATGGAGGTCTGAAAAAATCATCAAAAAAAAAAAAACATGTTGAAATACAGACCCCCTTTTCCTAAGAATTTTTCAAAAAGTACTATCAGTACTATCAGAATGTAGTGAAAATATTTTATATTATTCTATCTTCAGACTATGTTTTTCAAGTGACACTTTATTATTCTATTTCTTATTACTGGGATAAATACAAACAATTTAATTAATGTCTAATTGACATTGATTTTCATTTTCTAAATTATCAGGGTTGTCAACATAAAATACTGTATGTTCGGCAGTTCTAACTATTAGTATACACAACTTCTCTATACTATAGCCACAATCAGCCAACAATTGTACTTTTAAAGCAGTGGTTTTCAATCTTTTTCATACCAGGGCCTACTATTTATTCAGAATTTGAACCACGGATCACCATTTGATGACATTTTAGCTCCACAGACCCCAAAACTAAAACATTATTTTGCTTTTATCTACAATTCCAGGCTGGATTTCAGAGAAAACAAAATAGTCCAGATCATCCAGATCAAAATGACCATTAGTCTTCTACATTCTCTAGTTGTGTAGACTTGGGAGTTGTGTAAATTTGGACCACTGCTTGAAAACCACTGCTCTACACAAATTTCCTCTGTGAAATTAGCTCGCATCACATGCTCAAAAGTGTTATGAGCTTGTAGAGCGGCCAATTTTCGACAAAGCCCCTAGATAAGGACTCTTAAGGTCCAAGTGGTGAGATACAGTAGATTGTGAAACTGCATTCATAATCATTGCGGTGTCCTTGCTGTACCTGTCTTTGTTATAGGTAGGTTATTTTTATGAATGGATGTTCTCTCATTGTGGTTACCTGGCTGCTGCCCGCTTGAATTTGTCCTTCTATAACGCAATACAAATACGTAAATGTGCATTTCTCAATGTGTTCTTTAGGCTGAAACAATTCCAATATACTGCATTTTGTGACATCTTAAGAGTTTTTAAAGGGATATTCCACTTTCAAAAAAAACTTTTGGTCATTTTATGGTCTACTCAGTCTCATGTGAACACACCATTTACAGTTTTCATTATTTTTTAAAATCAAATATCTAAATACTGAAAGGAGTAACTTATAAACTGTCTGGTGTGTTCACATGAGACTGAGCAGACCATAAAATGACCAAAAGTTTTTTTTTTTTTTTGAAAGTGGAACTTTCAAAAACTTTATCTTTTCAGCATAGTTTGATAATATAGATAATATAGGGAACCGTATAATAACTCTTGTCCAGGATAATCTTGACGTAAAATTGCCATGCCACCACAGTGGACACTTAGGATGACAGTGAAGTTGAGCTATAATTAGACACAGCATAAAGATCTCATATATACATTATATATTGACCATCTTCCTCTCGACTGACACCGGAGTTTGGTTTCAGTGAGACTGACTTCACAGTAAAAATGTCAAACGTAAAGACTCTGCAATCATGTCAAAGTATGCACACCTTCATCGATACGGCAAAACCCAGCTCGTTGGCCTAGCTCAGGGGTTTTCAACCAGTGGTCTGGGGACCACCTGTGGTCCCTGAGAGGAGTCCAGCTGGTCCCTAGGCTAAATGTTGAAAAGCTGGTTAACCAGATGTAACTCTTTAAGAGCGTAAACATGAAACCAAATGGACCCGCAAGGGTCCATTTGGTTTCATGAGTTAAAATATTTCAAGAGTTAAAATATTCATCATCTGAATTAGCCACAATCTACACAACTAGAGAATGTAGATGAAGATTAACGGTCATTTTGATCTGTATGATCTGTATCTGTTTTTGTTCCCGAATCCATTCTAGAATTGTGGACAAAATCAAAAGAAATCTTTAGTGTTGCTGTCTGTGGAGCTAAAATGTCATCAAATAATGGTCCCTGGCTCAAATTACAAATAAATAGTGGGCCCTGGTATGAAAAAGGTTGACAGCCACTGGCCTAGCTCACGGTTGCATGGTAGACTGAGGCTGGGAGTTTGGGGATTATGGGCTCCAGTTTCCTTACACGCTAAACCCCTTATTAAATCCCTTATTTCTTTTTTACTATTTTGAAGAACTTTTTGGAATATTTCAACATGTCAATATATTAACACGTTTTGAGCTTGTAGACTGGCCATTTGAACTACTGAAACATGGTTTTTTAACAGTTTAAAAAGGCATTCAAGTTAAGTGATAAGGGGTTTAGCGGTAACATAAATGGAGCCCTATGTCCCCAGCCGAGTGATGGCAAATACCCAATATCTCTCTGCTTGACTCTCAGCACCAAGGGCTAGATTGAGGGTAAGTCTCTTAATCCAACCCCTGTCAGGGGGTGTACTTGTACTGTACATCAGTGGTTTTCAACCTTTTTCATCCCAGGGCCCACCATTTATTCAGCATTTGAGCCACGGACCACCATTTGAGGACATTTTAGCCCCACAGACCCCAAAACTAAAGATTTCTTTTGTTTCTCTCCATGACCATTAGTCTTCTAGTTGTGTAGATTCGGACTAATTCACATGATGAATATTTTAACTCTTGAGAGTGTAAAAATGAAACCAAATGGACCCGCCAGGGTCCATTTGGTTTCATTTTTACGTTCTCAAGAGTTACATCTGGTTAACCAACTTAGCTGGGGACCACCTGGAACCCTCTCAAGGACCACTGGTGGTCCCCGGACCACCTGTACTGTACATCATGCTGCTGCCTCACACTACAGAAACAGGATATTTCAGGGTCCTGACCTAGGCTAGTATGGAGCACATGGTTCCCAACTCTACTTACTTCTTTACATAACTAGATTCTCACTTTATTAGCCAAGTGGCAGTACAAAGAATTAGACTCGCGTAATCACACAAGAGATAAGCTCCTTTTATACACATAAGCCTGCTCATAGTGGGAATGTTGTTTTTGATCCTGCTAGGACCTCAATATGGCTGATTTTCCATATACTGTACCAGGGCCTCTAGTACATGCTACATAAAGTAGTTTGCTATTCTACCAGGGACTGGACTGCTGTTTCAGTTCTACCTAGAACTCTCGTGCTGGTTTTACTGTAAAGGCTCTCTATACTGCTGCTTTCTTTTAGCATACCTGCTAATAAACATGGTACAGAGACGGTCAGTGGTTTTCAACCTTATTCATATACCAGGGCCCACTATTTATTCAGCATTTGAACCACGGACCACCATTTGCGGACATTTTAGCCCCATAGATCGCAAAACTAAAGATTTTTTTTTTTTGCTTTTGTCCACAATACCTGCAGGCTGGATTTGGGAGACAAAACAGGCAAACATAGATAAATAATGACCATTAATCTTCTACATTCTCGAGTTGTGTAGACTTGGGCTAATTCAGATGGTGAATATTTTAAGTCTTGAGAGTGTAAACATGGAAACATCAACAAACATCTTTACGCTCTCAATAGTTAGATCCGGTTAACCAACATTTCATCTGGTTAACCAACTTAGCTGGGGACCACCTGGAACCCTCTCAGGGACCACTGGTGGTCCCCGGACCACTGGTTGAAAACCCCTGGCTTAAGACATAAGTAAATTTACTACTAGCAGGCATCAGTCGACTTTATTCCAACTCTCATAATGAGTTTTGCGTGAGTGTCTGTACGGATCATTTCACTTCCATTTTTAGATTCCAGTCCCATTTTGAAAGCATTCCATTACAATTTAGGGCATTTGGAGCAGATGCTTTTATCCGCTGCAGAGTAAAGTAAAGCACAAGATTTGGGTAAATGGCGTGCCTTTTGCTATAAGCAAAAGGCATAGGGAAAATAGAATGCAACTAGAGTGCCAAGAAAATAAATAAGCATTATACGAAGTAGCTATGATACATGGTGTCTAAATGTGTTCTAATTTGTCTCTTTCTGTTTTATGACCCCAATTACCCCCCCCCCCCCAAAAAAAAAGAAAAAAAAGAAAAAAAAAAACAAAAAAACAACAAACAAACAAAAAACAGAACTTTGAATATTCAGTGTATTTTCTGTGGTCTGTAGTTATTTTTGGAAATTTGGGCAAAACAAAACCTGCTGGCAAGTTTCATTGACATTTTGCAGGCTTTTATTTGAGCCAGAAAACTCTGGACCACAAATCTACAGAATGTTCAAAGTTTTGGATGTTTGGGTGCAATTGCTCAGAAAACCTATTAACAAACAAAAATCCCCCACCCCTTAGTACAAGCAATAAGTCTCAGAACTTCAATGGCATTTTTCCCTTCTTTTTCTTCTTTATCTTAGATCACTTCCTTACTCATTTATTAGATCACTTCCTGAAAATATCTTGTAGCTATGATAACCATAGGAGCCACAGTGGCTCTTTAAATGTCCATCACCACCTGCACATTTGTCTCCACCAGTTCCTCCCTTTTTCCTTCATTAGAGGCAGCTCAGCGAGGCTCTTCCTGATTTGCTAACTAATAGTCCCGCCGGGACTATTTTGTTAGCAAAGCATATAGGGAGCAAAGCGGGAGTAAAGCTGATAGGGATTTCTTTGAAGGCCTCCTGCAGCCCCTAGAGGTGGCAAAAAGACAAGATTTTTTTTTTGGAGATGATCTAATTAAAAGAAGACTTAATGAAATACATAAAACATATAATATGGGAACTGGAATGTCACAACTCCCCCTAGATGTTTAGCAGTTATTTTTAAACATCTAGTGCATATAATATACTGTGTATCCCTGTATGTACTTTCAACATTGGCCTAATTTAAGCCTAGAACTCTACAAACTGGCATCTATCATCACATCGCATTAACACACGTAACAAGTGTCCCAGGTAGATGGCTGCGAGTAGCTTCTCATCCTTTTATCCCTGTGGTTTTCAACCAGTGGTCCGGGGACCACCAGTGGTCCGGGGACCACCAGTGGTCCGGGGACCACCAGTGGTCCTTCAGAGGATTCCACTTGGTCCCCAGGCTAAATGATGGAGAGTTGGTTAACCAGATGTAACTCGTTGAGAGCGTAAACGTGCAACCAAATGGACGCGCAAGGGTCCATTTGGTTTCATGTTTACGCTCTCAAGAGTTCAAATATTCACCCTCTGAAATAGCCTAAGTCTAGCTAGAGAATGTAGGAGATTAAAGGTCATTTTTAATATATGTTTGCCTGTTTTGCTTCACGAAACCTAGCCTGCAATTGTGGACAACAACAAAAGAAATCTTTAGTCTTGGGGTTTGTGTTTCTAAAATGTCATCAAATGGTGGTCGGTGGCTCAAATTCTGAATATACTATAGTGGGCCCTGGTATCAAAAAGGTTGAAAACTACTGGCTTAAATTGTTCTGTCTCTGGAAACAACCTTGTCATCCCTGACCACTATACCAGAATCAAACAGCTGTGTGCATCAGCTCATCTCTGGCTGACACATTATTCAGGCACATTTCAGCCACCTCTTTTGACTATTATAGACACACTTCACAACACTGTCAAACACCAGTGCACACCTTAAAATCACTATACAGGTCACATGTTTCAGCGTTCCACTTTTTTTCCCTTCATTATTATTCATTATTATTTTTTATGTTTTTTTTTTATGTTTTTTACCATGTCATTCATTTTTACCATGTCAACAGTGAGTGTCTCTCGGCATCCGACATTACTGTATTCCCCCCAATGGTGAAATCTTACATCCGCCCCTGATACTGACTGTCCAGCTGGACTCAGATGTGTGAAGTGTGAACTGGCTTCCATCTGACCTGGTTAATGTCTGTGGAGCTTCTAGTCCTTCTAATAAAACAGTGAGTGTCTCTCTGCATCGGACATTACTGTATTTCCCTAAAGGGCCTGAGATCAGGTATCAGTCGTCATGTAAAGCAGAACTGTGTGGGATAAACAAATGAACCAAAGCAGAACTTGATTACCTAAAAGGAACTGTTCATGTATTGTACCGCGACGACGGGGAACAAAACAATTCCCTGTAACAACTCTCCTGTTTAACCAACACACAGGAAGTGCTGTATAGAGATGCTTTTGTGATGTTTAGGAATAGACCTGCGCAGTGACGTCACCGCCCCTGTTCCAGAAATGGAATCCTCATTCATTTTCCTCATAGACTTTTCGAAAATGCTTAATAAAAACACGATTGCGCCGCGGACAAAACCAACTCGGGTCGTGACAAATCATGATGACACACACAATACTATCATGCAATATCTAATGAGCAAGATGTAGAAAACGGCAGGATACAACACTTTTTGTTTCGTTTTTCATCTTAGAAATTATTTGATTGTCCAAAAAGATTGTGTGTGTCATCATGATTCCTCACGACCGAAGTTGGCTTTGTCCGCGGCGTAATCGTCTTTATATAAATTATTTTTGAAAAGTCTATGAGAAAAATGAATGGGGAATCCACTTCTGGAACAGGGGCGGTGACGTCACTGCGCAGGTCTATAGGACATCACAGGATTGGGGGAATCCCGGGTTTCCACAAGGGACCTGTTCTAGATACTTGGAACCCCCTGGTGCTCTCACAGAACTAGTGTACATTTTCTTTAGGGTTCTGAACCAATTTATCTTCAGTGGATAGTTACCAAGGGCGGATAAAATGTCCCATTTGGGGGGGCAAGAGAACATGTTGGAGGGGCAAGAGAAAATGGTATGGGTGCGGCTTCATCGCCCGTGTCGCTTCGCGCCACGGGCGATGAAGTCGCACCCATACCATTTTCAGTTACAGGACTTTTATTACGCAATTAAGCATCAATATTAACATCAGTTGTTGTTGAAGTTGCAACAGACACGCAGCATGCATAAAGCTAAAGGTCTGACTCAGAGAGTTTTCTGTTTTCAATGATGAAATGCTGTTGGTTTAGTGGTGACACAGCTGTAGTTAGTTAGTAGGAGTAGTAGTGTTTCAAATCATTTTAAATATAAGCACTATTTGAAATATCTTGGGTTGTTTTGCATGGCATCGTGTTTGGGGGGGGGGGGGGGGGGGAGTGGCAGACTGGGTATTTAGGGGGGAATTGCCCCCCATGCCCATGCCTAGATCCACCCCTGGTGGATACACTCTGAACTGTTCCAGTATCAGATGGGGGAAAAAAAGAACCAAACGTGTTCAACACTGTTGGAAAAGGGTTCTGACTCTTGGAGTGGACCACAGTCAACCCAGTTGAACAAGCATTTCCGATTGGGTTTGCTTTGGTTGTGGTGTCCTGTCCTCTGTTGCTGTTTCTGTAAAACAGTGGTTTTCACTTTTTGTTGATCCCAGGGCCCACTGTTTTATTCAGCATTTGAGCCTCGGACCACCATTTGATGACATTTTATCACCACACCGACCAAATATACTAAATAATTATTTTGCTTTTGTCCACAATTCCAGGCGGGAATTGGGACAAAACGGGCAAACATACAGATCATAATTAATTAATCTTTTACATTCTCTAGTTGTGTAGACGTGGGGCTAATTCAGATGATGGATATTTTAACTCTTGAGAGTGTAAAATGATTTAAAGTGTTACGTCTGGTTAACCAGCTTTCCATTTAGCTGGGGACCATCTAGAATCCTCTCAGGGACCACTGGTGCTCCCCGGACCACCGGTTGAAAACCCCTGCTGTAAGCCATGCAATGCATGCGATGCACTCCCCATTTTTTAAAATGCAGTTGAAATTTTGGAACAGCCGATAAATGATTCCGGAGTTCACTCTTCCGATTGATCAAACTATAGTGACATAGTGACTTTTCAAATACTTTTCCCATCACTATTGTCAGCATTATTTCTTGTATGATGAGGTGCAGGGCTTAAGTGCAAAAGGAGGTCAGATGACCTAAAGTAATTATTCAGATAAGCGTGTACACACACACACACACACACACACACACACACACACACACACACACACTACACATCCAATACAACCAGCATCAGTACAGGACTATAGTGATCTCCAGTAGTGGCTTATAACCGGTATATTAGAGTCATGCAGCTGCTGTTATTTTAATAGCAGTGAGTCAAGCGCTTTAATGATAATTTAATGATCATTTTTCTTCATTATATGCGTGCTATATTCATCCCTTTACAGCCACACAATAGATGTCACTGCTGTTCCCTGGTAACTGTTGCTACAGTGACTGGAAAAAAGATAGACACGCACAATGTTCACTGTTATATGGGCATAACATTTGCAGACATCATTGTCATACAAAAATAGGGGGAACTGGACAGCTGGGACTAACCACAGACAGAAATCACCTGGTTGCGTGATAGTGTGTGGGTGTGACAGCAGTGGTTCAGGGATAGAGTGGCCCATAAAGCAGCCGGATGTTCGATCCTGGGCTTCCTTAAAGTATCCTTGAGTGTCCCAACAGCTAATTTGAGGAATAGAATTTTGTGTGTGTGTGTGTGTGTGTGTGCGTGTGCGTGTGCGTGTGCGTGTGCGTGTGCGTGTGCGTGTGTGCGCGTGCGCGTGCGCGTGCGTGTGCGCGTGTTGCTAATCTAATCCTGTGTATCACATGACTGTCCTGACCATATGGTGCCTTGCTGCACTGAGTCAAACATTCTGCATCTGAAATAATGGCAGCTTATTCGTGCAATTAATAATAATCACAATTAATAATAAGTTGGAGTTTATTTTATAGTCGGTAATAATGATCTAATTACATAATATCGGGTAAATATAATAAAGCAAACAAAGGATTGACATTTTATTTCTTTTTAAATAGCCCTATATTGTGACTCATGGGTGCAGTGTGCTTATTCAGTTCAGTAACATGAGTCACTCTAGCTCTCTCTTGATCAGAAAATATTTACAGTATTCCCAGGTCTGGACATGCATTTTTATGCAATCGAGAGAGAACTCATTCAGGATAAACAAGTGAGATTGGAAGTTGTGTAAGGAAAACAATAACATGGCAGACAAAATTGAAACTGTAATACTGTATGAAATTGACATCCTGCAGAAAATGAATGTTCTGTTTATTAGTGAGACAGGAATACTCAATATAGAGATTTAACCTTTTTAACAATTAAAAAAAAAACAGAAAAATTGTGTGTGTGTGTGTGTGTGTGTGTGTGTGTGTGTGTGTGTGTGTGTGTGTGTGTGTGTGTGTGTGTGTGTGTGTGTGTGTGTGTGTGTGTGTGTGTGTGTGTGTGTGTGTGTGTGTGTGAGAGAGATACTGACCAGGGGTGGATATGGGCATGGGGGAGGGGGGGCAATGCCCCCCTAAATGCCCTGACTGCCCCACCAAACATAATGTCATCTAAACGACCCAAATTTCACAGATTTCAAATTGTGCTTATATTTAAAATGATTTGAAACACTATGCTACTAATTAACTACAACTGTGTCACCACTAAACCAAAACCATTTCATCATTGAAAACAGAAAACTCTCTGAGTCAGACCTTTAGCTTTATGCATGCTGCGTGTCTGTTGCAACTTCAACAACAGACTGATAGGTTTATATTGATGCTTTACTTGACTAATAAAAGTCCTGTAACTGAAAATGGTATGGGTGAGACTTCACGTTGTAGTTGATGTGGTCGCACCTATACGATTTTCGCCTGCCCCCCCAATGGGGAAATCTTACATCCGCCCCTGATAGTGACTGTCCAGCTGGACTCAGATGTGTGAAGTGTGAACATGCTTCCATCTGACCTGGTTAATGTCTGTGGTAACAGATGATACTCATGGGGTTGATGTTGAGGGGGGCGGGGGTGGGGGGCGCGTGTTGGAATAATTGATTTTTGTACTTGGCAGGATTAAGGCTGTGCTGAACAAAACAAAACAAAACAGGGGTTTTACACACACACACACACAAACACACACACGCACACACACACATACGACAAGCTGTCCTTTTGTACTCATTATCCTCAATTAATTATTTACGTTGACTGACTGCACTGTCATCAGACTCGAATGCACAACAAGCCAAAAGTGCTGCTCAGTTATTTCGACACCAGTGCTTGTAATTAGGCATGTCATAAATTATCACATAATTGTCTAATTGACATAATTAATTGAGCACGATCCTGTTGAAAAATATACATAGGCGTACATTTTCATATATCAAAAACAGGGAAATAGGCAGCTGATCCACAATCTTACAACATGTCACAAACGGATGTGTTGTGAGCTTTTTTTTTTATAACATTATTCGGATGATTCTTTATTTTATTTAAGATTTTTTTCTGTGACATGCAGTTTTTGTTTACAGAGCCTAAAAGCCAAACAGGAATTGTATTTTTATTCCCATGTTCCAATGACCATATGTTCTAAAAGCTAAATGAAATCATCTCTCCATCCATCCATCTTCATCCGCTTATCCGAGGTCGGGTCGCGGGGGCAACCGCTCCACCAGAGAGCTCCAGACACTTCCCTCATTGATCACAGTATTTACATGACAATTAATAGATTGCTTAAATGTTGACGGCTCCACAGTAATGAGTTGCTCTTCATCCCTGCCAGCTGATGATCTGTTGCTCAGTACTGAAAGATGTGTTACACATTACCCACTTAAACCCTACACACACACACACACACACACACACACACACACACACACACACACACACACACACACACACACACACACATTGACAGGAGTCCCTCAGGGCTCTGTAACAGGCTAGCCTCTGGAGACAGACTGCTGACTCACATCATTTTCAGATGTGTCCGTCACACACAGTCTGTACGACAGAACGCCCCGCCTCCCTCCCACACACAACACTTCTGTTTCAGCCTTGCAGTCATGTAAATCAGGGGTCTTCAACAGGTGGTCCGGGGATCACCAGTGGTCCGTGAGAGGATTCCAGGTGGTCCCCAGGCTAAATGATGGGAAATTGGTTAACCAGATGTAACTCTTTGAGAGCGTAAACATGATACCAAAAGGACCCTTGCGGGTCCATTTGGTTCCATGTTGACGCTCTCAAGAGTTAAAATATTCATCATGTGAATTAGCCCAACTCTACACAACTAGATTAATGGTCATTTTGATCTTTATGTTTGCCTGTTTTGTTTCCCAAATTCAGCCTGGTATTGTGGACAAAAGCAAAAGAAATCTTAGTTTTGAGGTCTGTGGGGCTAAAATGTCATCAAATGGTGGTCCGTGGCTCAAATTCTGAATAAATAGTGGGCCCTGGTATGAAAAAGGTTGAAAACCACTGCTATAGATTGTGGAATTGGTGTGGCTTCAGAGATTAAGACTAGGTTCCTCAGATTCTAGCTTTCTCTGTACACCAAATGGGATGGAATATCGCAATCACAGGGACGCCATCCTAGGGCCCGTGTAGCTAATTGATCACCCCTGGCATCTGTTGTTATGAAGCACACAAACCATTTCTCCGTGTCAAACAGGTGGATGCAGCGTAGGTCTCTTGCGCGTAGCGGCAGATGTTAGCAGCAGATGTGGACGGTTGGTTTGATTGTGTTCTTTGACTCCAGCTGTCGGTGTGTGACGTCATGATCTTCCTTTTGAAGAGGATGTTGGTTGATACGTTGTTTACGGTTGACCAAGAGGTCAGCAGCAACATTTACACATTGACTTATAGTAGCCAAGATGGGCGTTTTTTTATTTCCTTATCATTATTGCTCGTTTGGGGGAGGTGTTATTGCCTCTAGAGGGCAGTGGAATCATGGTGATGGGCATGGCCAATTGGCCATGTCACCACACAGGTGTTAGCCGGTGTGTTTGAACCCAGAGATACTACAGTCCCAGAGCCATAGAGTATAGACAGAGTTACAACAACTCTGTCCACTTCATGGGGCCAGTCCAAAGGTGGCTCTTCTACTTCAACCTGTGTTGAACTTGTGTTATCGTTGAAAACAATGCATTTCCAACTCCAGCTTGTCTCTATTCAGGCTGCATGAGCGCTCAGTTTCTGACCCCTCAAATTCACAACTTTTCAACTACTGTAGATGGCTCTGCTACAGTTCTTGCCGCAAGCATGGCGTGGGCCATAGAGAGTACCAGGAGTGGGAGCTCTAGCGGTGGGTCGCGATCATAGGGGGCCACTAGGTGGTGCTAAGAGAACAATAATACAGGCCTGTATTGTAGCTGACTAGCTGTGTAAGTGAGTGACAAATAAAGCCTGATCTATCTTTGATCCACCATCATTCTTTCAGCAGCAAAGGGTTGTGTAGGTGTCTGTTGGTTTGTATCATTATTTTGATTACTTTGTTTTGTTTGTGTGTGTGCTGACAGAGCGGGGCTATCTGCACGCTGTTTGTGGTGGGCCGGTCTGGGCCAAATTCACACACAAATGGGCTGGTCCGGGCCGAATTCACGCAGGGGTTGACATTAAGGTCTCCGAGGCACTTGCCCATTGGGCAAGTGCAAGTCAGGTTCTACTTGCCCTCAGGTCATGGTCACTTGCCCCCCAGGTTCCAGGTGGTCCCCAGCTAAGTTGGTTAACCAGATGTAACTCTTGAGAGTGTAAAAATGAAACCAAATGGACCCTTGCGGGTCCATTTGGTTTCATTTTTACACTCTCAAGAGTTAAAATTCATCATCTTAATTAGCCCAGGTCTACACAACTAGAGAATCTAGAAGATTAATGGTCATTTTGATGTGTATGTTAATTTGCCTGTTTTGTTTCCCAAATCCAGCCTGGAATTGTGGACAGCTAGAAAGCAGTGAAAGACACAGAGGCAGAGTGCAATAGTCTTCAAGACAAATTTATCTTGTGTTGTGTTATAGTGCACTATGTTGCACACTTGCCCAGTCGGGCAACCAGGTAGCAGTCTTCACTTGCCCCACCATTTTTTTACTTGCCCCGGGCAAGCGGGCAAGTGTTAGTGTCAAGCCCTGTCACGCATAAAATGTTGAAAAAAAAATGCTGTTTTTTTTGTCCTAGTCCAGCCCTAGCTGAAACATCTCCGCCAGGCTGCAATGACCTGAGCCGAGGATTATGTTTTAAGTCAGTCTGTGAGTCTGTGTGTGCGTCTGCCCCTGAGCAGCTAATCTGCAGCAGGAAGAAGTCTCCCCTCGTGGCTTTCTGACAGAAAACCCGTCCTACCTTGTTTTTCCTTCAGACATCTAAATGTAATCTTGATAAGAACATAGTGCAGCCATGCCAGGCAGCTGGCGAAAACTGCATTTCTGGACAGGCCAGAAAATGAATCTATCTGATCTTATCATACTATGGCAGGGGTTTTCAACCTTTTTGATGCCAGGGACCACCATTTTTCCAGAATTTGAGCCATGGACCACCACTTGAGGACATTTTAGCCCCACAGACCCCAAAACTAAAGATTTATTTTTGCTTTTGTCCATCTTCTGGTTGTGTAGACTTGGGGGCTAATTTAGATGATGGATATTTTAACTCTTGAGAGTGTAAAATGAAACCAAATGGACCCGCAAGGGTCCATTTGGTTTCATTTTTACACTCAAGAGTTACATCTGGTTAACCAACTTAGCTGGGGACCACCTGGAACCCTCTCAGGGACCACTGGTGGTCCCCGGACCACCTGTTGAAAACCCCTGTACTATGGTATAGCAGACATCATTGCGTTGCCATGTCCCCCCACACACACACACTGTCAGGGTTGACGTTATGTCAGCTCCCAGCCACGTCACCCCCTCCCACAACTTAAGGCCTCTCTCGTGCTGATACTGCTTGTTGGTTCAAAGCTTCTTGTTCAGTTACCATTAATTAGTTCTACTCCTGAACTTAGTTTGGCTGTCCCCGGACTATTCTTTGTTCCCCGCTATTGTTCTTTGTTCTCCATACGGATCCCAACCGTGACCAATACTTCACACACACACACACACACACACACACACACACACACACACACACACACACACACACACACACGCACACGCACACGCACACACACACCTGCATGTGCTGTAAAATGTGTATTTGCTCTAGCTTTGTTGTTAAAAAATACCTCAAATTGCTGATATACAACCTCAAATATGTCACACTGTATAGTAGATAGGCAATTTTTGCTACTTTTGTGTGACACACTGTAGAATGACGAAGTAGGACATTAACAATGTGACCCTTTGGAGTGAGTGTGGAAATATAGTGTCTCTCTACATCATCTAAGTTGCCCACCTCCAGTGTTGCCAACTGCGAAAATCCGAAATGCACTAGATGCGCTAGATGCTTGCCTGGAATCAAAATGACCATTAACTTCTACATTCTCTAGCTGTGTAGACTTGGGCTAATTCACATGGTGAATATTCTAACTCTTGAGAGCGTAAAAATGAAACCAAATGGAACCGCAACGGTCCATTTGGTTTAATTTTTACGCTCTCAAAGAGTTACATCTGGTTAACCAACTGTCCACCATTTAGCTGGGGGACCACAGGTTGAAAAAACACTGTCATTGGAGGAAATATTATGAAAAACGAGGCTTTTATCTCTGGCACCTGTGAACCAATTTCGCCCCAACTCACCAGCCAAAAAGCACTAGTTTTTCCACCAGGACAGTAACTTTGGCGCTACGGGGTGTCGGGGGGGAAAAAAAAAAAAGCTAAATATAGCAACAAATGTGTCAAGTTGGCAACACTGCCCACCCCTGTACTAGAGCTTTAAATTATTTGGGTGAAAGTGAAGGCATCCCCCATAAACGTGAACATTAATTAAAGCCTGATACGCTGTGTGTGCATCTTCAGAGGTGGATGGATGCTGCATTGGAGAACTCCCATGCTCCTTTGGGCCATCTGTTCCACCAGCGGGGGAAGCTTTTCATTGGCTCAGAGCCAGATCACCTGACCCGCATTCTCCATCATCCAACAACTACCATATGTCTCCTATTTCTACACAACCAAAATACTCACAGTCTCAGTTAAACTCCCACAGTTACAAACTGATTGAATAGAAAATTGGTATCCTTTTCTAAAGACCTGTTCAGACAGTCCTGTCCTGTCCTCTGTTAGCTGATCAAACAGTCGATACAAAGGATTGTTATAAAAAAGTACTGTAGCGCTATTAACCAAAAATAATAAAGCGATATCACTTAAAGGATTTCAACAACTGACTGCTGTTCTAAACGTCAGAATGCTGCTGACCCTATTGGTACACTGCAGTGGTTTTCACCCTTTTTCACACCAGGGCCCACTATTTATTCAGCTTTTGAGCCGTGGACCACCATTTGATGACATTTTAGCTACACAGACCCCAAAAACTAAAGATTTATTTAGCTTTTGTCCACAATGACAGAAACTAAACAGGCAAACATACAGATCGAAATGATCATTAATCATCTACATTCTTTAGTTGTGTGTAGGTTAATTCAGATGATGATATATTTTTAACTCGAGAGAGTAAACATAAAACATTTGGTTTCATGTTTACGCTCTCTACAGTTACATCTGGTTAAATGACTTGGGGACCACCTAGAACCCTGTCAAGGGCCACCGGTGGTCCCCAGACCACTGGTTGAACTTGAAAACCACTGTGTTAGAGGAAAAAGGATGCTTGGGGTGAATTGGGTATATTTATAGTTACTAGGGCGATTCCCATTGGGATCGTTGCCCATCGGGATTGGAATACCCTCTGGTTATGCAATGTGTTGTTTGTACTTTAGAGCTGTACCCGTTATTATAGTACAGGAGGCCTGCAGTCACACACACACACACACACACACACACACACACACACACACACACACACACACACACACACACACACACACACACACACACACAAATCACAGTGATTCCATGCATTTAAAAACAGGGGCGGATCTAGGCATGGGCATGGGGGGGAGCAATGCCCCCCTAAATGCCCTGACTGCCCCACCAAACATGATGGCAAGAAAACAACCCAAATTTCAAATATATTTAAAATTAAAATGCTTATAATTAAAATTATATGAAACACTACTACTGCTACTAAATAACTACACTTGTGGCACCACTAAACCAACAGCATTTCATCATTGAAAACAGAAAACTCTCTCTGAGTCAGACCTTTAGCTTTATGCATGCTACGTGTTTGTTGCAACTTCAACAACAATAACTGATGTTATTATTGATGTTTACTTCACTAATAAAACTCCTGTAACCAAAAATTCCTGTCCCCCAATTGGGAAATGTTACATCCGCCCCTGTTTGCAGATAGATTTATAATGATCATGTCCTGTAATCTCACTGTTTCAGTGCAATGATCGATGTTCTGTTTCCAATTTTAAACGTTGGATTTCCTTGCTCCATGATATCAGCATCAGTCCCAAAAACATCCAGCATGTGTCCGGTCTTAATTTAAATCAAGGACACCACTGTGCTCCAATTTGCACATTTTCTGGAGAGCATGTTGCTGCTGTGCAGACAGAAACCTCTCATCTCCTCAGCGTCACACAAACACGTCACAAGTAGAAGAAGGCGTTTTGAGCTTCCAGATCCGCTGTGACCCATGCAAGTTGGGCTTCACAATTAAGTGTACTGTAATCGAATCAAAATCGAGGTTTCAGAATTTGGACAATGTAAAAAAAAAGGGGGAAAAAATAGTGATTTCCCCTTTTTTAGCACATTTACGGTAGAACTGTGTCACACTCGTTCACCGACTACCTTACTGTGAAAAGCGTTCTTTTAAATAAGAAAAGAAAAATGCGTTTTGCTGTTTACTATTTAAAGGTAGGGTAAGTGATTTGAAATTCATTGTGTAGTACCAGCCTGGTGCACTAGGGGCCCCCAAGAGTAGCTACACTATGTGAACCTGCTGCTCGGTCCTGATTGGAGGAGAATTCACCCTCCACCTGGGGAACTTTTATTAGCTCCTCTGCTAACGTGGGGGAGGGGGAAACTCCAAAGATGGTCTGCACACCTTATAATAGAGCATTTTAACAGATTTTTTTTTGGGTGATATCTGACAAAAGTAAAATCACTTCCCCTACCTTTAAGTATTTCTTTAGAAAAGAAATACTTGCACTTTAACGATCACCTTTGTTCAATAAGAACCACCCCATTCTCTGTTAAATCAACTAAAAACATATTGTCTTTTTTTTACGCCCCAAAAATCAAAATCCAACATCGAAATTGAGGTTTCAGAGGGAAAAAAAAAATAGGTTTTATTTTTAGGCAAAATCGTGAAGCCCTACTTGCAAGTCCCGCCTGGGGTTGTTCTCCTCTTCACAATCATTTGCTGCTGTTTCCTGGTTGACAAAATTAATTTCTCTCCTATTGAAAATAATAATATATATTTTTTCAGTCACATTGGCTTATCAGAAGGCTGAGAATCAGGGGCGGATGTAACATTTCCAAATGGGGGGCAGGAGAAAATGGTATGGGGACAGCTTCATCGCCCGTGTTGCTTCGCGCCACGGGCGATGAAGCCGCACCCATACCATTTTTGGTTACAGGAACTTGTATTAGGCAAGTAAATCATCAATAATAACATGAGTTGTTGTTGAAGTTGCAACAGACACGCAGCATGCATAAAGCTAAAGGTCTGACTCAGAGAGTTTTCTGTTTTCAATGATGAAATGACGCTGCTTTAAGGTGCCACGATTTTACGTTGTAGTTAGTTAGTAGCAGTAGTAGTGTCTCAAATTATTTAAATTATAAGCACTTTAATTTGAAATGTCTTGGGTTGTTTTGCATGTCATAATGTTTGGTTGGGCAGTCAGGGCATTTAGGGGGGGCATTGCCCCCCCCCCCATGACCATTCCTAGATCCGCCCCTGCTGAGAATGGGTCACAAGTGTCAGTTTTGTACATATGAGGTTTTCACCCGACAGAGGCGTTATGAAAGTAGCACAGTGTATCGACACAAGTATTTTCAGAGTTTTCTGGGCTACAGACTGTGTGTGTCTGGTCTGGCCTCATTCTGTCTGGGAGCTGCTTGGTCTACTTAAACACACACGCACGCGCACCTGGGGCGGATCTAACATTTCCCAATTGGGGGGCAAGAGAAAATGGCATGGGGGGGCGGCTTCATCGTTGAAGCGATGAAGCCGCACCCATACCATTTTCAGTTGCAGGACTTTTATTAGTCAAGTAAAGCATCAATAATAACATCAGTTGTTGTTGAAGTTGCAACAGACACGCAGCATGCATAAAGCTAAAGGTCTGACTCAGAGTCAATGATGAAATGCTGTTGGTTTAGTGGTGCCACAGCTGTAGTTAGTAGCAGTAGTAGTAGTATTTCAAATCATTTTAAATATAAGCAATTTGAAATAGCTTGTGTTGTTTTGCATGCCATTATGTTTGGTGGGGCAGTCAGGGTATTTAGAGGGGCATTGCCCCCCCATGTGCATGCCTAGATCCGCCCCTGACACGCGCGCACACACACACCTCTTCATTATCACTTCCTACCAGGAGAGTCTGTTCCGGTCTACTTCCACCTACACACACTCCTTTATTAACTCTTCCTACCAACAGTCTGCATCCAAATCATCACCTTTTTGTGTTGTGAATAAAAGACCTATAGTCTGAAACCCAGCATTCTAAAGCAGAGGGTTTTCAAGGTGCATGTGGTTTCCTGACCATGCATTTAGTAATGTACTGGTGCTGTACGAAATTGAGCATTTGTTTTTTTTCCTCAAACAAAGCTGAGCACTAAAAATGACTTGTAGTGCACAGTATGACGAGTTGATGAACCATCAATGTCGGTTACTGGGAAATCAGATGTCAAGAACTTCCACGGAAAAAGCAGTCTGCTTTGTTATTGTATGAGTTTATGCAAAACTAAAATTCTTAGTCTACTTATTCTGATCTTAGCCTAAGAACAGAGCTCTATGCCAAAGCTCTATGCCTTCTTACCATATAATGTTGCTCTAGCTACTTCCTAAGGTTATAATGATCATGAATTTAAATATATTTATTTTTACCTATACATGGTAAACCTGATACAGCTTTTTACGCATTGACTCCCTGTATATACTGACCATGCCTGACGCTTAATGTGTTTTACCTCCTGTGTTGTTTTTCGTCCTCCAGATGTTTCTCACGGTGTACCTCAGCAACAACGATCAGCATTTCACCGAGGTCCCTGTCACCCCGGAGACGCTGTCCAGGGACGTGGTGGAGCTCTGCAAGGAGCCTGGAGAGAATGAGTGTCACCTGGCTGAGATGTGGAGAGGAGCAGGTGAGAATGACCTTCTAATGAGATGTGGAGAGGAGCAGGTTAGAATGACCTTCTAATGAGAGAATGAGTGTTAGAAGGTGAGAATCATAAGCCATAAGAAGGTTAGAATCATAAGCCATAAGAAGGTTAGAATCATAAGCCATACAATAGGTACAGCGGACACCTTTCCCAGCTCTGGGACATGGGTCTTTGAAGGACAAATTTTCAAAGATCCATTGCGAAACATGGCGGGAGCTGGCAAAGTGACCCGTTGCCAGCTTGCATTTTCACTAGTTTTGTACCATTTCTCATTCGGGTCGTGAGCAGTAATCCTGATGGCACTTCGGTGGTGCAATGTGTGTGACCTACCAAAAATAGCCATTCCTACAAGCTCAGCTTTATTAGAACATCTAAACTAATGGATTACGGTATTTGAATTCAAAAGATTCTCTCTCTGTGTGTATCTGACCAATCAGAGCGTGTGGTTGGGGACGGGGAGCGCATGATGGAGATTCTTCAACACTGGGGGCAGCAGAGAGGCGAGGTGCGTTTCATCCTGCGCCATGAACGCGCTCCGGGCCGAGACGCAGGTAAGGGTTGTTAGAACGACTCCACAGAAACACTGCACAGTTACAATCACCCATTGCCCAATTTGTCACACAAACAAACGACATCTAGTTGTTTGTGGGTTCTTGGCCAACAACGCACCAAATATGACTAGTCGAAGCATCACAGTGGAACGAGTTCCACTTTGGGCCTGAGTTCAGGGCAAGAAAAGTTTGCTCTTGGTTCCATTTTCGCGCCAACGTTCTGGGTTTGGAAGTGACCAAAAACTGAATTGAATATATACCATATTGTATTGTATGAAATATGCTTGGAAATTAGTACTCCTTTAAACCATTCTGTACTGTACTTGTGGTGTTTTAACTTTCATTGAAAAATGGCAGGCCTACTATTTTTGAGGTGAATGTGAGAATACAGCACAAATGTTTCAGTACGTTCTTTCAGAGCGAATGTTTTGTACAATGTTTTTTACAGTAACAAGGCAAGATAGAACAATGTAAAACCGTTAATCAGCTTAAATGTATTATAAACATAATACCCACATATACAAGCTTGTGTCACAAAGCGTGAGCTTGTAGATTGGTCTATTTTTGCATAGCCTGCCCTGCATGACCTTGTCCTGATGAAGTGTGGATGAGGCCAGGCCCCAGGGTCACAGTGCCAGTGCAGAGCAGCAGGGTTGCTGGCTCCAATCTGCCTGCTGCGGTGTTGCTCTACCATTATTCACTTCCAGACCTACCAGGGCACGCTTTTTATTCAGAATTGGAGCCACGGATCATCATTTGATGACATTTTAGCCCCACAGACCCCAAAGCTAAAGATTTCTTTTGCTTTTGTCCACAATTACAGGCTGGATTTTAGAGAAAACAAAATGGGCAAACGTACAGATCAAAAATGACCATTAATCTTCTACATTCTCTAGTTGTGAAGACCATTAATCTTGGGCTAATTCACATGATGAGTATTTTAACTACTGAGAGTGTATGGTGGATGCATTGATTAATCAATTCAGCCCTACAATATTTCAAAAATAGTGAAACCAGCTATTCTACTCGAACACGTGTTTCATTGTGATGTGTTGTTGTGAGCTTGTCAATAGCTTTTCATTACCTCATTCTCCTATTATGGTATTTTTCATTATTTGCTTTCTATATAACTCTGTAATCACTCAGGGAGAATTTTTTACAATTTCTGTACAGTACACGATTAACTGACGCTTCTGGGGTGATCCCTAGAACATTTTTTTCAGATGAGAAATATAAATAATTCTGGTGGTCCTTGGCATGAAATATGTTCAGCATCACTGACACAGGAAGTGTCAGAAACTAGGATGTAGCGTCAGAAACTAGAATCTAGTGCCCAAAACTGGAATCTAGTGTACCGTATACAGTATGTTTGACCTTTTTTTTCCCTGATTGCTGCTCTATGGATTTGTCGACTCTGTCATTCATTGTTAAATTTTCTATTCAGTATTACCTGAAAAAGCAAAGGCCATGCGATGAAGCCCAGAAACGTATGTTTTGACAGCTCATGGTAATGATTTTGGAAATGGTCTTCTTATTCAGTTTATCCCATTTGATCGAGCACCCGTTGAAACGATTGGACATGCTTGCACCCTCTTGGCTATACTGTCGGTCACAACACAATCGCTCGGATCGGATTGTTCCAGCAATAATATCACAGTCCTGTTGGCTCGTGGCTGTCCTCATTCCCGCCCTCAGACAAGACATCAATCAAGCAGATTAAGAGCCACTGGATTATCACAGTGTGCCAGGGGCGGATTGGCACATATTTTCCCACCGGGACAATTTTGCCTTTGCCAGGCCACCCTGGGGGTGGCAGCTGGTTAACCAGATGTAACTCTTTGAGAGCGTAAAAATGAAACCAAATGGACCCGCAAGGGTCCAAATTTACAGTTATTACATCCTCAAGAGTTATTACATCCTCATTATTACATCCTCAAGAGTTAAAATATTCATCATGTGAATTAGCCCAACTTAGTCTACACAACTAGAGAATGTAGAAGATTAATGGTCATTTTGATCTGTATGTTCCAGGCGAGCATCTAGCACATTCTAGTGCATTTTGGAAGTGCCACTAGTGCATTTTGGATCTTGGCAGGTTGGCAACACTGCCTCCAGCAGCGCGAGCGCCATGGCGCACAGGAGTGAACGGGAATATGGCAACTCTCCTACTTGAAGGCTCTGGTGTAGGACACCTTTTCTTTTTTGAAGGATAGAGAAACACTAGTTTGCCTGGCCTGGACTTTTCAACAAAAAAAAACTGTCCAGGCCACTAGGTGGCGCAGGCCACGGGGGAAAACTCCCTGTACTCTAGATGGCCAGTCCGCCCCTGTAGTGTGCTGCTACTGGGGGCTGTCGTTTCATTAGAATCATTTTCACTGACCACAGTCTGACCCGTAATCAGCTTAACATCAGGCCCAAGCTGACCTACGCTGCTGTGTGAGTTGTGCTGTCCATCACCGTCACCTCTACCTCCTCTACCTCATTATGTTAACAGCCAGCTCACCGCTTTTCTCCCATGTTCCATATTCCAAGAAACCTCTATAGCAGGGGTTTTCAACAGGTGGTCCGGGGACCACCAGTGGTCCTTGAGAGGGTTCCAGGTGGTCCCAGCTAAGTTGGTTAACCAGATGTAACTCTTGAGAACGTAAAAATGAAACCAAATGGACCCTTGCGGGTCCATTTGGTTTCATTTTTACACTCTCAAGAGTTAAACATTCATCATCTGAACTAGCCATTTTGGAATGTATGTTTTGCACATTTTGTTTCCCAAATCCAGCCTGAAATTGTGGACAAAAGCGAAATAAATCTTTAGATTTTTGGTCTGTGGGGCTAAAATGTCCTCAAATGGTGGTCCGTGGCTCAAATCCTGAATAAATGGTGGTCCCTGGGGTGAACAAGGTTGAAAACCCCTGCTCTATAGTAAGGACTGACATTAACATTTTAGAACAGGGTCTTCAACCAACCCATTAAAGCAGTGGTTTTCAACCTTTTTTTCATACCAGGGCCCACTATTGAAAAATGTCAGATCTAGGAGCTCAAAGTGTGGCACCCGGTGACGCTCTTTGAGCTCCTAGATCTGACATTTTTTTTTTTTTTTTTTTTTTGAAATATGGTGGAAATGTGGCGCAAATCTTCTATAATAGTTAAGCCTCAGGTCTCTATCCGGCCAATAATCAGATTCCCATGTTACTGGATTGGTACCACTGCGTTCCATCTCTGAGCGGTGCCACTGCTCTCCACTCGGCATACTGTACTGTAGCTGTGCAGTTGATTGGATGATGCAGGTTCAGATTGAGTTCACTAAAGCATAGCACCAGCGGACAGAAACGTACGACTATTATAGCACGTACGCCTATTGCCTACAGTATGTAGGCTAATCTGTCAGGGTTGTTATACTCTTGTTGTACTATATTGTGTTGTGATCAGCTGCGGTGTTGTTGAGCCCTTTCAGTAAGGAGGTCAAGGGTTCAATTCCTTCTGGTTTCCAGAAAATACTATGCTGCCTACTGCCTAGTAGTTCTCAGTACTCAGTGCTGACCTATAACAAGAGAGGGTTCCAGGTGGTCCCCAGCTAAGTTGTTTAACCAGATGTAACTCTTGAGAGCGTAAAGATGAAACCAAATGGACCCTTGCGGGTCCATTTGGTTTCATGTTTACACTCTCAAGAGTTAAAATATTCATCATGTGAATTAGCCCTGCACAACTAGAAGATTAATAGTCATTTTGATATGTATGTCTGACTGTTTTGTTTCCCAAATCCATATTGTGGACAAAAGCAAAAGAAATCTTTAGTTTTTAGGTCTGATGTCCTCAAATGGTGGTCTGTTGCTCAAATGCTGAATAAATAGTGGGCCCTGGTATCAAAAGGGTTGAAAATCCCTGGTTTACAGTAATGTTCATAAAGGTGACTGTGTGATCTCCTTGTTGCAGGTGGTTGCAGGGAGCAGGCCAAGAGGACCATGCTGAAGGGCTCACTGGACAGAACCATGGAGAACGGAGTGAGTGGAAGAAAAAAAAAACACATTCATCTTGTTTTGATGTGGTATGGATTACATCAGGGACGTCAAACTCAAATACACAGCGGGCCAAAATAGGAAAAAAATGGTGCAAGTCAAGGGGTGGAGCTGCTGGACTGTGTGTCGGAGGACGTCCCAGGAAAATGGCAAAAAAAAAGTCATTTTAAAGCTCAGTTTCCTGTGGCCCTATGACCCTCACAAGCACTGCTTTCATAGTAAAATAAGAAAGTAAATCAAAGGATTTGTATTAATGTCTTATAATGGTGCATCAAGTGAACCAGAGTACTATTTCAACTTCATCCGGGGGGCAAAAGATAATTCGCAGGCCTGATTTGGCCCTGGGCTTTGAGTTTGACATATATGCACTACATGAAGCCCAATTTTGAGTGTTTGTGTAAAACACAATTTTTTCTATAACACGCACGCTGAGAAGACAAAGGTGGGAACGCAAATTCCGATTGACTGGAATGACGATACGATAATAGGAGTACCCCTGACTTCACTTTTTATCTTCACTTCCAGGCTTTGGACCAAAATTATGTCCATTATTGATTGGAATTTTATTAGAGTCAACACTTGTTATATAGCGCGTTCATCTTCTGCTCTACAACTGCTCTGTGTGTCACGCATGGGACAGGGGGTGGAGTTGGCAGGTTTGACCGATCCATTGGAGTTTTTTGCTTGATGATCCGGAAACGTTCCATTGGAGTTTTTTGCCTGATGAGTGTTTTTAATACGCTCATTGGTTCAATTACTTCAATATTTGTAAAAAGCATGGATGGACATAATGTGTATTCAATAAGAGTAAGTTTGGAATTCTCTGTATTCAGGGATAACATAAGACAGCAGAATGAGAACTTTGGCCAAGTTTGTTCTAAATATGGACACTACCATTGTTGTTGTTGCTTCCTCTAATGTTGTGGCTGTGGGTGTCACTCACCTTTGGTCTGTAGTCGAGACAGAAACGGGCGTTCACAGCCAACGCAGGAAAAGGAACGTGGCGACGAACACCAACAACGCCAACAGGATGGGAAACAGAAGGCTGAGATAGTCGTCGTCGTCATCATACGGGTTCAGTATTCTGTACCCCGACCTCTTCCTGTACCTCCTCTCACCGCCGTCCTCCCTGTCCCAGTCCTTCTCCTCTCCACCTTGAGGCGGGAGCTTGGGCACGTCCTCCACGCTCCCCTTCATCACGTAGAGGGCGCAGACCTTGGGGTTGTCGTAGTAGCCCTTGACGAACTCCACGGAGAGCTTGCCGTCGAAGGCGGTCCCCTCTTCTCCTCCCCGCACGTGCAGCTTTCCGTCCGCGACGGAGAAGGGCACGACCTCGTCGTGGGCGGCGCTGCGACCGCCGGCGCGCGCGAAGATGTCCAGGTCCCTGACCACCACGTGGCGGCCGTTGAGGCGCACGTCGAACACCTTCTGCTGCGGCTGGTCGAAGTAGACCTCGGCGAACTTCATGACCAGCACGTAGGCCCCGTCGTCGCGCACGGGCACCTCGTAGCCGAAGGTGTTCTCGCTGTAGCGCTCCGTCTGGTACAGCGCCTGGTCCCGCTGGGCCGAGCGCCGTATGGGCCGCAGCGCGCCGTAGTCGGACGCCACTCCGGTCCTGGACCCCTCCAGCGGGTCTTTTTCGTAGCGGACGCCGTGCGCGTCGGTGTGGGCGTCCCCTCCGGCGTTCACGGCCCAGATGACTTTGTGTGCCAGTCCGGAGGAGGAGGAGCTCCCCTGCAGCGCGGGGACGGTGTCCCGGCTGGCTCCTAGACAGCGCCCCGCCGACAGTAGGAGGGAAAGCAGAGCTGTGGTGAGCAGCCAGCCCACCGCAACGCCCACAACACGCTGCACTGCCATCTAGGGATTGTTTTGATGCTTCGAGCACAGCGTCTACTTCCTTACTGTAGATTAACTAATTCTAGCTACACCTATGACTATAACTAAAGCTATAGACCCATAACTATACTTGCTCCTTCCTGGTAACCTTCACTGCGACAAGTAACCTTGACCCTCGTGTGTTCACGTGGACCAACCCTGCGACATTAGTCATCAGTGATGTCAGCAGTCTATGATGTTATCCATGACGTGTGAATTCAAATTTGGGCAAGTGTTTTCTGACTTTCTGAAGCAGGTCAAGCTTCAGAACACCCGACTAAGTGCAACATTGGTGAATAAATAAGGAAGCATGCTGACTTTCATTTATAAAAAAAAAAAAAGATGTTCTCCTGTAACCTGAATCACACTCTGGCCCTTTGGTGTGACGTGTTCGTTTGAATTCCATGTCTGGGGCAATGTGTGTGCACGCCCCTTGGCAGGCCTTAAGGCGTGAGGTCCCACAGCAAACACAACCGCCGCCGCCCCCCCGGGAAAACGCCGACACATTGAGCGACCTGGCAGGGACCTGCCAGGGACCAAGGACCCGCCCCCTGTGTCCCATGCTTGGCAGGAGCCGTGCATCAACGGGCAATAAGACATCACCCCACCCACAGGGACATGCATTAAAACCTTGACCTTTTGGTGTGATTACGCCTTAACACTGTGGCTCCAAACAAGAAGGATTTGGGAAATGACTTGCTTGTTTTGCAGTCATGGTGCATTCGGTGTTTATAAGTTTGGATCGTCATTGGATAAACACAAGGACAAAGGCCTTTTAATCAGGCAGGACATTGCTGATTTTAAAGCATAATAGTTCAGTTGGCATGAAATGTGTTACTGATGACCTATATATGAGCCTAACCTCCGGCCACTTTTTTAATGACAATGTCATGGTTGATGGTTTCAGGTGTGATGATTGATGGTTTCAGGTGTGATGATTGATGGTTTCAGGTGTGATTGACATGTATTGATTGTCTCCAGGTGTGTGGACCTCGTGTGGACGTCAGTCTGTCTGATCTCCAGGACATGGCAGCTCGCCAGCAGCTACAGATCAATGCTCAGCAGCAGCTGCTGGCCTCCAAGGTATCCATGGTGGTGATCAATTGTGATAAATAAGTAACACATGTTGTTCTTGTAAATACAAAATAAATAGAAGAATCAAGAGCTACACACCATGAATACTGTACATAGAATTGCTAATAAACATGAATGTACAAATTCTCCAAATTGTTCTAAAAACCCTGCTTTGGTGCTTAGCCTTATATTGAGTATATTCACATATGTATATATGCTACACCCATGTAGTTACTAGTTAACACAATCTATCAATCAATCAATCAACTAATTAATAATCAATCAATGAACTAATTAACTAGCACTCGTAGAGTGCCAACTTGCACGCTGCACACAAGTAGGCCATGGCCTACTTGTGTGTGAGCCGAGCAAGCTAATACTTATGACATTAATTAAAAAGTTCTCTTACTTACGTCACCATTACGTCATCACCTAAACCGGCCAATGAGAGTTCCCCGAGACGAGACCGACCACGGACCGTGCGCCGCTGACTGACCCGTGCACCGATTGCTTAACCCAATTTGCCCTGACTAGATTCTAGCTTCCGACGCTAGATTCCAGATTCTCGCACTAGATCCTGGCGCTAGATTCTAGTTTCTCACGATAGATTCTACTTTCTGACGCTAGATTCTATTTTTTTTCTGAAATATCTGTTCTTGTGTCAGTGATGTTCAAAATATGTCTTGCCAAGGACGCCCAGAATTATCTATATTTAGCTGCGGACCCCCATCTGAAAACATGCTCTTTAGTGGTCCCCCAAAAGCAAGAATTTTAGTTAAAAATGTTTGCTTCCTTTCTCCTTTTTTATTTCCTTTTGTTTTATTTCTTTTTCTTACACAAACATTTAAACCGCATTTTATATCTTGTCTTTTTTCTATTTTTGTATACACTTATATATACCGGTACATATTTATATTTTATTATATTATCATAATTATTTTTATTTGTATTTTCTTTTCTTTTTGTAAAAAAAAAAAAAAAAAAAAAAAAGACTGTTCATTTTAACTGTCTGATTTTATTGCTAAAATCACTAAATAAATTTGTAGAAAAAAAAATGTTTGCTTCCGAAAGAATACATTCTAAAGATTTGCCAAATATGACGGCAAAGCTTTGGAATATATTCTTCCGGAAGCAAACGGTTTTCAAAAAATATCAGACCTACATGCTCATAAATGCTTTGAACAGGCGAGTAATTAAACTTGATTTGGTGGAACGTATTCCTGATGCGGTGTGTGTGTGTCCAGGAGCAGCGTCTGCGCTACCTGAAGCAGCAGGAGCAGCGCGTGGAGCAGAGGGCGCAGCAGCAGCAGGCGTCGGAGCAGGAGAGGCTGCGGCAGCTGCGGGAGAACGCACACAACCAGGAGGCCAAGCTCCGCCGGGTCCGGGCCCTCAGGGGCCAGGTGGAGCAGAAACGCTCCAGCAACAGCAAGCTGGGTGAGTGGGTAGGGTGGGGTGGAAGATATGTCCAGGCAACAGGTGGATGTACTGTAGAGCAGGGCTGCTCAAAATAGATTGTGATCTACCAGTAGATCACAGGCCGTGCAGGTAGATTACGACAGTCCCCATAGATCTGTAACTCTTGAGAGCGTTAAAACGAAACGTAAAATGACCAGACCAATGTAAAACCAATGTAAAATGAAACCAAATGGACCCTTACGGGTCCATTTGGTTTTATTTTACACTCTGAAGAGTTATACTCTCTCAAGAGTACACAAATTAGAAAATAGAGAATGATTGTTATTTTGACCAATGTTTTGCCAGTTCTCTTTCCCAATTGTGGGCAAAAGTATGAAAGTTCTTAGTTTTGGGTGCAAGAGAGACTAAACTCAACACTACAAACTGTCAACTTAAACCCCAAATACTGTTTTCAAATGTTAGTAGCATATACAAGAAAACCTTCCAATTCTCTCACTCTATTTTTCATTTTAAGCACATTATTCTCAAGCACTATAACAGTGAGTAACACCATCAATACTATTTCTAAGCTCAAACTTTCTAGAGGGCCTTGAAATGGATTTTCAGTAATGGAACAATCACATTTTTGATGTGTAGATCTTGTTGAGCCGGTCATTTTGAAAGTAGCTCTCAAGTCAAAAAAGTGTGGTCAGCCCTGATGTAGAGGTTGGGTGGACAGATATAGTATTTTCTTTTTTCGTGAAAAAAAGGAATTGGAATCCCGATTTGATGTTTTTTTTTTGTTTGTTTGTTTTAATCAGCCATCAATCCATCAGAATGCATTAGATCAGTGGTTTTCAACCTTTTTAGCACCCAGGCCCACTATTTCTTCAGCATTTGAGCCACAGACCACCATCTGAGAACATTTTAGCCCGACAGACTAAACTAAAGATTTCTTTTGCTTTTGTCCACAACCAGGCAAAACAGGCAAACATAGGTCAAAAATGACCATTGATCTTCTACAGTACAGTACATTCTCTGATTGTGTAGACTTGGGCTAATTCAGATGAATGTGAATATTTTCATTTCATGTTTACGCTCTCAAAGAGTTACATCTGGTTAACTGACTCTCAATCATTTAGCCCAGGGACCACCTGGAGTCCTCTTAGGGACCACTGCGTTAGATTACAGCAGATCAGATGATAGACAGTGTGACCCAGACCCCAAGGAGGGTTAGGGTTCACGTACATGATTTACCGTACATTATATGTTAAGCTGCTTGACCTTTTTCTGCATAAGAGCATCGTCTATAACTGAGATAGAAATGACCTGTGTGTTGTGTGTGTGTGCGCGTGCGCCTGCTGTGCGTCTGTGTGCGCGTGTGTGTGCGTGCGTGCGTGTGTGCGTGCGTGCGCGTCATGTGTGTGCGTGCGTATGTGCGTGCCTGTGTGCGTGTCTTACAGTGGAGGAGATAGAGCAGATCACAGGGCTGTTCCAGCAGAAGCAGAGGGACCTCCTCCTGGCTGTCTCCAGGGTGGAGGAGCTCAGCCAGCAGCTGGAAGCTCTGAGGAGCAGCAGGATGGAGCCTCCTCCTCCTCCTCCTCACCTCAGCACCACCTCATCCTCATCATCCTCTGGTGTGGAGCTGGAGCGACTATACAAGGAGCTGCAGGTGAGAGCTCCTCAGCTCCAAGTGTTGAAAAATAGCAGATCTACAAGCTCATAGCATCAGTAATTAGAAACACAAGCGTGTGCACCGTTGCACAAACATCACATATATATACAATACATCACATATATGATTATATATTATAATCATAAGAAAAAGGTTACATTGAAAACGCATGACAATAACAATAGTGTGGTTGCCCTTCAGGCAACCCCACTAATTACTATGGGTAATTATTTGGCTAACCAAATAATGGCTAACCTTATACTAAAAGCCCCACAGACCTGAATTGCTGTCATGCCAGCCATTAAGAAGACTCACGCCATACCTGACAAAAAGCTGTTCAAGAATACCAGCCCAATATCTGTGAATTTGTGGATAAAAGACAAAACACATGCAGCCACTTGTGCCACACATGATTGTCGATCACTCAAAAAATAGAACCCTCAATGACAGTCATGTTAACCCACTATAACTCTTCACACGTCTTCCCTTCTGTTCTACTATATCTCCCCACTCAGCTGAGGAACAAGCTGAACGCGGAGCAGAGCGGCCGGCTGCAGCAGCAGAGAGAGACGCTGAACAAACGCAACCTGGAGGTGGACACCATGGACCGCCGTGTGGCCGAGCTCCGACAGAGGCTGTGGAAGAAGAAGGCTGCCCTGCAGCAGAAAGAAAACCTCCCGGTCAGTCTCCACTAGGGCACTGGTTTTCATACCTTTTTTTGATACCAGGGCCCAGTATTTATTCAGAAATTTGAGCCGCGGACCACAATTTGATGACATTTTAAGCCCCACAGACCCCCAAAACTAAAGATTTATTTTGTTTGTCAATATCAGGCTGGATTTCAGAAACAAAACAGTCAAACATACAGTCCGAAATGACCAATAATCTGGTCATTAATCTGGACTTGGGCTAATTCAGAGGATGAATATTTTAACTCTTGAGAGTGTAAGCATGAAACCAAATCGACCTGCAAGGGTCCATTTGGTTTCAACTCCTAAAATACCTTATAAGATGGCCACCATCTCATAAGGTATGTTGTTGGTGTTGACGTGACTACAAAAGCCAGAAAATACCTCATGCACTTTACAACTATAATTGATAAGTAAAGTGATAAATGATATAACTTTAAATGCATTTATCTCTGAATGAGGCCTGTAAACAGTGAAATGTTTTGTCAAATGTATAAAAAATAAAACTGAAACACATCATCAACAAATCTTTTTTTTTTTTTTTTTTTTTTTTTACTTAAAGGTAGGGGAAGTGATTTGAAATTCATGGTGTAGTACCTGCCTGGTGCACTAGGGCCCCCAAAAGTAGCTACACTATGTGAACCTGCTGCTCGATCCTGATTGGAGGAGAATTGGTGGCAACCTGGGGAACTTTTATTAGCTCCTCTGCTAACGTGGGGGAGGGGGAAACTCCATATGTGGTTTCCACACCTTATAATAGAGCATTTTAACAGAATTTTTTTTTTTGGGTGATATCTGACAAAAGTGAAATCACTTCCCCTACCTTTAAAGTAGACACCCTGAGCTGTCTTTGGATCTCATTCATTTGCACAAATTCACAACAGGATTTCTATAAATGATTTTAGTTACTATTGAACCTAATGGGAGCGAGCCTAGCTTTTCTGCTAATCTGAGATATAGACCTAAGAGTTAGGCCTATATTTTCGTCACCGCTAAACCCCTTATCCCTTAACCCTATAATTACCAATGACGTAATTGAGGTGAAAATGGTGCTAAATCCAAGCCTCCCACTGACGTAATTGACGTATTGTGTGTTTTTGGGTGGATCTGGGTGTCTAAATATAGTTTCCAGGTGTAGTGTGGGCCCTCCGCCAGCAGAGGGAGCCCTCCCCCAACTTGTCACAAAGTTTCATGTGGCTGTGATCATTACAATGGACCCTTATAGATCTCTAACTAGCCCTAACAAAAACAACAACCAGTGTTGTGAATAACGCCCTTACAAGTAACGCCCTTACAGTAAGGGATTACTTTTTTCAGTAACTTCTAACGTAACTCCTTACATTTCTCAAATCCGTAAGGACGTTATGATTATTGTACCATCGTTACTGTCGTTACTCTGCGGCGGCGGCAGGACTCGCTGCACTGTGTTGTCTGCTCGCTTCTTCAGTCTAACATAGAGTATATTGAATAGAGAAGGCACCGGACTAAAGTCCCCCTCTCATCCAGATCCACTTGCATTAATTCCGGATCTGATCTAGTATTTTTATATCTATGTGTCTAACGTGATGCCGTCCACCACGTCACAGAAAAGATCATTGATTGGCTAACACGGCGCCACATGGCAGTATAAGCCAATCAGAGCCAGTCTTATTCGTCAAGCATCTAGTAGAAGAGTTGCGACATTGAGGGGCAGAAAACAAAGCGTATGATCCCATAGACTTAAATGCATTTGGTAACCTCGGTTGTCCCAATTGGAAGAGTATATATAGATGAGCCGCCATTGAAGTGGCCCCATGAAGTGAACAGAGTTTTCGCGTAATTAAAGGCTCTGGCCTCTAAGCACACACATACACAAAGCTGTGTTGTTGCTGCGCACACACACTCGCACTCGCACTCGCTGCGGTATAATAATAATAATAATAATAAAACATACGCTCTCAAACGCAATGATACGACGACGGCATGCATGACTGGAGCCTTTGCAGCGCGGAAATATAAACATTATTTTACATTCTTGCTGGTAAAGCAGGGGTTTTTCAACAGGTGGTCCTCAGGCTAAATGATGGAAAGTTGGTTAACCAGATGTAACTGAGAGTGTAAACATGAAACCAAATGGACCCTTGCGGGTCCATTTGGATCTGTATATTTGACTGTTTCGTTTTTGAAATCCAGCCTGATATTGTGGACAAAAGAAATCTTTAGTTTTGGGGTCTGTGGGGCCAAAATGTCCTCAAATGGTGGTCCATGGCTCAAATGCAGAATAAACAGTGGGCCCTGGTATGAAAAGGTTGAAAACGACTGTGGTAAAGGACCAGGACAAAAACATTGAAGTGAAGTGTAAATTATGTTAGTAGGCAGCAAGCATTGTCCTCAGCAAAGAAAATCTTATTACAGTCCATTCTCAGCATGCTGCCATTAAAGGGGAATTCCACCCCTTTTCAAAAAAAGGTCCTAAAAGAAAAATCATTAACATGGCGAAACACAACCTCCATTTCTAATAAACACAGACTCATGTCCAAACAACATCTCTAAGGCATATTAATTAATGTCAGTAAAATGTTGAAAATGGGAGGAATTCCACTTTAAACTTGTGACCACGAACACACAGAACAACACCCCTTTTTTGTATGTTTAAAAAAAAGTAAAGTAAAGTAAAGTAACGCCCTTACTTTCAGAATTTAGTAAGGAATAAAGTAACTAATTACTTTTTCAGGGAAGTAACTATAACTATAATGCCCTTACTTTTTAAAAGTAACTTCCCCAACACTGACAACAACAAACAAAGCAACAAAGGGATTTTTTTTTACCTTACCTTATGTGTCTCCAAATAACAGCACAAAAGATCAAAAACATGTAAAAAAAGATTGCCAATAGATCCAAAGGTCAATAAATCCAATAATTTGTATCAGGACTCCCATGCTGATGACAGGCTGCAAGCCACAGCCATGGCTTTGCAGCAGGGAACAGAATGTACCATTCTGTGTTTGCAGTGTTGCCAACTTCCAAAATACACTAGTGGCACTTCCAAAATGCACTAGAAGGAGCTAGGGCAGTGGTTTTCAAACCAACTCACCAGCAAAAAAGCACTCGTTTTTCAAAAAAGTACTAGTTTTTTCAATAATTTTGGTGCTAGGGTGGTCTGAAAAAAAGCTAAATATAGTGACAAATGCGCCAAGTTGGCGACATTGGTTGCCAGGTGTTTGGAGAGAAATAAGCAACCAGGTTTCATAATAATAAACTACTTTACACATAGTGCATGAAAAAGTTCAAATACATCAGAAAATAGCAGTTCTGCAAGCTCACAACACGTTGTGAAGTGTTGTGAGGAAAGTAAATGAAAAAAATAATAATAATGTTAATCCTTGAGAATAATAAAATAAAAATATACATATTTCTTTTTTTCTGGGGAAAGTGGAGACTTGCAGGTTAAAATGAGACATTTGTGACATTTGTGGTCATATCACACATTTTTATTTGGACATTCAAATATGTACTTTATTAGGGTATTTAGCTGGTCTGGCTACAGTATTAAGCCTAATTATGCTGGTAGGGAAAGGGTTAACTTCTTCGCCTTTTTAAACTATTTTCTCCCCCTTTTTTTAAACATGTTTCAATAGTTTGCCAGTTTGCAAGCTCACAATGTGTCAATAGATTGGCATGTTTAATGATTCCAAAAAGTTTATCAAAATAGTAAAAAAAAAAAAAAAAAAGGCATAAGGGGGTTTGGGAGAAGGAGTTTAGGGCTCCATTTTCGTCACCGGTAAACCCCTTATCCCTTAACTTCTTTGCCTTTTTAAACTATAAAAAAAAACATTTTTCAGTAGTTCAAATGCCCAGTCTACAAGCTCACAACGTGTTAATAGATTGACATGTTGCAATATTCCAAAAGGTTTTTCAAAATAGTAAAAACGAAATAAGGGATTTGGGATAAGGGGTTTAGCATGTAACGAAAATGGAGCCCTTAATGTCTAACTATACGTTATGCTATTTGCATCTCTAATACGGTGTTCAATCCAAACCTCCTCCTCTCTCCCTCCCAGACGGTTCCAGATGGTCCCCAGTGTGTCTCCCCTAGAGTGGTAGCGGTGGGGCCTTACATCCAGTCCTCCTCCTCCAACGGCCCCCAGGGACCCCCGGTCCCACCCCGCCACGAGGTCCTGGTGAAACCCGCCTACCCCGACGGCACGGCCACGCTGCCCATGCCCGAGTCCTCCGTCAAGCCCCCTCCCCGACCGCTGAAACCAGCCTCAGGTACTATATACATCTCAGGGATTAAAGTTCTCAGTACTGGGTACTGATTTCAGTCCTGAGGATTTCACAGGAGCCATTTAATTAGCTCAGTGCTTATTTGCGAAAGATCATTTTCAGTCAGATTTTTTTTTACTTTAATCCCTGTATATACTCCTCCTACATGTTTTGCCTTTTCTTCTCATATCTGACTTACAGTATGGCCTAAACCAGTGGTTTTCAACCGGTGGTCCAGGGACCACCAGTGCTCCTTGAGAGGGTTCCAGGTGGTCCCCAGGCTAAGTTATGGACAGTTGGTTAAAGGTAGGGGAAGTGATTTGAAATTCATGGTGTAGTACCAGCCTGGTGCACTAGGGGCCCCCAAAAGTAGCTACACTATGTGAACCTGCTGCTCTCTCCTGATTGGAGGAGAATTGGTGGTGACCTGGGGAACTTTTATTAGCTCCTCTGCTAACGTGGGGGAGGGGGAAACTCCATATGTGGTTTCCACACCTTATAATAGAGCATTTTAACAGAAAAAAAATATTTTTTGGGTGATATCTGACAAAAGTGAAATCACTTCCCCTACCTTTAACCAGATGTAGCTCTTGGAGAGCGTAAACATGAAACCATGAAACCATGGTTTCATGTTTACGCTCTCAAGAGTTAAAACATTCGTCATCTGAATTAGCCCAAGTCTACACAACTAGAGAATGCAGAAGATTAATGGTCATTTTAATCTGTATGTTTGACTGTTTTGTTTCTGAAATACGGCCTGAAATTGTGGACGAAAGCAAAAGCAATTTTTAGTTTTGGGGTCTGTGTGGGGCTAAAATGTCCTCAAATGGTGGTCCTTGGCTCAAATGCTGAATAAATAGTGAACCCCTGGTATCAAAAAGGTTGAAAACCACTGACCTAAACTGAACAGCACAGCATTAGGGTGTCAGTCTAAGTCATTTTTCCTCCAATCATATTCTCCCATGCAGGGTTTCAGACGTCCAAGGCCAGGCCGTCTGATTGGATCAGCTCGTCGCTGGACTCCTCCCCTGGCGGAGGTTATGGCCACGCCTCCACCCTGCCCCGCATGACCAGTCTCAGCTGCCACAACACAGGTCAGCTGACCTTTGACCTCCACTGGAGGTTTTCATTGGACTCGCGTTTTTTCATCGGTTAAGATTTTTGTCAGGAAGCTCTTAATTTAAAGGGGAACTCCACCCATTTTCAACATTCTAATATGTCATTAGTATACCTTAGAGGTGCTGGGTGGACATGATAAAAAAGAAGTTCCCCCATTCTGTGTTCCCAAGAAATGGAGGTCTGAAGAAAACCACTAACATGGTGAAGCATCTTGATGACATCATCAAGATGTATTTTCACCATGTTAATGGATTTCTTTAGACGCTTCTTTTTTCTGAGAGCGTACACATGGAACCAAATTAACCTGTTAGGGTTCATTTGGTTGCATTTGTACACTCTCAGAAAAATATTGAAAATGGGTGGAATTCCCCTTTAAGATTTTTGTCAGAATCCCTTACCTGAGGAAGATCTAAGTGCTTCTCGAGTGGGTCTCAGGGGTGGGGGGTCCCCATGCAGAGATATGGCCTCCTACAAGCTATATCTAACCGCAGTAAAAGCCAAGCATGTAGGGTATGGTCCACAGACCCCGAGTTGTGTAATGGAATTGATTTAAAGTGTTTAAAATAGGGCTGTTCAATGATTAAAATTTTTAATCAAATTAGTCAGAGCTGCAAAATTAATTTAATCATCATTCAAACTATGTCCAAAAGATGGCCGTTTTCCTTTACAGGATTTGAACATTTAAAAAAGAAAAAGAATCTGGGAAAAAAAAAGATGTGTTTATTTCTTACATATTTATCAAAATAGGTGATCTACAAGCACCCAATGCTCGTAGATCTCTCGAGCTATACTCTATGGCCCTGTTTACAGGTAGACACACAGCTATATGTCTCCGTATACCGTGCTCTACCCATTATTTTCAATAAGAAAATGCCAGTGGTCGAGTCAGTTTACACATGAGTTGATTGCGTTAAAAGTTTCAATCAGATTAATCAACAAATTTAATTTAGCTAATTAACTTGTTATTTTCAACAGATCCAGTTTAAAAGCTATTGCAACTGCATAAATTATAAGATAATTACTAATCGTAGTGTGGGTAAAATGCTGAACTTTAGTTATATGTTAGTATCTGGAGATCATGGTGTTGCCTTAGATCAGGGGTTTTCAACAGGTGGTCCGGGGACCACCAGTGGTCCCTGAGAGGGTTCCAGGTGGTCCCCAGCTAAGTTGGTTAACCAGATGTAACTCTTGAGAACGTAAAAAACGAAACCAAATGGACCCTTGCGGGTCCATTTGGTTTCATTTTTACACTCTCAAGAGTTAAAATATTCATCATCTGAATTAGCACAAGTCTACACAACTAGAAGATGGACAAAAGCAAAATAAATCTTTAGTTTTTTAGCCTGTGGGCCTAAAATGTCCTCAAATGGTGGTCCCTGGTATCAAACAGTTTGCACTTTACTGGTCTGCTGCACTTGTTGTCTCGTCCATATATTGTCTCGACCTTGTCTTATTGCACTGTCTATTGTCTTGACTTTTGTCTTACTACACTGTCTTGCCTATTGCACTGTGGAAAATGGAAACGCTATTACATCCCTGTATATGTCCTGACATACACTGGAGTGACAAATAAAAACCTTGAACCTTGAACCAAAAAGGTTGAAAACCCCTGCCTTATATTTTAGCTGTGTAATAGTGACCCCTGCTGGTTGTTCAGCAGAGAGACAGCATGCATGGAGTTGCATTACTGTAAATTTGTTATTGTTGTTACAGAGGCTGAGAAAGATGTTCCGCCCCCTATTCCTGCACGGACCAATCACAACACTGACAACCACCTCAGGGACAGCCAGGTACTGTATATTATAACACACCACTGAAGTGTTTCTTCATTAAGTTATTGTTATCCAAATAATGTTCCACGGTATCTATAGCACAATAGAAACCTGTTGGAAGAAGCTGCTTCTGGTTACCTTAACATGAACTATCTTACTCACAAGAACACTAGTGTCTTTATTCTGGTGACAAACATTCTGCAAACATAGTAGATCTGCAAGCAAACAAAAGTTGTGAACTTATGGATCTGTTTTGACATTGTTCACTATCAGGAGTTTCATTGTTTCTCCAGATCTTTAGTGAAAAGAACATAATACTCAACAAACATATAAACGCAACACTTTTGTTTTTGCTCCCATTTTTCATGAGATGGATTTAAACATCTAAAATTCATTCCAGATACACAATATTACCATTTCTCTCCAACATTGTTCACAAATCTGTTTAAATGTGTGATAGTGAGCACATGTGTTTTGCTGAGATAATCCATCCCACCTCACAGTCACAGGTGTGCCACATCAAGATGCAGATCTCACATGGATAGTGCACAGGTGTGCCTTAGACTGTCCACAATAAAAGGCCAGCCTGAAATGTGCCTTTTTCTTTTCTTTTTTTTGCTTTATTGAGGGTCTGGTGCCTCAGAACCAGTCAGTATCTGGTGTGACCACCATTTGCCTCATGCAGTGCAACACATCTTCTTCCCTAGAGTTTATTAAATTGTCAAGTGTGGCCTGTGGAATGTTGGTCCACTCCTCTTCAATGGCTGTGTGAAGTTGCTGGATATTAGTGGGAACTGGTACGCGCTGCTGAGACGGTAATATTGTGTATCTGGAATGAATTTGAATCTTTAAGTCGATCTCATGAAAAATGGGAGCAAAAAACAAACGTGTTGCGTTCATACTTTTGTTGAGTATGTATTTTCAGAGACGTGGGCTTATAAATTGTTTCTTACTCATTATTTTCACAAGTCCCTCTGTTACTGAATAAACACTTTTTGCCCTGATGAAATTGTATGACTTATGGGGCCTTTTAATCCTCACTCTTGTCTCCATCCTTGGTCTTGTATTTTTCATTCTTGCATTATCCTCCTCCAGGTGTCAGGCGGTAAGGGTCCGGTGAAGCCGCTGAAAGCCCCCGTGCCGCCCCCCATCCCCAGCAAGCCCAAGCAGTTCTCCTCCTCTGGGCAGAGCCCCTTCAGCAAAGCCCCTTACAGCACCGGGACCTTCCCAGGCAAGGCCAGCAAGCCAGCGACCGGGCCGGGGGGTGCCGGGGCTCACCCCAGAGCCCCTCCTCCCATCCCCACCCACAGCCACACGCTGCCGCTGCCCCCCAAGCAGGACAACAACCCCCCAGCCGCCACCGTGCGACCCTTCACCCCCGACCCCGTGGAAGCAGCCCCCCAGCAGCAGCCCCCTCCTCCTCCGGTGCTCCAGAAGCCCCAGATGGTGGCAGCGTCCTCCATCTACTCCATGTACACACAGCAGATGACGCCTGGGAAGATCTACGCCCAGCCTGGGCAGGGGACACTGACACGCCAGGCTAGAGGTAATACTACTAATAATACTACTACTAAAACTATTACTGCTACTACACTCTAATTAATATGCTGTCTACGGTTAAAATACCTAGGTTGGTAATGCAAGTGCTATGGGCTGAGATGGAGGCTCGAGAGGGTTGTTTTTACAGAGGTGGAAGATAGGGAGTGAGTCTGCGGTTCTGGTTGCAGTGTGAAGTGCATTGCATTGCAGTCAGAACCGCAGTCAGGTACTCCTAATAATACTTCTAAAACTATTACTACTACTACACGGTAATTGGACAGAGTAGACCGACACACAACCAGGCTATTGGTAATATAATACAAGTAGTACTACAGGAGCTTTAAAAGGGATAGTTCAGATTTTTGGAACTTAAGTTGTATGAAATACTTCCCATTAATGTAGTGGTCGGTGGTTGCTACTGTATTAATTAATGTCCAGAGTCCCGTGGTGGGAGTTCTGGTCTGGTTTTGGTCCGTATTAAGTAGTTCAGGTCATTTTGTGGGGTCCCTGGGGCCACACAGTAAAAGTAAATAAATCCACAAAACTAATGTCATTTGTTTTGTTGAATTATTTCTAAAATATTAGGACCTCCTTCGTTCATTTTTGACCCCCCCCCCCCCCCCCCCCCCCCCCCCCCCCCCCCACCACATGGAACTTTTTGGGCGTATTGATATGGACACAAAATGCATACTGTAGTTCCGTGTAATAGTGTCAAAAATGAATGATGTGCTAATATTTTAGAAATGGGTCAAGAATACAAATGGCGTTAGTTTTATTGATTAATTTCCTTTTACTGCATGACCCGAGTGACCAAAAATGACCGGAACTACTTAGTATTTCACCAAAACCAGAGCAGAACTCCCACCACGAGACTCTAGACATCAATTAATACAGTTGACACCACTATATTAGTGGCAAGTAGTGACTTCAAAGGCAGACAAAACAATCTAAAGCCCAAGCCTGAGAAATATTTGACAAAATACAAATGTTGTATGAGCAGTTCCAGGCACAGCATATTCCTTGACATGAACATGAACCACTGGTCTGCTACTCCTAAAGGCTCAAACGTACTACACACACAGGGTTTCACCGTAATGTAGTTCTTAAGGCTTCACCCTGGAGTACTGTATGAACCAGGGTGAAGAAAGAAAAGCCTAATCTCACTCCATCCTGGAGTATGTTTGAGGCTTAAAGGGATACTTTGCCGAAATTAAACCTCGTCTGTATGGTTATACTATTGTGCATCCGTGTCTCTGTGTGTACGTGTCTCAGTACATACTGTAGTGGAACACCAGAGGAGGGGGTTCCAGACTGTTTACCACCTACGTCACTCCTTTAACGCTTCTTCTTCCTCTCTCACGACAGTCTATGGTAAGCCGGTCCTCCCTGCCTCTGGAGGGCAGCAGACCGTCCCTTCAGACAGCTCCTCCAGCGGGGTCTCTGTGGGTTCCTCCGTGACCGACGGAGGCGAGGGTGATCTGAGCTGCCTCCTGCAGGCCCCCCTGGGGCCTGGCGATCAGGGGGTCCCCTCCCAGGCGGCACCGGAGCCGTCCTCGGAGCGCCCGGCCCCTCGGCCCCTCAGCCCCACCAAGTTGCTCCCCTTCGTGTCCAACCCCCACCGGAACCCCACGGACGCCGACCTGGAGGCCCTGCGCCGCAGGCTGCACCACGCCCCGCGGCCCCTGAAGAAACGCAGCTCCATCACGGAGCCCGAGGGCCCGGCGGGGCCCAACATCCAGAAACTGCTCTACCAGAAGACCACCCTGGCAGCCATGGAGACCATCCCCGCCGACGCCGTTGCCACGACGACGACGACGACGCCAGCATCGGCGTACCAAGGTGGCGTTTTTCAGTAGTTTACATTATTTTTTGTTTTCATTTGGTTTTGACTACTAGTTGAGTTTAGTTTATTTTTCAACCTTTTTGATGCCAGGGCTCACTATTTATTCTGCATTTGAGCCATTGAAAAGTCAAGATTTCATGTCAATATATAAAACAATTTTCTCGATAATTTCATTTAGCTTTATATTGTTACATACATCAGTTAGTTTATAAGCACCCACTACAGTTTCAACTGTCCTTTTCATGTGTGTAAAATGTTTATTATTATTGATTTTTTACATTTACATCCATTACTTTGAGTATTTATTTATTTATTTTACAATAACCTTGCAGCGTACTATGATGACACCCCAGAGGATGAGGGTTCAGGAGGTTCAGATCATTCCAGAGGGACCCCTACAGGCTCTGCTCAGAATCCCACAGACATGCACCACAACCAGAGGTACAGTAACCAGGAAACTCTACGTAAATGAAATGATTGTGACTACTCTATACCTGTGTCTTTTGAGTTGTCACCCTACATTAAATATTGTGTTGATCTGCTAAGAACTTTTCCTCACCATACTGATGGCAGCGGTTTAAGTGGTTAAAATAATAGAAGAAGAGCAAAACTATTCATCCAAATAATGACTTGAATAAAAAATGGAAGACTGCTTACTTCATAGAGTGAGAGTTTTTGTTCAAAATACACTATAGTCTGAACTCAGTTATGTCTGAAACATGATATTCAAAAGTGCTTGTTTAAGAAAAAGTATGAACCCAATTGAAGTCTCTCTGAGAAAATGACCAAATAGAATGTGTATTTAAGAAAAAATAATAATTGGGCAAATACAAAAATAACGAGTGAAATGCAGCCGAGTCTTTTCAAAAGGTTGTTTTTTTTTTGTTTGTGATGGAAAGAAATTATTCACAAAGACAGTGTAGCGTAGCCATTTCATCCTGACAATGTAGATGTATAAAAAAAACATTTGCTCTGAAAGAACATACTGAAAAATTTGTGCTGCATTCTCACATTCTCCACCAAAAATAGCAGGCGTTCATGGCCTATGAGCCGTGAACGCCTGCTATTTTCCAAGTTAACTCATTGACCGCGATCGGATCTTCTTTGTTTCCTCTCCATTGCCGCGGCTCAAACCAGTTCGATCGGTAAAAAAGCCCTTATTTTGAAGCTCAGATCTCCTAAACAGGATGTGCTGTTTCTGTTATGCTGTGTCTGTTGTCTTGCCTAATCGATCATCTGGCGATGTACCCAAAAACATCCGGTTCACAAGTCAGGAAGAGCTGTGTAGCCCTGGCTGCTTAACCCATGCGCCAGCGACATTGAGGGGCAAACCGGAGGAGAGCCGTTTGAATGCATTGGGTTGAATGCATGTCAATGGGACGGAAAAAAAAAAAGTTGTCCCCAATTCTGTCCCAAATGAAAGTCAGCAACGGGATGATCATCAGACGATGCGCACGGACTAATAGTTGGATTAAAGAATGAAATCTACATCTCGTCGTGATACGAGCCGTCGTCGTGACCGGCGGGGGTATTCTAACGGGATGTCCACGAGCAGCGCGTGGACGGCAGAAAAACTATTAAAACACCACAAGTACAGTACAGAATGGTTTAAAAGTGCAAAACATATTGCTTTACAAATTCAAAACTTCACCAAACATTTAAAAGTCTCCCCTCCTCTATTGACAGCGGCCCGACGCCTCCCCCCCTGCCCCCCCGCTCTCCCATCCCTGACCCTGCCACCCTCCCGGCGCCGCTGGAGGAGGAGGAGCTAGGCGGGGAGGCGTGTCCCTCCTCCTCCTCCCCGCCCCTCCAGGAGCCCTACGTGGAGGAGTACCCGCCGTACCCGCCTCCCCCGTACCCCAGCGGTGGTGGAGACCTGGACCCCGGAGAGGACGCCCTCAGCATGAAGCCCCCAGAGGTCACCGGACAGGTCACCCTGCCTCCTGTGAGTGTCTGTGTTTGTACACAGGTGGAGAGCAGGGGGTTTCAACCACCAGTGGTCCTTGAGAGGGTTCCAGGTGGTCCCTAGCTAAGTTGTTTAACCAGATGTAACTCTTGAGAATGTGAAAATGAAACCAAATGGACCCGCCAGGCAGTGTTGTTTTTGTCGACTAAGACTAAGACTAAAGACTAAGTCGACTAACAAAAATTAATTTCAGAAGGCTAATTGGGACTAAAAGATGTGTGTTTTCAAAAGACTAAGACTAAGACGAAGACTAAATCATAACCTAAGACTAATGGAAATAGGAAACATTTTTAACTTCTTTTTTTCTTTCTTTTTAAGTATGTGAACATATCTTCAGTATAGATTGCATACGTTTTCAGGAAAGGGACTTATTACTAATGCAGTAATTTTATACAAAGAAATAAAACAAGACATCTTTCATACTAAAAACTATAAATCTGTATAACATATATAAACCTACAATGCATTTGTATGCAAGACTAAACTACCAAGACTAAGACTGAAAGACTAAGACTAAAAAAAGACAAAGACTAAGACTGAGACTAAGACTAAATCAATGTTGATATATCGTCGACTAAGACTAGACTAAAAAAATAATTTCAGAATAAATGGGACTAAAAGACTAAATGTGTGTTACTCAAAAGACTAAGACTAAGACTAAGTCAAAATATTCTCAAACAAACAACACTGCCGCCAGGGTCCATTTGGTTTCATTTTTACGTTCTCATCATGTGAATTAGTCCTAAATCTACACAACTAGAAGATTTATGGTCATGGACAGAAGCAAAGGAAATCTTTAGGTTTTGGGGGTCTGTGGGGCTAGAATGTCCTCAAATGGTGGTCCGTGGCTCAAATGCTGAATAAATGGTGGGCCCTGGGATGAAAAAGGTTGAAAACCCCTGGTGTAGAGCAGTGAAATGATTATCTTCATCACTTTGTACAGTAGTGTTGAGAAGAGAGGACAGAGAATAGAATAAAATATTGATCCTTACAAGTACAGAGTAAGCAAAGTGCTGTTGTATACAGAATACAAAGGCACAAAAAAACAATAAGAAGCTCTCTGTCGATGCTAATTTTCCTTTCCAGCTTGATTTGGCACCTGCTCACAGAGCTAAAACTACTAGTAACTGCTGTCCTGATCTTGGTATTACTGCGCATAACTGACCACCCAACTGTGCTGACTTGAACCCCACAGAGAATCTGGGTTGTATTGTCACGAGGAAGGTGTGAGATATAAGAACAATACAAATTAATTTAATTAATTTAAGTTATCAAAGCAAAACTGGGCTTCCATAACTCTTCAACAGTGCCACAGGTTGATCACCTCCATGCCACACCCTATTGATGAAATAATTTATTCAAAAGTAGCCCAGACCAAGTATTACCTGCTGCATGTATTAATGTACTTTTCAGGTGGTCGAAAATTCTTGTTTAAAACACATTTTTAGCGGTCTCGTGAAAACATGGTAATTCATTGTGCTGGAAGTTTTTCAATACTTCACTTAATGCACAATAAATTGATTGAGAATATATGAAAGTTTCACCTCTTTGTATTATATTATGGAAGAAAATTAACTTTTACACACACACATGCTAATTTTTGGAGAAGGACCTGTATAGCCAAGCTCATATTGATTTTTTTGAAAAATTGTAAAAATGATCTTAAGAATCTAAGAATATACAGTATTCTATTTGACACCCGATTGTAGTTTCTGACACTAGATTCTAGTTTCTGACTAGTTTTCCTGTTTCTGTTTCTGATGCTAGTTTCTGACATACAGATTTTATGAAAAATGTTCTTGTGTCAGTGATGCTCAACATATTTCATGCCAAGGACCCCCAGAATTATCTATATTTGGCTGTGGACCCCCCCATCTGTTGTTCTAGGGATCCCCCAGAAGCAACGATTTCAGTTGAAAATATTTGCTTCCGAAATATATTCAAAGATTTGCATCACATTTTCACAATTTTTCTAAAATATCAGAGCTACAAGCTCACAGCGCGCCACTTGGTGGCGCACTGTGAGTTTGTAGATCTGATATTTTTCAATAGCTTAAGTGTAACATGTGTAACAATGCTTTGAACACCAAAACGCGTTCAGTCCACAAAGGGTAACAACTGGTGTCGTTGTGTTCTCTGTGTATTCAGGGTAAAAGGACCAACCTGCGTAAAGCAGGTTCGGAGCGCATTGACCACGGCATGCGGGTCAAGTTCAACCCTCTGGCTCTGCTGCTGGACTCGTCTCTGGAGGGAGAGTATGACCTGGTCCAGAGAGTCATCTACGATGTGAGTCAACACAAACCACACACACTCTGACACTTGCACCAAATGGACCCCAAAATGTCCTGACCTACCTCACATTTGTGCTGACGTCGTGACAGCTATGGCTGTTTTTAGATAAAGGTGTGGGGTTTTTTTGGGCAAAACTAGTGCTTGGAATAGTTTCGGAATCACAAAAAAACCCGTAACACTTTACAATAACGACCCGTTATAAAGCATTTATAAACATGTATAAGCAGTTTGTAGATGATTAATAAACATGAATAGACTGTTTATTAACATGCATAAATGTTTAACTAAACATTTATAACTGTATTTATAGCTAATTTATAGGTTACTAGTAAAATATGAGTAAGTAGTAAATTACTCATGAATAAGCTATTTATATACATGTTTATTTGTTCATAAATAATTTGTAACTAAAGCTATAAAGTATTTACAAAATATTTGTGGATGAAGAAATAATAATTTATAAGCCATTCATATACGTTCATGAATAGTTTAAAAAATTATAGTACCCACATAGAGCATTTAAGAGCATTTAAACCTTGATATTAGTAAATGTTTACTAAAATGCTTAACTAAACATTTATAACTATATTTAAAGCTCATTTATAAGTTATTAGTAAATTATGGGTAAGTAGTAAACTACTCATGAATAAGCCATTTATATGCATGCGCAATTGTTAATAAATAATTTGAAACTACAATTGTAAATATTTTGTAGCTAAGTTGTAAAATATGTACAATCTATTAGTGGATAAAGAACTAATACATTATAAACTATCCATGTATCTTGGTAAATTATTAAGACATGTATGCCAACATGGTAGAACATTTAAGAATAGTTAAACATTGACATTAGTAAACGTTTATTAAAACATTTGTAACTATGGCTAAAAAACATTTATTCAAGATTAGTAAGTGCTAAACTATTAATGGATAAGCCATTTGTAAACATTTTTAAATTATTATTGAAAAATGTATAACCTTTATATATGTAACCCGGTCGAGTGTATATAGTGTTTGGATGCATACAAGTTTTGTTTTCATGTTTACTGTTTGAGAAAAGAAAAGAAAAAAAGCGAAATGTTCCTTTAATCGGAAATGTTTTATTTTCCCTGTTTATTGTAAAGGGTTCCTTTAACTTACTTGTAGGAAGTGTGTGTGTGTGTGTGTGTGTGTGTGTGTGTGTGTGTGTGTGTGTGTGTGTGTGTGTGTGTGGTGTGTGTGTGTGTGTGTGTGTGTGTGTGTGTGTGTGTGTGTGTGTGTGTGTGCGTGCGTGTATGGGTTGTTGAGTGGGTGGATTGGGCACAGGTGAGGGCCATTGGAGTAATTAGGAGAGAGAGAGCGCAGAGGAGAGATCAACATGGAGGGACAGAGTGAAGAGAGGAGAAATGTGAGAAGAGAATGTAACACACGTTGTTTTCTGAAGTTTTAACCAGATTAGTGAAAAAGCAATCTGCAGATTTGAGTTACTAGTGTTGGACTGGTGAATGGACAGTGATTTCGGCGAGGAGTTACAAGGACATTATCCAGTATCACTGTGACTGCATGGTATGCTGTTAGAAGCTAGTTGGCTAAGCTAGTGAGACAGTGTATCATGATAGTGGGAGGAGGTAGCCTGTTCAGCTAAAACAGTCAACTCCTGAGCTACCAAACCTCTTGAAGAGGACGTCGTCTGCAGCAAGACATCCCAGATAGCGGGTTGAGCTACCAGGCAACGCTCTAACCTTCCTCTGGCAACGTGGGACCTGCCCCTCATCTCTTCTAAAATACTCTGCCCAAGTTAGGCCCTGGCTTCCCCATTCACCTGCATGGTGTAGGCCGCACATGCACCAGGGGCACACACAATAACAGTGCTCTCACCACCACTCTCCTGAACTGTAGGTTTGACCATTGACTCGCAAGGAGTGAAGATTTTAGTTTTGGACTTTTAGGGTATCAGGCCTGCAACGGGGGTTTCTGAGTACTCATACTTTTTTGTATTTTCATTTTATTTTGAAATGCCGGCTTAGATAGGATCTAAGGTAAAAGGTATTTTCTTGTATTTACTGTAAAGTGCTTTAAAGTGCATTGAGTGCTAATAAGTCTATTTTTACTGTACCAGTGATAACTTTCATTCAACTTTTTTTTATTTTTTTTATCGTGAATTCATATTTTTAAGTAAAACTATAAAAGACATCTCATTGTTTTTCCTGTTTGCTTAAATATGGATTTCATAGTAGGGTGAATATTTCTTAATAAGCTAACAAGGTTTTGAGCTAAAAAGGTTAAAACTAGTGCTTTCCGAGTAATAAGTTCTTAAGGGAACTCAAGTCATATTAAAGTTTGAAACGGCTAAGTACTTTTAATTTGAAAGAACTTAGGGGCCCTGCCTAGTAAGAGGTAAAAGGGGCTACATATAGAAACATTACTTCGACCTGAAGGTCCCTCTAATGAAAATAAATGTACCTTAATTTGTAGGAATTAAGTACTTGAATGAATGCTTGTTCATGTGTCCTCCATGTTTTACTACGTTTGTAAAACATTCGTGAAACATCTATTAATCATCGGTAGATGTTATCAAGAGCCCTGAAGTAAAGTGAGGACAATTCATTATTTACAACTGTCTATTCAAAATGAACAAACATGAGTGTCACGTTATACAGTCATAACTAATGAATTGTCCTCACTTTACTTCAGGGCTCTTGATAACATCTACCAATGTTTAACGAACATGAAGACCACATTAGTATATGCTTTGTAAAACATTCATCTACATCTATAAATCATAATCAAGTGCCCTAATGTAAAGTGACGACTATTCATTATTTACAACTGTCTATTCAACATGAACAAACATGAGTGTCATGTTATCATACAGTCATAACTAATGAATTGTCCTCACTTTACTTCAGGGCTCTTGATAACATCTACCAATGTTTAACGAACATGAAGACCACATTAGTATATGCTTTGTAAAACATTCATATACATCTATAAATCATAATCAAGTGCCCTAATGTAAAGTGACGACCATTCATTATTTACAACTGTCTATTCAACATGAACAAACATGAGTGTCACGTTATCATACAGTCATAACTAATGAATTGTCCTCACTTTACTTCAGGGCTCTTGATAACATCTACCAATGATTAATAGATGTTTCACGAATGTTTTACAAACGTAGTAAAACATGGAGGACACATGAACAAGCATTCATTCAAGTACTTAATTCCTACAAATTAAAGTACATTTATTTTCATTAGAGGGACCTTCAGGTCGAAGTAATGTTTCTATATAAAGGTTATACATAGGTTATACATTTTTCAATAATAATTTAAAAATGTTTACAAATGGCTTATCCATTAATAGTTTAGCACTTACTAATATGGAATGAATGATTTTTTAGCCGTAGTTACAAATGTTTTAATAAACGTTTACTAATGTCAATGTTTAACTATTCTTAAATGTTCTACCATGTTGGCATACATGTCTTAATAATTTACCAAGATACATGGATAGTTTATAAAGTATTAGTTCTTTATCCACTAATAGATTGTACATATTTTACAACTTAGCTACAAATTGTTTACAATTGTCGTTTCAAATTATTTATTAACAATTGCGCATGTATATAAATGGCTTATTCATGAGTAGTTTACTACTTACCCATAATTTACTAATAACTTATAAATGAGCTTTAAATATAGTTAGAAATGTTTAGTTAAGCATTTTAGTAAACATTTACTAATATCAAGGTATAAATGCTCTTAAATGCTCTATGTGGGTACTATAATTTTTTTAAATTATTCATGAACGTATATGAATGGCTTATAAATTATTATTTCTTCATCCACAAATATTTTGTAAATACTTTATAGCTTTAGTTACAAATTATTTATGAACAAATAAACATGTATATAAATGGCTTATTCATGAGTAATTTACTACTTACTCATATTTTACTAATAACTTATAAATTAGCTATAAATACAGTTATTAATGTTTAGTTAAACATTTATGGGTGTTAATAAACAGTCTATTCATGTTTATTAATCATCTACAAACTGCTTATAAATGTTTATAAATGCTTTATAACGGGTCGTTATTGTAAAGTGTTACCCAAAACCCTAGTTCATGTCACATGCTACTAAAGCGTAAGGAACGTTTTGTTTCATTCAGTCATTTTTGCCTTACGACAGCCAGTCAGCAAAGGTGGATTCATTTATGTATATAGACAATATTTTAGACCAGGGTTTTTCAACCTTTTTTTATTGATGATGAATATTTTAACTCTTGAGAGTGTAAAAATGAAACCAAATGGACCCGCAAGGGTCCATTTGGTTTCATTTTTACACTCTCAACAGTTACATCTGCTTAACCAACTTTCCATCATTTAGCCTGGGGACCACCTAGAACCCTCTCGTGGTGGTCCTCGGACCACCTGTTGAAAACCCCTGTTTTAGACAAATAAAAAGACTAAACCAAAAGTTGCACTTAAAATGAAAGAATCCTTGTTGAAGTTGGCTACTGGACACTGAGGTTTCATTGGGTCATGGTGTGTAAACCATGTGACTCGTTGTCTCCACCAGGTGGCAGACCCCAGCATGCCCAACGATGAGGGCATCACAGCGCTGCACAACGCAGTGTGTGCAGGACACACGGAGATCGTCAAGTTCCTCGTCCAGTTCGGGGTCAACGTCAACGCCGCCGACAGCGACGGCTGGTCAGTGTGTGTGTGTGTGTGTGTGTGTGTGTGTGTGTGTGTGTGTGTGTGTGTGTGTGTGTGTGTGTGTGTGTGTGTGTGTGTGTGTGTGTGTCCAAATATATACAGTTAGCAGGGGTGCAAAAAAGGTAGATGGTAATCTACCAGTAGATCACACAGGCCGTGCAGGTAGATCACATGACAGTCCCCTAAAATAATTATAGAACATAGGACATGGGCAATTTTAGACCCAATTTTTAAGATGTTAAGATGAAACCCTTACGGGTTTCAGTTTACACTCCCAAGAGTTAAATTATGTTCAAACATCTGAATTATGTAATTTTCAAGAGTCCCCACAATTACAAAAACGTGTTGCTAGTTCTCTTTCCCAGCTGTGGACAAAAACACAAAAGTTCTTGGTTTCGGGTGTGAGAGACTAAACTCAAGATCACAAACTGTCAACTCAAACCTCAAATACCGTTTTCAAAGGTCAGTAGTAGTATATACAAGAAATTGTCCCCCAGTGCATTATTCTTAAACACTATAACAGTAGGTAACACCATCACCACTATTTCAAAGCTCAAACATTTCTAGGTGGCCTTGAAATGCATTTTCAATCACCTTGTTGAGCAGTTTTGGTCATTTTGAAAGTAGCTCTCAAGTTAAAGTGTGGGCAACCCCTGGCATATACAGTATTATAGAATGTCAGATGATGAATGCGTCTCTCTTTCTGGGCAGGACTCCGCTACACTGCGCCGCCTCCTGTAACAACGTCCAGGTGTGTAAGTTCCTGGTGGAGTCGGGCGCCGCCGTGTTCGCCACCACATACAGCGACATGCAGACCGCCGCCGATAAGTGTGAGGAGATGGAGGACGGCTACGCACAGTGCTCCCAGTTCCTCTATGGTGAGTTTATACGGTGACAGCCCGTCTGTCTGTCTGTCTGTCTGTCTGTCTGTCTGTCTGTCTGTCTGTCTGTCTGTCTGTCTGTCTGTCTGTCTGTCTGTCTGTCTGTCTGGGGATCAGACTCCTTTTCCTAGCCGTTTGGTCCAGTCTTCTAGACCAGGAGTTTTCAACCCTTTTCATACCAGGGCCCACTATTTATTTAGAATTTGAGCCACGGACCACCATTTGATGACATTTTCTCCCCACAGACGCAAAACCCAAAGATTTTTTTTTTCTTTTCTGTTTTTATCTACAATTTCAGGATAGATTTCAGAAACATAACAGGCAAACCTAGATCTGTAGTTGTGTAGATTTGAGCTAATTCAGATGGTGAATATTCTAACTCTTGAGAGTGTAAACATGAAACCAAATGGACCCGCAAGGGTCCATTTGGTTTCATGTTTGCGCTCTCAAAGAGTTAACTCTGGTTAACCAACTCTCCATTATTTAGCCTGGGGACCACCTGGAGTCCTCTCAGGGACCACTGGTGGTCCCCGGACCACCTGTTGAAAACCCTGTTCTAGACTCATAAACTCATGATGTTGCTGAAGTCAGGGAGAAACCACCTAACCAAAACTAGTTATTATTTGTCTTATATGCAATATACTGTAGAACGCACATAAGACAGCTGGTTGATTGGAACTTTTATAATCTAATATATTGTGTGTGGCTCTTTATAGATCTAGGGCTCCGTTTTCGTCACCGCTGAACCCCTTATCCCTTAACTTCTTTGCCTTTTTAAACTATTAAAAAAATAACATTTTTCAATAGTTTAAATGGCCAGTCTACAAGCTCACAATGTGTCAATAGATTGTTGAACTATTCCAAAATGTTTTTCAAAATAGTCAAAGCATGATTAGGGGTTTAGGATAGGGGGTTTAGATGGTAACACAAATGGAGCCCCTAGCCTCTTAATTTTGATCGCCTCACAGCTAGAAGGTCCTGGGTTCGATTCCCGCTAGGGGCGCTGCTGTGGGTGCTGGCGGCGTGTCTGCTCCTCCGCGTCATCAGTGCCCATATCCGAGGCGGGGTTGGTGAAAGGGCCTTTCTGTGTGGAGTTTGCATGTTCTCCCCGTGTCCCCTAGGGTAGATACTCTCACATGTTCTCCCCGTGTCCCCTATAGGGTAGATACCCTCACAAAAACATGCTGTAATCCTGGACTCTAAACTGCCTCCCCCTGGCCAGCCGGGGCGCCTGATGGAGGGGACTGGAACTGGTTGGAATAACGTGTTCCTTCCACGTGCTACGTCCAACCAGGGAAACTCCCCCCTGTCAGGTGAAAAGAAGGCAGCTTGGACTCCTCATGCATTGAAGAAAGCATGAGGCCAGTCCGCTGCCTCCCCAGGTTGGTGGAGGGTGTGTAGAGCCCAGGATCACATTAGGAATTGGCACTGGGTGAAAAAATGGGTTACAAAAATCGTGAGAAAAAAAATATATATATAAAAAAAAGTGAACACTCTCGCCATGAGCCACTGCTGCCCTGGTGTTATACAGCCCCCCTGTTACAACTACAGATCAAGGACATATAGTTCTATATTCCACTCATCCGAACAACTGTCATTGGGTTTTGTCAATTTTAAAGTGTTAAACACCGTATTAAGAGTAAGATTGCTGTAGCATCCCATGTACAAATTATGCACAATTTATTATTTTTTGTGTGTGTGGTTATTTATTCTAATGGCAGACCCTGAACAGTGTTTGTGATCAGTTTTGGTGGATCGTCATCATCCACTTTTTTGCTCTTTGCATTTCCAGTGCCTCAGTTTTACACTGTTTGGTTGAAGCTTTTGAACGTTGTCTGAGACCAATTTGTTATTTATTTATTTATTTTGGTGATAACAAATTGATAGCATTTGCCTGCTTAATTCTCCTTGTAAGCTATTGCTGCGAAAAAAGAGAAAAGAAAAAGAAATCTATTTTCCCACATTATAGCATTGTATTTCAGTTTAAGACAAATTTCAACTGCCTAAAATAGGCAGTTGAAATTCCAAATGCACTAGTGGCACTTCCAAAATGCACTAGAATTAATGCGCTAGATGCTCGCCTGGAACATACAGATCAAAATGACCATTAATCTTCTACATTCTCTAGCTGTGTAGACTAAGTTGGGCTAATTCACGTGATGAATATTTTAACTCTTGAGGGTGTAAAAATGAAACCAAATGGACCCGCAAGGGTCCATTTGGTTTCATTTTTACGCTCTCAAAGAGTTACATCTGGTTAACCAGCTGCCCCTTCCAGGGTGGCCTGGCAAAGGCAAAATTATCCCGGTGGGAAAATATGTGCCAATCCGCCCCTGCCACCTATCATGTAGCTGCACCAACACAGTCGGCTAATAGACTATTTCACAGATCCAAACCATCTGGGCAGAACATGCTATGTTGTTCCATCTTTCATTAAGAAACACGACACAGTCCTCACGTCCAATGTAATTAGGCTCTCCAGGGCGCCAGTACCTGGAACAGTAGGAACATTTAATTCATTACAATACATTTACAAAATATACAGTATACAGCAGCGGTTCTGAGCTTTATGACGCCCTGGGCGAATTAGTAACCGTGCGCCCCTCCATGCACGCGCGCTACGCGCGCGTGCACACCATTCGCGCGCGTAGCGCGCGCGAAAAAAAATCGGTTATTTTCGGTTAGTTTTCCATTATATATCGGTAAAAAGCGGTAGTTGGAGGGAATGAGAGCGCCTGCTGGCTGGCTGAAGCCCAGACCAGTGGCGTAGCCAGAAACTCAATTCAGGGTGGGCATGAGCGATTCAGGGTGGGCATGCTGCGTGCGTGATTTGCACGTGCAAGAAATCTATTTATTGCTATTATTGCCATATACGGTTATATTTCAGTTTATATAACCTTTACTATACTATGGTTGAATTAATGTCATGAAACATGAAATAATAATCCTGTCACCAACACAGTGTTTTGTTTCATTAGCACAATCATTATCAAATAGATTTCAGCTGTTCACTATTGAATCACGGCCATTTATAAATTAGTTACCAATGTGTCTGCTGATCATGACAGATTTTCTTTCAGGAGAACAGACCAGAGTTAACTTTTGAAAAATCCTTGTGAAAGTCCCCCCACAGAAACAAGCGCTATTGTTTTGATACCTGCCAAATGATAACGATCTGGCAGGTTTACAAACAAAGGGTGAATGAAAAGTGCCATTTGCATTAAACTGGGTGATTAGTGCCCGCAAATCACCCATTATACTGTAACTACAGTGAGTCTAGACCTCTCAAGCTCTCTCTAGAGGCTCTCTGGTCTTTGTCCTTTGTTTTCTCAAGTTCTTAGTCATGTTTTCAATGGTGGGCCAGCTCTCTATTTAGCTCTCTATTTAGCCCACCCGTAGCTACGCCGCCTGGCCCAGACTGCACCGCAGTGTTTTTTTTTTTCTTTTAATTTTTCATCTCGTCCGGTCATCCGACGCTGCCGCGCCGTGCCCCCCCCCCCCCCCCCCCCCCCCCCCCCAAGTGCCGCCCCGGGCGCTAATCCCGTTCGCCCGACCCTAAAACCGCCCCTGACAGTATAAAAATATACAGTAACATAAAAATATAACATAAGTATACTTGTTTTACAGTGTAGTATTTGTGTACTATTTGAGTTTATGTTGACACCCCGTCTGTCTGTCTGTCTGTCTGTCTGTCTGTCTGTCTGTCTGTCTGACTGTCTGTTTGGGGATCAGACTCCTTTTCCTAGCAGTTTGCTCCAGTCTTCTAGATCTTTGAGATCTAGAATTTGAGATCTAGAATTTGAGATAGATTTTTGAGACCAGGGGGCGCTATTTATTCAGCATTTATTTCTGAGTAGAATGAAGGTAAAGCCTTACTGTGGTGTCGTCAGTTGTGTCCCATCTACCCATTTCCACGCGTTGTTTCTCTGTGGATCTGATAAACCCAGCCACACGTTCTGGTCTCTTTGAACAAGTCTCTTAACAAAGTCCTGGACAGAAAAATCTGCTGGTTACTGAATTACAAGCTGTATGATATGTACGTACTGTGTGTCTCTCTCACACACACACACAAGCATGCACGCATGCACACACACACACACACACACACACACACACACACACACACACACACACACACACACACACACACACACACACACACACACACACACACACACCTGCTTTTCTTTGCTCTTTATGGTCATCAGGTCCGAACGTCTCTCTCTACAGAATTGTCTGCTCTGCTCCCAGGTTTTCTTCTCAGTAGAGATGTAATAACACACACCACCAGCAAATGTTAGTCCATGTGATTCTGACAACAACAAAAAATACAGTTAGCCACTGTTTTGTCATTTAACAGCTGCTGAGCAGCATAATATAACTTTGATAATTAACCCCTTAAAGGCTAGGAACGTAATGAACAAATTATATTTATTTTGAGATGCTGGCTGCAAACGTAATAAACATAATTCTCTAAACTGCCTCCCTCTGGCCAGCCGGGGCGCCTGATGGAGGAGACTGGAACTGGTTGGAATAACGTGTTCCTTCCACGCGCTACGTCCAACCAGGGAAACTCCCCCCTGCCGGGTGAAAAGAAGGCAGCTTGGACTCCTCATGCATTGAAGGAAGCATGAGGCCAGTCCGCTGCCCCCCCAGGTTGGTGGAGGGTGTGTAGAGCCCAGGATCACATTAGGAATTGGCACTGGGTGAAAAAATGGGTTGCAAAATCGTGGGATAAAAATATTTAAAAAATAATAATAATAAACATAATTCTGTTTTTTTTTTTTTTTTTTTTTTTGGTGCTTAGGCTAGAGGGGACCCTAAGCTAGCTTGTCACAAAGATCCATGTAGCTGTCATCATGGGTTTGCTCAAAATTTTATCATACAGACCACTACAGTACAAGAAAGTTATCCAAAATAGAGAGAGATCTATCTGTCTTTTAACCACGAATAATCTACAGTGACATGTGACTGACCACAGAGCCTCCTCTTCAGTGCGTCTCTCTCTGCAGTTATGGTGTTGTATCTGGACTGTAGATTGTCAAAACTGGACTGAATCTGATTCTTTTGATCAGCCAGCTTCTTACATCTGGACTGTAACTGATCATTTTGTTCAGCTAGGTTTTTATATCTGGACTGTAACCCAACATTCTGTCCAGCTAGGTTTTTATATCTGGACTGTAACTGATCATTCTGTCCAGTGACGTTGTTGTATCTGGACTGTAGATGGTCCAATCTGGACTGTGTCTGATCCTTCTCTTCAGTCACATTGTCACACATGAACCGTAGATGGTCCAGGCCTTTAGTCAGGTTGTTTTTCTCTTCGTTCCATTCAGAATCTGTAAGCAGAGGAATCGACAAACTGATGAGTTTCACATACAACTTTTTTCTGATCTGACCTCATTAATGACTGAGGGTGTATACCTGTCTGTTATATTTGCTCTGTAGTTGGTTATCATGTGGTATACTGTATATTCATGCTCAGCACCTACATGGGGCAATGTGGCACCCAGGGAAAAATAGCCAAAGTATAGATAGAGTGTCCGGAGAGAAACTGGGTGTCGGGATTGGATTGGCCTAGCGCAGGGGTCAGCAACCTGCGGCTCAGCAACCTGCGGCTCAGGAGCCGCATGCGGCTCTAGAACACAGCCCTAGTGGCTCACTGGCTGTAGCATTATTAGATGGACATGATGAAAATGATGTGTTTCCTAGAAAAGGAGGTCTGAAAAAAATCATTAACATGGTGGAACACAGCTTGATGACATCACCAAGTTGTGTTTCACCATGTTAATGATTTTTCTTTTAGAACCTTTTTTCTGAGAGTGTACAAATGGAACCAAATGGACCCTGGTGGGTCCATTTGGTTCCATTTGTAAACATTGAAAATGGGTGGTATTCCCCGTTAAGGGCTTATTAGGCTTACATTTTTTGCGGCTCCAGACAGATTTGGAATTTAATTTTTGGTTGAAAAATGGCTCTTTCAACATCTTGGGTTGCCGACCCGGGGGCCTAGCGGGTCGTAGTCAACAGCAAGGGTTGGATCCCCAGTCCAACATCTTGCATACCACAATTGACAAATATTAGGACTTTAATCTGACTTTAACTTTTTTAACACACCTGCAGCCTGTGTGGGTCCAAGCTATGACTTATAATATACTGTAATTCAAAAAGTGAAACCTTCATGCATGTTTATATATCAATATCTGTAGTTCTGAAACTTGACTTACAGATGTAGAGCCTGAGACCAATATTGAGCAGAGCCTGAAGACCACAAAGCAATCCAAAGCACAGTCCAACTAGACTGCACCGTCTTCTGACTGCAACACGCACACACACACACACACACACACACACACACACACACACACACACACACACACACACACACACACACACACACACACACACACACACACACACACACACACACACACACACACACACACACACAGAAGAGTGAGTTATATAACTTATAGGTCAGTTTAAATATAGTATCTATGTTTTCTAGAGTTTTGCAGCGGTGGTAATATCTCTTACCAGATCTTATCTTCCCTGGATGTTTCTGCTGAGCTGTAGTCTCAACATTTGCAGTGATTTTATCATCATTTTCTTCCTCCTCATCTCCCTCTTGGATCTCATTGTTTTCATCTATTCCTATAGATATAGTTTTTTGTAATTATTCATGTTGCATTCATATTTTTTGTGATTTGCAGTTGTAGTAACATCTCTTACCAGATCTTATCTGCTGTGGATGTTTCTGTTGAGCCTCAACATTTCCATAGATTGCATCTTCCTCTTCCTTATTGTTTCCCTCCTTATTGATGTCATTGTTTTCATCCATTCCTATAGATCAGGGGTGAGCCATTATTTGTTAATTCATAATTATGTTTTATTATTTATCTGAATGGCCCAAATGAGAAACAGAAAAAGAGTAAGGCGGGTCAGAGTAAGGCAAAGAGCCACATTTGGCCCCTGGGCTGCATAATGCCCAGGTCTGCTATAGGTAGAGTTTTTACTTTTTAGTAGGGTAGTAGTGTAGTGATACATATTAACAGTGATGCAATAAATTGTGAAATTATACAATACGATACATACATGTATGTCAATGTCGCTGTTTTTATTCCGACATAATTCGATCCTTAAAATCATTTTTTCGAGTAGTCACTATATCATACTGTATCATCTATAGTTGCAGTTACTATCGCCACACCCCTAGTTCCCTAGTTTTTTTTTTGTTATTATTATTATTTTGGGTAACCTATATCTTACCAGATCTTGTCTTCTGTGGATGTTTTTTCTGCTGAGCCTTGGTCAGAACATTTGCATAAATGTTTTGATCCATCTCTACCTTTATGACTTTAATAGATCTTGCAGGATGACCTTCTCAAAACAGATTGCAGGGTGGTGGTCTTTAGTTTTGTGAACTGTTGATCATGTTTCCATACCATCCTCCACCCCCTCCTTCCTGCTCTTGTTTCCTCTTAGCAGTAGTTGTGAGTTTCATCTCCTCCACACATGTCCGGTCCTGCACCTCCACTTTGGGTCTCACACTGTGTTATAAACATCTGGTCATGGTATACCTTTGTTCATTGTAATATTCATATACTGTATGTGAATAGTCGAATACATTTATTGAGATCACATAAACCACTGACTGTACACAAATCATCTATATCAGTGGCTTTCAACCTTTTTCATACCAGGGCCTAGCATTTATTCATTTATTTAATCAGTGGTTGAAAACCACTGATCTACTTGAATAATTAACCCTATAACACTAAAAATAACATTTTCTCACATCATCACTAAACACAGCTATATTATACTCAATGTAAATTGCAAAATATTCCATTAAAAATATTTCTCATCAAAAGACCCCCCCCCCCCCCCCCTCTCACGGCACGGTACATGTCTGCTCACATTTTTTTTTTTTTTTTGATCAATTGTTTTATTTATTTTCTAAATTCAACAGAAGCATGAATAGATTACCAATATACATATGAGTGGCTAAATTCAGGGGAACAATACAGATGTCGATAAAAGAAAGAGGAAGAGAGAAAAGTGGGGACAATAAATAAACAAGTAAATAAAAATACATGATAATATAGATTATGCAACTCATAATCTATATTGTATTCCTATAATACCATCTATCTCAGTGCTATTGTTGCCATTATTATTTCCACCAACTTCATCGACAACATCATTATACCGTTATATCCCCCCTTAAAACTAGAGATGGCAGATATTATCGGCCCTCCGATATTATTGGCCGATAAAAGCTTTCAAATTTCATATCGGAAAATATCGGTATCGGTATTTACAAACTGGAAATTATGACTATTTACAGAGATGTAGACTCAGCGCTACGGTCATGTTTATACCATTACTTTTGTACTTTACTCGAGTAGGCTACATGTTGAATTTATAGTTGTATGGAGTATTTCTAGGCTATAACATGAATTCGTATTTATACTAAATGTTTATTTATATTAAATATTTGTATAGTAATAGTTTCTGTTATTTTTCCACCACTGGAGGCCGCATATATCGGTATCGGTTGATATCGGTATTGGGAATTAGAAGTTGGATAATATCGGGATATCGGATATCGGTAAAAAAGTCAATATCGGCATCTCTACTTAAAACCATACCAGATGACAAAACTGAACAGTATACAGTACAGTAATGACAAACACACTGCATGACAACACAAACACAACAGACTAGGACAGAGGGAAAAAAAGAAAGAAAAAGAAACGACACAGTACAGCGACTATATTAGCTACAAGCCAGGGAGCCAATCGGCAGCAGCGAGTGGGGAAACATCCTTTGGTCAACTATAGAACCAATCTGTAGATATCAATTAAGGCAGGGGTTTTCAACCTTTTTGACTCCAGGGACCACCATTTATTCAGAATTTGAGCCCCGGACCACCACTTGAGGACATTTTAGCCCCACAATTAGTCCCCAAAACTAAAGATTTTGGGGACTAATTGTCCATCTAATCTGATTGTCCATCTAATTGTCCATCTTCTAGTTGTGTAGACTTGAGCTAATTCCGGTGATGAATATTTTAACTCTTGAGAGCGTAAAAATGAAACCAAATGGACCCGCAAGGGTCCATTTGGTTTCATTTTTACGTTCTCAAGAGTTACATCTTGTTAACCAACTTAGCTGGGGACCACCTGGAACCCTCTCAGGGACCACTGGTGGTCCCCGGACCACCTGTTGAAAACCCCTGAATTAAGGGAATGAGAGTGAACTGCCTCCAAAGCTTTAGACCAGTTGGCAACAGTGTCTGCTCCGGCGCCATTCAACCTGTCTGCTCACATTATACTTAACCACACTGTGGTGTGTGCCTGCGTCAGTGTTTAAAAAATCTATACAAAAAAACATCACCATGGTAATAATTTGTGATAGTACTTATTGCTGTAGAATGTTATATGCTCAGTAACAGAAGTAACAAATAAATTATGCAATCTTGGAGGCAGACACTTCTCCCTCTGAAGTCATCAGGTTTTTTATTAAACAGAAAATGCTATTTCAGAAACCAAAAGTGAAACCGTGAAAGCAATGGTATACAATCAGGTCAGAGAATGAGGTCAGTGTACAGATTAAACAAGTGATCTTGTAAGTGATGATGATCACTTGGAAAAACTTGGACACTGTAAAACACTATAAAAAATTTAAGAGACACAAAGATCATTCAGAATATATAGTGATAAAAACATTTTATTTTAACCAACAAATAAGGTATCACTTACTCTACATTTAAAATGAACCAGTGGGTGTTAGGCTCTATAGGCTCAATCGATATACTGTATACTATATATCTCTGCAGAATACCCTAGGCACCATCATAGTTCACATTAAAGGACAATTCCACACCAAAACACATTTGGTATCCATCTACTTTGATCGCTGTGACATTATTCTGTGTATATTACACTTGAAGTCCCCGTCTATTTCAACAATTTGCATTGGTGCAGGTTGTCTTTATTCTAATGCGGGCATTCTAGTAGCTCCAACCTTTTTTTCTCCACACATGATTTCTTTAATAGTATACTGATACTCATGCATGTGTTTTACATCACTCTGGCGCAACGTTTACATGCCGTTGTATGCAAATAAACAACACTTACACATTAGACATGGTACAACAGAGAACAAGAACATACATTAGGACATGAAGACAAGAGCAGTGTCCACCTCCTAGATCACTCTGTGACTACAACTCCTCATTTAGCCTTAAAGTCGATTGGTGGACAAAGGACCTCTTTAGTCTGACCTTATTGTATGCTGGGACACGATACCTCCTTCCTGAAGGCAGCAATTTATATTCCCCATACAGAACATGGCTCGTGTTTGAGGTAATATTCCTTGCTAACCTCAGGATGCTGTTGTCATACATGGATGTATAAGGTTTATGAAGTGGTTGTCCAACAATCTTTGAACAAATGTTCAGTTGTTGCAGCAGTTGTGATTTTAGAGCTGCAGACAAACATCCATACCAGGTGTATCATCTGTGGCATGTAGCAGCCCCCAACACTCCACCTAATAGCTAACCTAAGACTCGTTCACAGATCCAGCGCATCGGTTCAGAACAGGATTTGTTGTTCCATTCTCCATTATGAAACACAGCACAGTCCTCACCCGCAGCTTCACTGGGCTGACCAGGGAGCCAATACCTGGAGGAACAGGACCATTTAATTCATTAGAAATCATTAGGTGTGGCGCAGTAGGTTGGTATTTCATGATAATATGTCAATAATGCCATTTAGAAATATATTTACATTTTGAATTGTAAATGAAAGAGAAGAATTAACCCACATTGGGGAAGTACGCCTTAGCATTACTTAGCATAATTAACATTACTTAGCATTGGTAGCATTACTTAGCATTATTAACAATACCTTTATAGCATTAGCTTTACTTGGCATTATTAGCCTTACTTACTTAGCATTAGCAGTACTTAGCATTATCAGCATCATTAGCATCAATTAGCATTATTAGCATTATTAACAATACTTAGCAATTGCAATACTTAGCATATTAGCATTACTTAGCATTAGTTATCATTACTTATCATTACATCATTGGCATTACTTTAGTCGTTGAAAAATAGTAGACCTACAAGCTATATGAGCTTGTAGGTCTGATATTTTTTTAAATGGTGAAAATGTGGCGCAAATCTATTTTTCAATTTTAGAATGGGTTATGGTAAATTCTTACGTCGGTGTGGTCAGTGGTGTTCCGTCTACCCATTTCCAGACTCCCTCTTCCTCTGTGTCAGACAGACCCAGCCACGCCCACTGGTTAGTCTTAACAATGGTGTTGACAAAGTCCTGGAATAGAAAAGATGCTGCTTACTGAAATACACACACCCACACACGCACGCACGCACGCACTGGCACACACCTGTTTTTCTTTGCTGTTTATGATGATCAAATCTGACTGTTTGTCTCTGCAGTATTGTCTGCTCTGCTCCCAGTTTTTCCACTCTAATTCCACACTAGAGATGTAATAACACACACCACCAGCCAATGTAAATCCATACGATTCTATAACAAGAGAACAGAGTTAGACACCTTTTTTCATTTGCTCAGATGAATAGACCTTTAGGTAAGCCCCTCCCCAAATTGATATGGTCCAATCATCACAGCTAAGTATATGATACGATAGACAAACCTCTCCACCAATAGCTTTCCTGATTATGATAAAACATTGTTTAAAAAAAAAAAATAAATGTCAGACACACATTTTTCCACTGCATAGGGCAGGGCTTTTCAACCTTTCTCATACCAGGGCCCACCATTTATTCAGCATTTGAGTCACGGACCACCATTTGAAAAAAAAAAAAAAAAAAAAAACCCCCATGGAGCCCCAAACTAAAGATTTCTTTTGCTTCTGTCCATGACCATTAATCCTCTAGTCATGTTGATTTGGACTAATTCAGATGATGAATATGCGCTGTGCGGAGGTATGGGGGAACACCTACAAAACTATAACAAAACCAATTTACATGTTACAAAAAAAGGCCATTAGAATTATTAATAAAACTGATTATTTTGCAACTACAAACCCATTATTCATCAGTAAAAAAAAACACTAAAACTAGAAGACATAGTTAATTTAAATACAGCAGTATTTATGTATAAAATAAATCAAAAATTATTACCATCGTCCATACAGCAACTATTTGGAGCAAGAGAGACCAAGTACAAACTTAGGGGGACTTGTGTACTAAAACAAAAATGGGCTAGGACCAACACCAAGGGTAGATGCACATCCATAATAGGGGTAGAATTGTGGAACAACCTGGACAACGAGCTCAAATTATGCTCATCACTTACCAAATTTAAAAAGCTTTATAAAAACAAAGTCCTCAATTACTATAAAACATTATAAAAAACACTATTACTATAAAACATGATTATTATCATTATCACTATTACCAATATTATTATACTACTACTAATCTTTACTAAACACAACTATTATTATAACCATTATAACTATAAAACATTATCATAGACATACACAAAGCTATATTTGAGCTTTCTTAAATCAAATATAGCTCAGTGATCGTCACCTCCTATCTTCAAACGTTCTCCATCCAAATGTTCTAAATTGTGAAAAAAAAAAATGTGATTTGTGTTTTCTTTCTCTTTTGTGCCTCAAACGTGATTTGTGTTTTCATTCTCTTTATTACTTTTGTATTTTGTTTTCCTTTTTAGGCTAGGCAATATAAGCTTCGGCTTCAGCCTAGACCTTTTTGGTGCTAGAATATTGCATGTTTTATAAACTAGAGCAGGGGTCTCAAACTCAATTTGCCTTGGGGCCACTAGAAGCAGAGCCTGGTTGAGGCCGGGCCGCAGCCACAGCGCGTCACATGGACAAACGTTTTTTTTGCCATTTCAAGCCTATTTTTTCGCCATTTTCGCCTTCATTTCACTTAAATTTAAGTAGATTCAGACTCACCAATGTGGGATAAAGAGTGTGTGCATAGGTGGTGTTGTGTCGCACAAAAAACAAAAATAACATTTCTATAATAATATTTCTATTCCTTTCTATTTCTATTCCTTCCTTCCTTTGATATACCACTGTGCTATCTGTTTCATTCAGTAGCACATAATAGGATTATGATAATAACTATAACTGAACAATATTAAATGAACTATTTACTGGACAATAGAACCTACAAACAATACAAAATAACCGGACCAGCCAACCCATCAACAAAGTGGCTCTGATTTGATTGTGATGGCATGAATTACAACCAATAAGGAAGCAGTAACAAAATCTTTACTTTAGCTATCAATTTATATTCCTAACAAAGCCAACTACAGCAATTTTGAACTTATACAGCCACTACAAAGCAGCGCCATAAAATAAATAAAATCAAAAATATAGTTTGTCAGTGTCACTCAAAAACTAGTCTTGCAAACATGACACTAGAATAGACCATCAGAATCGCCACTTAGGCCCAACTAGCAGCATTGGTTTCCCAATAGTTGTCATGTTTTACACATGCCTAAATAGGCTTTTATTTATTTGCGCTAGCCTCTTTGAAAACTATATCCCAGTTGCGCGACGTCTCATCTTTGCTGGCAATGCTGTCTGCAGTGGTCGCGCAATGGGGCTTTGAAAATAATTCAGCACTTTCGGTTTCTGACCCCACAATGTCGCAACTTTTCTACTAGATGGCTATGATTCTATCCAGCGCAGATGTAAGCCTGCCCTGGAGCAACGACAACACCGTTCACTACGGGCAAGGGGGACACAACAGCTCGTTTTAGGCTACTCACCTTAGCTCAGCGTGCTGCTTTATAAGCCATGCATCCGCCCGTATCGGGCTTTAGAAAACTGCTACGCTGTCATTATTTACCAAACCGAACGCAGTCCTTGGTAAAAAGGCAAAGTTTTCTTTTCCCTACGTGTGTTTGTAAACACGGAGCGGTGGATAGAGAGACGCCATGACAGGATCTCGCCCGTACTGCAGCCAATGGCGTCATTGCATTTCCTCAGATTGACAGTTCAGCGACAGAATGAACTAAACTGCACGGGGGGAGGGGCGTGTTTCAGGGTGCAGATCCGGTTCCTCTTTGCTATTCTGTGCAAATAGCAAAGCCAGTAGGCGGGCTTTAAACAGGATCTCAGTAATGAGCAGTCAATAGTAACAGACTGTTCTCCCGCAAATGCTTTGGGCTGCCTGGTCGGAATTTGACGGGGGAACTCGCGGCCGTCGCGGGCCGCATTAATATTAAACGTTCATATTAAGGTGGGGGCCACAAAATATCATCTCGGGGGCCGGAAATGGCCCGCGGGCCGGCAGTTTGAGACCACTGAACTAGAGGCTTTGAAAATGGAATGTAACTGCAAAGCACCAAAATAAACCATTCATTCATTCATTCATTCATTCATTCATTCATTCATTCATTCATTCATTCATTCAATATTTTAACTCTTGAGAGTGTAAAAATTAAACCAAATGGACCCGCAAGGGTCCATTTGGTTTCATTTTTACATTCTCAAAGAGTTACATCTGGTTAACCAACTTAGCTGGGGACCACCTGGAACCCTCTCAGGGACCACTGGTGGTCCCCGGACCACCTGTTGAAAACCCCTGGCATAGGGCATGCCTTGCTGATGGATTTCGAAGGGATTTTGAATGCCTGGTTCCAAAAAATGAATCAGTATTTATTGTGTAAATTCCATGATATTTACATTGGAATGAATGAACCGCGCTGGAAAGTGTCCTAGGGTGGACAAAAGGGCAGGGCTTAGCTAAAGGTCTCTTGATGAAAAACACAACAATTAAAAGCAACAACAACAGTGACGTCTCACTGACCACAAAGAATCATCTTGATGTCGTCTTGTTCCATTAGTTTGTTGTATCTGGACTGTAGGTGGTCCAGGTTTAGACCACACTGGTCCTTCTGTTCATTCAGGGTGTCATATTTGGACTGTATCTGCTCCAGGTCTTTTACCAGGTTGGTTTTCACTTCGGTCCATTGAGAGTCTGTAAGAAGGAGAATCAAACAATTTAAACCAGTGTTTTTCAACCCTTTTCATACCAGGGACCACTATTTATTCAGAATTTGAGCACAGACCATCATTTGATGACATTTTAGCCCCACAGACCCCAAAACATTCAGATCATAAATGAAAATTTATGATCTGAAAAATGAAATTTTCGCTTATGAGGTTGTAGCTGCTCTGTAAATGGTTGATCTGGTTGTTAATTGGACAATCTTCATATTATGGTGAGGCCCAGAGCAGAACACCCCATGTTGGAGTACACAAGTCATATAGCTTGAAAACCAGATGAATCCACCCAAAAAACAAAAAAAGTTGGCAAAGCTTTAATTTAATATGGCAATGTTAAAAGGGTAGAATTTGTTCATCAATCTAGTATGAATATGTCGTCACGTTTCACCACAAGCGGACAATGCACAATACATTTTCGACAAGAAAACATAGGCCTACTTGTGGCATTTTGCTTAAATCAGGCCACTGACACACACACACACACACACACACACACACACACACACACACACACACACACACACACACACACTGACTGATTCTGATGACTGTAGCATTTGGGGTGGGGTCAGAGGCGGATTTGACATGTCCCATTTGGGGGGGCAAGAGAACATGTTGGAGGGGCCGCACCCATACCATTTTCCGCACCCCTACCATTTTCGGTTACAGGCCTTTTGTTAGTCAAGTAAAGCATCAATAATAACATCAGTTGTTGTTGAAGTTGCAACAGACACGCAGCATGCATAAAGCTAAAGGTCTGACTCAGAGAGTTTTCTGTTTTCAATGATGAAATGCTGTTGGTTTAGTGGTGACACAGCTGTAGTTAGTTAGTAGCAGTAGTAGTGTTTCACATCATTTTAAATATAAGCACTGTAATTTCAAATATCTTGGGTTGTTTTGCATGGCATCGTGTTTGGGGGGGTGGCAGACTGGGTATTTAGGGGGGCATTGCCCCCCGCATACCCAGGCCTAGATCCGCCCCTGGGTGGGGTTTTCTTTTTGGTGGTTTTGTTGTCTTCCTGACAGAGTGCTTCTCGGCAACGATGAAGTGAAAGTAGAACACATCATAGATAGGTAAACATATAAGATACCTAATAACCAGCATTAAGTTAAAACTCAGAAAAAACACTCCTTGGAGCACTAAATGTTCTGAAACTCGACTTACAGATATAGAGTCTGAGACCAATGTTGAGCAGAGCTTGAAGACCACAAAGAAATCCAAGACCCAGTCCTACTAGTCGGTACAGTCTTCTGACTGGACAGATGGACGCATGCGTTTCAAGGCACGTGCATGCATGCACACGCACGCGCGCGCACACACACACACACACACACACACACACACACACACACGCACAGTGAGAATGCATATATTTTTGATATTGTGTTTATATTATATTTAGTGATTTGCAGTTGTATAGTGAACATCTCTTACCAGATCTTATCTTCCACGGGTGTTTCTGCTGAGCTGTATTATTCTGGACATTTCCATAGATTTTACCTTCCAATTCCTCATGATTATCTACTTTTTGAATCTCGTTGTTTGCGGCCATTTCTATACCTTTGTGGCTTTTAATTTACGGTTCTCCTCTTCACAACAGAATAGACGATAGATAACAATCTCCCTCCTTCCTCCTCTTGTTTCCTCTGACACAGTAGCAGAGTTAGTGCGTTCACATCCTCACCACCTTCACCCCCCCCCCCCACCTTCACCCCCACCCTCAACACTCTAGACCACTTTCAGTCTCACACAGCGTGACACATTTCTGTCTTCACTTGCATTGTTCAAACCGACTGCCAAGGACGGCGATATGCGTCTTTTTGAATCTAAAGATGGTGATCTATATGTCAGGGGTTTTCACACTTTTCGATACCAGGGCCCACTATTTATTCAGCATTTGAGCCACGTACGGACCACCATTTTAGGACATTCTAGCCCCACAGGCCCCAAAACTAGAGATTTATTTGGCTTTTGTCCACAATTCCAGTTTGGATACATATCAAAATGACAATTAATGTTCTAGTTGTGTAGACTTGGGCTAATTCAGATAATAATAATATTTTAACTCGGTCCCGGTCCATTTTGTTTCATTTTTACGCATTGGTTTCAATTTGTACGCATTGGTTTCATTTTTACCCTTTCATTTTTACATCTGGTTAACCAACTGTTAATCTGGTTAACCATCTTAGCTGGGGACCACCTGGTACTCTTTCAAGGACCACTGGTTGAAAACCACTGATCTACAGTAGGCTATGTCCAATGTTATTTATTCAGCAGCACAGTAGAACTTGGTAAATGTTTGTTTCTAACAAAATTAGTTTCCCTGTATACTGTATATTCCCTGTATACCTTATAGAGCGCTGCAGTCCTGTGCTATTTTGTGCATGCCCAATGCAGTTTTCCCATAGATGTTTTAAAAAGTATTTATTTAAAGACCTTTTAAAAGCGTTGTACAATGCCAACTTGCGACGTGACAACTAAGACCAGACAAATAATTTAGTAATAATAAGAATAAGAAAAACAACAAAAAACTGACTCTTTTGTTTGTTTTTTCTTCTTTCTAATTATTTGTTAGGTCCAAAAACTTGTGTTTGTTGTCATGGTTTGTCACGACTTCAGTTGTCTTTGTCCACAGGGTAAAGGTCTTTATATGAATTCTATGAGGAAACTTCATGGGGAATTCACTTCGTGGGCCACATGGTGGGGCTGTTGTGCAGGATTTACCCACCTTAGACATCTAGATCAACTTCCGTGTTTCTGCATGAATGCAACAAATGCCATATTTGAAATCGCATGGCTCTGAGTAGTTTAGACTGGCCTCTCACTCTCTATGCAAATTCAACATGGGGTCTTTTGGATGACGTGAGACAGACTTGCATAAATAATTTTACCTCCACCAGAGATACATGAACCCATTGTGGTCAGTGATGCAATGGCATTGCACATGCTACCGCTCTAGGAGCATGCACAAACACACATGCATCCATTCAAAGTAAGCATATCTTCACACCTCAACAAAGTGTACAAAGGCTGCCAAGTGTAGCCTGACCTCAGTCTGAATTGTCATTTCGTTTCAATTCATTATTCAGTCCCTCTCATCCACAGCAGTTTCTGGGATAGGTGATACCAAAGCAGCAGTCTTAACTCTGATTGGTTCATATGAACTCCTAAGAATATTGGGAAAGCAGCCGACGTTTGGGTCGAAGTGATTGACAGGGCTGTTGGCCAATCAGGTGCTGGGATTGGATTTCCAACCCGCACAAATGGCCCCAAAGGCAGGGAAGCCAGTCCTTGAATCGCAGGAAAAAATAAGCTAGTATTTTTTAAGGTGCTGATTCAGGGCTGAGATAGGCTATGCCAAGTGCGTAATGGGCCTGGATTCAATTTCATGGTCCATTGTGTGACCTGCTAACTCCTGTAGATTATAACAACGTGCAACCAGAGATAAAATCAGCAATGCAACACTAATTGTGATGCGGCGAGGTCTTAAGCTCTGTTTCAGCTCTCTATTGTGCTCTCTATTTTGACCAGTATTGCATTATGTCTGAATAATTCACAACTGATGCAACATGATGTTTTGTTTTTCATGTAGAAAGAGATAGATGGGGTTTCCAACCTACTAACTGCCCTCATAGTGTCTCTCACACACACACACACACACACACACACACACACACACACACACACGCACACACACACACGCACACACGCACACACACACAGTTTAAATAAAAACTGTCACAGAGGCTTCGGAAGCCACAGGCGTTTTTCCTTAGTTTCTTCCTCTGTAGCAGAGGAAGTGACACACCTTCTATTACTAGATAATTTGGCTAAAAAGTTAAGAAGTCTCCTTCTAATCTGCTAACACAACATCAGTGTGTATGAATGTGTCTGTGAATTGCTGAAAGTAATGCGCAATTGCCTTGGATAAAGGCACACCATTGATGGAAATATGATGTATAGCCAAGTAGAGGCCAAAGCCAAACCCTCATATATTCACCTTTAACCCTATAACGCCGTTGGTATCATATATGATACACCAATTCTTCAGCTGGCTCATGTTTCAGTGTAACCACTACTTGGTTCAAAAACCTGTTGTATCACATCTGATACGTCCCCTGCCCCACCTGGACCATACCATTTGCACTGCAAGTAGATACAGAGCCTCAGATGGTATGACCCAAAATGTCTGCCTCCATCTAATTTGCAACAGTAGAAACCACTGTCCAAACATTTTGGTTTTGAGGACATTTTGGTGAGTTTTCCTTGTATATCTTTACTGATATTTTGAAATAAGGGTTGCATAACTTGATTGAACTTAGTAATTCTCAAAAAATAGCATTTTAGTTTGTTGTTTACCACGTCTGAAAAGTATGTATCATATATGATACTACAGGTTTTTAGTACCATATAATGATGTATCATATATGATACTGCAGGCTATTCCCATAGGCACAGCCTATGGGAATATCTATTATGCTCTACACAACTTTCATTCTTATAATTATTTTTCTACCAATCAAACATGCTGGGCATTCAATGTTGTTATGCATGTGTAATAGAGAACACCTTTACTCAAATTCTAAATGTTGAACCCCAAACCTCAAATGCCTGACCTCACTGACCTGAATAGAGTACTACATAAGTACTACGTACAGTGAGTACAGTATACTCTATGGATACTACAGTGAGTACAGTGAGTACAGTGTACTCTATGGACAATACAGTGACTACAGTGAGTACAGTGTAATCCATGTACAATACACTGAATACAGTGGGTACAGTGTAATACATGTACATTACACAGAGTACAGTGAGTACAGTGAGTACAGTGTACTCTATGGACACTACACTGAGTACAGTGAGTATAGTGTGAGTGCAGTGAACTCTATGGACTCTACACTGAGTACAGTGACTACTGTGTACTCTATGGACACTACACTGAACACAGTGAGTACAGTGTACTCTGTGGAGACTACACTGAGTACAGTGAGTACAGTGTACTCTAGTACTGAGTACTAAGTTGTTAAGACCCAATGTATCATTTATGATACAATAAAAATAACATATAAATACATGTTTTTTGAAAAAACTTTTTTTTTTATTTTCTTTTATGACCTAAAAAGAGTTCAATTTCAAAAAATTGGAATTTTCTGACTTGTCCTTCATAGTTCAGGCTTTAAAGGGTTAAAGATGAAAAAACAGCTAATGCTGTTGAAAATAACAAGTTAATTAGTTAAATACATTTTGTTGATTAATGTGATTAAAAAATTTTAACACAATTAACTCATGTGCACTCTGGCTCAACCCACTGAGCATTTTCTCATCGAAAAGAAAAAGGGTAGAGCAGTTTTCAATGTTCAAATTCTGTAAAGGAAAACAGTCATATTTTGGACATAGATCAGATGGTGATTAATCATGATTAAAAACATTTATCAAATTAATCACCGCTTCAAAATTAATTTAATCATTCAATGGCCCTAATTAAAACCTATAACCAGGTATTAAAGGATTGAACTACTGAAAAGTAGCTGCATGAAGAAGACCAGGCAACCAAGTTCTGAAATAGACCTTCCAATTTAATGGATTTTATCTCAAGTTCAGAGTGTTAAAGTTGCAAAGAGATAGAAGAGAGAACATGTCCACAAGGTATTGATGTCACTCTGAACACTGTCACATCAGTTACACAGTTACACTTTTTTTTTTACCAAGAAAATGTTTTTCATATCAGTCGATGGTTGTCGAATTTCATAGGTTGGATTGTCATAACACAGAGAGGCGTCGTCACGTTGTCATCTGGCAACACTGAGGCCTTCAAGCACATTGAATCCTGGATTTAGCTTGTCCAATCCAGTTTTGCATTACGTTGCCTGGATGTTGTTCTCAAATTTAAGGGCATTTGAGTTATCATTTTCCATTGGTGTGAGTGACAATCGGTAGTGGATGACAGCTGATAGTATACTCAGTGAACATGCAAACAGTACAGAAAATGTATGACAGGGCAGTTCTATACACAAGTGCATTACAGTAAGCAAAAAAGTATGGCGGGGCAATCCCACAAAGACATTTTAAACATTGTTATAAGATGTGATCAGAAAACTTGAAATAATAAAGCATTATGGAAATACAAATACTGTATCTAAGAAGCATATACCATTTTTAACACCCAAAATGATGTTCTAGTAGACACACTGTGTGTTTGTACGTCTTTCTGTGTGTGGAATAGGAAGGCTACTGTAGGGACAAAAAGTCCACAGCCTTTTGCAAGATTCTAGTCTGTCTATATGCTGTCTGCCTGGACAAAGAATGCATAATATCCAATCCAATATATCGTATAAGATAGTACAGTATATCAAAATACAAGAATATGGTACATGTATCATACAAGTACTGAACATAATATAGAATTATGATGAGCTCTCTGCTGTTCATACTGCATATTACTGTAGAAATGTATCACTCCACACACTTTTCCATCTTCATTTGTAATTATTATTGATGTATGTATGAAAAAGAGAGAAGGCAGAGAGAGAAGCCTGAGTTCAGCTGAGGTACAGAATCTAGATGCATGATTATGATAATGGTGATGACATTCTATTCCATTTCCTCAAAACATGGCAACATACTCAACACCCCTGCTCAGTATTTTTTAACCATTCACCATGGTATTCAAATGGAACAAATGATTGGATGAATTGTATTCACATTCTAGATTCCCGCTAAGCTAAATAACATAATAATAAACTAAATAATAATGTCAACAGTGCATATAGAGTAGAATTACAAGACAGACAAACCAAACATTCCAGGTATCCCACCTGTCATGTAGCTGTAACTGTACCAACAGACCAGCTAACACAGACCCAATTATATTTCACAGATCCACTTCCTAACGTGGGCGGAACATGCTATGTTGTTCCATCCTCCATTACTAAATTCAGTACAGTGCTCCGTTCCAATGTTATTAGGTTCATGTTTGCGCCAGTACCTGGAACAGTAGGAACATTTACTTAATTGCAATACATTTACAGAGAATTTTTCTTTCTAAGTATGCTTTTGTAATCTCAAATGATATAAAATAACAAGTATAAATTGTGTGATATGTTGATGTTTTATTTTACATGTTGCATCCTACAGGTTCTTAATGGTATTATAACATTTAATACCATTAGGAACATGTTGCCAAGTATGTGAAACGAGTTTATGTTGAAATGTTTAATAGTAGAATAAAGGTTTAGCCTTACGTTGGTGAGGTCAGTTGGGTTCCATCTACCCATGTCCACACATCGTTTCTCTCTGGATCCCATAAGCCCAGCCACACATGGTCTCCTTTAACAACTCTCTTAACGAAGTCCTGAACATAAAAGCTGCTGGTTACTGAAGTACAAACTGTATAACACACACACACACACACACACACACACACACACACACACACACACACACACACACACACACACACACACACACACACACACACACACACACACACACACACACACCTGCTTTCCTTGGCTCTTTATTGTCATCAGGTCTGATTGTCTGTCTTTACAGTATTGTCTGCTCTTGTCCCAGGTTTTAGATCCAGTGGAGATGTAATAATACACACCGCCATCAAATATAAATCCATGCAATTCTACAAAAAAAAAAAAAAAAAAAAAACTCCAATTAGCCACCATTTTGTCATTTGACAGATTAGAGGTTGAACAACATGATATAACATTGATACTGTAACAATGAATAAAACAGCAATGCCTCACTGACCACAATGCCTCCTCAGTGCAGTCATGGTGTTATTAAACCTGGACTGTAACTCTTCATTCTGCTTAGTCAGGTTGTTATAGCTGGATTGTAACTCATTCTTCTCTTCAGTCACATTGTTGTATCTGGATTGTATCTGTTTTTTGTCTTGAATCAGTTTAGAATCTGTAAGGAGAATCAACAAACTAAGCTTGACTTTGTTTGGACAGTAAATCTAACAAAGTATGAATTCAAGCTTCAGCCATCAACACTACCTCTGAATGAAATAACACATTTTACATACTTTTTATTATGGAATTACTCACTGTATATGACCAGACCAATGATGCCGCCCACTAGGATTGCACACAGCACACACACTGCTGCCGCTCTGAAACCATTGTTCTTTTTTGATGCACCAGAGGCTGAAAAACACAAACCAGACCTATGCTGTGAGGATACTTCAGATGGTTTAAGATTCAATATAGGTGGTGATACCTTAACAGATTAAGTCACAATGTGTCATGTCAAATACATTTTAATAAGATTAAAATTGTAAGATTATCAGTTCTTCCTTTGATGTGTCACCATCTAGCGTACATAGTATACTGCATACATTTTCCAATGGGAGTCTCCATCCTAATAATACATAAAAATGTAAAATGATTGGGAACCGCTGGTTACATATACATGCCGATTCTACCAGCATACCCCCCCCCCCACCCCCCCCACTCTAGTGTAGCCAAGACTGGTGTTAATACGGTTCACGTTTTTTTGTGCCAGTGAGAAGTCAAGCAGGTGCATTTTCAACAAATTGTACACGCTTAAATGATGCCTGGTCAATGCCAGGGAGGAGGGAGTTACAATAGTACATCCAATTACTTAATAGTACTTGACCGACTATTTCATGTTGTCACATTTGACGACATGAAATAGTTTTACAGTTCAAGTATAGCCACATCTATCGAATACAAATTACCTAATGCTCTACTGTATGCTTAAAAAATAGAAATAAAACAACAGGAAATAATGGGGGCTGTGCAAAGCACAGCCCCCATATTTCCTTCCTCACAATTGCAACCAGTGGTGCTAGAGGTTTGGGCCGCGAGGTGGCCCGAAGTTCTAGTTACATTACATACAATTACATATAGTACTTGTACGTTGTACATATCATATTTGGCATCTTGAAATTGTTTTACAGAATTAAAGTAAAGCCACATCTATCAGCTACAAACTACCTAATGCTCTTGTGTAACATCCAGTTGTTTTACCTCCATTTTGATGATTTTGCTGCTGTGATGTGCTCTGCTGTACAGCATCCTGCTGGGTAGTACCAGGGCCAGGGTCAGGGTTGTCTGCAGAGGCATAGATGTCTACAGTCCTTTCCTCCTTCTCTCCTCTCTCATCTATCTCCTGTTGCCTTTCCTTTCTGCCATATCTGACCTTCTTTGTCAGGTCTGGTATGGCGTACACGTCCTCAGACATTCTAGTTCATCTTCAAACTACATTCACCCTGCAACTTTTTAGAGAACAGAAGTAATTGTACAGCTTGTTGGAGAACTAGAAGTCACAAAAGAGGAAGACTGAATTGCTGTGAAAAGGTTACAACCAGAACCAGGTTGACTGTTTTACACAGGTCTGCGGTTAACAGAGGAACTGCTTTACAGAAGTTCCAAATAATTAACAGACAGGAAATATGATAAAATGTCCTGTTTTTTACTTTACTTTATTTTTTACGATATGAACCGGTACAAACAGAGCAGCTGTGATGCTCCCATAGGTTATTGTGTGACTCTACAGAACACACTGCCAAAAGGGGGATGCCGAGAATGGAAAACGTTGAGTTGTATGTTGTAGAAACATAGAAATGTTTCCTTTGCAAGTTTCCTCAGATTCTGACAGATGCAACCTTTGACTCAGCTGATGAGCCAAGTCACAGAGACCCCCTTTTTGTTCAATTTTATCTAGATTCCGCAAGTGTATGGCAGAGTTCAGTCATGTGATCATCTGGGTCTGTGGGCGTTGATGAGGTAGTGACTGAACCGATCAGGACAACAATTATCTTCTCTGTGAAGTGCGTGGGCTACAGCGTGTTTAATGTTTTTATTGTAGACAATCCTGATTGACCCGAAGTGAATAGCCTACTGTGTGTGTGTGTGTGTGTGTGTGTGTGTGTGTGTGTGTGTGTGTGTGTGTGTGTGTGTGTGTGTGTGTGTGTGTGTGTGTGTGTGTGTGTGTGTGTGTGTGTGTGTGTGTGTGTGTGTCTCGTTTAGGCTCATTGGTCGTTTGACTGCAGTAGCTTCTATTCTATGTTGACTGCAGTAGCTTCTATTCTATGTTGACTGTAGTAGCTTCTATTCTATGCGCCTTATAATCCGGTGTGCCTTATACATGAAAACCATTCATAGGCCATTTATTGAAGGTGGAGAATATGGTAATTTAAAAGCAGTTCTGAAATAGCATCCGGGATATTTCCTCTGCTTCTTATAAAGAGTGGGACGATAGGATGAACCCAATATTCTCCTTTTCTCTTCTCCAAATGGGAGAGGACCAAAAAGTCATCATCACTAATGCATAACATACAACCTTAATACGCAAGGCAGTCGGTGTGCAAGGAAGATTTGCGGGACGTTCTTTTTTGTGCGTATCCCATACGCAGTTCGCGTAAACGGAATACGTGGCGGTGCGCAAACTCCTTTAGAGTTCTGCTCGATGATTATATTTGTGTAACGCTTGTGATGTGACAGTAAAGTGATGGTGTGTACGTTGCACTCTTGCAGGTGTGCAGGAGAAGATGGGCGTGATGAACCGCGGTGTGGTGTACGCCCTGTGGGACTACCCAGCGGAGGGAGGAGAGGATGAGCTGGCCTTCATGGAGGGAGACTGCATGACGGTGCTGAGACGAGAAGACCCTCTGGAGACAGACTGGTGGTGGGCGCGCTGCGGAGACAGAGAGGGGTACATCCCCCGCAACCTGC
>CM076973.1:4078879-4118879 GCA_039105355.1 Benthosema pterotum | reverse complement strand
AACAACGTGTTGGACTGGACCCCAACATGTTGGACTGGACCCCAACAACGTGTTGGACTGGACCCCAACAACGTGTTGGACTGGACCCCAACATGTTGGACTGGACCCCAACATCGTGTTGGACTGGACCCCAACATGTTGGACTGGACCCCAATACCGTGTTGGACTGGACCCCAACATGTTGGACTGGACCCCAACGTGTTGGACTGGACCCCAACGTGTTGGACTGGACCCCAACGTGTTGGACTGGACCCCAACGTGTTGGACTGGACCCCAACGTGTTGGACTGGACCCCAACGTGTTGGACTGGACCCCAACGTGAGCCGTTAGACATTCTGACAGTTGTGTCCAAACTCAATGATCAATAATATATTGTTATCAGACAGAAGCCTTCTATCTCCAGTTTCATTTTTTTTTTGTAAATCAATGAATGCCTCGCTTGATACAAGAGTGTCAACAAAAAGTAGGGTAAAAAAATGCCAATCCACAAGCTAACAAGGTGTCACATTGCATTGCAGATTTGGTATTTTGACTATATCTGATATTGTTTTAAGTAAAAATGCCAGTGATTATGGCAGTATGTCTGGATTTTATTAATATTTCACAATGTTTTGGACATGCAAGGTTTCCACCCGACAGCAACAATATTTTGATCCTGATTTCCAACATGGACCAGCTTAGAACCCTCTGGAATGAACCCTGAATACTAGAATGTACTGGACTTTAAGCACACAGCGGAAACCAACCGAGTGACAACTGAAGTAGCAGATATCCAAGCTCGAAAGCTTGTAGATCTGGATTTTTTCAGGGGATTTGTGTGAAGAAAAGTAACGGTTATAGGCATACCGTTCATCATGTCTCCTTTGAAGATAATAGAGGCAACTTTTAGCCAAAAATCAAAATAGATATATTTATAGCTATATATTTTTTTGCCTTTATTTCCTTCTACTTTGCTTCTGCTTCTACTGATGCTGCAGCTGCGAAACATCCAGAACTTTGTTGTTGTCAACAACACATGGCGGGCGCTATGTGCGCGTGTGTACGACTGCGTGGGGGGGGGGGGGGGGGGGGGGGGGTTGTGTGGGGTGAGGCAGCGTTTTAGCCAATCACAGCACAGCAGTACCCAGCAGTTTCATAATGAGCCAATAGAGTGGAGGTGAGGTGGAGATTCTGTTTTTTTGTTTTTTTTGCGTGTTGAGTTTATTAGTAACCAAAATTGCACCCGCAAATGGAATACAATACCATCTACAACGACACAGTGAAAACAGCAGGTTACCCACGCCTCTCGGCGAAGGGTAACCCTGATCCGCTCTCAGTGTGGTGCGTGTGCAGCCCTGGACATTCTTGTGCGGCTTAACATAACGAATTTAGTTACCAACCACACAGGGCCACCAAACTTGTAGCTTTTCAGCGAAAAACGTATTTGTTTCCCCAAATGGGGCACTTACGTGATTCACACAGATCCGTTAAAAGGTTTGAGGGGGTGGGGGTGTCAGACAGCCGCTCTTAAGACTGTCGACAGAGTTGTGACAACTTAAAAAATTAAAGTTGAATTAAAGACCCCAGGGTCTGGGAAGTGGGGAGGGCCTCTGATTTCTTCTTGTTGCTATTCTGCTTCCAGCAAAAAGAAAAAGAAAAAAACAAAAAAAAAAAAAAATTTGTTAGATTCTGTTTTTAAACAAATCTGTTTACAAACAGTGTTTGTACACACTGAAGTTACCTCTATTAGCTTCAAAGTACGTTGTAGCAAATCTGCAAGTTCACAACGGTGTGGTTTTGGACAAGGAAGGTTTTCTCTCGACAGTGATGATATAATATCTATCTATAAATCGTATATATTCTAGTCTACATCAGTGCGTTTCAGTGGCTGTTGATTCAAAAGTGAAGCAAAGTGGAAAAATCCCGGCTGAGTTTCAGGCTAGCATTACAGATGTTGTATCTCTGTTGGTTCCTGCTGTGTGAAGCTATACTGAAGGTACCTCTGTCTGCACCTCTCTGATGGAGCAAAGGATTTCTACTGTATGTATGAATGTACCTCCTTCTCCACCACTTGGATGGAACTGGTTTCTGCTGTTTCATTTTCAAGAGTTGTGCGGGCTAATAGACCTCACCCCTGAGCCCTGATGGTGCCATTTAAGATTTTATCATCGACTATTCAGAAATAGCAGTGCTTGCAGCATGTCACTCTAGTGCAGCCCTGCAAGATTTGTACTTGCTATTGCCATTTTTGAAAGATCTTCAAGTTGTGTTGTAAACGGCCACGCAAAACTAGTGTAATGTTTTTATGGCAGTTTACTCATCAATGCTGTTTTATATGATCTTATTGAGATTCCAGTCTGACTAATGGGTGGAAGGTTGTAGCTTTACTGTAGTGCTTGTTTAAACAGAAATCTACAGTTTAAAAGGATGATCCAAAGCTGAGACTGACAGGCATCACAGGAATGTGTGAAGCAAATTGACTTTCAAATGCATTCCTGTTATATTAAAACCTTTAAGGTGTGCGTTCAAGGCAGGAATGGCTCGTCCGCTTAAAACAATTAATGCCAGGTTTGTGAATGAGTATTAATGTAAGAGCGATGACTGACTTTCTCAGTTTGGATTTAGCGCTCTGTTATGTGACGCTGTCGCTTCTTGCTGCCTCTGCTGTTCTTTTTTATTAGTGTATTTTACGAACCTGGGTGTGCCTGTGTCTGCTAACATGGAGAAAATGTTCTCGCTTTTACTTCAGAATTGTGAAAAACAAACAAAGAAGAAGCTGTGACAAATATAAACTATGAATGTCATAACTGCACAAAACCTGAAATGCCAATCCTCTCTCTGCAACCCAAGATATGCTGTTTTAGCCTACATGAAAATTAAGACAAAATGTGACATCCACCATTTTTGTGAGTGGAGCCTATCTTTCATAATTACTAGCACAAACACTAATTTGACATTTTTTAAGGATAGTAGAGGATTCTCTATATCTAGTATAATTGTATGGATGATGTTGAGGTAATGACTGAATATTAAAATGAAATAAAAAAATGAATTGTTAAATTTGGTCTGTGTTTTTATACTCCCTGAGTCGCCTGTGAAGACATACTGTATATGCGCCTTCCACGATCGCTGATATACGTTTTCAGGTCTAAAACATTTTTCACAATATTGATATTTTTTGGAATCTTTGAAAAGCATGAAAAACCATACAAATTTAGGATGCCTCTCAGGATGTCGGAGATGAATTTCCTACTCGGCGTAGACCCACGGTCAGATCAGGCAACTCGACTATGAATAAGCGGTTGAACATGGATGGGTGGATGGACATTAATGAATAAGCAGTCAAGGCCATGATTCATTATTTTTAATGTTCAGCAGGGCATATAGTCTGACATTAAACTGTAAATCTATAGAGCAGGAATGCTAATACAGTTGGACATGCTTGTAGGACCAACCTACTGTATTAAGGGCGATTTATACTTCCATGTCTGTGTTGTACACCTAAAATAACAGATCCACTAGCTCACAAGGGGTCAAGCTGTGACACACCTGTAGTTCTGTTATTATTGACATGGCTATGCAACCGATTGTGGAAAAGTATATCAATCCCTTCACGGTAGCAAATGTGTCCCAGTTATTGTATTACAACAACCATCAGTTAATAAAATACATCCAGATTGCCAAAACCCTTAAGCCTTAAATAATAGAAGTTTGGGTTGTGTAGTTACCTTGCAATTACGGTATGTAACTCCACATAATGGTGAGATAGCTTACATTGTTGTTGATCTGTTGATTATAAATTGACATTCCAAGAACGGTCTCATAGCAGAGGTTTCTGCCAATAACATCACAAAAACTAATAAAACAGTATGCAGGGGTTGACACTAAGGTCTCGGAGGCACTTGCCCATCAGGCAAGTGCAAGTCAGGTTCTACTTGCCCTCAGGTCATGGTCACTTGCCCCCCAAAAATATATTGTAAATTTTGCAGATGTAACTCTTGAGAACGTAAAAATGAAACCAAATGGACCCTTGCGGGTCCATTTGGTTTCATTTTTACACTCTCAAGAGTTAAAATTCATCATCTTAATTAGCCCAGGTCTACACAACTAGAGAATGTAGAAGATTAATGGTCATTTTGATCTGTATGTTAATTTGCCTGTTTTGTTCCCCAAATCCAGCCTGGAATTGTGGATAGCTAGAAAGCAGTGAAAGACACAGAGGCAGAGTGCAATGACTGCCTTCAAGACAAATTTATCTTGTGTTGTGTTATAGTGCACTAAGTTGCACACTTGCCCGATCGGGCAACCAGGTAGCAGTCTTCACTTGCCCCACCATTTTTTTTTTACTTGCCCCGGGCAAGCGGGCAAGTGTTAGTGTCAAGCCCTGAGTATGAATTTAAAAGCAAATTCAATGTGACGTGAAGATGCTTTTGTATAACCGTTTTGTTTTTATTCATGTGCTGAAAGAGCTGTTTCGCTATCAAGCAAATCAGGAGATTATCTTTGGAATATCAACTTAACAATCAACAGAGCAAAGATACCTCAACAATATGTGGAGTCGCATCGAAGCTAAACCTCTACCGAAGTGTCACTGCGCTTTGACCCTTTGTGTCCTGAACGCGTTTTGGTGTTTTATCTGTTGAAAAATAGCAGATCAACAAGCTCATGTCGCGCCACCGAGTGGCGCGACATGAGCTTGTTGTTCTGCTATTTTTGAAAAATTGTGAAAATGTGCTGCAAATCTCTGAATGTTATTTTGGAAGCAAACATTTTTAACTCAAATTTTTGCATCTGGGGGATCCCTGTTTTCAGATGGGGGGGGGGGGGGGGGTCCGCAGCCAAATATGGATAATTCTGGTGGTCCTTGGCTTGGCCTTGGACACAGGAACACAGATTTTTCAGAAAAACTAGAATCTAATGTCAGAGACTATAGAATCTAGTGTCAAAAACTCGATTCTAGCGTCAGAAACTAAATTCTAGTGTCAAAAGTAGATCCTATCATCAGAAACTATAATTTAGTGTCAATAACTAGAATCTAGTGTCAAAAGCTAGAATGTTGCTGCAGCTATAATCTGGTGTCAGGAACTACTGTATAATCTGGTGTCAGGAACTACTGTATAATCTGGTGTCAGGAACTCAAATCGAGGGTCAGGACACAATGGGTTAACAGTCCTACATGAAATGTTGCTCCTCAAGGGTTATATTACTCTGAATGTAGTTGTGATCACTAACAAGTAACAATGTAATATCATTCTGCTTTGTGCTTTCATAGATGTTTAGATGTCGTTCTGATGTCTGAAACCTGGTAAAGAAGTTAGATGTATCAGTAGTTCTCAACCTTGTTGGATAGGCCCACTTGGAAGTGTTTGAGGGCATGTTCATTTTAATGATCAATCAAGGATTGTGTGTCTGCTTGGACCAATGGAACTAAGCGAATTATTTGCGTCACACGCATTATCCACACAACTCACAAGCGGACCTCTTCTCCCCGGTTGAGAATCTCTCTGATTCATATAATTTGACAAACTGACTGAGAATTCATGAAAGCAGATTCATAATCCATAATTCTCACACTTTTGGCTTTCAACCAATGCAGCTTTCTCATCAAACAAACAAACAAACACACATGATTTGAGTCACCGGCATCAAAATACATGCAGAGACTTATTTCTTTTTACAGTACAAAGTGCAAAGTCACCAATAATTTTCCCACGGATGACTGCATAGTGCTTATTACACACAGCGTCCATGGAACATACATTCAATATTTAATTTACAATTAATTGCACAGAACCGAAAGTAAAAAATAAAATAAAAAAGCAGGTGTTCATGGCTCATAGCACGCCACAGAGTAGCTCGCTATGAGCCGTGAACGCCTGCTTTTTGGGGAAATTGTGAGATTGCAGTTGAAATCTTTCAATATGTTCTTTCAGAAGAAATGTTTTGTAGAATCTACAATGTCAGGGCGAAATTAACTCAAAAGAGGCATCAGAGCCCACTCAAGAGGTGAAAATAGCAGATCTGGAAGCAAGCTTGTATAGTTCAAAGGTATTTGATTTCATTTTCTCTTTGATTTCTTCATGAAATTACAGGGAAATAATTGTTTTTGAATTCCTGACATATTTGCTGGAAAATGTTTTAAAATGATAAAAATCTAAAACAATCCACTGTAGGGCCACTATAGCAGCGCTAATTGAAAAGCCAGTCAGCCGTGGCTTATAATACTGCCACGATGTTGTCTATAAAACATAAACTTACTTGTCCATCTGTTTTAATGAAATAAAAAGTTAGTTGAAGTAATTAGAAAGACAAGTTTCCAGAAGCAGGGAGGTGAGTCTAATTAATATGTTTCATAAAATGGAGTTTGAATTTCATTGGGTTTATATAAACATTATAAACTCATAAAATGAATATCAAATATCGAATCAAGCAACTTGAGCAAACTGTTTGGGTATCTTGCACATAAAAGCCCAAATAGATGTTAAAATGATCCCAGAAGTGGTGAAATATACCCATTTTGGACATTTGCAATAATGAGGTCTCGAATGCAGTTATTTAATGTCAATATCAGAGTGTTCTTTTTCTAGTTTGTATTAACACTATTCTACCTCATTTGAGATGATTTATCAGGACGGAACATGACTTGAACCTTGAGACTTGAGCAGCGGGTAGGGTTTCAATCCAGAATCGGATCCAACATTGAGGAACCTGAATGGGTTTTATCACAGTTGGAACCGTTTCTGGAACCAGTTTTATCACATTGTGAAGTCCACACTGTATGTGGACCTCACATTTGCTTTACATTTTATAAGTGGGACGTCGTTTAATTTTGAGGACCGCCACCATAACTCTGAGAGTGTACAAATGAGAGTGTACAAATTTGTTACATTTGGACCCCCCTGTAGAAATCGCTACAGGGAACCATTAAGGAATTCGAAGGATGGACATTGGACATGATGGGGGGATAAAAATTCATCAGATTGCTATAAGGATGGATGGATCTGAGTACCTCACTATGATGGTAGGTTCAGTGGGGTTGTGGTGGGGCTTACTGTAGTGGTTGTGGGTCTCATGGGTCTTAGTATGGTGGTTTTGGGTGTCAGTATGGTGGTTCTGGGTCTGGTAGGGCTCAGGGTGGTGGTTGTGGGGCTCAGTATGGTGGTAGGTTCTGGGTCTGGTGGGGCTCAGTGTGGTGGTAGGTTCTGGGTCTGGTGGGGCTCAGTATGGTGGTAGGTTCTGGGTCTTGTGGGGCTCAGTATGGTGGTAGGTTCTGGGTCTGGTGGGGCTCAGTATGGTGGCAGGTTCTGGGTCTGGTGGGGCTCAGTATGGTGGTAGGTTCTGGGTCTGGGGGGGCTCAGTGTGGTGGTTGTGGTGGGGCTCAGTATGGTGGTAGGTTCTGGGTCTGGTGGGGCTCAGTATGGTGGTAGGTTCTGGGTCTGGTGGGGCTCAGTATAGTGGCAGGTTCTGGGTCTGGTGGGGCTCAGTATGGGGGCAGGTTCTGGGTCTGGTGGGGCTCAGGGTGGTGGTTGTGGTGGTGGTTCTGGGACTGGGAGGCAGGCAGCAGGCGGCTGACGTGTCCGATGCCCTTGGTGACTCCCTCTCTGAACAGCAGCTTGGCTCCCAGGCGGAGGTACTCTGGGTGCTTGATGAAGCAGAAGCGGACCACCGCCCTCTCTCCTGTACGCAGCTCCTCCTGGCAAGGCAAAACCACACGGACCGAACCGGACCGTTAACATGATGGAGACTGAGATCCACTTGATGATTTTCCATGATCCAAAAGAATCAGAGGGATTTTGTTTATGTATATAATCTACCAGTTAAGATTTAACTCTTTGACACATTAGTAGTAAGTGCTGGGTTTTGTAGTCACGTCAACACCTAAAATACCTTATGGATGGTGGCCAGCAAGTTAATCTATGCTTATAGATATAGTACAATGTTTGTCGTCGCGTGATAAGCAGACAACAGAATAATCAATCACATGGTAAATCTGTTAAAGGCCAAAACGTGAAGAGACGGATTTGCTGTCTCTGAGGTCCTGAGTGTGTGCTCAATGTCTTTAATGAAGATGGAACACTGAATAAAATAAGACATTTACAACTATTTTTCAACATTTCCCATGGGCCATCTGGACCACAGCTAAAGAAACAGTGAATAAATCATCGAGCGGGAACGGCTTATGTTTCCAATTCATCCCAGAGTGGACTGACCTTCCCATGGAGACCTTCCACGGTGGCGGTCTGTCGGACGTTCCCCACATGCACGGTGACCTGGGAACCTGTCCGGAACGTCTTGGCGTGGAACAACAACACAATGGCCGCCTCAAACTGACGACAAATAGTGGGGTTCATCTTGGGGCTCACCATGACCATACCCTGGACACACAGAATGGTTAATAATAAGGGTAATAATAATTCTTAAAGCGCCGTTCTCGAGCTGCTCGTGGACATCCCGTGGAGACCCCCCCGCCGGTCACGCGGACGGCTCGTATCACGACGAGATGTAGATTTCATTCTTTAATCCAACTATTAGTCCGTGCGCATCGTCTGATGATCATCCCGTTGCTGACTTTCATTTGGGACAGAATTGGGGACAACTTTTTTTTTTCCCTTCCCATTGACATGCATTCAGCCCAATGCATTCAAACGGCTCTCCTCCGGTTTGCCCCCTCAATGTCGCTGGCGCATGGGTTAAGCAGCCAGGGCTACACAGCTCTTCCTGACTTGTGACCCGGATGTTTTTGGGTACATCGCCAGATGATCGATTAGGCAAGACAACAGACACAGCATAACAGAAACAGCACATCCTGTTTAGGAGATCTGAGCTTCAAAATAAGGGCTTTTTTACCGATCGAACTGGTTTGAGCCGCGGCAGTGGAAAGAAAACAAAGAAAATCCGATCGCGCTGAATGAGATAATAATAATAATAATAATAACAATTTAAAGGGATTGTGCCTGACAGCAGCGATATGACAGAAGGAGGTCTGACCTTGCGTAGCAGTGAGCGGTCAAAGTTCCCCAGGGCCAGTGTGGCTGCCTGGCCTGCCCTCAGCACGCGGCAGGCTGAGCGGTTCCTCTGGATGCTGGCCACCTTCAGACGCATGAAACGGCCCTCCTCGGTGGGCCCCACCACCAGCCGGTCCCCCTCGCGACACACACCACTGCACACACAACCAACACACCCCAGGGTTAACATGAAACGGCCCTCCTCGGTGGGCCCCACCACCAGCCGGTCCCCCTCGCGACACACACCACTGCACACACAACCAACACACCCCAGGGTTAACATGAAACGGCCCTCCTCGGTGGGCCCCACCACCAGCCGGTCCCCCTCACGACACACACCACTGCACACACAACCAGGACACCCAGAGGGTTAGTACCCGCTTCTACCGTTATCAAGCGATAATTCCCAGTAGGCTGCTTATCAGCACCATCTTATCAAGGAGGCATGTTGTCTGGGAGCCTACTCACTGATAAGATGACAACTGCGATCTTATCCACTGATAACAGTCAAATCTGCTTGCGGTTAGGTTTAGGGGTAGGTTTAGAGAAGGGTGTAGCAATGTTTGTAGCAAAACCCTAGACCCCTCCAACCGTAACCCTAAGCCTAAATGGCCGACGATTTTATTTACTGATAACGGTAGAATCCGCTGGGGTTAACACCAGAAGACAGGGATTTGAGAAATAGCCATTGTATAAAATATATACAATGGCAATGAGGGTTGAAATGATTTTTTGCTGATTATCTATCCTAAAAAAGTACTTGACAGCTCTAAATTATCAACAAATTATCAACACTTACAGCAGTGAGTCAGAAGTCTTTTTAAATCTAGAAGTTTATTTTCAATACTAAAACCTTTTCTACTTTTGTTCCAGAGCTGTGAGGAAAGCCACTGACCTGTACAGTGTTCCTCCAACCACTGTCCCTACATCTGGCACCGAGTAGATCTCATCCACCTAGAACGAGCGCACACACACACACGCGCGCACGCACACACGCACACACACACACACACACACACACACACACACGCGCGCACGCACACACGCACACACACACACACACAGATCAACCAATAGGACCAAATCAACCAAAATATGATCATTTGGTTCCATTTATACTAGTGATTTTCAACCAGTGATCTGGTGGTCTGTGGCTAAAATGAAGAAAAAATAGTGGGCCCTGGTATGTAAAAGGTTGAAAACCACTGATTTATATCAAATGGATTCCCCCTCTCACACCCCTGTTGCATGTATGACATGTATGACGTGTGTGTGTGTGTGTGTGTGTGTGCGTGCGTGCGTGCGTGCGTGCGTGCGTGCGTGCGTGTGCGTGTGTGTGTGTACCTGGAACTCAGTCATCTGCTGCATCAGCTCCTCCTGCTCCTTGCTGTTGCTCAGAGGAGGAAGGATGTTGAGGAAAACCTTCAGCAGGTCCAGACTGTCACCTGAGACACTGGACAGCATGAAGATAGGAGTCACACTGCACACACACACGCACACACACACACACACACACACACACACACACACACACACACACAAAGTTTGAATAGTGGTTTCTGCCCGACAGCAACGATAATGTAAATATTGAGTGAATATGCATTTTAATCCATTTTGTCCTGACTAGATTTTAGTTTCCGACACTACATAGTAGTTTCTGATGCTAGCTTGTAGTTCCTGACACTAGATTCTAGTTTCTGGTGCTACATTCTAGTCTCGGACGATAGATTCCAGTTTCTGACACAACATCCTAGTCCTAGTTCATCATGCTACATACTAGTTTTTTCTGAAATAATCTGTGTTCCTGTGTCAGTGATGCTCAACATATTTCGTGCCACGGACCACTAGAATTATCTGTATTCGGCTGCAGACCCCCATCTGAAAACATGTTCAAGGTATCCCCCAGAGGCAAAGATTTCAGCTAAAAATGTTTCTATAATATATTCAAAGATTTGCGCCACATTTTCACATTTTTTCTAAAATAGCAGACCTACAAGCTACAAGTGTGCCACTTGGTGGCACGCTATGAGCTTGTAGGTCTACTATTTATCAATAGCTAAAGTACAGTATAACATAATGCTTAGAACACCAAAACGCGTTACACTACACTACAGAAAGAAAGAAAAATTGTCTGTCTGTCTGTCTGTCTGTCTGTCTGTCTGTCTGTCTGTCTGTCTGTCTGTCTGTCTGTCTGTCTGTCTGTCTGTCTCTCTGTCTGTACCTGGACGTCTGTGTGAACTGCTGAGCGGCGGTGACAGCATCGTCGGGTCCAGAGACCAGCATGGGAACCTTGTTACATCCAGGCTGCTTGAGCAGACGCTCCAGCTGCCGTACGGTCCTCTCCACCGTGGCACGACCGCACAGGTCCACCTTACTGACCACCATGAAGATGGGCACCTTCAGGGCCATGGCCAGGCCCACGTGCTCTCTGGTGGTGCCAGCTGGGGAGAGAGAGACAGAGACAGAGAGAGAGAGAGAGAGAGAGATTATAAAGTGCTAACAAATGAAAAATGGCAATAGACCTTTAGGTAAGCCCCTCCCCAAACTGCTGAGGTCCAATCACAGATAAGCATAACATGTGATTTTTTTTAAGCTTTTTTAAGATAAAACATTTTAAAAAATGAAACCAGTATTTATTGTGTAAAGTCCATGATATTGAAATACATTGGAATGAATGAGCCCGGCTGCTAAGTGTCCTAGGGTGGACAAGAGGGCAGGGCTATAGACCTAAAGGTCTATTTTAAAACTAAATGTCGACAGAGGTATGAGGGACCAAGTGAAAGGGAGCTACTATACTACCATTATGTGTAGTTGGAACTACTTAAGCCATGAGTGACATCTAGTGGTCATGTTTAGCATTATCGTTCTAACAAGCTCAGAGAGGGACAGACCATTTACAATTTTAGGCATTTAGCAGACACTCTTAATCCAGAGCGATTTACATCAAGTGGAGACATTGCAATGCATTATACAGATTAAAGTTACAACTTAAGCAGAATTTACAATACACTTATACAATACAATATACAACGTAAGCACTAAAACGTGGTAATACATTAGACATCCTATGTCACTGCAGCAAGCACTGTGGGTTGGTATTAATACATGTGCTATGGGAGCTGTGTTTTCAGACTGCGGCGGAAGATAGGGAGTGAGTCTGCGGTTCTGACTGCAGTGCGAAGTGCATTCCATAGTTTTGGAGCCAGGACCATGTGCTTTGGGCACATGGAGCAGACAGATAGACACGCACATACGTGCGTGTCTCAAGATTGTAGATAGCAGACTGACAAGCCTTAAGTGACTGCTACTGATCGTGCAAATCTTGGAATTAGTATCAGTATATAGTTTTAAAAGAAAATAACAACAATAACTGACCTATCCCAGTGTTGGCGCTGACCACCAGCATGGCAAAGTCCGGGCAGTAGCTGGTGAGACCAAAGATGGTGGTCTTCAGGTACTTGTGGTGACCTGCCAGGTCGATGAAGGTGATCATCTTGGAGGAACTCTCACAGATCTCCTCCGCTGTCCGCGAGTCGCTGTAATTCACCACCTGGGTGTGGCACACCGTATGTCCATCGATTCATTAATTCAGGAACCACTAATTCATTAATTCATTAATTCAGGCATACTGAATGAACCCGGCTGGGTGGAATCATAAAAATGACAGTTTAACAAACACTGTACACTTTTTGGGGGAAAAAAAACTTTTCATATAACATTAATACCTGATGATCACATTTTAGGGTAGAAAGAATCATGGCACTCTATCTTTAACTTTTGGGTTTTCAAGCTAAAGAGGTTTTTGAGGAAACACTAGTCTCTACAGCAGGTACTGTGTCTCATACATACATACCTCTCCTTTGCTGTTGAAGCCCAGGATCTCAAAGCTGATGCTGGAGGTTCTCCCGGTCTGGATCTCGTGTAGATGTCTGAACAGGTTGAGTCTGGCTCTGCCCCGTCCGTTGTCTAGCTCCCCCTGCGTCAGCACGCCCAGCAGTGTGGACTTACCCGCGTCCACGTTACCTAGCACGGCCACACGCAGGTCTAGGAACTGTTGAAACACATACAGTGGAGAGTAGAAATGATACCCAATCCCCAGGAATTGTAGGATAACCAGGGGTGTAGTGGAGGGGGGACGCGGGGGACCAAATGGACCCGCTAGAGTCCATTTGGTTCACATTTGTACACTCTCAGGAAAAAGAGGCGTCCCCCCACTTCTAAATGTCCCACTACAACACTGAGGATGATGATGATGATGACGATGATGATATTCACACAGGCATAATGTTGTTGGTAAAGTTTTTACTTTCTGTTTCTTTCATTGAAAAATAGCACGGCTCATAGCGCGCCACAATGAGCCGTGAACACCTGCTATTTTGGGGGAGAATGTGAGAATGCAGCAGCGATCTTTCAGTTATATGTTATTTGTTCAGAGCGAATGTTTTGTAGAATTTACAATGTCAGGTTAATTCTAATGCTTCGCGTTATCCAGTATCTGTAATGTATATAAACATTATATTGTAGTATTTATTTCACACTGTGGAGACGGAACGGACAGGGGTCTTCACAGTGTCTTACCTGCTGATCGTCTGGGACTTTACGGACCAGAACTTCAGCGATCTTGCGACAGTTTCGGTCCGGGTCGAAGTCCACCTCTCTCTCCCGTAGCAGAGTGATGTCGGCGCCCACCCTGAGGGACACCACATGGGACAGCAAGGTGTCATCAGGCTGATGAATGACAAGATATTAACACATTCATCCATGTCACCGTAAAGCACAGGGTCAGGCACCCCCAAATTAAATTAGATTTGGCCGCAGAACTCCATCTGAACATAGCTATTTAACCCTGGGATCCAACTACATCGTTTGTGTGGTTAAAATATTTCACAAATACTTAGTTATAACTCAGTAACATAATACTGTAGTTACTGAGTTATGGAATCTGTTAGCAGGGGGATTCATAACCCGAGAGCGGACTAAATGGGCCAACATCCTGCCATTCACATTAGACTGGAGGGCACATTTTTGTTGATGGGATCCCAGATTATATAGTAGGTGCAGGGGTGCAAGTGTTTTTTTTTTTTTTTTTTTTTAATCTCTGGAAAAGCTTGAATTGTTGAAATGTTGAAGAAATATGTCCTATAGGAATCATTAAGGCAAACCATTTTAAACTAAAATATTTGCTTCTGGGGTCCCTGGAGATTTTGAGACGAATACATATAATTTTGAGGATCCTTGAAATGGTCACTGATAATGTACAGCGACCAGTGTTGGGCAATATTATCTTTGCTTTACTTATGAGCCCTTATAATTGTAACATGAATAATATATTACACATTACAATATTACTTTCCCAAGCCCCCCACCCGCAAAGGAATAGAGATGTACAACACAATCTGTTTAGTGACAACTTGCGACGACTTGTAGTATTGGTCATGTGTACAGAACGCTGTGGTGGATTACGATCTACAAACTACTGCACATCTCTGTTGTTATTATGTTGATAGCTTGTAAATCTGCTCTATTTTCACATCCAACAACAACCAAAGTAATAAGTTGTGAGGGATTGGACTCTTTAAGTATGAACCGTGTTCCGTGTACTTTGTAACACTACTTTGTAGTGTTACCATTGTATTTCCTGCTTGTGCCATAGTATTGTTGCCTGTCTTGTCTCACCTCCGTGTGATTACTAGTTTCTCCATCTGTGTCCTGTTTGCATCCCAGCCATTCCCAGTGTTGATCGTTAGTTGTGTTCACCTGTGCTTGGTAACGCCTGTGTCTATTTAAACCCTCATATCCTTGTGTTCTGTGCTTGGGTGTAGCGCTTGTCATAGTGTTCTGTTCCCGTCATGTTCACTTTTAGTGTTGTCCGTACAATAAATACTTATATTGGACGATCTTGCTCCTGCCTGTCTTTTCTGCGTCTGGGTTCCACACATCTTGAGTTCCACCATGTCATAAGTAATGAGCCGTGTTTGGGCAGAGTGACATACAGTATTACTTATTACACATTTTGGCAGAGTAAGGGACTGTACGTTATTTACCGGGGGGGGGGGCTGGTGCGCTGGAAGTCCCGTAAAAAAAAAAAAATCATGCCCCCCCCCCCCCCACCTCAATTTTTTCCCCATGGCCCTCCCCCCACTTCAATGTTGTTTTCCCATGGCCCCCCCCCCCCCCCCCCCTTACAGGTAACTACCAGCATTGATTTCCCAATAGTTGTCATGTTTTACACGTGTCTAAAAGAGCTTTTATTTATTCGCGCTGGCCTCTTTGAAAACTATAGCCCCGTTGTGCGATCTCTCAGCTTCGATGGCAATGAAAATACTATCCAGCACGTTCGGTTTCTGACCCCCCAATGTCGCAACTCTACTAGATGGCATGATTCTACCCAGCGCAGCCTGGGTGGAGTAGCTATGTAAGCCTGGAGTATAGACAGAGCAATACAGACACCGTTCACTTCATGGAGCAAAGGGGGGCAACAAACAACTCGTTTTAGGCTACTCACCACAGCTCGACGTGCTGCTTTATAATCCATGCATCCGCCCGTATCGGGCTTTAGAAAACGGCTCTGCTGTCATTATTTATCAAACCGAACGCAGTCCTTGGTAAAAAGGCAAAGTTTTCTTTTCCCTACGTGTGTTGTAAACAAAGCGGTGGACGCCATGACAGGATCTCGCTTAACTGCATGGAGGGAGGAGGAGGGTCCATGCTGCAGATGGACCCTCGCACACGGAAGCGGCAGTCCACCCGGAGTCACGACATTGAGGAGTCAGAAACTGAGCGCTTGAGCGCTGTTCAAATGGCCTGAATAGGGACAAACTGCAGTTGAAGTCAATGTAGAAGAATCGCCATTAGCTAGCTCTATGAGTAAACGTAACTCAGTCTATACTCTAAAGCTCCGTCTTCTTTTTTCCCCATGGCCCTCCCCCCCAACTCATTTTTTTTCATCATGGCCTTCCCCCCCACCTCTTTTTTTTTCATCATGCCCCCCCCCCCCCCCTACGCACCAGCCCCCCCCCCCCCGGTAAATAACGTACAGTCCCTAATATCTTTACTTTACTTTTGCTGGAAAAGATAAGAATATTACAGTATATTTTATTAGTTACTGCCCAACACTTTTTTTCCTGAAAACTGTTTGGATCTAATCGTTAAGGAAAGCTGGAAACCCCAAATAAACAGAACGCACTTCTCTGCCATCCTCTTCAGGGTCTTCAGAGAAGCCTTCATGTCAGCCTCACTCAGACCGACCAGCAGCCCGTTGTCCTCCACCCCGATCTGGTACACAGCCTCCCCACGGCCCTCCTGTAGCCTCCACTTCAGCTGGGTGGCCAGGTGCTCGAACCGGTACTGTGTGGGGTTCACCAGCTTCAGCTGACCACCAGCACAAACACACACACACACACGCACGCACGCACGCACGCACGCACGCACGCACGCACACACGCACACACGCACACACACGCACATTACCAAAGCGGGTAGCAGCCCACAAGTGACGCGCTATCAGCTATCAGCTATCAGCTATCAGCTATCAGCTACTCTGAGAAATTATGAAAATGTGTGCGTCTATCTTTGAATATCTTTTCACAAAAACATTTTAATTCTATGCGTTTCCCTGGCACAAAATATTTTGAGATTGCTGACAAATACAGTATTTTTGGGGAATCTTGAGCCCCAAAATAGGGTTTAAATTCATCAGAAAAAACAAACAAACAAAACAAACATTAACGCTCCTTTAAACCTTTGATGAATTTGAAGATTTTAGGAGGTGTTTTTAGAATCGCTCATGTTAAAAATGGTATAATTATATACGTTATATATAGTAACGGGATATATTGTTAAATAATAACCCAAAAAGTGATCACTTGCGTATTGCGTAACTGATCCCTATGATAACCAATGTTGGCTTTGTCGTCTTCTGATTGGTATATTAAATGTCTTACTGAGTAATGTTGTCAGTCGTTTCTCGCAAGGCTAGTGTCGACAACAGCCCAGAGCTTGACACTAACACTTGCCCACTTGCAAGTAAAAAAATGGTAGGGCAAGTGAAGACTGCTACCTGGTTGTCCAAACGGGCAAGTGTGCGACTTAGTGCACTATAACACAACACAAGATAAATTTGTCTTGAAGGCAGTCATTGCACTCTGCCTCTGTGTCTTTCCCTGCTTTCTAGATATCCACAATTCCAGGCTGGATTTGGGAAACAAAACAGGCAAATTAACATACAGATCAAAATGACCATTAATCTTCTACATTCTCTAGTTGTGTAGACCTGGGCTAATTAAGATGATGAATTTTAAGAGTTACATCTGCAAAATTTACATCTGGAAAATTTACAATATATTTTTGGAGGGCAAGTGACCATGACCTGAGGGCAAGTAGAACCTGACTTGCACTTGCCCGATGGGCAAGTGCCTCAGAGACCTTAGTGTCAACCCCTGACGAGCCTTCAACTGTGAGTGTACTCATCATCACCATGGCAACGCAACGCGTGACTCTCCAAATGAAGGTTGGAAAGGTTTCCCTGAAGTTTCATCATGCTGCGATAGAGCAGTGGCACTGTCATTTGATTGGCTGATAAAGATAGAATAGAAGAAAGCTAAACTATCTGCTGTACCAGAATACAAATTCAATTAATCTCTCTCCCTCTCCCTCTGTGTGTGTGTGTGTGTGTGTGTGTGTGTGTGTGTGTGTGTGTGTGTGTGTGTGTGTGTGTGTGTGTGTGTGTGTGTGTGTGTGTGTGTGTGTGTGTGTGTGTGTGTGTGTGCGTGTGTGTGTGTGCGTGTGTGTGCGCGCGCGCACGACACGTGTTTACCCTCATAAACAACACATTGTCCCATAAATTACTGAAGTTTGATGACAGATTAAGTTACCTTATACTCAATGTTTCCTTCTTCGGCCTGTGAACATAGAGCACAGAGACAACATCAATTAGATTATACAGTATATAACAAATCATCTAAGAATAATGTATCGTCTGCCAGTGTGGAAATGTTATACTGGAGCTCATATGTCCAAAACTGTAACTTTTTTCAGGATTCAAATGATGAAACAGCATAAGTCGGTTTCAATTTTGCAGATCTGTTACTTTTGATACTGGCCAACCGCAATGATACACCGCATACTAACTTACTATATACTTACTATAGTACTACAAAAGGTAGACCAACATATAAGTCACTACTTTGGATATTTACATAACATCCAGCAATGCCCGATATGACGTGGGTTGTGAGGATATTACAAATAATCTTTTGGCAAAACACAATAGCATTGATATAAAAATACATACAGTATATGAACTATATTACAGTGTATGGCCCATTGGCCCTATAGTTGTCACATGGCATGCCAACTGGCATTGTCTAAAGCAGGGGTGGGCAATTATTTTTCCCAAGGGGCTAAATGAGACTAAAGGCTGAACTAAAGTCTGCATAATAGTAATTTAGTTTCAAGATAAAAGTAAGAGTAAGACCAACCATTTTGACACCAGGGCCCTCAATTTATTCAGTATTTGAGCCACGGGACCACCATTTGATGACATTTTAGCCCCACAGACCCCAAAACTAAAGATTTATTTTGCTTTTGTCCACAATTCCAGGCTGGATTTCACAAACAAAACAGGCAAACATAGATCAAAAATGACCATTATTTTACATCATCTCTGGCTAATTCAGATGAATATTTTAACTCTTGAGAGCATGAAAATGAAACCAAATGGACCCTTGCGGGTCCATTTGGTTTCATTTTTATGCTCTCAAAGAGTTACATCTGGTTAGCCAACTTTCTATATTTAACTGTGGGCCCTGCTATGAAAAAGGTTGAAAACCACTGCCTTAGACTCTTGAGCGATCGATGATGGACCATGCAATTGCCATCCATCATTACCCCATTTCTTGAACTGCATGTTGCGCTATAGCCTACCACGGCTACTCAACTTTAGACGGCTCAGCCAGGGGCACTCAGCAAAATACTAAAAGTCCAAGGGCCGTGAGCACAAATAATTTTTGTCCAATATTGGCTATTCTATTACCATCAGATAAAAATATTTAGGCATAGGCCTATGTACAATATGCATTCTAGAATAACACATGTATTTAATACATGTAATCAAGTCAGTGGGAAACAATTTTGAATGTGTATTTGGTATTTATTTTAATCTCAATGAATAATATTAAAGGGGAACTCCACCCATTTAAAACATTTTAATATGTCATTAGTACACCCTAGAGATGTTGTGTGGACATGATAAAAAAGTTCCCCCAATTCTGTATTTCCAAAAAATGGAGGTCTGAAAAAAAATCATTATCATGGTGGAATACATCTGATGACATCATCAAGATGTATTTCACCATGTTAATTCTTTCAGACCCCTCTTTCCTGAGAGCGTACAAATGGTTCACATTTGTACCCTCTCAGGAAAAAAAAAGAAAATGGGTGGAATTCCCCTTTAATACGTGTAATCAAGTCAGTGGGAACCATTTTTAATGTATATTTGATTCAACTCAATGAATAATATTAATGAACAGTCAAATGAATCAGGCATTCTTCCTGTTTGTTTGTATTTCATCCATCCCATAGGGAACTGATGTGGTTGTTGTGATGTGGATGACTGGATGTGTGAAGTGATGATGGGGACTGTATGGCAGGACCGCTTGCTAGCGTTAGCTGCCGCCCCGTTACGTTGGAACTAGTGACCTATAGAATTATGCAAAGACAAGTCCTTTTGCATTCCATTTTACAGAGATATGAACATACCGAAGCACATTTCTGACGAATGCTAATGGCGTTCTTTTGCATGGTTACTCGGAGTTTTAATTCCAATCGGCAACACATCGACCATACCAAGGCGTCACAGAATTCGATAGGGCAGCGTCTACAGTGTAACAGTGACGGACGGCGGTAGGTACCTCTGGTGGGAGATACGGAGGAGGGGATTTGACGTTGCTCCTGTTCTTCTTACTTCTCCTTCTCCTCCTCCCTCGTTTGCCTTTCCTGTTCTTCTTGCTGGCCGACGTCCTCCGGCCATTGCAGCTCTGCAGAGCCGCTCGGTTCTGGTTCTGACCCGCAGACCCTGACCCGCTGCTGCTGCTGCTGCTGCTGTTGTTGTTGTTGCTGCCACACAAGCGAACCTCCATGTTTAAAGATGCCACTGCCAGCTAGAGTCAGAGGACTGTGGTGGTGATGATGCTCTTAAAACCGTCACATCACTCGTTCACCAACGATGGGTGGCGGACCCGTTTTCGGCCGCCGACGCTTTTTTTTTATATAGTGGCGAGACGATTCACTTACCTCATGATAGGATAAATTTGATATTTAGGCTTATGAATCAATTCCTATTGCGATTCTTAATCATGCTGAATGAATGAATGAATGAATGAATTTATTTATTTATTTATTTATTTATTTATTTATTTATTTATTTATTTATTTATTTATTTATTTATTTATTTATTTATTTATTTATTTATTTATTTATATTGGCAGTCAAGTACACACTGCAACAAAACAAAACTGATTTACAGTAGGCCTACAATTCAAGTAGGCCTACATCAAATTTGACAAAGCTGATTGGACACACTTATAAGCATACACTTGTTTACAATAGTGGTCAACTTGTTCATTTCATTTAGGCATTAAATACATACATAACTACTTCAGTGAAATCAGAAGCAGCAAGTCATGGAGGTAAAATCATAGTGGAGGTAAAAAGGGAAAAGAGAAATGTACAAAGAGGAAAGGGGGGTGGGTGGGGGGATTTTATATACATTTTTGTTTTACAGAGGCCAGTTTCGAATTGCAGCCATCTGTAGGTGCCCTTTGAGAGCGGTTTTGAAGGAGTCAAGGATTCACATGCCTTTATGACTGTTGGTAGGGCATTCCACATTTTGGTGGAATATGAGCTAGCGGAAGGACCCTTTTTGTGCGGCTTGTGCCAAATCTGGGTTGGACATGGTTAGTAGCACTCCCTCTGGTGTTGTGGGAGTGGACCTCATTGACATTAAGGAAGTATTTGGACAGGTACATGGGTATTTTAGTAGAGTATCGTAGGCCTATCTCATGATAAAATGAGTGGAATTCCCATGTAGTTTGTTTCTTCTTTTTCTTTCTTTCTTTCTTTCTTTCTTTCTTTCTTTCTTTCTTTCTTTCTTTCTTTCTTTCTTTCTTTCTTTCTTTCTTTCTTTCTTTCTTTCTTTCTTCTTTCTTTCTTTCTTTCTTTCTTTCTGTATTTTCACCACAATTACTCTCTCTAGTAAAAGTAAAATCCAGTAGCCTACTTTCTGTCTGCTACTTTTTTTTATTAGCCTACTATCATTTTGCTAGAGTCAGAGGACTGTGATGATGATGCTCTTAAAACCGTCACATCACTCGTTCACCAACGATGGGTGGCGGACCCGTTTTCGGCCGCCGACGCTTTTTTTTTATATAGTGGCGAGACGATTCACTTACCTCATGATAGGATAAATTTGATATTTAGGCTTATGAATCAATTCCTATTGCGATTCTTAATCATGCTGAATGAATGAATGAATGTATGTATGAATTTATTTATTTATTTATTTATTTATTTATTTATTTATTTATTTATTTATTTATTTATTTATTTATTTATTTATTTATTTATTTATTTATTTATTTATTATTTTAAATTGGCAGTCAAGTACACACTGCAACAAAACAAAACTGATTTACAGTAGGCCTACAATTCAAGTAGGCCTACATCAAATTTGACAAAGCTGATTGGACACACTTATAAGCATACACTTGTTTACAATAGTGGTCAACTTGTTCATTTCATTTAGGCATTAAATACATACAAAACAACTACTTCAGTGAAATCAGAAGCAGCAAATCATGGAGGTAAAATCAAAGTGGAGGTAAAAAAGGGAAAAGAGAAATGTACAATGAGGAGAGGCGGGGTGGGTGGGGGGATTTTATATACATTTTTGTTTTACAGAGGCCAGTTTCGAATTGCAGCCATCTGTAGGTGCTCCTTGAGAGCGGTTTTGAAGGAGTCAAGGGATTCACATGCCTTTATGACTGTTGGTAGGGCATTCCACATTTTGGTGGCATATGAGCGGAAGGAATTAAGACCCTTGTTTGTGCCAAATCTGGGTTAGACATGGTTAGTAGCACTCCCTCTGGTGTTGTGGGAGTGAACCTCATTGACATTAAGGAAGTATTTGGATAGGTACAAGGGTATTTTGGTAGAGTATCGTATCTCATGATAAAATGAGTGGAATTCCCGTGTAGTTTCTTTCTTTCTTTCTTTCTTTCTTTCTTTCTTTCTTTCTTTCTTTCTTTCTTTCTTTTTCTTTTCTTTCTCTTTCTTTCTTTCTTTTTCTTTCTTTCTTTCTTTCTGTATTTTCACCACAATTACTCTCTCTAGTAAAAGTAAATCCAGTAGCCTACTTTCTGTCTGCTACTTTTTTATTAGCCTACTATCATTTTTACTTCACAAAATATGTTTGTTTCTCTTTATGAATCAAGTTATTGTTTATTGGTTTATATTAATACTCCATGCTCAAACTGAAGGGCATTATCAAACAATCTTTGAGTAAACAGCGACACCAAGTGGCTGAATGGAGGAAGTTCATTCTAATAGGCTACTATTTTTAAATAGACGTAACTTAACTGTAGTGTGTAGAAACACTGGTTTGTAAACAGATTTCTAATGGGGGCATACAGTTCTATTGAGAATGAAGACAACAAATAATATTTGTTGTCTTCATTCTCAATAGAACTGTATGCTATGGATATGGACCGAAGGTAGGCAGAAAAGCATTGGACTCAGATGGACTTGAAATCCCCTTTATTTTAGATCGTTTTGATTTGTGTGTGTGTGTGTGTGTGTGTGTGTGTGTGTGTGTGTGTGTGTGTGTGTGTGTGTGTGTGTGTGTGTGTGTGTGTGTGTGTGTGTGTGTGTGTGTGTGTGTGTGTGTGTGTGTGTGTGTGAACCTGGGACCCACGTGACCCAGTGGGCTTAGGGTTTAAAAGGAAGGCCGTGTGCGCAGCAGGCTCTCTGCTGTGCCATGGCGCTGTTCAGGTATGTTTGCACATGGTTATTCTATGACTTTAACACTGTGTGGCTTTATGGGGCCGTTGGTTGTTGATTGCAGTGTTTTTCAACCAGTTTGATTCGGCTTTTTAGCCACAGACTATCATTCCCTTTAGCCTCTCAGATCTAAAACTAAAGGTTTGTGTTAGTAAACAATTCCATGCTATATTGATGTCTCAAGAAAGATAACAGGCCAATGTCTTCTCTAATTGTGCATGTGGACTTTATGCAGATTTAGTAATTCAAATGTTCAACATTTTTAAATGTAACCAAATGTAGCCTTTAGTTACCTGTATCCTTGCCACGAAGAGTAAAAGTGAACATCTTTAAGCCATTTCGACCTGACATGTTTTCACATGCTAATGTGTTTAATGGCTAATGCTTTTAATGGCTAGTGTTAAAGTGATTGTTTTTAATAGCTAAAGGTAATACTTTCAGTAGTTAAACCTAATGCTAGAACCCACATGTTTATCAAGCCATACCTTGTTGTAAAGTCAGTGATCAATAAATGATTAAAACTATATAGGATACAATACCAATCGACATTAATAATTTCCAAGTTAGGTTTCTGAACTTGCGTGGGCCTGTTATCATGTATTGTAGATGTTGAAGACTTGATTTTCCATTTTTAACTACAACATATAAAATCTGTTAACAGAGTGTCTTTGTTTTTTGCCTTACAGGTTCATGTGATCTTGGCTGGTGTCTTCAGGGAACAGCTGGTGTAATGGACTGAACTGTTCATACTGACTGTCTTCAACCTGAGCAGCACCAGGCCTCCACGGTATGAACCTGCATTACATGTGACTGTAGTAGAAACATAGCTGCAATGCAACTCTACATTCTTTTAGAATTGGGCTGAATCTAGAGCTGCAGTTCAGTCCTGTAACAGGATTTTTCTATCTGCGATGTTTTACTAAACGTTAAACACTCCAGCATTGCAGCTGTACGGAAAGGTTCCATTATCGTCTTTTTGTGAAGCGTTTATTCGATAAAAATCCACAGTAGACATGTTGTGAGCTACTTTCTGTCAGTAAATGTGTGTGCTGGACTTGGGAGGCACTCTTGTATTAAAGGGTTGGGCTGGTGCCTCATGTGCACATTCTAATCTAAACCACAGCTGCAAACTTTTGGAAAGTGCCTGGAGTGTGATCTGGCACAAAGACCCTTTGGCCGCGGTGGCGGGGGAAAAAATGCATTTTTTTTTTACCATGATTTGACACGTTTTCGCGATTATTACCATCCATTTCCCTAAATTAAGTTCTGATCCCAAACATTACATCCAATATATGTCATTAACCAATATTTTATATAATTTAAATATTTATGTTCACATCAAATGCATTTCCCAAAATCCCCACTCATTTCTGTAGTCTTATTCTAATACAGGGGTCTCAAACTCAATTTGTCTTGGGGGCCACTAGAAGCAGAGCCTGGTTGAGGCCGGGCCGCAGTCACAGCGCGTCACATGGACAAACGTTTTTTGCCATTTCAAGCCTATTTTTTCGCCATTTTCGCCTTCATTTCACTTAAATTTAAGTATATTCAGACTCACCAATGTGGGATAAAGAGTGTGTGCATATGTGGTGTTGTGTCGCACAAAAAAAAAATAACATCTCTATAATAATATTTCTATTCCTTTCTATTTCCATTCCTTCCTTCCTTTTGATACCACTGTGCTATCTGTTTCATTCAGTAGCACATAATAGGATTATGATGATAATAACTATAATTGAACAATATTAAATGAACTATTTACTGGACAATAGAACCTACAAACAATACACCTGGACAAAATAATTAACTGGACCAGCCAACCCATCAACAATGTGGCTCTGATTTGATTTGTGATGGCATGAATTACAACCAATAAGGAAGCAGTAACAAAATGTTTACTTTATCTATCAATTTATATTCCTCCTAACAAAGTCAACTACAGCAATTTTGAACTTATACAGCCACTACAAAGCAGCGCCATAAAATAAATAAAATCAAAAATATAGTTGTCAGTGTCACTGAGAAACTAGTCTTGCAAACATGACGCTAGAGTAGACCATCAGAATCGCCACTTAGGCCCAACTAGCAGCATTGGTTTCCCAATAGTTGTCATGTTTTACACATGCCTAAATAGGCTTTTATTTATTTGCGCTAGCCTCTTTGAAAACTATATACAGTTGCGCGAAGTCTCATCTTTGCTGGCAATGCTGTCTGCAGTGGTCGCTCAATGGGGCTTTGAAAATACTATTCAGCACGTTCGGTTTCTGACCCCACAATGTCGCAACTTTTCTACTAGATGGCTATGATTCTATCCAGCACAGATGTAAGCCTGCCCTGGAGCAACGACAACACCGTTCACTACAAGGCAAGGGGGACACAACAGCTCGTTTTAGACTACTTACCTTAGCTCAGCGTGCTGCTTTATAAGCCATGCATCCGGCCGTATCGGGCTTTAGAAAACGGCTCTGCTGTCATTATTTATCAAACCGAACGCAGTCCCTGGTAAAAAGGCAAAGTTTTCTTTTCCCTACATGTGTTTGTAAACAAGGAGCAGTGGATAGAGAGACGCCATGACAGGATCTCGCCCGTACTGCAGCCAATGGCGTCATTGCATTTCCTCAGATTGACAGTTCAGCGACAAATCAGAATGAACTAAACTGCACGGGGGGATATCCGGTTCCTCTTTGCTATTCTGTGCAAATGGCAAAGCCAGTAGGCGGGCTTTTAAACAGGATCTCAGCAATCAACAGTCAATAGTAACAGACTGTTCTCCCGCAAATGCTTTTGGTTGCCTGGTTTGACGGGGGAACTCGTGGCCGTCGCGGGCCACTTTGTCTTGGCTCTGATTTTCGAGACCCATGCGTGTGAAAATGGGGGTGTGGCGTGTGCTCGTGTGATATCCATCAAATCCGTGTGAGATACGGCCATTGCGTGTGTGTTGGTAGCAGTGATCTAAACCGATGGTACACAGGGCAATTCAGTGACTAATGATGACCGCTTCCAATCTTAAGATAAATGTAAAATATTTTACTCAATAGGTGCTCCTGTCACAGGATGATGTCACATGAGCATGTTGTTCATACATATATTCCATAGAGCTAGACAACATGTGACATCATCATCCTGCGCCATGAGCAGTTCCTGTTGAGTGAAATATTCTCTATTTATGAAAGAAATAAGATGCCACTTGTGGTATCCTCAGAGTGGTTCCTCTCCAGTCCGCTAGGTGGTAGAGACACTATACAAACAGACTGCAGCTGCAGGTTGTCTGGCAACTGCCGAGTGAGAACTAGACAGTATGGATCCCCGCTTGATACACATGGTGTAGTTCTTGTGCTGATAATAAATAAACCTACAGTTACCTGGCTTAAACTACTGGCTGATTATTCCACATGCAGACCTACTCTGGAGCTATTACACCACTGGAGTTTTTATTTGTTTATTTTAGTTGTATAGGGAAAGTATAATGTTTTACGCGATCCTTTTTAAAAGGAAAATCATTAAGATGGTGAAACACAACTTGATAAGTTGTGTTTCACCACGTTTAAGCTTTTTCTACAAAATGGAGATATGGTTTAGGGTCATTGTACTGCCTTTAGGTCCTTGAGTATAATGAGGGTTAAGCCCCTGTTGTATTCCCCATGGAGAGTTGGGGAGTTATTGATTCTAAAACTTTTTTCCCCCTGAATTTAAGCTTTTTTCCACAAATGAGATCCACATCCTTGCGAAAATGAGTGCTTACACCCCTATTGTATTTTTCAAGAAAAACTTAAACAATGGTGACACAGTCCTATTATGTTATGCTATGACTTCCAAAATGTCATAGGCCAAACTGAGGTTTGTCTGTCTTTCCTCCTGTCGTTTCAGAAAGTGAAGCTGACCGGAGGTAGACTCTACGTTGCTGTTGGGTAGCCGTTGCCACCGAAGGTGAACCAATGATTCCACTGCTGGGTGCTGTTAGCAGTGAAAGGTTAGTGAACCTTGCACCCATTTTCAACATGGGAATTGCACCCAACAGGGGAATTGCACCCATTTTCAACATTTTACTGTCGGTAATATACGATGAAAATGGGTGGAATTCACCTTAAGTTGAGAACCAAAAGTGATGTAGGCGCATCGTTCACGCTCTTGTATGTTGTGTTCTAATTTCATCCATATGGTGTTTACTAATGTTCATAGTGTTGCTGACATACTGTGGCACAATTGCTTTGTATTGCGTCTTTTTAGTAGATTTGTACACAACCTTTACATTTATTTGGTTGAATTAAATTCAATACTGTCAATTGTGAATTGGGTTGTGTATGTTTTTATTTAATTTTCATATTAATCACTCCACAAAAACATTAAGGCCAACTGCTTGGGCAGAGACCAAAGAAATCTATTTATTTTGTTTGTGTTCATAAAGCGCTCGGAGCGTAAAGTGAAAAGTGCAGCAGCAAACATCTAGGTCATAAGACCATTGTTGGTGTTTATATCAGATCTAATTTGCAACTAAAGGCTTAAAGATACATTGCATGGATGCAACTGGGACGTATCCTCAGTGATGTATCCCAAGGTCATCGGGGTTTCGGGTCTCGCAACATCATACCCCTCACTCAGGCGACCCAGCCGGGGTTGATCAAGTCCCGACTTACGTCCCAGTAGCTACTCTCGGTCAGTCCACTAGGGAAAGACCCAAGGCCACACAATCCACCGCTCCAGAACTATTCTGCCGGTACTGGGAGGCACTATACTCTGGCACATGGAGGGACTAGGCTCTGTGGGTTGACTCCTGTCCAGACCCTCCTACGTCTCACCAGGTCTGCTCCTGCTCTCACCAGGTTGGCACAGTACCTGTGCGTTGCACCAGACTCCCAGCACCAGACATTTCATTCAGGAGCAGTGAATCATAATGGCCCTCCTAACGGCCTCACCAAGGTTTTTTGGGCTTCCTCCTCACGGAGGACACAGGCTGGGGCGCTAACCATACTGCTCACCCGGGTGCCGTCTACATTCCGGCTGTCACCCGTCTCTCCGGTGGTCACCAAGTCTTTCCCTGGTTGTCACATAGTCTATTCCTATGAGCCACTATAAATAGAAACTAAAGGCTTAAAGATACATCGCATGGATGCAACTGGGACGTATCCTCAGTGATGTATCCCAAGGTCATCGGGGTTTCGGGTCTCGCAACATCATACCCTCACTCAGGCGACCCAGCCGGGGTTGATCAAGTCCCGACTTACGTCCCAGTAGCTACTCTCGGTCAGTCCACTAGGGAAAGACCAAGGCCACACAATTCCACCGCTCCAGAACTATTCTGCCGGTACTGGGAGGCACTATACTCTGGCACATGGAGGGACTAGGCTCTGTGGGTTGACTCATGTCCAGACCCCTCCTACGTCTCACCAGGTCTGCTCCTGCTCTCACCAGGTTGGCACAGTACCTGTGCGTTGCACCAGACTCCCAGCACCAGACATTTCATTCAGGAGCAGTGAATCATAATGGCCCTCCTAACGGCCTCACCAAGGTTTTTGGGCTTCCTCCTCACGGAGGACACAGGCTGGGGCGCTAACCCATACTGCTCACCCGGGTGCCGTCTACATTCCGGCTGTCACCCGTCTCTCCGGTGGTCACCAAGTCTTTCCCTGGTTGTCACATAGTCTATTCCTATGAGCCACTATAAATAGAAACTAAAGGCTTAAAGATACATCGCATGGATGCAACTGGGACGTATCCTCAGTGATGTATCCCAAGGTCATCGGGGTTTCGGGTCTCGCAACATCATACCCCTCACTCAGGCGACCCAGCCGGGGTTGATCAAGTCCCGACTTACGTCCCAGTAGCTACTCTCGGTCAGTCCACTAGGGAAAGACCCAAGGCCACACAATCCACCGCTCCAGAACTATTCTGCCGGTACTGGGAGGCACTATACTCTGGCACATGGAGGGACTAGGCTCTGTGGGTTGACTCCTGTCCAGACCCCTCCTACGTCTCACCAGGTCTGCTCCTGCTCTCACCAGGTTGGCACAGTACCTGTGCGTTGCACCAGACTCCCAGCACCAGACATTTCATTCAGGAGCAGTGAATCATAATGGCCCTCCTTACGGCCTCACCAAGGTTTTTTGGCCTCCTCCTCACGAGGACACAGGCTGGGGCGCTAACCCATACTGCTCACCCGGGTGCCGTCTACATTCCGGCTGTCACCCGTCTCTCCGGTGGTCACCAAGTCTTTCCCTGGTTGTCACATAGTCTATTCCTATGAGCCACTATAAATAGAAACTAAAGGCTTAAAGATACAGCGCATGGATGCAACTGGGACGTATCCTCAGTGATGTATCCCAAGGTCATCGGTGTTTCGGGTCTCGCAACATCATACCCCCCTCACTCAGGCGACCCAGCCGGGGTTGATCAAGTCCCGACTTACGTCCCAGTAGCTACTCTCGGTCAGTCCACTAGGGAAAGACCCAAGGCCACACAATCCACCGCTCCAGAACTATTCTGCCGGTACTGGGAGGCACTATACTCTGGCACATGGAGGGACTAGGCTCTGTGGGTTGACTCCTGTCCACGTAATCCCACATAACATATGAACACAGGCCCGGTATGTTATGTGCGTTTATGTGGTTTCTCTCAATTTCACATTTGCAAGTCGGCCTGCATCACATAAACACAGGGTTAGGTTAGGGTTAGGTATGTGATGTAGGTTGATGAGAAGTTTCTTTTATAATGTGTGAGTGGACTTATGTGCTGCCATTTGTAGCTAAAACATCATGGAGACATTGGCGATGGGCCTATGACCCAAACGTTTGCTGCTGCACTCTTTACTTGTAGCACTTTAGCACTTTATGAGCACGAAAAAATAAAATATATTGGTTTTTGTCTGAGGAATCTACCTTAAGGTATTTGTGGTGAATGGTGGTGGTCTTTGTGTCTTTAGACATAAAGACATAAACATCACTAGGGTTCATGGACTTGTTAATGATTAAAGTTGAATTTTGTTTTTTGGTTGTAGACTATTTTGTAAATTGTGTGTAAAAGGTACAAATGTTCTTGAATACTGTTTCCTGTAATGTAAATTGTGAAATGACTTTGTTTTGTTAGGGTGGTTTAAATATCAGTCAACATTGATTTTTGGACCTGTAAGTTACAACAAAACAAACTATGGCACTTGTGTAGGACTTCTGGTTTACCGGAACGGGGTTCGATTCCCTGCAGTGCCCTGTTCAATGTTGTATTTGCATGGTTTCTTTATTTTTCTGTCATTGATGCATAGATGATAACCCCCAGATCCTTACTGCGTTTTACTATAGGTACCAAATCTATTAAGATACTGTAGCATATTGGGTGGTTTCAATGAGAATAATTTGCTATGAATAACACTGTTGCCAGAAATGGAGAAGTCCAAGGCAAGCATGTCCGTTATTTCACTTTGAGTGGTGCCTAACCACTTTGTGTAGCAAATGTGTATGTCCATTACAGCGCGAAAAGCTATTATAAGGTGTGCAGACCGTATATGGAGTTTTCCCCTCCCCCTCGTTAGCAGAGAAGGAGCTAATAAAAGTTCCCCAGGTGGAGGGTGAATTCTCCTCCAATCAGGATCGAGCAGCAGGTTCACATAGTGTAGCTACTTGTGGGCGCCCCTAGTGCACCAGGCTGGTACTACATGATGAATTTCAAATCACTTACCCTACCTTTAAACAATAAGTCAAAATTATTTTCCCTGCATTTCTTGGGTCATGCTTCATCTCTCCATATAGGCCACGCCCATTTGCATCAGGATAGATTTTATGCCATTTTTTTCCCCCAAATATATTTTTGCCTCCACCTCCAGATTTTGACCAAATCTCTCAAATGTTCCACAAGATCCCTGGCCCGATACTTACACCCTTCACATGGAAGAGTTTATTTTTGACAAAAGCAGTGACCAAATAATTTTGAACACAGATCATTGTTCAGGGTAGATTAGGGTCCAGAGATGCAATGTTTCTGTTTGCAAAAAGCATTGTGCCATGTGGAAAGTACTAAAGGAAGCAGCGCTTGGCATTTGTCAAAGTGGCAACTGTGCTACTAAGTTGAAAATCCTCAAACATCAAAAAACGACATAAAATGAAATACTATAACATGACGTGACGAAACGTAAGGCTATAGCCTTGCGTTTTTTCGAAATTTCAACATTTTTTAGAAAATCCTCAAAACGATGAAAAACGGCATGCTGTGCAAGACCGTAAGGCTATATCCTTGCGTTTTTGAGAGTTTTGTCATTTTTTGTCATTTTTCAAAAATCGTCAAAACGATGAAAAACCGTAAGGCTATAGCCTTGCGGTTTTTTTTTTTTTTTTTTTTTCAAAATTTTGACATTTTTCGAAAATGCTCAAAAATGCTCAAAATGATGAAAAACGGCATGCTGTGCAAGACCGTAAGGCTATAGCCTTGCGTTTTTGGCCAGTTTTCGTCATTTTTCGAAATTGCTCAAAATCATGAAAAACGGTAAGGCTATAGCCTTACGCTTTTTTCAAAATTTCGACATTTTTGGAAAATGCTCAAAAATGCTCAAAATGATGAAAAACGGCATGCTGTGCAAGACCGTAAGGCTATAGCCTTGCGTTTTTGCCAGTTTTCGTCATTTTTTGAAATCGCTCAAAATCATGAAAAACGGTAAGGCTATAGCCTTACGCTTTTTTCAAAATTTCGACATTTTTCGAAAATGCTCAAAATGATGAAAAACGGCATGCTGTGCAAGACCGTAAGGCTATAGCCTTGCGTTTTTGCCAGTTTTCATCATTTTTCGAAATCGCTCAAAATCATGAAAAACGGTAAGGCTATAGCCTTACGCTTTTTTCAAAATTTCGACATTTTTCGAAAATGCTCAAAAATGCTCAAAATGATGAAAAACGACATGCTGTGCAAGACCGTAAGGCTATAGCCTTGCGTTTTGGCCATTTTTTGTCATTTTTCGAAATCGCTCAAAATTTTGAAAAACGGTAAGGCTATAGCCTTACGCTTTTTTCAAAATTTCGACATTTTTCGAAAATGCTCAAAAATGCTCAAAATGATGAAAAACGACATGCTGTGCAAGACCGTAAGGCTATAGCCTTGCGTTTTGGCCATTTTCGCCATTTTTCGAAATCGCTCAAAATCATGAAAAACGGTAAGGCTATAGCCTTACGCTTTTTTCAAAATTTCGACATTTTTCGAAAATGCTCAAAAATGCTCAAAATGATGAAAAACGGCATGCTGTGCAAGACCGTAAGGCTATAGCCTTGCGTTTTTGCCAGTTTTCGTCATTTTTCGAAATCGCTCAAAATCATGAAAAATGGTAAGGCTATAGCCTTATGCTTTTTTCAAAATTTCGACATTTTTCGAAAATGCTCAAAAATGCTCAAAATGATGAAAAACGGCATGCTGTGCAAGACCGTAAGGCTATAGCCTTGCGTTTTTGCCAGTTTTCATCATTTTTCAAAATCGCTCAAAATCATGAAAAACGGTAAGGCTATAGCCTTACGCTTTTTTCAAAATTTCGACATTTTTCGAAAATGCTCAAAAATGCTCAAAATGATGAAAAACGACATGCTGTGCAAGACCGTAAGGCTATAGCCTTGCGTTTTGGCCATTTTTGTCATTTTTCGAAATCGCTCAAAATTCTGAAAAACGGTAAGGCTATAGCCTTACGCTTTTTTCAAAATTTCGACATTTTTCGAAAATGCTCAAAAATGCTCAAAATGATGAAAAACGACATGCTGTGCAAGAGCGTAAGGCTATAGCTTGCGTTTTGGCCATTTCGCCATTTTTCGAAATCGCTCAAAATCATGAAAAACGGTAAGGCTATAGCCTTACGCTTTTTTCAAAATTTCGACATTTTTCGAAAATTCTCAAAAATGCTCAAAATGATGAAAAACGGCATGCTGTGCAAGGCCGTAAGGCTATAGCCTTGCGTTTTGCCAGTTTCGTCATTTTTCGAAATCGCTCAAAATCATGAAAAACGGTAAGGCTATAGCCTTACGCTTTTTTCAAAATTTCGACATTTTTCGAAAATGCTCAAAAATGCTCAAAATGATGAAAAACGGCATGCTGTGCAAGACCTGTAAGGCTATAGCCTTGCGTTTTGCCAGTTTTTTCGCCATTTTTCCGAAATCGCTCAGAATATTTTGATTTGAGTTGAGCCTTGATTTGGCCATTTTCGTCATTTTTCGAAATCGCTCAAAATTATGAAAAACGGTAAGGCTATAGCCTTATGCTTTTTTTTCAAAATTTCGACATTTTTCGAAAATGCTCAGAACTGCTCAAAATGATGAAAAACGGCATGCTGTGCAAGACCGTAAAGGCTATAGCCTTGCGTTTTTGCCAGTTTTTCGTCATTTTTCAAATCGCTCAAAATTATGAAAAACGGTAAGGCTATAGCCTTACGCTTTTTTTCAAAATTTCGACATTTTTTCGAAAATGCTCAAAAATGCTCAAAATGATGAAACACGGCATGCTGTGCAAGACCGTAAGGCTATAGCCTTGCGTTTTTGTCAGTTTTCGTCATTTTTTGAAATCGCTCAAAATCATGAAAACGGTAAGGCTATAGCCTTACGCTTTTTTCAAAATTTCGACATTTTTCGAAAATGCTCAAAATGATGAAAAACGGCATGCTGTGCAAGACCGTAAGGCTATAGCCTTGCGTTTTGGCCATTTTGTCATTTTCGAAATCGCTCAAAATTCTGAAAAACGGTAAGCTATAGCCTACGCTTTTTTCAAAATTTCGACATTTTTCGAAAATGCTCAAAAATGCTCAAAATGATGAAAAACGGCATGCTGTGCAAGACCGTAAGGCTATAGCCTTGCGTTTTGCCAGTTTTCGTCATTTTTCGAAATCGCTCAAAATTATGAAAAACGGTAAGGCTATAGCCTTACGCTTTTTTCAAAATTTCGACATTTTTCGAAAATGCTCAAAAATGCTCAAAATGATGAAAAACGGCATGCTGTGCAAGACCATAAGGCTATAGCCTTGCGTTTTTACAGTTTTCGTCATTTTTCGAAATCGCTCAAAATTATGAAAAACGTTAAGGCTATAGCCTTACGCTTTTTTCAAAATTTTCGACATTTTTCGAAAATGCTCAAAAATGCTCAAAATGATGAAAAACGGCATGCGTGCAAGACCCGTAAAGCTATAGCCTTGCGTTTTTGCCAGTTTTCGTCATTTTTTTCAAAATCGCTCAAAATTCTGAAAAACGGTAAGGCTATAGCCTTACGCTTTTTTCAAAATTTCGACATTTTTTCGAAATGGCTCAAAAATGCTCAAAATGATGAAAAACGGCATGCTGTGCAAGACCGTAAGGCTATAGCCTTGCGTTTTTGCCAGTTTTCGTCATTTTTCGAAATCGCTCAAAATCATGAAAAACGGTAAGGCTATAGCCTTACGCTTTTTTCAAAATTTCGACATTTTTCGAAAATGCTCAAAATGAAGAAAAACGGCATGCTGTGCAAGACCGTAAGGCTATAGCCTTGCGTTTTGGCCAGTTTTTGTCATTTTTCGAAATCGCTCAAAATTATGAAAAACGGTAAGGCTATAGCCTTACGCTTTTTTCAAAATTTCGACATTTTTCGAAAATGCTCAAAAATGCTCAAAATGATGAAAAACGGCATGCTGTGCAAGACCGTAAGGCTATAGCCTTGCGTTTTTGCCAGTTTTCGTCATTTTTCGAAATCGCTCAAAATCATGAAAAACGGTAAGGCTATAGCCTTACGCTTTTTTCAAAATTTCGACATTTTTCGAAAATGCTCAAAAATGCTCAAAATGATGAAAAATAGCATGCTGTGCAAGACCGTAAGGCTATAGCCTTGCGTTTTTGCCAGTTTTCGTCATTTTTTCGAAATCGCTCAAAATCATGAAAAACGGTAAGGCTATAGCCTGAAAAACGGCATGCTGTGCAAGACCGTAGGCAAAAAGCCTTGCGTTTCGGCCAGTTTTCGTCATTTTTCGAAATCGCTCAAATTTCTGAAAAACGGTAAGGCTATAGCCTTACGCTTTTTTCAAAATTTCGACATTTTTCGAAAATGCTCAAAAATGCTCAAAATGATGAAAAACGGCATGCTGTGCAAGACCGTAAGGCTATAGCCTTGAGTTTTGGCCAGTTTTCGTCATTTTTCGAAATCGCTCAAAATTATGAAAAACGGTAAGGCTATAGCCTTACGCTTTTTTCAAAATTTCGACATTTTTCGAAAATGCTCAAAAATGCTCAAAATGAAAAAACACATGCTGTGCAAGACCGTAAGGCTATAGCCTTGCGTTTTGGCCAGTTTTCATCATTTTTCGAAATCGCTCAAAATCATGAAAAACGGTAAGGCTATAGCCTTACGCTTTTTTCAAAATTTCGACATTTTTCGAAAATGCTCAAAAATGCTCAAAATGATGAAAAACGGCATGCTGTGCAAGACCGTAAGGCTATAGCCTTGCGTTTTTGCCAGTTTTCGCATTTTTCGAAATCGCTCAAAATTATGAAAAACGGTAAGGCTATAGCCTTACGCTTTTTTCAAAATTTCGACATTTTTCGAAAATGCTCAAAAATGCTCAAAATGATGAAAAACACATGCTGTGCAAGACCGTAAGGCTTATAGCCTTGAGTTTTGGCCATTTTCGTCATTTTTCGAAATCGCTCAAAATCATGAAAAACGGTAAGGCTATAGCCTTACGCTTTTTTCAAAATTTCGACATTTTTCGAAAATGCTCAAAAATGCTCAAAATGATGAAAAACGACATGCTGTGCAAGACCGTAAGGCTATAGCCTTGCGTTTTGCCAGTTTTCGTCATTTTTCGAAATCGCTCAAAATCATGAAAAACGTAAGGCTATAGCCTTACGCTTTTTTCAAATTTCGACATTTTTCGAAAAAAGCTCAAAAATGCTCAAAATGATGAAAAAAACGGCATGCTGTGCAAGACCGTAAGGCTATAGCCTTGCGTTTTTGCCATTTTTCGTCATTTTTTTCGAAATCGCTCAAAATCATGAAAAACGGTAAAGGCTATAGCCTTACGCTTTTTTCAAAATTCGACATTTTTCGAAAATGCTCAAAATGCTCAAAATGATGAAAAACGGCATGCTGTGCAAGACCGTAAAGGCTATAGCCTTGCGTTTTTTGACAGTTTCGTCATTTTTCGAAATCGCTCAAAATTCTGAAAAACGGTAAGGCTATAGCCTTACGCTTTTTTCAAAATTTCGCATTTTTCGAAAATGCTCAAAAATGCTCAAAATGATGAAAAACGGCATGCTGTGCAAGACCGTAAGGCTATAGCCTTGCGTTTTTGCCAGTTTTCGTCATTTTTGAAATCGCTCAAAATCATGAAAAACGGTAAGGCTATAGCCTTACGCTTTTTTCAAAATTTCGACATTTTTCGAAAATGCTCAAAATGATGAAAAACGGCATGCTGTGCAAGACCGTAAGGCTATAGCCTTGCGTTTTTGCCAGTTTTCATCATTTTTCGAAATCGCTCAAAATCATGAAAAAAGGTAAGGCTATAGCCTTACGCTTTTTTCAAAATTTCGACATTTTTCGAAAATGCTCAAAAATGCTCAAAATGATGAAAAACGGCATGCTGTGCAAGACCGAAAGGCTATAGCCTTGCGTTTTTGCCAGTTTTCGTCATTTTTCGAAATCGCTCAAAATCATGAAAAACGGTAAGGCTATAGCCTTACGCTTTTTTAAAATTTCGACATTTTTCGAAAATGCCAAAAATGCTCAAAATGATGAAAAACGGCATGCTGTGCAAGACCGTAAGGCTATAGCCTTGCGTTTTTGCCAGTTTTCGTCATTTTTCGAAATCGCTCAAACATGAAAACGGTAAGGCTATAGCCTTACGCTTTTTTCAAAATTTCGACATTTTTCGAAAATGCTCAAAAATGCTCAAAATGATGAAAAACGGCATGCTGTGCAAGACCGTAAGGCTATAGCCTTGCGTTTTGCCAGTTTTCGTCATTTTTCAAAATCGCTCAAAACATGAAAAACGGTAAGGCTATAGAGCCTTACGCTTTTTTCAAAATTTCGACATTTTTCGAAAATGCTCAAAAATGCTCAAATATGAAAAACGCATGCTGTGCAAGACCGTAAGGCTATAGCCTTGCGTTTGGCCAGTTTTCGTCATTTTTTCGAAATCGCTCAAAATCATGAAAACGGTAAGGCTATAGCCTTACGCTTTTTTCAAAATTTCGACATTTTTCGAAAATCTCAAAAAATGCTCAAAATGATGAAAAACGGCATGCTGTGCAAGACCGTAAGGCTATAGCCTTGCGTTTTTGGCAGTTTTCATCATTTTTCGAAATCGCTCAAAACTATGAAAAACGGTAAGGCTATAGCCTTACGCTTTTTTCAAAATTTCGACATTTTTCGAAAATGCTCAAAAATGCTCAAAATGATGAAAAACGGCATGCTGTGCAAGACCGTAAGGCTATAGCCTTGCGTTTTTGCCAGTTTTTCATATTTTCGAAAATCGCTCAAAATCATGAAAACGGTAAGGCTATAGCCTTACGCTTTTTCAAAATTTCGACATTTTTCGAAAATGCTCAAAAATGCTCAAAATGATGAAAAACGACATGCTGTGCAAGACCGTAAGGCTATAGCCTTGCGTTTTTGCCAGTTTTCGTCATTTTTCGAAATCGCTCAAAATATGAAAAACGGTAAGGCTATAGCCTTACGCTTTTTTCAAAATTTCGACATTTTTCGAAATGCTCAAAATGCTCAAAATGATGAAAAACGGCATGCTGTGCAAGCCGTAAGCTATAGCCTTGCGTTTTGCCAGTTTTCGTCATTTTTCGAAATCGCTCAAAATTCTGAAAAACGGTAAGGCTATAGCCTTACGCTTTTTTCAAAATTTCGACATTTTTCGAAAATGCTCAAAATGCTCAAAATGATGAAAAACGCATGCTGTGCAAGACCGTAAGGCTATAGCCTTGCGTTTTGGCCATTTTCGTCATTTTTCGAAATCGCTCAAAATGATGAAAAACGGTAAGGCTATAGCCTTACGCTTTTTTCAAAATTTCGACATTTTTCGAAAATGCTCAAAAATGCTCAAAATGATGAAAAAAACGGCATGCTGTGCAAGACCGTAAGGCTATAGCCTTGCGTTTTGCCAGTTTTCGTCATTTTTCGAAATCGCTCAAATTCATGAAAAACGGTAAGGCTATAGCCTTACACTTTTTTTCAAAATTTTCGACATTTTTCGAAAATGCTCAAAAATGCTCAAAATGATGAAAAACGGCATGCTGTGCAAGACCGTAAGGCTATAGCCTTGCGTTTTTGCCATTTCGTCATTTTTCGAAAATCGCTCAAAATCATGAAAAACGGTAAGGCTATAGCCTTACGCTTTTTTCAAAATTTCGACATTTTTCGAAAATGCTCAAAAATGCTCAAAATAGATGAAAAAACACATGCTGTGCAAGACCGTAAGGCTATAGCCTTGCGTTTTGGCCATTTTTCGTCATTTTTCGAAATCGCTCAAAATCATGAAAAACGGTAAGGCTATAGCCTTACGCTTTTTCAAAATTTCGACATTTTTCGAAAAATGCTCAAAAATGCTCAAAATGATGAAAAACGGCATTCTGTGCAAGACCATAAGGCTATAGCCTTGCGTTTTTTATCAGTTTTCGTCATTTTTCAAAATCGCTCAAATCATGAAAAACGGTAAGGCTATAGCCTTACGCTTTTTTCCAAATTTCGACATTTTTTCGAAAATGCTCAAAAATGCTCAAAATGATGAAAAACGCATACTGTGCAAGACCGTAAAGCTATAGCCTTGCGTTTTGCCAGTTTTCCGTTTTCGTCATTTTTCGAAATCGCTCAAAATTCTGAAAAACGGTAAGGCTATAGCCTTACGCTTTTTTCAAAATTTCGACATTTTTCGAAAATGCTCAAAAATGCTCAAAATGATAAACGGCATGCTGTGCAAGACCGTAAGGCTATAGCCTTGCGTTTTTGTCCAGTTTTCGTCATTTTTCGAAATCGCTCAAAATCATGAAAAACGGTAAGGCTATAGCCTTACGCTTTTTTCAAAATTTCGACATTTTTCGAAAATGCTCAAAATGAAGAAAAACGGCATGCTGTGCAAGACCGTAAGGCTATAGCCTTGCGTTTTTGCAGTTTTCATCATTTTTCGAAATCGCTCAAAATCATGAAAAACGGTAAGGCTATAGCCTTACGCTTTTTTCAAAATTTCGACATTTTTCGAAAATGCTCAAAAATGCTCAAAATGATGAAAAACGGCATGCTGTGCAAGACCGTAAGGCTATAGCCTTGCGTTTTTGCCAGTTTTCGTCATTTTTCAAAATCGCTAAAAATTCTGAAAAACGGTAAGGCTATAGCCTTACGCTTTTTTCAAAATTTCGACATTTTTCGAAAATGCTCAAAAATTCTCAAAATGATGAAAAACGACATGCTGTGCAAGACCGTAAGGCTATAGCCTTGCGTTTTGGCCATTTTCGTCATTTTTCGAAATCGCTCAAAATTATGAAAAACGGTAAGGCTAGCCTTACGCTTTTTTTCAAAATTTCGACATTTTTTGAAAATGCTCAAAAATGCTCCAAATGATGAAAAACGCATGCTGTGCAAGACCGTAAGGCTATAGCCCTGCGTTTTGCCAGTTTTTCATCATTTTTCAAATCGCTCAAAATCATGAAAAACGTTAAGGCATAGCCTTACGCTTTTTTCAAAATTTCGACATTTTTCGAAAATGCTCAAAAATGCTCAAAATGATGAAAAACGGCATGCTGTGCAAGACCGTAAGGCTATAGCCTTGCGTTTTGGCCATTTTCGCCATTTTTCGAAATCGCTCAAAATTATGAAAAACGGTAAGGCTATAGCCTTACGCTTTTTTTCAAATTTCGACATTTTTCGAAAATGCTCAAAAATGCTCAAAATGATGAAAAACGGCATGCTGTGCAAGACCGTAAGGCTATAGCCTTGCGTTTTTGCCAGTTTTCAATCATTTTTCGAAATCGCTCAAAATCATGAAAAA
>CM076973.1:3709444-4078379 GCA_039105355.1 Benthosema pterotum | reverse complement strand
AAACGGCATGCTGTGCAAGACCGTAAGGCTATAGCCTGCATTTTTGCCATTTTTCGTCATTTTTTCGAAATCGCTCAAAATCATGAAAAAATGGATAAGGCTATAGCCTTACGCTTTTTTCAAACTTCGACATTTTTCAAAAATGCTCAAAAATGCTCAAAATGATGAAAAACGCATGCTGTGCAAGACCGTAAGGCTATAGCCTTGTGTTTTTGGCCAGTTTGCGTCATATTTTCGAAATCGCTCAAAATCATGAAAAATGATAAGGCTATAGCCTTAGCTTTTTTCTCAAAATTTCGACATTTTTCGAAAATGCTCAAAAATGCTCAAGAATGAAGAAAAAACGGCATGCTGTGCAAGACCATAAGTCTATAGCCTTGCATTTTTGCCAGTTTTCGTCATTTTTTTTTCGAAATCGCTCAAAATCATGAAAAACGGTAAGGCTATAGCCTTACGCTTTTTTCAAATTTCGACATTTTTGGAAAATGCTCAAAAATGCTCAAAATGATGAAAAACGGCATGCTGTGCAAGACCGAAAGACTATAGCCTTGCGTTTTTGCCAGTTTTTCGTCATTTTTCGTAATCGCTCAAAAATCATGAAAAACGGTAAGGCTATAGCCTTATGCTTTTTCAAAATTTCACAACATTTTTTGAAAATGCTCAAAAATGCTCAAAATGATGAAAAACGGCATGCTGTGCAAGACCAGTAAGGCTATAGCCTTGTGTTTTGGCCATTTTTCGCCATTTTTCGAAATCGCTCAAATTCTGAAAAACGGTAAGGCTATAGCCTTACGCTTTTTTCAAAATTTCGACATTTTTCGAAAATGCTCAAAAATGCTCAAAATGATGAAAAACGGCATGCTGTGCAAGACCGTAAGCTATAGCCTTGCGTTTTTGCCAGTTTTCGTCATTTTTTTATCGAAATCAGCTCAAAATCATGAAAATGATAAGGCTATAGCCTTACGCTTTTTTCAAAATTTCGACATTTTTCGAAAATGCTCAAAAATGCTCAAAAATGCTCAAAATGATGAAAAACGGCATGCTGTGCAAGACCGTAAGGCTATAGCCTTGTGTTTTGGCCATTTTCGTCATTTTTCGAAATCGCTCAAAATCATGAAAAACGGTAAGGCTATAGCCTTACGCTTTTTTCAAAATTTCGACATTTTTCGAAAATGCTCAAAAATGCTCAAAATGATGAAATACGGCATGCTGTGCAAGACCGTAAGGCTATAGCCTTGCGTTTTTGCCAGTTTCGTCATTTTTCGAAATCGCTCAAAATCATGAAAAACGGTAAGGCTATAGCCTTACGCTTTTTTCAAAATTTCGACATTTTTTGAAAATGCTCAAAAATGCTCAAAATGATGAAAAACGGCATGCTGTGCAAGACCGTAAGGCTATAGCCTTGTGTTTTTGCCATTTTCGCCATTTTTCGAAATCGCTCAAATTCATGAAAAACGGTAAGGCTATAGCCTTACGCTTTTTTCAAAATTTCGACATTTTTCGAAAATGCTCAAAAATGCTCAAAATGATGAAAAACGGCATGCTGTGCAAGACCGTAAGGCTATAGCCTTGCGTTTTTGCCAGTTTTCGTCACTTTTCGAAATCGCTCAAAATCATGAAAAACGGTAAGGCTATAGCCTTACGCTTTTTTCAAAATTTCGACATTTTTCGAAAATGCTCAAAAATGCTCAAAATGATGAAAAACGGCATGCTGTGCAAGACCATAAGTCTATAGCCTTGCATTTTTGCCAGTTTTCGTCATTTTTCGAAATCGCTCAAAATCATGAAAAACGGTAAGGCTATAGCCTTACGCTTTTTTCAAAATTTCGACATTTTTCGAAAATGCTCAAAAATGCTCAAAATGATGAAAAACGGCATGCTGTGCAAGACCATAAGGCTATAGCCTTGCATTTTTATCAGTTTTCGTCATTTTTCAAAATCGCTCAAAATCATGAAAAACGGTAAGGCTATAGCCTTACGCTTTTTTCAAAATTTCGACATTTTTCGAAAATGCTCAAAAATGCTCAAAATGATGAAAAACGGCATGCTGTGCAAGACCATAAGTCTATAGCCTTGCATTTTTGCAAGTTTTCGTCATTTTTCGAAATCGCTCAAAATCATGAAAAACGGTAAGGCTATAGCCTTATGCTTTTTTCAAAATTTCAACATTTTTCGAAAATGCTCAAAAATGCTCAAAATGATGAAAAACGGCATGCTGTGCAAGACCGTAAGGCTATAGCCTTGTGTTTTGGCCATTTTCGTCATTTTTCGAAATCGCTCAAAATTCTGAAAAACGGTAAGGCTATAGCCTTACGCTTTTTTCAAAATTTCGACATTTTTCGAAAATGCTCAAAAATGCTCAAAATGATGAAAAACGGCATGCTGTGCAAGACCGTAAGGCTATAGCCTTGCATTTTTATCAGTTTGTCATTTTTCAAAATCGCTCAAAATCATGAAAAACGGTAAGGCTATAGCATTACGCTTTTTTCAAAATTTCGACATTTTTCGAAAATGCTCAAAAATGCTCAAAATGATGAAAAACGGCATGCTGTGCAAGACCATAAGGCTATAGCCTTGCATTTTTGCCAGTTTTCGTCATTTTTCGAAATCGCTCAAAGTCATGAAAAACGGTAAGGCTATAGCCTTACGCTTTTTTCAAAATTTCGACATTTTTCGAAAATGCTCAAAAATGCTCAAAATGATGAAAAACGGCATGCTGTGCAAGACCGTAAGGCTATAGCCTTGCGTTTTTGCCAGTTTTCGTCATTTTTCGAAATCGCTCAAAATCATGAAAAACGGTAAGGCTATAGCCTTACGCTTTTTTCACAATTTCGACATTTTTCGAAAATGCTCAAAAATGCTCAAAATGATGAAAAATCGGCATGCTGTGCAAGACCGTAAGGCTATAGCCTTGCGTTTTGGCCATTTTCGTCATTTTTCGAAATCGCTCAAAATCATGAAAAACGGTAAGGCTATAGCCTTACGCTTTTTTCAAAATTTCGACATTTTTCGAAAATGCTCAAAAATGCTCAAAATGATGAAAAACGGCATGCTGTGCAAGACCATAAGTCTATAGCCTTGCGTTTTTGCCAGTTTTCGTCATTTTTCGAAATAGCTCAAAATCATGAAAAACGGTAAGGCTATAGCCTTACGCTTTTTTCAAAATTTCGACATTTTTCGAAAATGCTCAAAAATGCTCAAAATGATGAAAAACGGCATGCTGTGCAAGACCGTAAGGCTATAGCCTTGCGTTTTTGCCAGTTTTCGTCATTTTTCGAAATCGCTCAAAATCATGAAAAACGGTAAGGCTATAGCCTTACGCTTTTTTCAAAATTGACATTTTTCGAAAATGCTCAAAAATGCTCAAAATGATGAAAAACGGCATGCTGTGCAAGACCATAAGGCTATAGCCTTGCGTTTTTTTTAATTGACGTTTTTCATCAAAAATCCTCAATCCTCAAAACGATGAAAAGCATAAGGTTGTAGAGTGGCTATTCATTCATCTGGAATGGAGAGCTGTGGCTGCAGCAGGCTACACACAACCAAGTGAGTGATAGCCAACTAATTTGGGCGTCAGGGGAGACTTCAGGTTGGGTCATTTACTTGTTTAAAAGAAGATTCCTAAGATTCCTGCACGTCATTATTTTCCTTTTGTGGGCTGGGTCAGGCCGTTTATTAAAATGTTGCAAGTCGAGTTGCTGCGGACGGGCTGGAAGCCTTGGCGGAACAGGTTATGAGAAAAAGCCGGACCGCTCATCACTAGTGTGCATGACCCAAGAAATGCAGGGAAAATAATTTTAAAGAGAGGGTGCCGTGATTTTTGATTTTTTTCCAATTTTGTACATGTTTAAGAGGTGACAGTATGTAAATAGACATACTAGTGTGTTTTTTATGTGCAATGATGTTTTCCCATTGTATTTAGGGTTTCTTCCTGGGGGCTGAACCTTTCCAGTCAAACGTGCCAATGAAAAAAACTTCAATATAGTGACATCACGTGCTCAGCCCATCCCCTAACTCCTCCACCTTTATCATGCAACTAAAGCTGTGGGTGTGGCTTCAGTTCAGGTGGATCTTCACCCATCACCACCCACCAGGCATACTTAATGAACTGGTAGGGTGGAATCATAGAAATGACAGTTTAACAAACACTGTACACTTTTTTTGGGGAAAAAAATGTACTTTCATATAACATTAATCCCTGATGATCATGTTTTAGGGTAGAAAAAAAATCATGGCACTCCATCTTTAACTTATGGTTAAAGAGTTATTGGCCAAAACATAAAGTGGGCCGTTATGGCACCACCATGAGGCCGACAAATGTAATTCTAAGTTGATTAGTTTTAGGAATTAAAACCTTACCATCTTAACTTTTGCCCTTACAGTTTAAGAAATAGTTCAATGACAGTTTTGTGATCTCCCATTCAAGTGGGGAAATTTAATGCACTGGTCAGTTACACTATACATATTTATACAATATATTCATAGTAAATGATTCCCATTGAAACCACCCAATATTCTATAGTCTCTTAATAGATTTGGTACCTATAGTAAAACGCAGTAAGGATCTGGGGGATCATCATCTATGCATCAATGACACAAATAAATAAACCATGCAAATACAACATTGAACAGGGCACTGCAGGGAATCGAACCCCGTTCCGGTAAACCAGAAGTCCTACACAAGTGCCATAGTTTTTTTGTTGTAACTTACAGGTCCAAAAATCAATGTTGACTGATATTTCAACCACCCTGACAACAAAACGGCAAAGTCATTTCACAATTTACATTACACACAATTTACAAAATGGTCTACAACCAAAAAACAAAATTCAACTATCATTAACAAGTCCGTGAACCCTAGTGATGTTTATGTGTCTTATAAAGACAAAGACCACCATCATTCACCACAAATACCTTAAGGTAGACTCCTCAGACAAAAACTAAGAAAATATTTTATTTTTTCGTGTTCATAAAGTGCGACAAAGTGCTACAAGTGAAGAGTGCAGCAGCAAACGTTTGGGTCATAGGTCCATCGCCAATGTCTCCATGATGTTTTAGCTGCAAATGGCAGCACATACTTTAAGACCACTCTCACATTATAAGAGAAACATCTCATCAAACTACATCACATGCCTAACCCTAACCTAACCCTGTATTTATGTGATGCAGGCCGACTTGATGAATCCTCACAAATGTGAAATGGAGAGAAACCACATAAACGCACATAACATACCGGGCCTGTGTTCATATGTTATGTGGGATTACGTGCTGAAACCTTAGTCGCCAATTAGATCTGATGATACACCAACAATGGTCTCATGACCTAGAGGTTTGCTGCTGCACTTTTTACTTTAAGCTCTTTGAGCACTTTATGAACACAAACAAAATAAATAGATTTCCTTGGTCTCTGCCCAAGCAGTTGGCCTTAATGTTTTTTGTGGAGGATTAGTATGAAAATTAAAGAAAAGATAGACAACCCAATTCACAATTTACACAGTATTGAAGAATTTAATTAAATAAACTTAAAGGTTGGGTACAAATCTACACAACACAAAAGCAGTTGTGCCACAGTATGTCAGCAACACTATGAACATTAGTAAACACCATATGGATGACATTAGAACACAACATACAAGGGCATGAACGATGCGCCTACATCACTTTCGGTTCTCAACTTAAGGTGAAGTACACCCATTTTCGTCGTATATTACCGACAGTAAAATGTTGAAAATGGGTGCAGTTCCCCTTTAACAGCATCTACCTTGCCTGAATAATAACGGCGACTGAATGACAAGCTATGAAATAATCACATGAATGCACGTCAGACACCGGGCCTGTGTTCATGTCTGACGTGAACTCACGTGACGATGTGCAAATGGCACAACGCAAACTACAACGTACGCAAGACGCAACCCGATTGACGCACCACAAACAATAGAAGTGTAACAGGTAAGAAAAGGAAATAAATTACTAAAAAAATCGAATAAATAAAATGCGATCAATGGAGTCTGAGACAACAAGAACAAATAACTTTATTAAAGCAAAGAATAGAGAAAAGATGAAGGTCGGCGAGAAACCATGTACATCCCAAAGTTATTTTACAAGGTTACAAGGTTTCTTCCCGACAGCTAAAGATAATAAACTAGGCTCACTTACCGTCAATATCAGCCACAAAATACACAACACACTAACCAAAGATCAAATGACAGAGTCATCATTTGCATCCTCTGTTAGTTTGCCAGAAGGAGCGTATGCAATCACCTGCATCGGCATTGCCGGCTTAGCCACCACATTGACAAGGTGCCAACATGGTAAGGAATTGGTTAAGGTAAGGGCTTGTGTTGCCAGATAACACCAGCAGCGATGTGATTGCATAGAATCGCTCCTTCTAGACTTAAACACAACATTAAGCAGGCTACATGCTACCATAATGATACCAGACAAATCCAATAACCTCCACATCACATCTGTACACACAAAGAATTAGGGCAATAGATAGGAGAGAAGGAAGGGAAGAAAATAGTTCTTTAAAAAAATAAAATGCGATTAAAAACTCAGACTACAAAAAACAGATAACTTTATTAAGCAGAGAATAGAGGCGAAGGGAGACCAGACACTAGAACAGTGTGTGCACATGCGATGTGGACAGGCTGACAGATTTAAAGTGTTTAATGGGAACGCATATTAGCGCTTAACCACTTTAACCATTCATTTCAAGTTTGACTGTTGAAAAATCAAATCTACAAGCCCATAGGCATCACCGAGTGCCATGCTATGAGCCTGTAAGTCGATTATGCTACCTTATAATCATGCATCCCTACTGAAACTGTCATGATCTAAATTATAGTGTGTCGAATGCAGTTCTTAAGTCAGTTAACTGATGCATGTTGAGGCATTTGATTAATTTATTTAACATAATTTACACATCGCCCCATAGTAGCTCAGGATGTGGACTGGCATTATACTCAGTATGACAACCTACGGTATGGTAGCATGTAGCTCACTTATCAAAAGGTTCACTAACCTTTCACTGCTAACAGCACCCAGCAGTGGAATCATTGGTTCACCTTCAGTGGGAAGGGCAACCCAGCAGCGGCAACGGCAACCCAGCAACGGCAACCCAGCGGCAATGTAGATTCTGTACCTCCAGTCAGCTTCACTTTCTGAAATGACAGGAGGAAAGACAGACAAACCTCAGTTTGGCCTACAGGATGACATTTTGGAAGTCATAGCATAACATAATAGGACTGTGTCACCATTGAAAAATAAAATAGGGGTGTAAGCACTCATATTCGCAAGGATGTAAAACTCATTTGTGGAAAAAGCTTAAATTCGGAAAAAAGTGGAGAATGAATAACTCCAACTCTCCATGGGGAATACACCAGAGGTTTAACCCTCAAACCTGAAGGCAGTACAATGGCCCTAAACTATATCTCGATTTTGTAGAAAAAGCTCAAACATGGTGTTTCACCATGTTAATGATTTTCCTTTTAACAGGATCCCTGACTAATAAGATAAATTGATTAAAACACTATACTTTCCCTATACAACTAAAATAAACAAATAAAAACACCAGTAGAATCTTATTTCTTTCATAAATAGAGAATATTTCACTCAACAGGATTGAAGGTTTTTTTTCCCTGCATGTTTTAGTTATAGAAGGCAAGTATAGTGTTTTAAGGCATATTTGTCTTATTAGCCAGGGATCCTTTTGAGACCTTTTTTGAAAATGTTGTAAATGGGTGAAATTTCCCTTTAATTGTGGATGATAACTGTAATGACCAGCAGGTAAATCACCCAGTATAGTTTTAATATACCCTTTGTCTTCTGCAAAAAAAAAAAAAAAAAAAAAAAAATGAAATGTGCCTTTAATTGCAGTCATTTGTTTGGACAAAATCATCAGCATGTTCTAATGGTGACACAGCCCTATAGGTTTCTACTAGACGCAATGCAATTCTAGATTATTTTATAATCGGGCTGAATCTAGAGTTGCAATTCAGTCCATCGACTCCCACATGACAATCTATCTAAGATTTGCTTACATTAAAAACGTTAAACTCACCAACATTGCAGCTGTAAGGAAAGGTTGAATAAATTATCCTCTTGCTACCTCCAAAGGATTTGTTTGATAAAACTCCACCACCATAGACATGTTATGAGCTACTCTCTGCATGTGATTCTTACTGGAGTACGGGAGTTTGGAAGCGCTCATCATTAGTCACTGAATGGCCCTGTGTACCATCCGTTTAGAATGTGTACATAATGCATGAGGCACCAGCCCAACCCGTTAATACAAGAGAGTGCCTCCCAAGTCCAGCACATGCATTTACTGACAGAAAGTAGCTCATAAGATGTCTACTGTGGATTTTTATCAAATAAATGTTTTAAAGACGATAATGCAACCTTTCCATACAGCTGCAATGTTGGTGGGTTTAACGTTTAGTACAGGGGTTTTCAACCGGTGGTCCGGGGACCACCAGTGATCCGTGAGAGGGTTCCAGGTGGTCCTCAGCTAAGTTGGTTAACCGGATGTAACTCTTGAGAACGTAAAAATGAAACCAACTCAAGAGTTAAAATATTCATCATCTGAATTAGCCATTTTGGAATGTATGTTTTGCTTGTTTTGTTTCCCAAATTCAGCCTGGAATTGTGGACAAAAGCAGAATAAATCTTCAGATTTGGGGGGTCTGTGGGGCTAAAATATCCTCAAATGGTGGTCCGTGGCTCAAATCCTGAATAAATGGTGGTCCCTGGGATCAAAAAGGTTGAAAACCCTGTTACAGTATTGTAACTCCTGTTACAGGACTGAACTGCAGCTCTAGATTCAGCACAATTCTAAAAGAATCTAGAGTTGCATTGCAGCTATGTTTCTACTACAGTCACATGTAATGCAGGTTCATACCGTGGAGGGCCTGGTGCTGCTCAGGTTGAAGACAGTCAGTATGAACAGTTCAGTCCATTACACCAGCTGTTCTCTGAAGACACCAGCCAAGATCACATGAACCTGTAAGGCAAAAAAAAAAAGATTCCTGTTAACAGATTTTATATATTGTACTTAAATGGGAAATAAAGTCTTCAACATGTACATGATATAAAACAGGCCCACGCAAGTTCAGAAACCTAACTTGGAAATTGTGAACGATTGGTTTTGTATCTCATATCGTTTTAATAATTCATTGATCACCGACTTTACAAGGTATGGCTTGATAAACATGTGGGTTTTACCATTAGGTTTAACCACTGAAAGTATTACCTTGCTATTAAAAGCAATCACATTAACACTAGCCATTAAAAGTGTTGGAGAAGGCATTGCCCTTTTATCTTTCCTGGATGGTAGTGGTACCGATGAGACATCAATACAGCATGGAACTGTTTACTAAAACTAAGGGAATCATAGTCTGTGTATGGCTAAAAAGCTGAATAGATAACAGACCCTGGTATCAAACTGGTTGAAAAACACTGCAATCAACAACCAAGGGCCCTTTAAAGCCACAAAGTTTAAACAACAGCGTTAAAGTCAAATAATAACCGTGTGCTTCTCAAACAAACATTTCTTCAGCTAAACAAACATACCTGAACAGAGCCATGGCACAGCAGAGAGCCTGCTGCTCGCACGGCCTTCCTTTTAAACCCTAAGCCCCGCCCACTGGGTCACGTGGGTTCCAGAGCCATACACAGAGTTGGACATTGAGGGGTCAGAAAATGAACAGCAACTCGAGGAGGGACAAACGGAACTACATTGTGTTCAACGGGATCAGCGCATGTGTGCAACATGTCAAGTACAGTAACACACTAAAGTCTCTGTAATTATTATGTTTTTGTCAATCAGTGGCGGAGCACGACGCAGCTCAAACACAACTATCTTTACTTTATCAAAACTCAGCATCAACACTCTGTAGTAGACTGAAGTAATCGATCCCAGATAATCAAAATGCAACAAAGACAATATGCAACGAGCACAGCACAGTCAAACACATGTCAGTGAGACAACAACAATAATGTCTCTCTCTCTCTCACACACACACACACACACACACACACACACACACACACACACACACACACACACACACACACACCACACACCACACACACACACACACACACACACACACACAATGTTCTCTCCATTCTCAATAGAGCTCTATGCCCCCATTAGAAATCTGTTTACAAACCACAAGTACACACTAAAGTTGCCTCTATTGTTGCGACGAAATTAACCGGTATTTCAGTTAAAAATTGTACTAGAAAGAAAGAAAGAAAGAAAGAAAGAAAGAAGAGAAAGAAAGAAAGAAAGAAAGAAAGAAAGAAAGAAAGAAAGAAAGAAAGAAAGAAATTAAATGGAAATTCCACTCATTTTCAACATTTTACTGTCATTAATATAGAGATGTGGTCTGGACAATTTGTGTGAGGGGCTGTCAAAATCACCTTTCCAACAATGGTGATTTTTGACAGCTATTCAAATTATGTATCATATACCCTACCGTTTTGAAGGAATCCTAGGCTGCGACATATATCAAATGTTCTTGCTACTTACAACCACAAGAGGGCGACAACGTCTTTCTCTAGCCGGTGGATTTGAGTAAAAACTCTCCATTAAGATTCTCCATCAGGACTGTGTGTGTGTGTGTGTGTGTGTGTGTGTGTGTGTGTGTGTGTGTGTGTGTGTGTGTGTGTGTGTGTGTGTGTGTGTGTGTGTGCGCGCGCGCGCCCGCGCGCAGAGTGAGAGTAGCACCAGGATTAGTTGGTGAAAAATGGTTTACAAAATCATGGAATAAAAAAAAAAGAAATAATAATAAAATGGATAAAGGGTGACAATAGCTCCATGTTGTGTGAATGTGCATATGCACGTTTCACTGCAGTTGGATGCTGCGTTTTGCAGTATTTTGATAAATAAATCCATCCAAATCCATATAGTCATATCCATAGTCATGGTAAATCCAAAATTGAACTTCCATTGGAACATGCAAGTCTTCATTTCCACACCCATTTTGGCCTCGCCTTAACACTTAAAACAATCAATCTTCCTGACTCTTTCAACCTCCCTATCTGGAAAAAAGAAATTAATTACTGGATCTGCGCTGTCTTATGGAAGAGAAAAACAAACAAACATTACACTACATACTGTATGATCTCCTGAACCTCCAAATAATGGAATTTAAAATGAGTTGCTTCTTTTGATTCCCCCATACAAACATGCAAGCGGTTATCAAAATGTGTTTATTTCCCCTTTTGTACAACTTGATACCACGTCGGACCTTGATATAATAAATAAAAATGACATATAAAACTGCTAGATAGGTTTTCAAACAATGCTGCCCTCCAATCATCAACAACAACAACAAAAAAGACACAGCAGTCAGCAATAAAAAGTAATTCAAAATATCCTACCTACACTGAGAGGAAAGAGCACAGGGGTTGTTGAGTGGATACGCAAAGACGCTCACAAACAATTGTAAGTTATCCAGGCACAGTATAATTTGCAAAATGAATTTCATATTGACACATTTACATGAACACAAACGTACAGTACATTTTCAGAATTGCCACATTGTTTCATTTTGTTTTCCACTGTAGGGGGGAGACGGGTAGGTTGTATGTTCACATAGATTAGAGCAGGGGTTTTCAACAGGTGGTCTGAGGACCACTAGTGGTCCCTGAGAGGATTCCAGGTGGTCCCCAGGCTAAATGATGGAAAGTTGGTTTGCCGGGTGTAACTCTTTGAGAGCGTAAACATGAAACCAAATGGACCTGCAAGGGTTTGCCCAAGTCTACACAACTAGAGAATGTATAAGATTAATGGTCATTTTGATCTGTATATTTGTTTTCTCTTTAGTTTTGGGGTCTGTGGGGGTAAAATGTCATCAAATGGTGGTCCGTGGCTCAAATACTGAATAAATTGTGGGCCCTGGTATGAAAAAGGTTGAAAACCCCTGGATGAGAGTACCCATTTTGATTATGAACTGATGATCACTTTACATCGATGATAATGTTGAGGTAAAAACAATTTGTCATTCAGTGGAGCATTGCTATGGTTTGTATACATGATTTTTTTTTTTTGTATAGGGGGCTGAACACACACCCCACAAAAATGGCACTGATTGAAAAGTGTACACATTCCAAATGAACGGAAAAAACAGACAAGTCGAGTGACAAACTGCAATGGACAAATCTTTCCTGGAGTGATATCTTCTCCATCAGTCTCTCAGTCGCTTCCTAACCAACCCTCCCCATCTACCCGATTCGACCGTTATCAGTCGATAAGATCGCAGTTATTAGTTTCCGTCAGCAGGACAATTTCGTCGAAGAATCTATGAATATCCATGATATCTCAGGGGTTGACACTAAGGTCTCGGAGGCACCTGCCCATCGGGCAAGTGCAAGTCAGGTTCTACTTGCCCTCAGGTAATGGTCACTTGCCCCCAAAAATATATTGTAAATTTTGCAGATGTAACTCTTGAGACTGTAAAAATGAAACCAAATGGACCCTTGCGGGTCCATTTGGTTTCATTTTTACGCTCTCAAGAGTTAAAATTCATCATCTTAATTAGCCCAGGTCTACACAACTAGAGAATGTAGAAGATTAGGTCATTTTGATGTGTGTGTTAATTTGCCTGTTTTGTTTCCCAAATCCAGCCTGGAATTGTGGATAGCTAGAAAGCAGGGAAAGACACAGAGGCAGAGTGCAATGACTGCCTTCAAGACAAATTTATCTTGTGTTGTGTTATAGTGCACCAAGTTGCACACTTGCCCGATCGGGCAACCAGGTACCAGTCTTCACTTGCCCGATCATGTTTTTTACTTGCCCCGGGCAAGCGGGCAAGTGTTAGTGTCAACCCCTGTATCTACAGACTGCAAGATGGGTCGGCAGAGCATGACAATACTGAGACGAAATTGTCCTGCTGACGTAAACTAACAACTGCGATCTTATCGACTGATAACGGTCGAATCCGCTGCCCCATCTTCCCTTCAAGTTCAGGGGTCCATCTTAGGCCCCGCTTCACATCTCATTGGGTCCCTTCATGCCAGAATCCTTGGCAGACACCGGCGACGCCACCATGGGGAGGATGCACTGCGACGACTCACAGTAGCCGTTAATTCCCTGAGCCCCGGGAGGACCGGGGACGCCTGGAACTCCGGGAACGCCGCGCGGTCCCCTCAGCCCATCGCGGCCGTCTCTGCCATAGGCTGGTCTGCCAGGATCACCTGAAAAAATAACAATAGGTCCGGGGTAAGATTCAAAACAGTAAAAACTGCACATTGCCCCACAGAATAATTCTTAAGCCCCCACATAAGGAACATACACCGTGTTGTCACTGTTGGGTGGAGACAAATTCAAAAATAGCAAAAGTAGCATGTTTACAAGCTCAAAATGTGTTACTTCTGGAGGGCCTTGCTTTTATGTTAAGGCTTACTCCGACGACATTTTGTATTTTATTTTTGTAGGTAGCTAATGCCAGCGATTTTCATGTAAAAAGCATATTTCATATTTCTGTCTATGTTCCCGGTCAGGCATTGCAGATTGGCACACAGGATGCCACCGACCGCTAGCATCAGGATCGTATTGAACAATAGTGCTACTAATCCAACATTACGGAAGATCTACAACCATAAATCTATTGATAAGCATTTGGTCCCGTTACTTTAAAAAAGTAATTAGTTATAGTTACTCACTACTTCTTCCAAAAAGTAACTGAGTTAGTTACCCAGTTACTCTAAAATAAAAGTAATTAATTACCAAGAAAGTAACTATTTCGGTTACTTTAAAGGTAGGGGAAGTGATTTGAAATTCATGGTGTAGTACCAGCCTGGTGCACTAGGGGCCCCCAACAGTAGCGAACCTGCTGCTCGCTCCTGATTGGAGGAGAATTGTGGTGACCTGGGGAACTTTTATTAGCTCCTCTGCTAACGTGGGGGAGGGGGAAACTCCATATGTGGTTTCCACACCTTATAATAGAGCATTTTAACAGAAAAAAAATATTTTTTGGGTGATATCTGACAAAAGTGAAATCACTTCCCCTACCTTTAACCAAAAAGTGTTGTATGTCAAAGAGTTTGAAATTTTCAGAGCAATATGTTCAATATTATATTACTACCATCATAGTAGGCAATACTAGGCATTGGTATGGTTAGGTATAGTTAAGGTACAGTATTTTTCCCCTCTTTTGTTCATGTCTCACAGACACATTATTTTCAAATATTAATAATCTTAACTAGTGTACTAGTAATAAGTCTTGATGCAGTTTGTGTCAGGCACAGCTGCCACAGCATGCTCTTATTCATGGGTCAGTGGGTAAGCAGAGCCATGCATAATGTAGCCTATGCCTTGCGTTCTCAAGGCAAAAAAATACCCCGTTCCCCGACCAGTAGAGTATAAACAGAGTTACGACATCTCCGTTCACTTCCATGGAAGTGAACGGAGCAGCCGTCTAATGGCGGCTGCTCTACATAGACTCCTATTGAGCACGGGGGCACTTTGTCCCTATTCAGGCTGCATGAACAGCGCCCAGGCGCCCAGTTTCTGACCCCTCAATGTCGCATTTCTGATATTAGATGGCTTTTCCTGAGAATCCCTATACGTTTTAGTCTACACTGTTGTTCCTGCCGTCGTGTATTTAGCCCCTCTAAAGTTATTTAAATGTTATCCTTTATCGCACGTGTTTTGGACCTGCTACCATGGAATACTGTAACTCTTGTTGGGGAATTCAGGATTTATACTGGACCACACTTTTTTACGTGACAACGTTACAAACGCATGGAGGGCATCAGAGACTACAGACAACTTTCTAGTAAGAACAGTTTTACAGTACATTTGGGTGGAAGAGATTAAAGCAGGTGCTGCTGTAGCAAGTGTAGAAGAACATTAGCACGCTACTACAGCGTGTGTGCGCGCGCACGCACGCACGCACGCACGCACACACACACACACACACACACACACACACACACACACACACACACACACACACACACACACACACACACACACACACACACACACACACACACACACCGTCTGCTCCTTATATCGTGGTCCGTTGCTGCTGCTGCTGCTGCTGGTCCTGCTCTGCACTCAGCAACAGCGTGCACGCATGCTTCATTACACAGCGGAGCCCAAGTCGACCCCAAGTCGAACCGAAAAGTCAAGTGCTCGTTTCTTCCATTATTCTAGCTATCTTCCTTCATGATAGTAACGATCCGTATTCGACTGTCAGCAACGGCAACGCCGTTATAGATATGGGGAAAATAATTAGTTAGATTAGTCCGTTTCTGAAAAAATAACGGCACTACGAAACGCTGTTTATTTGAACGGCGTTATGTCCAGCACTGTTGATAAGCATTTGGTAAGCATACAGCAATGGCAGGAAAACTTAAGCGGTCTCTACATAAAACATTTTTAAAGCACTTCCAAAACCACTTTCACTCTTCCCACAAGTGCATACAATGTAACTGTATGTCATAGAAATTCTCTTTCTATGTTTGTTTGTTTTTGTTGTTGTTGTTGTTTTTTACAGTAGGCTGACAGGAAGAGGAGTCGACAAGTAGCAAAGGTTGTCATTTCCAGCAACGACAGAAACACACATGTTAAACAGCAGATGTGCAGGTTCTATCTGTCTGTAACAATCACAACGATGTAATTACCTGGAAGACCAGGTGAGCCAGGCGCTCCCTTAGGCCCTCTGGCTGTGGGCCCTCTGTCCCCTCTGTCACCGGTGTCACCTGAGGACCAGGAAAAGTACAATTAGGAATCAGTAGTCACAACTAAGATTCTTAATGGCCATGTACAGTATACGTAGTTCAGTTGGCCGCTGTCTCCCAAGTCTGTTCCTTTTAGAGTTCTCAAACTCTGCCCGAACCCGACCAGGCCCGACCCGACCCAACATTTTAGGGCAGGCCTCGGGTCTAAAATGTGTGCAGATCAGTAGGGCCGGGTCGGGCCTAGGGCTCCATGAAAAAAGCAATATATATTGAATTATTTTATTATGATAAAAATAATAGTTCTGTCCTGTCTGTCTGTGTATTTACCTCTTATGAAGATGGTGCTGATTGGTATTTTCACTTTTGCTCTGTGTAGAGTGATCAAATTCTACCCAAACCCGACCAGGCCGTACAATGTCACAATGTACAAAAACTATGGTAATTGGTCGGGCTGGGCCGGGCTTTGGGCCTGATCAGTTAGGACCAGGCCTCAATTTTCAGCCCCGTTGAGAACTCTAGTTCCTTTATTTCAGGGGTTTTCAACAGGTGGTCTGGGGACCACCAGTGGTCCCTGAGAGGATTCCAGGTGGTGCCCAGGCTAAATGATGGATGATTGACCACGATGATCAAATGATGATTAACCAGATGTAACTCTTGAGAGCGTAAAAAGGACATGTTGTGAAAAGATCATGGACCCCTAATCTTACCTTTAGGTCCTTTGCGACCCAGCAGCCCCGGTGGACCCTTGAGACCCGGCAGTCCTCTTATTCCAGCGTGTCCGGGGAAACCGTTCTCTCCAGCAGGGCCCGGAGGTCCGGGCGGACCGGGCGGACCTGGCAGGCCGGACATGCCTTCTTCAGGCCGGCTCAGGCTGGCTGCTAGCTGGGCCAGCTGCTCTGTGAAACAGCAACACATTGTCTCCGCTTAAGGCCCTGATACAACGAGCAATGTTTTGGTCCACATCAACAAGCAACATCAATTATCAACATTGGCTCCTTTTTTTTCCTGAGAGTTTACAAATGGAACCAAATGAACCCGCTAGGGTCCATTTGGTTCACATTTGTATGCTCTTTTCATTTTTTGAAAATCTTCAAAATTAATCAAAACGATGAAAAATGGTAAGGCTATAGCCTTAGCGCTTTTGAAAACCCTCAACATTTTTTGAAAACTCTCAAAATGATGAAAAACGTGCATGCTGTGCAAGGCCCTAAGGCTATAGCCTTGCGAAAATTTGCCAAGTTTCGTCATTTTTCAAAAATCATCAAAACGATGAAAAACGGTTAGTCTATAGCCTTGCGTTTTTTCAAAATTTTGACATTTTTCGAAAATCCTCAAAAATCCTCAAAACGATGCAAAATGGCATGCTCTGCAAGACCGTAAGGCTACAGCCTTGTGTTTTTGCCAGGTTTTGTCATTTTTCGAAAATCTTCAAAAATCATAAAACGATGTTTTTTTTCCCACGAAATTTTGACATTTTTTGAAAATCCTCAAAACAATGAAAAACCTTCAATGGGAGGTGTTGCCTGTTGCCATGCGTCTCTTCATGTCGCCCGTTGATGTTGACATTGTTAGTTGATGTTGATCAAAATGTTGCTAGTGTGTCAGGGCCTTTTAGGCATTTCGCTGACACATTAATCCACAATTTTAATGAGTTCCGCTGTAGCATAACATCGCTACTCAAAACTGAAACAAAATATCTTATCCAGGGTGATCTGCAAAAAAGTATGAAATATGAAGATGGCTGACACTTACCTTGCATTACCCTCATGCAGACTTGTTTGACGTGTGTATCTGTGGGTGTCTTGCCCTGTTAGAACAAGGATTTGGTAAGTACAGAAAAAACCTGCATCAACATAAGCCTCTGGTGCAGGTGCTTTACAGTATTTTTGGTATAGCATGAGATGTTATTTTTTTATTAACATCTGAATAACTACTGAATGACAGGGATTTTCAAATGAGTCCGGTCAGATGACTCGCCAATGGTTATGGCAAATGATAGAAACTATAGCATTATTGACCAATAAGAAGAGGGGCGATGCTGTTGGGATGACATTGATAATGTGCGACACATGAAAATGTTATAAACTGTGATGAAAACACCTCAATAAATTCAAGATGGCCGACTTCTTGTCCTGTGTTTGCGGTGGTATGACGTCATAGGTGTTATTGGGCATGGTTTCATTAACTGTCACTGAAAATTAGCAGGTGTTCACGGCTCATAGCGCGCCACAGAGTGGTGCGCTATGAGGCGTGAACACCTGCTATTTTGGGGGGAAAATGTGAGAATGCAGCGCAAATTTCAGTATGTTCTTTCAGAGTGAATGTTTTGTAGAATCATTTGCATGAGAAAGTTTATGTCCATGGCAGTGTGCCTTACCGCTGGCCCCTGTGGCCCTGGCACCCCTGGAAGCCCCCTGTCTCCCTGCATCCCTCGTGGTCCAGGCATTCCTTCCTTGCCCTCTTTGCCTTGCTGTCCCCTGCCTCCCTCGGGTCCTTTGTTTCCTGTCAGTCCTGGTGGGCCTGTCTGGAACAACACAAAAATACTGTACCATCATGGGGCGGCAGTGGCTCAGGGGTAGAGTCACCGGATGGTAGCCACAAGGTTGTCGGTTCGATCTTAGGCTCCCCCAGAGTTAGTGTCGAAGTGTCCTTGAGCAAGAGACTGAACCCCTAATTGCTCCTGATGTGCTAGTAGGTACCTTGCATGGTTTCCACTGCCATCAGTGTATGAATGTGTGTGTGAATGGGTGAATGTGATGCACAAACTATGTAAAGCGCCTTGGATAAAGGCGCTATATAAATGCACCATTTACCATTATGTTATATATACTGGCAATAAGAAGGTTTACAATAGATTCATTGAATTTGGTGTGGGAATTGTTAACATGGTGGTGACATCATCAAGTTGTGTTTCACCATGTTATTGATTATGCTTTTAGGACCTTTTTTTTTCTGAGAGTGTGCAAATGGAACCAAATGGACCCGCTAGGGTCCATTCGGTTCGCATTTGTGCACTCTCAGGAAAAAAAATGAAAATGGGTGGAATTCCCCTTTAACACTTCCTGTAACGTGATTTTACACCTATGTAAGGCTATGTAAGGATGTAAGGCTTTTTGTGCTGAACATACCGATCCTTTTTCTCCTGGTTCACCCTCATCACCCTGGAAGGGGACAGACAGACAGAAACATAGCATGACATGCACTGCTAATTGACCAGATAGGGCAATGGCCACATAATCACAACATCCCCAGTTTGATTTTTCTGGCCGGAGATCTGTATTGCAGGGGGTTGCCGGGGACCACCAGTGGTTCCTGAGAGGATTCCAGGTGGTCCCCAGCTAAATGATGGACAGTTGGTAATGACCCAAACCAAATGGACCTGTAAGGGGCCATTTACGCTCTCAAGAGTTAAAGTATATTTATACATCTAGATGACTTAATTCTCATTAAGAATCTCCACAATTAGACAATGTAGAAAAATGTTATTTTGACCAATATCTTTTGCCAGTGTATTGGCAAAATTGTAGACAAGAACTTGAAAATCCTTGCTTTTGAGTCATAGATAAAACTCAACATCAAATGGTGGTCCGTGGCTAAAACATTAATAAAACATAAATAGTGGGCCCTGGCATGAAAACCCCTGCTGTATTGCATCATGTTCTTCACTCCTTCCCATTCTCTGCCCTCAGTTTCCTCTTTTAGTCTGTATTAGCTTAATAAAGTTAAGAAATGTAAATTGTACAAAGAATATTTGGGCACATTATCAAGAAGGGCGTTCATTTAGAAAAGCTTACAATGCCAACACACAGAGAACACAGACACAAGAAAAAACACAAAAAAAAAACAAGTCCATATTTTGGTGGCTGATCACTCACCAAGTCTCCTCTCTCTCCTGCTGTGCCCTCAGCACCTGGATCACCCTGAAACACACAACATGTCACATCTCTGTCCTAAAAACTACATTCTGACAGCCTATAGGCCTAGATAGGATTTTAATTATTTGTACTATTGCGTCTTATAAAACATACTTGTTCTCCTTTGGGACCATCTAGGCCGACACCACCCTGCAGAAAGAGAACAGACAAATTGGTGTAATCAATTTATCTCAATTTATTTCATACATTGACTATAAAATTAACAGCAGAGCCTATAGCTTGCAAGCTTGTACATCTGCTTCAAATTATCTTAATTGTTTAGAGTTTAAGGTTTTACTACACAAATCTTAGACTAGACTATAAGATGTAAGTGTTTAATCATTTGGTTATTATTTAAAAAAAACATTGTACAAAAAAAATCTAAACTTTGATATTAATGTTTTCTGTAAAACAATTTGAAAACCGCTTATTTTTCACATGAACAATAATAGTTTTAATAACAACTTTGGCTGGGACATATTCATATGCAAAAAAATGTGCTCCTTATTATCATCACCCAGGGGTTAATATTTGGAGCTTTCCTAATTCATGTATACAGTACTGTCATTGGTCATTGCATCTTAATGGGGAATTCCACCCATTTTCAAAATTTCAAAATTCAAAATTTCAATTTCAAAATTTCAAAATTAAAAAAAAGGGGTCTGAAAGAAAAAACATTAATATGGTGAAATCATCAAAGTATTTCACCATGTTAATGATTTTTTCAGAACTCCATTTTTAGGAAATACAGAATTGGGGGAACTTTTTTTTATCATGTCCACACAACATCTCCAAGGTATATTAATGACATATTAAATTGTTGAAAATGGGTGGAGTTCCCCTTTAATGGTTGCTCTTACCCTGTCTCCTTGTTGACCGATCAGACCAGCAGGCCCTGGGAGACCTGGAAGACCCACAGCGCCTTTAGCTCCCTGTATGAATACACACACACACACACACACCACACACACACACACACACACACACACACACACACACACACACACACACACACGCACGCACGCACGCACGCACACGCACACGCACACGCACACACACACACGCGCACACACACGCACCCCCCCCCACACACACGCACGCACGCACACGCGCACACACACACACACACACACACACACACACACACACACACACACACACACACACACACACACACACACACACACACACACACACAATCAAAACACTAGCTCACCTGTGTGAAGCTATATGCACCCAACATGACACTGAGCCACCAACCATATTTACAAAATTAAAATGTGCGTGTGTGTGTGTTTGTGTGTGTGTGTGTGTGTGTGTGTGTGTGTGTGTGTGTGTGTGTGTGTGTGTGTGTGTGTGTGCGTGCGTGCATGTGTGTGTGCGTGATTCCGTGCGTGTGTGTGTGTGTGTGTGTGTGTGTGTGTGTGTGTGTGTGTGTGTGTGTGTGTGTGTGTGTGTGTGTGTGTGTGTGGTGTGGGGGTACTGAGTAGGCCTACTGATTATGGTATCCTGTGGGCAAACCGATCTCAAGCATTCCTGGGGAACAGAGGTCTCTTTCAGGATTCCTCCACTTTTTCCCTGCCATGAATCCCCTTTAACTGAAAAAATACTCCTGGTCCCCAGTGGGCCTTTGTAACAAAAGTCCATTCATCCCCCCCACCACACCACACCCCCTACAAGTGGATTACTGCATTACCAGAGAGGCCAAAGGTTGTAGAAAGACCTGACACTTTTAATATACACATCCAGCACATGGACTCCATTTACCTGCAGCAAGATATGGGCTCCATCTTGGTCAGTATTCCCCAAGCAGGTTGAATAATAACAGATATTTACAGTACATACACTGATGATCACCTGCTTCATGTCACAGGAAATGGATTTATAGTTCTAATTCTAATACAAATCAGGTAAGAATTGGGTGAAATGGCTTAGTTTGCCCTAATTTCGTTTTGCTCCAGGGGACTATGGAAGTGATTAATGCTGAAGCACCAGTGGGCTGTTGTGGAAATCTTTGGTTCATTTAATAATTCATATATTAATTAATGTCATATCCTCATATTATGCCTTCTCCTTTCTTCAGTTTTTTAGAACGTAGACGGTTGCACGATAGACCAATTAAAAATCCTGCATCTTCTCCATATTACAATGCTTTGTCGTTTCCTGCTAATGCCCTAGCCTAGTTCATCATACTAGTAGAGAATGTACAGTGTTACACAAAAGTAGCAAAATAGCTGATTTTGTTGTAGATTTACTGGTTTAGATCTTGTTAACTTTATTTCGAACCAACAAAAGGTATTAACAATAGCTTGTGACTAAATAATAACGACAATGGATCGATTTGGATCACAGGTGTTTTTACCAATTTCCTGAAAATTCACGTTTTTGGATTCCCATGGTTTGCAACATACTCTGCAACGTTAAGGAACTACAAGTTATAATGTATATCAACATCACGTCATTTGTTTTGAGGGGCGCTAATCTCTCCTAAATTCGGCTATTATGGCTTTACAGACGGCAAGTAGCAAATCATGCATTCTAGTTCATTTTCAACAGGACCGACATTTATTGCTCAGAAAATGGCGTGCGATAATTAAGAGAGTGTGTGACGCTGGGCGTTATTGCGCAGCGTCCAGTTTTGTTTATTGTGCGCGTGCTCGTTTCGTGCACACGCCAGCGATTTATTTTACACCTCAATCCTGTGAGCTTTTTCTCTCGCTGCGCGATTCTCGTCTGTCAGCACTGAGTGGCACGGTGGAATCTCCGCGATAATGTGTGTGCTATAGACTCGCCGTCTGTAACGCCCTTTAGTGTACTGTAAATGTGGTCTTACATAAACATAAATTTCCCTTTGACAGTGAATGGACAATTTTAGGTTGAGCAAATCAACATTACATCATGATGATGTATACTGATGATAAGAGCACCTCTCACTTCACACAGGTGTGATTTTTAGTATTCAGACAGCAAGCAACAGATTAAAAGCTTCCCCCAAACAAGTGTCTCTGTGACCCCTCTAGAGGCCGCAGAGTGCAATAAAAATGTTCCTAGAGGTTGTGTCATTGGTCCAAACCTATTCTGGATTCCTATTTAGTGACTAAAAACACCAATTTTAATAGTCACTCCCATTTCCCCTATAAATTTGCCCTGGAATCTACACCCCCGACTCAAAGAAGCCCAGTGAAACTGGGGAAAGCAGTGAGGGGAAGGAGCCAAATAGCACCCTAAGAAAATATGAATAATTATCTGAGTGGATGTTTAGGCACCCCTTTATTCACAATATACATACAACGGATGTGTCCAAGATGAAGGTTGTCTTCTCTCGTTCATTACCATAATCAAGTTACTGACACACAGCTAGCAGCAGTTCTCCCCTCAACAGATTTAGAGAAGCACAAAGCTATACACAAAGGGTATAGCACATTTCTTGCCCTTTGTGTTAACCTCATTGGAGAACCAAACCGGAGGCTTCAGTCAGACAATACATACACCAAAATCCAGAGAGGGTGGACAATCACGTGTTTGTTTATGCAATTGATCACTTTCAACTGTTCTGATGGAGTGGAGTCCAACTATTCACACTTCTAAGGAGGTTAAAACATCTTAAATGTTGTTTTCGCAGTCAGTCAGTCAGTTGTTCGGTCAGATGGACTGCTGGAACTAACTTCGATTGCAGATTTAGCAGGTGATGATGTTATGGTGATGTAATTAAGATATTTTTGTATAGTGTTGTCATAAGTATTACCTCTTAGAGGTATCTGCGGTAATTGCCCTCTGCTCACTCGCTTTGTTTGCACCCAGCATGGCCTACTTGTGTGCAATGCACAAGTTGGCACTTGAGAGAGTGCAGTTCTAGTTACTTCTGTCATATGCCTACCTATTGTTACAGATCATTCCATGCACCATTACCATCACTGCACCACATTCTGACATCTCAGAATGTATTTTCAGTTTCACTTTGCCGTTTAAGCAAACATTCAATTCCAGCTAGTTTATAATTATCCTGGAACATACTATATCTGGTCTACCCATGCCTAGTGTCAGTCCCTCCATACCGTACGTTGGAATTTAACAAGAATGTGGTGATAGACGAGAGATGGATATTGTCACTGGCATAATCAAGATTCTGTATGAAATACTAATGGTTCCTTTGATACCTGTTGGGTCCTTCACAGTATCTTCATTCTTCTCGTGACTTACCCTGGGTCCTGGTTCTCCAGCGGGGCCATCATTTCCCCTCATGCCTCGCTCCCCCTAAAGTGAAGAAATATTTAACTCAGCAAGAGGCTAAAGTGAGAGCTGAGCCTATTTGCTTGTCATCATGCAGAATGATGTGGATAACCCTGATGACTGGGAAAACGCCACTTAAACTAAGCATTCTCTTTTGTTCCTTAAATGCAAACTACGTGATATATTATTAGATTAACTTTGGGCTGCAGCGAGCTAGTATAACACATTATTTCGATCATCAGTCGGTAGCAGGGGCGTTTTTGCCATTAAGCAGACTAGGCTGACTTGCCTAGTCTACCATGGGAAGGGGGGGGGGGGGCGATAAGGGGAGGGGGGCGAGGGGAGGGGGTGACTACCAGACATGCTTTAAAAGGAATAAGCCTAATATGAATAAATACATTATACTTATTCTCTATGACTAGAATTGAACATTTAACACATAATATGTTCCTTAGTTTAAAAATAGTTCAGTTTTATCCCTTGGGGCTGCCATTTTAGAGGAGATTTTCCCTGGAGCCCCCAGGGAAAATCTTGCCTAGGACTCCAAATTGCTTAGAAACGCCACTGGTCGGTAGGTATGTCACTCTGCACCCTCCAAAAGTTTTGAGTGTAAGAGAGGAGCTGGTTGCAGGTTATTATTCCTCCGTTCCTTTAATCAAACCCTATCTGTGCAATAAAAGGCAAAAAAGATACAGGAAATATTCCTGGATGGTACTCACAGGTCCTCCTCTTGGTCCAGGAGGTCCAACTTCTCCTTGTTCGCCACGTTCGCCCTGCAAGCAAGAGAAATGCAGCCTGACATCTGCAACCACGGTGCATGACACAATACTGTGTAGTAGCAAGTCCCCAACACGCCATACAACCAACTGAATAGATTGTCTGTGTTTGCCATTATTGAAAACATTGGAAACATTCTAACATGCTTATTGCTTATTGTCCATAATGATGTTAAAGGTACAGTAAGTGATTTCACTTATTTCAAATATTGAAATTTCTTCTTGTTTGGCTAATCCTCCCTACTATAAAGTGTGTTGACCATATAAGGAGTTCCTCCCTGTCCCCTAGTGAGCCCCTGGGGTAAAAAAAAACTCTCAGTTTCAGTTTTGGGCTTTGGGAGAAAAGCCTTTCGTAGCCTTCCGCTACTTTTTTTCACATGCTTTTGACCCTGCGGCTTATACAACGGTGCGACCAGTCTATGGATTTTACAGGTAATTCCACCAGGTGGGCCCCCCAGACTAAATGATGGAAAGTTGGTTAACCAGATGTAACTCTTTGAGAGCGTAAAAATGAAACCAAATGGTTTCATGATATTTGGTTTCATGATATTCATGATATCTAAATTAGCACCACTTAATTAATAAGTCTGGGGTGAAGATGTCGTTAAATCGTGGTCTCTGGCTCAAATGCTGAATAAATAGTGGGCCCTGGGATCAAAAAGGTTGAAAACCACTGCCCTAACATGAAGCTTATTGCCTGGTGCGGCTTCTAGTCAGGTGCGGCTTATACAAGGGGAAAAAAAACAGTATTTTGCCCCAAATCTAGCCTGTGTGGCTTATATTCAGGTGCGGCTTATACTGTAGTCCAGAAATTACGGTACACCACCTGAAAGCCCAATGAAGGTTGTTTCAATTTGCTCCATTACTTACTGATTTCCCTGGTGAACCCATTACTCCAACAACACCCGGGTCCCCGGAAACACCCTGGAGATGAAAATATGTATAGTCTTATTATCCATGACGTACTGTGGCTGTACAGTATGTTATACAAATGACGACACATTATTAGCAGAAATGTGCAACATACCGCTTCGCCACTGGCACCTTTTTGTCCATAAGACCCTGGCAAACCCTACAAAAAGAATCACATTGAGAACACCAGTTAAGTCCAGAGGGCACAGCTTGACACTGGAGTTTGATCACAGATGTATTGCAGTCAGTGGTGATACATACAGGAAGTCCTTGGAGGCCGGCTTCACCGGGAGCACCATTTTTCCCTGGAATACCCTGTATCATAATAGAAACAATAAGTATTAGTTGTTCTGAACATTATTCATCAAAGGGTTAACACAAAAGACCATGTGTGGTGTATTGGTATGTGGGTTGATCCAGTACTGTTTGTCATAACTGCCTTACCATAGTTTGAGTTGTCGTTCTACTGCACATGCTCACAACTTAAAGCGCTTGTATATGTTGTGACGATCCCCTCTAACTAGTGTGTGTTTTCGCCGCTACTCCCAGTTCATATATAAAGACTTTAAAAACATGTGCTCTGCCTCGTTATTCAAATACATAACACCATGTATACACACTTGTGCACTGTTTTGCTTCGCATAAATATGATTGCCATAAAAAACCCAATAAAAATGTTTCCAGCTGAGTAGCATCAGTGGCGGGAAGTGGTCTTAAGTGCCTTGCTCAATGACCAGGAAACTCCCTCTTCTCAAATCTTTAAACAATCACCAGCAACTACAGTATATGTAATTGCTTGTTTCACATCCACGTCAATCAAACAGTAGGAACAGTACAGTACCTTGGATCCTGGTAAGCCAGGAATTCCCTCACGGCCATCTGGACCAGCAAGGCCCTATTTATGAGAGAAACAACAGAGAAATCCACACAATCTGTGTTTCTTTGACAAAACAGTGTCTGTCCGAGATAGATACAACAGCAACAACAACATTAACAACAACAACAAAACAAAATACTATTTCAACAGACATTTAGGCACAGAGACACAGACAGACAGACAGACAGACAGACAGACAGACAGACAGACAGACAGACAGACATGTATTGTATAACATTCAACACTAACAATTGTGTTGTGTCACTCACAGGCTCTCCCTTGGGCCCTGGAACACCTCTGATTCCAGGCGGACCTCGAGGCCCCTGCAAATCACCAAGCATCAAAATGTAATACCACATCATTTCACTGTCTTTATTGCCCTACATGTTATCATACAAGTCTGTCAAGCTAAAAAAAATACTGTACTGTACTGTAAAATACTGAAAGATATTCATTCTTCCTTTTCCTGATAATCCAGGATAATTAAAAGTAAGTTCCAGCCAATAAATACATCATTCTAGTTATTCTTCTATAACTAGAATAAAACACATATATGTTCTTTAATTTTACTGTGCCTGTCATAGGTATGACATCACAGGAGATTTTCCCTGGAACGCCCCCTTACCGAAAGGGCTCCAGGGCTCCAGGGAAAATCTTGCCTGGGAATCCAAATTGCTTAGAAACGCCACTGCCGTACTGTACCTCGAATTGACTTGTCCAAGTCGTTCACTTACTTGTGCTCCACTCGGCCCGGTCTCGCCTACCACTCCTCTCTGACCCATGTCACCCTACAAGAAAAAAGCCACATTCCGTTTGAGAGACATTCATCGGACAGCACAGATAGGGCTTGACAGAGTGGTATAACAACAGCAATCAACACACAGGCACTTACTGGGGCACCCACGATTCCCTGAGGACCCAGATCACCACTCTTTCCACGAGGTCCCTGTTTGGACACAACGTATGGAGTTTGTTATTTAGCATACACAACCAACAGCCTTTATTCCAAACAGGAACAAAGAGCATGCACACGATATTGTGAGTGAGAGTATAGGGTGTAAACTTGGTTTACCCTATCACCTTTGGATCCCACTATCCCTGTGATGCCCCTTGCTCCACCTGGACCCTAAAATCACTCAGCAGATAGAAGGAGAGAGAGACAGAACCGTATGATCATGTTAACATGTTTCAGCTTGTACGAAAGACAAAACAAAATGCATTATGATACTGTTGAGGGGGAAATAAAAATAATAAAATATGTTACTGGTAGTCCTTGAGCGCCGACTTCACCCATCTCTCCTTGGTCACCCTCCTCGCCCTTAAAGAGAACACAACACAAACATGTTAATAGCCTATTTAAGATTGGTAGACCGTCCAACCTACGACGCCAGTAATGAATCGCTCTGTGCTTGATACATAAGCCTTGCGGCCGTCCTACCCTCTCCTACGACGGCAGAACGCAGCTTTTGGCGTCTTGTTAACAACATGGACGAGAGCTACGCTGTAGAGGAGCGTCACCATGGAAACCAGAGACGCCAGTGGAAGAGGTGGATCCCGTCGGCGTCGCCTGCTTTCTTAACTATGTTGGGCTTCTGTTGCAACTGCGACGGACCACGCCTACTGCTCTCGTCGTAGACACGGAAACTTAAATTCCCTAATATATTTGCAAAGTATATCAGGGGTGTCCAAACCTTTTTCAAAGGGGGGCATATTAGAAAATATTAAAACACCCAAGGGCCCTCTAAATCTCCAGTACCTTCAGTAATCATTTACACACAGACTTTTATCATTTAAAGACAACCTTTAATATCAATGGTCTTTCGTCATGTGTGAACAAGTATAACTCACTTTTACTCACTCACAACACCTCAAGTTTCCTTACGAAATGTAAGCACATGAGCAAGGCGAAACAAAACAAAAAAGGAAATACAAGGAAAAGGAGCGCTGTCAAATTATGCTCTGTAAAATGCACATGTTAAAAAAAACATTAATGAGTCATCTAGAGTGTCATTCATGCCCCCCAAGTTATTAGTGAAGCCGTACCTGCCAGCCAACAAAACAGGCCCAGAAATTAAGGACCTGCCATATCTGGACCCACATAAAACCCTGTATGCTCAAAACACTGCCCACATCGGTACCCTTATAAAGCAAAGATGAGAAGGTCTGAATGCAGCTTGAGCACAACATGCTATTTTTCGCCCACTGTCTATATTTTGCAATCAAAAAAGTGAGTTGTACAATGATCGCTACATTTACAACCAGAACTGCACTCTGACAAGTGTCAACTTGTGCACTGCACACAAGTAGGCCATGGCCTACTTGTCCACAAGCAGAGGGCAAGTACCCCCCAACACCAGGAGATGATACTCATGACAATACCAGATATCTTAATTACACCAGTAAGATGATGCATGTCTGACTGGTACACACGAACTGCATTCGCTTCCCACTGGTACTAAAATACCCACTGGTATTTCACACAGGCGTTGACCAGAATTTTATGGAGAGATTAACGAAGCCCCTTTTTCAAATTAACCAATTGTTAGTTAATCATTAAATTAGGAGTGCATTCAATTTTCCCCATTGGCTTTACATGTGAAACTCCGACCGACCCCCCTAGCACACACACATTACAGGCCACCATCCTCGCTGTTATTCCCACTGTCATGTTGCGGTCGGGGAACCCTCATTTTTTCCATGTTATTATCGTGCACACTACAGCAGTTATCGTGCTTGCGCTAAACTTTGGTCCAATAAGTATCGTTGCATCTCTGTTTATGTTTATTCGTCACATGCTAAACCCCTTATTCCTTTTTTACTATTTTGATAAACTTTCTGGAATAGTTCAACATGCCAGTCTATTGACACATTGTGAGCTTGCAGACTGGCCATTTGAACTATTGAAACCAGCCAATCAAAGTTTTTAAAAAGCAACAACCAACCGTCACCGACCAGACCCACCGAACCATCCGACCGACCCACTCTAACCATCCAGGCGAAGTCTGAACTTCACCTTATGTCTTTAATAAGGACAGGCCTTTGTGAGGTTGAAGGTGAAACACTACCTTGTGTCCTTGTTTTCCAGGTTCGCCGGATTCACCCTTTGCTCCTTTGTGACCCTGAATGCAGAGAAGACGTTCCAAGTCAAAGTTGATAATCAAATGTTTGTGGTTGTTTGTTTTTTAGAAAGAAAAAAAAATCTTCACTGTTCACCGTTTAGATATGATGCCATCCTATGTATTTATTTGTAGTGTCTGTCTGTGTGCGTATGTGTCAGAACATTGTATGTGGAACATTGAGTGATGGGATACATTATTTGCAAAAAAACGTATATAGTTATACGGATACATGAGGCGCGGACTAAATAATACTTGGACCAGCCAAAAAGTTGCGACATTGAGGGGTCAGAAAACTGAGCTGAAAAAGGGACAAATGATGGACATTTCCATTTTTTTCCTGAGAGCGTACGCTAGGGTCCATTTGGTTCCATTTGAGCTACGCTTTCAGGAAATGTCCATCTTTTCTCTCCTTTTCAGGCTTCAGAAAAAAAGGTCCTAAAAAATCGTTACCATGGTGAAACACAACTTGATGGTAGAACCGCCATTGGACTGGTCCCATGAGTTCACGACAGTGCAACTGTGTCTATACTCAGAGCTGAGTATTATTTAGGCTGAGCCTTCCTGTTACCAGTTATACAATAAGCCTGCATGGTAAAGGCACAACACCCTTGATTCCATTTTGATACTACAGGAGAAAATGTACATTTCAGAAGCGTGTCATTTACTTACTTTCATTCCTGGTAGTCCAGAATATCCTGTTAGACCTGCAGGGCAGGCGTTGGGGCACTGAAAAACACAACACAAACCTATTTGAGGTCATGGAAGAGCCCTGCCACTAGAGGGCTCTACCGACAAGTAACTCACCTTAATGTAAGTAAGGGTATAAGCAATTTGTTAACTTTCTTTTTTCCTGTTATATTTGTTTTTGTCTTTATGCCTTTATAGATAGTAATTACTGAAGACAGACAGGAAAGTGGGAAGGAGAGAAGGAGAGAGACATGCAGCAAATGTCGTCATCAACAGGACTCGAACACGTGACACACTGTCAGTCCAAAGCACTCACTCAATTTGGCCCTCGAATTTTTAACTTTCGAGTGCTACATTGATGTCCTTGCATCATGAATAAAGAACGTTTCAAAAAATGATTTCATTTAAAAAAAAAGTGGAAATGTGGAATCACCAGATGAAAATGCGAAGAACATTCAGTGTTAGTTTTGTGCACTCAATGGTAATGTAACAATACATGTTCTGCATTGAGAACTTTGGCATCTTAGCATCATGGTGTTTGGCTGGTATATTACAAATGTGAGGAATTGAGGGAATGTGAAACATACATTTCAGAAACAAGTGAAATCTGGGTGGCTCATTGGACACACGCAGACCACACAGTTGTGATGTCTATAACTGGTTCATGATCATGGATCAAACAAAGTGACGCAGAACAACTACATTTGGATCAAACTCACCAGGTCCTCCCCATCCCACACGCCTGGAGGCCCCTAGGAAAGAAACAATACAAAAACAGCCTGGGTTTGCTTGGAATTCTCTTCAGTAGCTACAGATTATACATTTCTAAGCAGCATTACCGTATTTATGGTCGATGAATACAAATACAATGTGCATATACAGACTACACACGAAAAAAGAAAATCAGAAAATATCACCGCAGAATGCCACAAGACACATTCATTATACATTCATTATACCTGCATTAAACATGCCAAAAGCAATGCCTCAGACTTGGTGCGTACCGATAACAAGAAACGAGATGGGACCTGGAGTCTAGAATTACCTACATACCATAAATTAGCTATGTATTTGTTTTGATTTGTTTTCATGTTGTTCACAATACTATATATCTAATGTCGTGTATGAAGACAAGATGCACTATTATGAACAGGAAAAAATGTAATGTCAGTTTTTATGACACAAAATTAACAATTTCATGAATTTATTCATTCGTTCGTTTTAAGCCATGATGAATTGCAGAGTGTGACTTGACCATGGGATTGTCTCACATGATCCGAGACAGCAAAACCGACAGCATCGCTGATGGTTTTACAGACAGTTAAAACTGATAAGATTTAGTGATATAGTAAGACAGATAGTTATGATATTTACCCTGGGACCAGCAGCGCCAGGAAGACCAACTGGACCTTTCTTTCCTCTTGCTCCCTGGAAGCGATCATGAGTCAAATGAAAACACGTTTAATACCATAAAAGGAATGATAATCGAAGCAATTGTTATGAATACAGCATTCACACATATATATTTTTTCATTTAATAAGATTGAGACAACGATTTACATATACAACATGTTTGTCCAGAGTTCAATAACTTTTTCTGTGATTTCTCATAGATCTCTTTCCAAATACTGTAATTATACCGGTACAGGTTGTATTGAAAACAGTGATGTGCTCATTTCAAAGTGATGGGCAGATCAGCAATTACTTACAGGAGCTCCAACTTTGCCTAATTCACCAGGAAGTCCGTCTGTACCAGGAATACCCTGGAAACAAAAAGCAAAGAAACAAGAATGTTTGATGCGTCATCTCGCTGTTGTTATGAAGGCAACATGTCCATAGTTTATTTTGCTTTTATGAAAGTGCACTTTTTACATTTACAGTTGAAGAAAAAGCTGAATAGAAAGAAATAGATTTTCTTTTTTCTTTTTTAACTTAAACATTTTGTCCCTGATTTTTGTAAACCATTACATTTTTCACACGGTACGTATTTCCTAAGCTGTAATCCTGGATGCTCACTCTGCCAACCTGGGGATGGCGGCTCTTCTACATAGGCTTCTTTATCTTTATTTTACCGTTTTGTAATAATATGGCATAAACATCAGGCGACGGCCCAGCTTTAATGTTTATAATACACTGTTATAGATTGTTTTGTGGTACTACTAGTAGGCCTACAGCCTGAACATTACAGAGACAAGTTGACCTGTGCAATACCAACTCCCTCTTTCAGGCTGCAACAGCTCTCCCGAGTGCTGAGTTTTCTGCCCCCTCAATGTCGCAACATTTCGGCTGCTCTGAGTATTATTTGGGCTGAGCCTTCATGTATTCCTTATCATCTGAAAGGGATGTTTCCCTGGTAAGACGTAACGTGTGGAAGGTGAAAGGAGCTGGTTGGAATACTGTGTGTATTCCAACCAGTTCCTTTCACCTCCATAAGGTGCTCTGGCTATACCAGAGGGAAGCAGTATAGAGGCCAGGATTACTGCATTTTTGGTAACGTGTACCGTAGGGGGACACTGGGAAAACATGCAAACTCCACACAGAAAGTCCCTTTTGTCAACTCTACCTACAGGTAGAGTTGATCCACAGTGCCACAGCATCCTCAGCGGGAATAGAACCCGGGACATTCTAGTTGTTTAAAAGATTGACACAAGTACTTACATCGAGACCATCAGCTCCCTCGCCCTGTGCGAGACAGACAGGAGACAAATCATGGTAAACATTTAATGAAACACAGTTTCAATGTGTTGGTGTAGAAACTAACCTGTTAACAAATAACACATGAAAAACATACAGTTGAATATACTGTAGAATAGAATACGTTGAATGTCCTGTTGAATTACATATGAATAAACTGTGTGTGTGTGTGTGTGTGTGTGTGTGTGTGTGTGTGTGTGTGTGTGTGTGTGTGTGTGTGTGTGTGTGTGTGTGTGTGTGTGTGTGTGTGTGTGTGTGTGTGTGCGTGTATCATTTCAAGGCACAACCATTTAAATTTAATCAGCAGCTCGATAAATCAATAAAAGTAATACAATAACAGTAAGAATGAAGAATTTATCAAATAAATGGAACAAGGTTCATAAATGATCGTTTTCTAAACGATAGTCATTTTGTTAGATGCTTTTCTAGACCACTGGACCACAGAGCGTCCCAGTGATAAACATTCTGATGATGAAAAGTTGGTTAACATAGGCTCACAGACAGTACATACAGCAGTTAAATCAGGATAATATGTGCAACTTACAATCTCTCCAGGAGGTCCAGCTTGACCAGTTTCACCCTGTAAGCGAAGCAGAACTTAAATTAACCTAGTGGTGCAAACCCTTCCTGTCCTATATGTCAGTATAGTATGTGTCCATTCTCCTCTGTCTCTATCTCTGCTGGTCATCCTCAGACAAACCACCCAGTGGTACTTTCAGCACCTTTCTCCATCTTTATTTAGCACCATGGTTTTCAACAGGTGGTCCGGGGATCACCAGTGGTCCCTGAGAGGATTCCAGGTGGTCCCGAGGCTAAATGGAAAGTTGGTTAACCAGATGCAACTCTTGTGAGTTAATTTTTACACTCTTGTTCATTTTTTACACTCTTGAGAGTAAACATTTAACAAGAGTTAAAATATTCGTCATGTGAATTAGCCCAAGTCTACACAACTAGAGAATGTAGAAGATTAATGGTCATATTTTGATGTATTGTCAGCCTGTTTTGTTTCTGAAATCCAGCCTGGAATTGAGGACAAAAGCAAAAAAAAAATCTTTTAATACTGTTGGGGTCTGTTGGGTTAAAATGTCAACAAATGGTGGTCTGTGGCTCAAATGCTGAATGCCCTGGTATGAAAAGGGTTGAAAACCCCTGATTGAGCACGCCCATGTAGGTCGGTGATTGATCCCTGAACCTAATGATTGACGCCTGTGTGTCTATCCCTGGGATATCTTGACCTTTGTCAGTGACCTTTGACCCTGTCAACGCTAAAAGGTCATGTTTATTGTTACATCGTGTTCACCAAACAATTCCCCTTTATTGCAAATAGTTATTAAACGTTAGTTTAAGTTAGTTAGTTAATTTAGAATTTAATAGTTATTAAATTCAAGAAAACCTTTAAAGACAAAATAATCCATAGCTACACACTTTTATTTAAAGCCTGTTTAAATTCCTGTAATTTTGTGAATTTTATGTGTACTAAAATGAAATGATTGTTACTGAAATGATTGTTACTGCTGATTAGCTGATTATAGAGAAAAATGATTAAATGAATTGTAACAGTCATACGCATTATGTTTTTATTGGATTTGAACATATTGATATGAGCTAAGAATGCATTATATGGAAAGAATAAACTAACTAAACTAAACTAAACATGGCTTTTCTGTCGGGTACAAGATAGGAAGTATACTGTACATTACCATACTGTTTATTGGAACATTTTTTACAGACTTAAAAAAAAACTAGCCCATCAAATTGGTATTGGAGAGTCAGACAAAAAATGCCCAGAATGGGACAGGATTTTATATTTCATTAGCCAGCATTCCATGTGATCAACAAATCACATCATTGATTCAAATACACAAATTTGACAGTGAATTACCGGTATTCCATATGGGCCTTTTACACAGTATTGGCGAAACTGTAAGAAAGTAGAACTTACTTTTGGTCCTTGTGGTCCATCTGGGCCAGAATCTCCGGGGGGTCCTACGGGTCCCTAAACAAGAAAAAGAAATCGTCAAACAAAGCCAAATTAAATGAAATGTTTAATTAATTAATATGCCCATTCACATTAGTAACTGCTCTAGAGAACACAGTGGGAGTCCCATTGAGAATGTTTTGTGCCAGGGGCGGATGTAACATCCAATTTGGGGGGGCAAGAGAACATGTTGGAGGGGCAAGAGAAAATGGTATGGGTGCGGCTTCATCGCCCGTGTCGCTTCGCGCCACGGGTGATGAAGTCGCACCCATACCATTTTCCGTTACAGGACTTTTATTAGTCAAGTAAAGCATCAATAATAACATCAGTTGTTGAAGTTGCAACAGACACGCAGCATGCATAAAGCTAAAGGTCTGACTCAGAGAGTTTTCTGTTTTCAATGATGAAATGCTGTTTGCGGTTTAGTGGTGACACAGCTGTAGTTAGTTAGTAGCAGTAGTAGTAGTGTTTCAAATCATTTTAAATATAAGCACTTTAATTTGAAATAATTTGGGTTGTTTTGCATGGCATCGTGTTTAGGGGGGCATTGCCCCCCATACCCATGCCTAGATCCGCCCCTGTTTTGTGCTTTGTGTGTTTTTGTTCTCTCCATTTCATCGCGATAAACGACAAAATAAACAAATAATCCTGGTGGTTGGAATCATGTGGATGTGAACAATCAACTGACAGTGAGAAAATGCTTATGCTACTGCAAACAAATTGAATTGAGTAAAATGTTTGCAAGAAACAAACTGTATCAAATATGAGTGGCTGACTATAATCTACTTCCTGGATTGGCTCCAACATTGAGTTCAATGCACTGTGAGTGGTCAGCTGTAGCCTGATACTGGCCAGACTTATCCCAATGTGAGTTCACTAAAGTTCCCCACCATAGGGCGTACCAATGGGGGCAATTGTTGTGGTGCTGAAGTCATCCATTCCAATCAAAGTAAGTGTACTTAAAAACAACAAGGTGCTGTGCAGTAGAATCATAACAATAAATAAAAGACATAATGCAGCACAAGGAGAACAGAAAATACAAATAAGTACAAAATCAATCAGGGTGCAAAAGCCAAGGAATAGAAAACAGTTTAAAGATGGGATTTAAAAACAGGTAGTGTAGGAACCAACAGTTTGGGAGCAATAACTGACAAAGCTTGGTCTTAAGGACAACAAGGAGCAGTTGGTCATCTGACCTCAGTGATCAGGAAGAACTACTGTATATGAATTAAGTAGATCAGAGACATACATTGGCACTAATCCAATTAAGGATTTGAAACCATTAAACATCTATATCTAAAATGGATCCTAAAATGTATTGGGAGCTTGTGGAGTGAGGATAGAATGGGGGTGATGTGTTCATGGGCATTATAGTAATCAAAGTGAGTAGTAATATCAGCATGTATCACTCTTTCGAAACGACTAAAGACCAGAAGTACTTGGATAAAAGCCGTAGTTTTTAAAACAGCTTCATTGACACCATGTCCATGGGATGGTTTTGGGAAACCATGTGATCCACCTGGACTAGCCTGGATACTAATATCAACATGCATTGGAAAGGCAGATGAAGGCTGGCCAAAGGATTGGCAGGCTACCACAATTGATCCTTTCATTGTATCTATTCAAGTTCAATACCGTATGCAGGTATAAAAAACAAATGATACAAATGAATCATCAATCAAAGGGACAATCAATACTCAATGCTAAAGTCAACACGTACAGTATACCAGCATCCATACATCAGCCAAAATATTAAATAATCTGTTAAATGTGCTGTTAACTGTTGAGTGGGCCGAGGCTTTACCCACTTTCTGGTGTGTGTGTGTGTGTGTGTGTGTGTGTGTGTGTGTGTGTGTGTGTGTGTGTGTGTGTGTGTGTGTGTGTGTGTGTGTGTGTGTGTGTGTGTGCGTGCGCGCGTGCTCTCTGTGACTCATAGGTTTGCTTCCACCAGGAAGATCGCCGCAAATGCTACAAAATAATGTAAATGTGTGTTGTTGAAATGTGATTTTCTTTTCGGATTAGACATAAATGGTCTCATGATGAATCATGTGGCAGTTCTCGTTAGTGGTAAAGCAGGTGTTGCTACTGTATTTCCCCTCCTGGAATGGTGATTTACAATACCGTAAGTACCTACTATATATCCTAGGCACTTCACATAATGCATTACATTCAACGATTCACACACATTCATACACCAATTGTGGACCATTGTGTGACCTGCTCTACCAAAACCAATGGGACACATAACATAGCAGCCCCCTTCATCTATGTTTTTTCAACTGTAATGGCACAAACATACATGCGCACACACGCACATACACACATGCGCACACACACGCACACACAGGGGCAAAAACAATCTCTGCGTCTCAGTCATGGGGCATATGAAATACAACATAATTAATAGAAGGTATAGTCAAATATAGTTCTGATACTGTATATAGTATATAATATAAGTTATTCTGATCTTTTGCATATTTGCTGCAGTGTCACAATAACTGCTCACTGAATCCATTTCAAAAACACATTAGACCAGAGGTCAAATACAATAACAAGCAATGAACTTAAAGGCATATAAAACCCTGTCTGATTTTGAATATGATTTCCAATCAGGCCAAAAATAACTGGTTATAATGGTGTGGTAGTAAATGACTGTTTTATGTGTCTTATTTATTTTACCCTGCTGTAGCTTTTAATCTAAGCTGACCAAAATCCATTCCAATGCCCTGGAACATTTGGAAGGACTTTGCCCGGGGGGAAACAGACTATGCACGTCATAATCATTTGATAATAACGGCTATTGTACACTTTTACATTCAGGACTGGCCGAAGCCTACTGTCAAAGCTGGATAACTGTAACCAACAGGCCAAAAGGCATGGGGAGGGAGTAGGCCCATGTTTGGCACTTGGTCCGTGTGTGTATGTCCATAAACAGCTAATCTCTGGCCCGGTTAACTCGTTCAATGCCTCAAACTTTGTAAATACAGTATCATCATGAGGCTGCTTTCCATATTTTTACCTATAACTGCACCAATCTGCGTGGAACTAAGATTCATGGAAATGTGATTGTTTCACATCTGCCTTTTAGAGTGCCATCAGGAGGCCCACTTTTTTTTTTTACTACTCCTCCAAATTCTCTCCAAATATAGCGCAAATCGTTACACAGTATCCCACAGTGACGTCAAAGCACCTGTTCCAGAAGAGATTTCCCAATTGATTTTTCAGAAATGATTTTAAAAAGACGAGTATGCAGTGACAAATGTTGACAACGAACACAGGGAAAGATGTTTTTCGTCTTTCTACTGAATTGTCTTTGTCTGTGGCATAAGCGTTTTTATGTAATACTTTTTGAAATAGTCTATGAGGTAAATGAGTGGGGAAATGTCTACCTGAACAGGCGCTGCAGAGCCCTACAGTCATGTCATCAAGACGGATCTTTCCATTAGTTCATATTCCTTCATTACTTTGTCTTAATTGGCTAACACTGTTTGGGGGATTGACCACTTCTGAACACAGAGCCTTTAAAACAAAATGTCACAAACAAACAATAAAACATCTCTGTATTACTCATAAACATTTTGCTAAACATCACTTGCACTCCTATCCTCCTAGTGTAGACCTTTGCCATAAGGCCACGTTTTCTAGTTTGCTAAATCCATGTGGTACATTTAAGCAAAACATGTGCATGCTAATTTTCCCAGGGCTTCAAGATATGGGCCAAAAACAACTCTGTCAGTGCAGACACACTAGATGATGGACACGGGACTTCTGACGCTCCAAAGAGCGGCTCTTTGAGGCTTTGGGCGGTTCCAAGAGGAGACGCACAGCAGAGCCAAAGTGGGACAGAGTTACGACACTCCCGTCCAAAAGTGTATTGAGCTACTGCTCCACATAGACCTCTATTGAACTGTAACAACTAGGCATAAATGCATTCAACTCAGGCAACAGCCCAGCTTTAATGATCTTAAATCCCTTGAGTTTAGATCGTTTTGTAGCTATAGTACACCCTATTTAGTTGTTACTGTACAGTAGCTTTAAAACAGTTGCCATGGTTCACACATGCCTAAAATAGCTCTTATTTGCGCCGCCCTTGTTGAAAACAAATTGTATTTCCAACTCCACATTGTCCCTATTCAGGCTGCATGAACAGTGCGCTCAGTTTCCAACCCATCAATGTCGCAACTCTTCCACTAGATGGCTGTGGACGTACGGTGGAGAAGCTGCTGGCTGCTTCTGTTCCATTGGCTGGTGTCTATCACTGCCGAGTGACGCGCATTTGTAGGCAGCGTCTTTTTTCCATCAGGCCGAGCGCACGAAAGAAGCTGGTCTTTGCGGCACTTTTCCGCAACGGCCATTTTTATTTCCCATCCACATCCATTCAAAAACTCAAAAGATGGCGAAAAAGACGCCGGACTTTTTGCGCACAGGTGTAGCCACAGCCTGTGTGGGATAATCTCTTGTACAGTATAGGTCTGTAACACTTCAATAGGATGGGAACACATCCTGTATCTACAAGTAAGATGCTCTTGTGTCTTAAAGGGGAATTCCACCCAACATTTTTTCTGAGAGCGTACAAATGCAACCAAATGAACCTTAACGGTAACATGTTTTACATGTTTCACCATGTTAGTGGTTTTCTTCAGACCTCCATTTCTTGGGAACACAGAATGGGGGAACTTTTTTTTATCATGTCCACCCAGCACCTCTAGGGTATACTAATGACATATTAGAATGTTGAAAATGGGTGGAACTCGCCTTTAATTGCACACGTGAAGCAAACACTGTTCGTTTCCTATATGGTGTAACTGTAATGGGTGACGCACACACATACATACGCAGCACAAACATTTCTGCCTGGCTCAACCTCGCTCATTGCGCACCATACTGGTGGACGCTGTCAGACATTTCTGCCTGCCTTACACAGTTATCTGGTTCACTGCGTTCACAAATACTGTGATGTCATGTCACACCTTGTGACATCCAGTTTCCATATTTGGACATGGAGCTGACCTGTCCTGACATTCAATATTGATCCTCCTAACTATTCAATGTCTCTCTTTTGGCTGATAATGCGTTCTTTCAATCTCTAGATGGGCCTGCCCAAAACTTATTAGGGCAGCCGCACTAGGCAGCTGGAGACAACCACCAAAACTGCCCATATTATCTCCACATATGAAGCTGAACTGTTCTGACATTCCATGCTGTAACAATAACTGTAAAGGATGGATGAATGACAACACTGCAGTATTGTGGAAGAGAGCGGCACCTCCAACAGGCATCCCATCACAACCTTGACTTTGCTTTCTGACTATTGAGGTGAGCCAAAGAGCATGAAAATACTTCAAACATAGTTTCTTACAACACGGCACTAACATTGCTCTAATAACGATAATAATGATTAATAATAATAAAAGGAAGAAGAAGAAGAAGAAGCAGAAGAAGAATGTTCACAGACACTTCAGTCATGTGTTCCATTCATGTGTTCTCAGACGCTTCATGTGTTCACAGACGCTTCAGAAACCTTGGACAAAGTCGGATCATGAAAAATCATGAAAAATAATCACTTGTTGGGATGGGGGGAAATTATTAGAAAGCAGATCTTTGTTGTTTGAATCACACAGTTGTGTTTGTTGTCATGATTTGATGATTGTGAAGAGCTGGGTTGGCTTTGTCCGAAGCTTTGAATAAATATGTTATGATTATGAAACATCTATGGGAAATGCTCTACAGCTGTCCTCGTCATTCGGAAAGGGGGTGGGACTGTGACGCCCGTAGTTTATAAAGCTGAGCAGTCACACCCCTTTCATGACATCGCCCGTGTTCCAGAAATGGAATCCTCGATCATTTTCCTCATAGACTTTTAGAAACTGAACTATATATAAAGACGATATATGCTGCAGAAAAAGACAACTCGGGTTGTGACAAATTGTGACAACACACACAATATTACCATACAATATCTAATTAGCAAGAAGAAAAAAAAACGGCAGGACACTTTTCGTTTCATTTTTCTTCTTAGAAATTATTTGATTGTCCCAAAAGATTGTGTGTGTTGTCATGATTTGTCACTGCCGAGTTGGCTTTGTGAGTGGTTTAATGGTCTTCATATAAATTGTTTTCGAAAAGTCTATGAGAAAAATGAATGGGGTCAGGGAATCCATTTCTGGAACAGGGGCGACATCACGAGCATGGCCGCGGGAAGATATTGACAGTAGGAGGTGCTGGACGTTCACTATGGGGTGCTGCAAGATGTGCATACACGCAAAATGTGTGTGAATGCGCATTGTGCATGCACATTTTCATGCATTTACACACGGAAAAGTGGCTTTTACCTTCCCTCTCCACATGCATGAGCTAACTGACACAGGTAGATACAACGATAGAGCATATGTATGAGGCCTATTAACAGGAATCTGTTTTGATTAAAATAACTAGTATTTTCCTCCTCCTGTCCAAGGGGGGCTGTGTCTAAAAAAAGGGTGTGCTCAAGCCCCCCCAGCACCCCTACTTCCCTCAGCCATGATCACGAGGTGGCAGGACTGCTCTATAGCCCTCCCATTATCAAATGGGAGAGATCCTAAAGTTGAAAAAGAAGTGCATGTATTGCAGCACCATGGACACACTTTCCGTCAAATTAATTAAAAAATAGTCAATCAGTAAAATTTAGTTAATTTCAAAACCTCTGTTTGTGCTGCACCGTTGCTGCTGTCCGGCTACTTATTAATTTTAATGCTGTTTGTGCAGAACCATCAGCACGCACGCACGCGCGCACACACACGCACACACGCACGCACGCACGCACGCACGCACGCACGCACACGCACACACACACACACACACACACACACACACACACACACACACACTGGGTCCATTTTGTGCAGCCAGCCCGTCACCAGCACACTTACAGCTCTTTCCTGTCAGCCATCCCAGGGCAGGGGGGTGCCCCACTACCTTATACAAAAAGACTTCTGTTTCTGTCAGGAAGCTATTTGAGGCGCACTCCTCACTGGCCCACCTAAATATTGATGTATTCAAGACTTTTTCTCCCCCCCCTTTTCAAACCTTTTGCTCTGCAGCCAAGATAAACTACTTTCCCCCAGTCGTAGATGTGCATATCGTGAATCCTTGTATCCATATACAGTAGTACAGCAGTGGCTTTCAACCAGTGGGCCAGGGACCACCAATGGTCCCTGAGACGGTTCCAGGTGGTCCCCAGGCTAAATGATGGACAGTTGGTTAACTAGATGTAACTCTTTGAGAGCGTAAACATGAAACCAAATGGACCCGCAAGGGTCCAATATTCATCATCCACGCAACTAAGAAGAAAATGGAAGATGGATAGAAGATGAATCGTCATTTTGATCTGTATGTTTGTCTGAAATCTTTAGTTTTGGGGTCTGTGGGGGGAGAATGTCCTCAAATGGTGGTCGGTGACTCAAATGCTGGGTCTTGGTGCCAAAATGGTTGAAAACTACTGTACCACAGTGATTGCATTCAATAGTATGGTCGGTCAGAGGACAGTATTTATGAAATTGCCTTTTAGAATAAAACACAGGCAGGTACGTTCTCGTTTTCAACAACCAGGTGTTTAACTTACGTCTGCTCCTGGGAGGCCTGCTGTGCCTGGGACTCCATCTTTGCCGTTATCGCCATCCGGACCCTGGAATCACAATATTTATTTAGCGTAAAAGGTAAGTAACATAATTATGAAGTCCAAGTCCAGACCATAGCATGTAAACCTAGTTATCTGTTCATGCATTCATGAGAATAATAACGCAGATGAAAAAGTCCACTCACAGGTCCGCCTTCAACAAAGTTGTCTTCTCCTCTCTCACCCTGAAAATATATTACAAATGTCATGCATGTGATTGTGAATATTTATTTACGATGATGCGGTAGTATTAATGCATAGTGGTCATAAATAACAAAGCTATTGTTCAATTAAAAAAAAACAATGAAATCAACTAAATGGAACACAAACTATTAAAATGGACAGAAGGCCAACATGTATACTATACTATTTGTGAAATTAAATACATAGTGCGATAATAAATAGCATCTGACATCATTTTGGATTTGGTCATGCTTAAACTCATACTAATGCCCAGCTTTGATATAGATATTTAAAAAAAAACTAATAATAATTTTTTGCTCACATCAATGCCATCTACGCCAGGTACGCCAGCTATTCCTGGTGGTCCTGCAGGACCCGCAGGACCAACGGGGCCCCTCTGCAAATAAACAACAAAAAACAATCACCCTTTAAAAATGAAAAACAACATTTTCTGCTGAAATCCATCGTCAAACCAGGGCTAGTGGTCTGCAGGTTAGCTCAGACAAAGTGCCTTTGTCTGGAAGCAGTCATGGTGCTAGAAATAATAAGGTCAGAGAATATGAACTAAAGCAGGGGTTTCAACAGGTAGTCCGGGGACCACCACCAGTGGTCCTTGAGAGGGTTCCAGGTGTTCCCCAGCTAAGTTGTTTAACCAGGTGTAACTCTTGAGAACGTAAAAATGAAACCAAATTGATAAGCCCCAAGTCTACACAACTAGAGAATGAAGAATATTAATGGTTGTTTTGATCTGTATCTTTGACTGTTTTGTTTCCACAAATCCAGCCTGGAATTGTGGACAAAAGCAAAATAAATCTTTAGTTTTGGGGAGCTAAAATGTCCTCGAATGGTGGTCCGTGGCTCAAATGCTGAATAAATGGTGGGCCCTGGTATCAAAAAGGTTCAAACCCCCTGAACTAAAGCCATACTATGGCCCTTCATAGTCAAGGAGTGCTGAAATAGATTAGCTGTTGTTTTAGTCTCATTGGTTCCATATGTCCACTGGAGAGGATACAGACACCATTCATGTATTGAGTTCCACTTCCAAATGTAGGCTTTTAAAGATATCACACAAAGGAAAGCTGTCTCAAAGTGTATATATTGCAAGGGCAGAATGTTGGTATAAACCTATGGATTAAAATGTATCTGCAAAATGAATACTTAGTTAATAGTACACAGTTTACAGAAAGCTTATAGGCCTATTGTGGTTGATACAGTAGCCTAAACAAACTATAGCACACGCAGAAGTAGCTATTCTACTACTACGAATACAAATAAAAGTGAATCATTAGAGCACATTTTCATCACTTACCTGAGCAGAGCAGATGAGGAAGATTTGCAATAAAATCACCAACAGCGACTCCCGGGAGATCCTGGCGCCGGCCATGGTCTTCCTAGCGACGCGGGGAAGACGCAAAAACTCCCTTGTCCCGGATTAAGTTGGGGTTCGTGGAGCACCTGTCAATCCCCCCCTCACTGAACCCCACGGCGTAGTGTCTGACAAGGTACGATGTACTGCTAAACACTCATGTTTATTCATGAGCCGCTCCATCGCTGCACGCTGGTTGGTTGGAGGAGGAGACTGAAGGTACATGCTAGTAAGGCGCTGGGCACACCATACTGCGAACTGCGGACTTTGGATGCAACGTTTTGAGGTCACTTTTTTGACGTGTTTTTGAATGGCCGTGGATGGGAAATAAAAATAGCCGTTGCAGCAAAGTGCCGCACGGCCGTGCGTCCCCAGGACGCTGGTCTTTAATTGCGGAACTTTGCCGCAACGGCCATTTTTATTTCCCATCCACATCCATTGAAAAACTGCAAACATGGCGGAAAATACGTCGGACTTTTGCCGCTATCGTGTGCTCACAGCCATAGATAGTAAGGCTGCTACCCTACCGAGCCTAAACGAGGGGGTGCTTCTTTTATCTCTATGGTTTTCAACCTTTTTGATACCAGGGCCCACTATTTCTTCATCATTTGAGCCACGTACAGCCCACGGTTTGACTACATTTTCAGTCCAGAGACCCAAAACTACAGATTTCTTTTTGCTTTTGTCCACAATTCCAGGCTGGATTTTCGCAAACAAAACAGTCAAACATAGGCCCACAGATCAAAATCTTCTCCATTCTCTAATGTTGTAGACTTGGGCTAATTCACATGATGAATATTTTAGCTCTTGAAAGTGTAAACATGAAACCAAATGGACCCTCAAGAATCCAGTTGGTTTCAGGACTAAAATAGTCCTGGTGTGACCCCAAATAGTCTGGTCTGGTCAGGTCTCCTTCCTCCTCCCGACTTAATCAGTAGTTCTTTCGAATGAAACATTGTATCCAATCATTTTTGGATAATTAGTGCATAATAATAACATTTCAAGCACAGCTCTATGGTGCCTCCTGGTTTGGGGCCCACCAGGGGGCCCTCTGTGGTGGATGGGGACCGAGGCTACATTGTAGCCAGCAGGGGCGCTATTTCTAAACAAAGTAACAAACGCGCATCCGCGAGGAAGAAGGGCAGTGTTGCCACGTCTGCTTATAAGCGTCTATGGGTAATTCTTTATCAATTGATTGAAATTTGTATTCATAATAGGGGGGCAGTTCAAGGAAAGTACAGGTCAGTACACAATCTTCTAAGACAAGCGCTTGAATCCAGAAAAAAAAACACAAAAGACTTTACCTATTGTCTTACGGTCTTCCGTTTTTAATTGATCAGACATTATTTATGAACATTATTGGCGTTTTCTGTAGGCTACCAATACAGCACCTCAATATTACAATACTATAAGAGTACCAATACTATACCTCCCAGGACAAGGAACTAGATTTCTAGTATACAGAATCTCCTCACTGATCAACCAAAACACCTTGAAGCCCCTAAAAGGAGCCCTAGGTTTCTTGACTATACCTACACTTTTTACCAAGGCACCTCAAAGGTTACAAGGTGCAGAAAACAAGGCTTCAGAAGTTCAGACATAAAGCCAACTGGGGCCTATCTCACGAAACTTGATTAGGGATTAATCCAGGATCTTAGAGGTATCCTGGATTATTATATCCTTAATCATCGACTAACCAGTTTCCTGGAAATGATTTAATCTCACCAGATTAACTTGGCCAACTAAACTGCTGAGGCTTGATTCGGTAGCATGGAACTAACTAAGCAATGCCAATGCTATACTATAATGGAAGCATATGCTATGGTGCAGCTCCGGACAAGGACAACAACCAGGTTTAACCTAATCCAGGGGTGGGCAATTATTTTTCTAAGGGGCCAAGTGAGATACATAAAATATTGTGGAGGGCCAAGACTAAAGGCTGCACTAAAGTCTGTGTAATATTAATTTGATTTCAAGATAAAAGCCAAACCATTTTGACATCAGGGTTCTCTATTTATTCAGTATTTGAGCCACGGAGGACCACATTTGATGACATTTTAGCCCCACAGACCCCAAAACTAAAGATTTTATTTTGCTTTTGTGCACAATACCACGCTGGATTTGGGAAACAAAACAGTCAAGCATAGATCAAGATTGATCATTCTTTTATATTCACTGATTGTGTAGACTTGGGCTACACAATAATATATTAACTCTTGAGAGCGTAAACATGAAACCAAATGGACCCGCAAGGGTCCATTTGGTTTCATGCTTACGCTCTCAAAGAGTTACATTTGGATAACCAACTTTCCATATTTATCTGGAACTCTCTCAAGGACCACTGGTGGTCCCTGGACCATAGTACCCTTTCACGGGCCGGTCAGGGTCAGCCAAAGGGACGCATTTGGCCCCCGGGCCGCATAATGCCCAGGTATGGCCTAATCCAATGAACAGTAAATATGGCAACATAAACCTATAAACCTTATAGGTTTATGTTGCCGTATTTTTACTGGCCGGTATTAAAAAATCATATTGGTAAATGTTGGTACAATTTAAACCCTACATTTTAAATCAAGGTAGTAGAGTACAGAGTAGAGTACAGTAGAGTATACAATATGGTACAGTAGGCCTACACTACAGGATGGCACAGTAAGCTACAGGTGCATTATGGTAGCCTGGCTAAAGCCACACTGAATCAGATGTTGGCAAAAACAAAGGTTTATGTCATGGATCCCCTCATTTTGAGTATGCAATTGTCCCCCATTACATCTGGAAAAAAAAGGTTTTGTGCCAGGTACCAGATTTGTGGAAACAAATGGCTTCATATTTATCTCGCAAAAAACCAAACCTGGCAACACTGCTAGGGCGTCCCTTTCAAACGGCTAGTGTTATTAAACAGTGTTGTTGTCTTGGCACTGGATTTTTACTGTTGTAAACACACACAGAGGGACCACTGTGCTGTGTTTTAACTCGCTGAATCCACCAACTATCCATGTAAAAAGGTATGATAAGATACCCATCAACACGACACGGGCCATAATAGGACTTTTGACACCGATCGGTTGTTGTTTTCAACCATTTTTAGTCCACAAAAGACTCCGAGGAGCAAATTAGCTCGTTGCTGCTAGCCTAGCAGTTGTTAGCACGGTGGGGTTTAAAGGTGAGACGCCAGAATAGATAGTGAGCTTGGTAGACATGATCAGATATCGCCGCGTTAAGCTGCATTAAAGGTGTTCTGTTACCAGTCTGTCCTTCCTTGCTGCAGCGATACCCTTTGCATCCACAATTCATGAATCGATGGTGGTTTTTGGTTCTTTAAAACGTCTCGTTTCCTGTAACGCTAGGAGGAGGTCTGGTGGTGCTGGTGTATGGTGGAGGAGGAGGTGTGTGTGTGTTATGGACAACATTCTGGATTTCTCGGAAGAGGAGATCGAGCAACAACTGGCCTCACTCGGCTACAGGGACATACCGAAGCACCGACTGCGTCAATTCAAACGAGGTGGGTGCTATTATATTCTACCACCCCCTTTCAAGCTGCGACCCCCGAAATTATATTTTAGCCCCCCACGATCACAATCATACTCTTAAGTCTGAAATGAGAACCCCCCCCCCAACCTGACAAGCAGGAGTTGATGCATTACTTTTAGCTTGATTCCATTTCCAAAGATAAATATTGTGAAAATAGCAGATCCACCAGCTCACAACAGCTCTTGTAGAAAGTCAGCTTTCAAATGTTTAATTGCTTCTTTTCTGCCCAGTTTTTCTAATTTAGTTTATTCATGATTTGATACTGTATAAAACTTTTTTTATTTTATTTATTTATTTATTTTAAGTTAAATTGTCACTTCAGTGTCAGACCCACAAGTTAAGAACCCTTGAAATATTTCTGTCGTTGTTTGCATATTTCAGCCTACTTTTAGACATGGATATATTTGTGTGCTTAAAACTGTCTCAATGTGTAATGTTTAGATCTTGATGAGCTGATTCGACATGAGAAATCAAAGAGCCACGATGAGTCATCATTCCTTGACCTGAGCTCCTACACAGTCTCTTCCCAGCCAAGTCCTCCTGCAGTCATCAAGGAAAAACGTACGTCTCTGTATAAATTATTAGCCATGATTCAAGACTATCATATGGATTTTTTTTTATTATTATTAATCAAGTGTGACTTTTGTTTTCGTATTTATGGTATGACATGACGTCAAAAGTCAGACTCAATAAAAGTTGATCTGGATTTGGTCTTCTAAATGCCTACATTTAGCATTGAGCAAAGCCCTACCACTAGTGAAATCATATTTATAAAGCATCTTGATTCTGGATGGAGAAGAAGATGGTTATTGCATATTAGGGGTGGGCAAAAAAAAACAATATGCCAATATATCGCAATTCTTAATGCCGTGACAACCACATCAAATCGACAGGTTCAAAATCGATTTTCTTTTTTTATATTTAAGTTGGCCTATTCATTAATTTGTTCATGTAAGAAAGACTGGCTGATTGTTATCAAGCTGCTTTGTTGTGTATGATTTGAACTTTGTTATTTATATTGCCTTAAAAGTTCTAGTTGATTGAACTTGTCATGGTCCATATTGTTCATAATTCTGCCCATTTTAAACATTTTACTGTACTGTTTGTTTGTTAATGTTTTTTTAGGACCTTTTTTTTCTGAGGGCGTACAAATGGACCTTTTTTCTGAGGGCTGAAGGGCTGAATGCGATATATCAAATCCAATCGCAGCATAACTATGAATCGCAATATAAATCGATTCAGAACCCTAAATGTATATATTGTATTGAATCCTGAGGTATGTGAATTGTCCCACCCCTATTGCATATGCAATATTGTAAAAGCAGAACGGTTAGGTAATAATTAATTTATGTAGCTGACCATAGCAGTATAAACATCTCAACTAATGGTTAGTTTGTGGTTTGTGGTTTGCCTTGAGGACCAACTTCCCATTATCAGGTTTCACCGCAGCCCTTATCAAGTGCTACACTAGCCTGAAGTTTTAATTTGTTTAACTTCAGAACAGTTTTCTTATTTTTTTTTTTTTAATGGGCATAGCTAGCGATTCCGAGCTGGATTCAGGCTACTCTTAGGAACGTGGTACAATGTTATATATTATAATACTTTCAGAAATCTGACATATCTTTCTCTCCACAGTTAACCAGTCTTGTATTGAAGACCCTGGTGATGTCTTCTTCTTGCATTCTGGTAATCCAGACCGTGAGAGACAGGCAAGTAGTCATCAGTCAACTTGCCCAGCATGTATTACCACCCCATGAAGTCACACACACACCCACACACTGTTTTTCTACATTTATACATCTTATTATTAAGGTATATACTGTAAATGCAGAAATGTTGTCTGTAATGAACTCTTTTAGTCTACGTATTACTAATAACTATGGTGAAAAATCAGTTGTTTCACTGGGTAAAGATTTGAAAAATGTCCTAATGATGGAATACCTGTAAGTCGTGTTAGTAGTAGTAGTAGTCTAGTCGTTTTGTCAATAGGGAATTTAAGTTCCTGTCTCTAGGCCTTGGACACGACGAGAACGGTAGGCGTGGTCCGTTGCGGTTTCCATGGTGTCACTGCTCTACAGCGTAGTTCTCGTCCACGTTGTTAACACGACGCCAAAAGCCGTGTTCTGCTGTCCGAGGAGTGGGTCAGACGGCCACGAGGCTTATATAGCGAGCACAGAGCGATTCATTACTGGCGTCGTAGGTCGGACGTTCTACCAATCTAATATCTAGTAAAACGTCAAGCCTCCTCTAACCCGCATCCCAAACATAACCGCTAGCATGTTTCAGTGCGGACACTGCTTAAAACAAGGCGGCCAACTGTTACGCTGATGGAGTTCTAGGTTTTTGTCAATGCCAAACGTGCCAGTCGATTCCCAGACTATTTCATGCAGTAGGCCTCTAAGAACGACGTCATAAGTAACCTACTGTAAATTAAATGGTCAAAGCGGGTGCCTGAGCACCACTAGAAAACAGCAAACATGGCATGATTGATTAACTGTAACATTCCCTTACAGGTACTTATGCCCTGTCAGAACCAATACAATGGGACCAGAATGGAGGGACACTGTGACTCTTATGCACAGCACTCGGTGGCTCCCAGGTCCACGCGGCCCTCGTCGGCTCCTACCAGTCTAGAGGTGGAGCCGGGCCCAACGGACACCCGATACACCTTCAACCAGACATCCACCCCAGACAGAGACACGGGACAGGCGCATGGGAGGAACTTCATCAAGAGAAAGGTTTTGAGGTAACACCAAAGGATTTATTTTATCCACTAAAGCCGAGGATCTGTATCCTTCCAAATTAAGGTTAGGGTTGGCGTTAGTGCAACAGTGCAATTCAACAGATTACAATATACAAAATCCAGGTAAGACAAAGTAGCGTACAAGTATATAAAACACTAATTTAAAGCGCAAGCCAAGACCTAACTGTTATTCATTGGGATATGCCATGTCAAATAAATGTGTTTTTTAAATTTTGACCAGCTATGGGAAGGGATTGAATATCTAAAGTCAACAGGAATAGTAATCCAAATTCCAAAAAATATTTTCCCCACACCCCTTCTATCCCATACATTTGAATGACATTATCTCAGATTCGCTTCAGATTTTGGTGGTTCAGATTAGATGAGAGGGTTCAAAATAAAGGTTTCGACCATTAAGTGGAATAGACACATACTAATCCTCGCGTTAAGTGTGGAGACTGTTAGTAGACCACAGATGACTAGTGTCACATGCCAAAATACTAAATCTACAGGCTCACATAGCCATGCCGCTGCAAGCTTGTACATCTGCAAATTGTTTGACATTTTTTTTTGTGCTGTAATATTGAAAATATGGAAATTGTCAAAGGTTGCTGTAATGCCACTCTAGCCTCATTACAAACCCATTTGGGTTCCAGAATGTTTTAACCCTCATATTTCATTATTTTGTCCCAAAGGAAGCATAAAGGACAACGTGTGGTGTGTGATGAATCAGTACACAGTGAAGAATTAGGTAAGCTGTCTGTCTGTCTGTCTGTCTGTCTGTATCTTTTCCCATGCACAATGACTCTTATTTTAATAGGTACTAATAGTTTAATAGGTTTAATAGGTAAATACTAGACACTAATTTGACTCTGATACAAAAGTTAAAAAGCAACCCCCCTTGTCTCCAGTAGTGGGTGCTGTGACACTGGGAGCATGGGCACTGAGCAGCTCTAGAGTTAAGGATCCTGAGTACTGGCTAATCCTCTTAGTACTTGTGTTGAGCCATCTGCCTCAGTCAGCACTGCAGTACACCTTATACTAACCACACACCAAGTGTACATTCAGGCCTCTTTATTACTATAACCATGTACAAAATGTACAACGCTCAATGCGAGGACGAGAGCTCAGATGAAAAGAGTCCAAAGACGTCCGAGGAAGAGAAGGAAGAGGAGATAGAGCGAGCATGTGATGAGGAAGAGTCCGATAACCCTGAGGAGGACACTCGCTCGGAGCCTTCCGTGCAGAGTGAAAGTGAACGGAGCAAGCGAGGCGATGACAAAGTAGAGTTTCCTGAGGAAGAGTCCAATAACTCTGAGGAGGACACTCGCTCCGACCCTTCCGTGCAGAGTGAAAGTGAACAGAGCAAGCGAGGCGATGATAATGAAGTCGAGTTTCCCGATGAACACGACCAGGAGAGGACTGACGGAGAAGGCTGTAGCACCAGGGGTTGTAGTCCAGCGCTGAGCTTGCAGACATCTGGCTACGGCACACACAGGCCAGACTGTGTGCGTAAGGATGAACAAGAGGGAAGTGACTGCAGAGACGACAGCAGCACCATTGATGACTTTGACAGAGAAAGTTCTTCATCTCAGTGCCTTTCCGAGACGAGGGACGATGAAGAGGACAGTTCTAACTATGGTGGAGACCGCGAGGAGCTCAGTGACACGACAAACTATGAAGACAAACATTCGTTGGCTGAGTTTGAGACAAAGGATGACAAACAGGACTGTTGTTCTTTTTCTAACTATGGTGGAGACGGTGGGGAGCCTAGTGACACACTAAACTATACAGACAAACATTCTGTGACTGAGTTCGATACGAGGGACAACAAACAGGACTGTAGCTCTAATTCTAGCTGTGGTGCTAATGGCGGGGAGCCCAGTGACACCTTAAACTATGAAGACAAACATTCTCTGACTGAGTTTGAGATGAGGGACGGCGAAAAGGACTGTAGTTCTCTTTCTGGCTCCGCTGGAGACGGCGGGGAGCCCAGTGACACACTAAACTATACAGACAAACACTCGTCGGCTGAGTTGGAGGGTAGTCAACATGATCTCAATGAATCTGACCCTAAATATGATCTATGCACAGATTTGAACAATGAGGATATCAAAGAAGCAGAATTGGAAGTAGATGACACCTGCAATGCTGATGAAAATGATACATTTCTGATAGATGCAAAATCATTGAAAGAGAAGAGTGGTGATCATCTTCACGCCTTTTTTGATGACCAAGATCTCACAGAGATACAGGAAGATGGCGAGGTAGAAGATCATGAGCATCCAGCAGACGATCATTTGGAAGATGAGAGTGACAAACGCCTACACTCCGAAGGAAATGATACATTTCTGATAGAGGCAAAACCGTTGGAAGATAATAGTGGTGATCATCCCCATGCCTTGCTTGATGACGAAAATCTCACAGATATGATGACGCAGGAACTGGAAGATGAGCATTTAATTGCCAAGGTAGAAGATGATAAGCGTCCAGCAGATCATAAGCCTTTGGAAGACAAGAGTGAAGAACAACTCCATGATGAAGAAAATGATACTTGTCTGACACATGGAAATCTGTTGGAAGAGAATAGCGCTGATCATCTTCATGCCTTGTTGGATGACAAAGATCTCACAGATATGCCGACGCAAGAAGACGAGCAGCTCATTGCCGACGTAGAAGATCATAAGCGTCCAGCAGACCAGAAGCTTTTGGAAGATGAGAGCGCTGAACACCTCCATGCCTGGTTTGACGACAAAAGTGTTCCAGATATGAGATCACAGGGAGAAGAGGGGCACCACAGTGTGGAGGTAGAAGCCAAGGATGAGCACTGTATTAAAGAGCAGAGTGGGCTTGTTGTGGATGAAGTTTATGAAAGGCTGGTTGTAGAGATGCAGTCACTCGAGGAAGAAGTAATGGTGGAGAAAGGAACCGAATACGAGTTGGACTGGGAGGATTTTGCAGAAGAGTCTTCAAGCAATAAGGACATCAAGTTCATCGATTCCAAAGTGGATTCCATCTACGTGACATATAACCTTAAACCTCATGAGGAATGGCAAGGGAACTATAGACACAGGAAGGGTACATAATTCCCTTGTATATATGTTTACACAATAAAATAATGTCAGATCATGGCTAAAATAAGTATCATCAGTGCATTTCTAAAGCTTTCGACCTGGCTAAAATAAGTATCATCTATGCCATCATTGCATTTCTAAAGCTGATTGAGCTGATATCCATCAGAGAAAAACATTTGCACTGACGCTATACATGATGTTGATGTTGAGTTAATGGTGTCAATATAAATCATTCATCCTAAAACTAATTTTGCGCAAAAATATGAGAGGCCCTACAAAGTCTGCGCTCAAGTACATTTAGAAAGGTCATTCTAACTGTGCGTTTTGTGGTTTTGTTCCCTGCAGATGCAGTGAGCGGTCTGGAAGAGCGTCTGGGAGGACTGCATGTGTCCAAGCCCACCCAGGAAAACTTTGAACCAGAGCATGAAGACAGCAGGAGTCAGAGTGACGAACAGAGCTCTGAGAATGATGGACTGAGTGCCTTTGAAGCCTACATCAGAGGCATGGTGGGTAACAGTAGCATTACAAGGCAACTGATATCACTTAACTTAAAGGGGAATTCCACCCATTTTCAACATTTTACTATGTCATTGATGTACCTTCAAGGTGTTGGGTGGACATGATAAAAAAAGTTCCCCCATTCCGTGTTTCAAAAGAAACCACTAACATGGTGAAACATCTTGATGACATCATCAAGATGTATTTTCACCATGTTAATGCATTTCTTTAGACGCTTCTTTTTTACAACAAATGGAACAAATGCAACCAAATGAACCCTAACAGGTTCATTTGGTTGCGTTTGTACACTCTCAGAAAAATGTTAAATGGGTGGAATTCCCCTTTGAGAACTATTTATTTCATAAAAATAACAAAATAGTACAACAGACCTATCGCTGGGACGGCTACAAGGCACTTATTGTATAGTCAGCATTTTGTTTTCTGATTGTAACTTCTTTCTTCCTGAGATATGTATGTTTGCTTCAAGTCTAGAATGTTTACAAAATTCCAAACATTTTTTTTTCCTACCAGAGTCGAATGCAGACACATCATGACTTCAAGCCAAAACCCAAGTCCTGTAAGTATCTAGTAATGCTTTGGCTTTCTGGATGTCCCCAGATGATAACTTATTACAGTAAATAAATGCAATATTGTTTCTGTACATTTAAACAACAAGACAAAAGTGAAAATGGATATTCTACAAACTCACGCCTTGCTGTGTGAGGCTTGAGCCTGTAGACAAGCAAATAGCAATCCAACTTTGCTAACAAACTCATATTCCCTAACAGTCATTCGCCCAGCACGAGGTCACCCTCACACAAGAAACCTGAAGAAGACTGACCCTGTCACAAAGTAAGAGCTTGGTGGAAGTGCTGTTTTTAAAAACAAAAAAAAAATCACATATTTGATCATTAAATCATATTTGATCTAAAACCAATACAAAGTAAAAGAGAGACGTTATGGAAATAGCATACGGCTCTCAGCAAATCAGATTCCTGTATGTGAAGATCTTGTACAGTATAATCAAGGTTAAAATAGGAACGAATGTACTTTCCTATTCTACCCTGGATTTGAACCAGTACAGCTGGCCTGCTTGCTCTGAGGATAAAATGAATTGTATTTTAATTATTATTATTAACAAATCTTACCAAATCCCCCAAAGGTATTTTGAATACAAGCAACACTGGGAGACATTCAAACTTCCTGGAGAAAGGGACAGAAAAGTTCTACATCGGGAGATCAGGGTAAGTGGTTTGAGAAACCTGCATACAGACCCAGCAGCTTCCTGGTTTGATGGCATGAATCAAAGATGGTTATAATTCACCAAGATAAACTCAACACCTTGTCAATTATACACAAATTATCTCCAAGTGTCTTCTGTGGAAAGTCTATTGTGGATCATAGTCCTATTACACACATCCTAGTCTTTTAACCCACTTACATGTTGTTCCAGATACGTTGTTATACAGTATCATTTCATTCTGGGAGAAACCACTGTCTGTCATTCGTTATAGCTATTCATGGGTCTCATCTGTAGTCCTCCAGCCATTTTTTGGCCCTCACAGGTGATTCAATTATCAGGCTTTCAATTGGTAATCAGACATTGAATCACCTGTGTGGTCCTGAACATGGCTGGTGGAAGACTACAGATTTGCTAGCCTCAGGTATAAATTGGTTAAAATAGTTTCGGTTCAAGTCAGTGCCTCCTGTGGCGCATGGCAACTGATTATTGAAATGTTTTCCCCTCACTTTCCAGGAACAGCTTGCATACCAGCCTCCACCGGTAAGTATTGGACTACAAATCTGCATCAAGCACACATTAATCTGCGATTAAAAATGAATAATTGTTGATTGGAATTTGGCAAAACAATACAATTGTTATTTTTCATTCTCTTTTTCAGCCCAAACCTCGTAAAGTATTTGTGCCCAATACCTACGTTGTGCCAACAGATAAGAAACGCACAGCCTTGCGTTGGGAGATCAGGAATGATTTGGCCAACGGCCTCGTACCACCACCCAGGCTCAATTATCGATTTTAAGCCTTTTGTATGTGCTGTGCATGCCTTTTATGGCTCTTTTTGACTACAAAGACTAAGCAAACTGTGCAGTTTATCTACATTCTACTTGATCTCTTTTATACTTTTTTCCCCCAATTTTATTTTTATAAACATGTACCTCCCTTCAGGGGTGGTTCTGGGTTATAATGGAAAAGCAATTTGAAAGTTTCAGGTTATGTAAGCAATAGTCAAAAAGAGCCACTAGACTCTTAGATTAATGACCACATGATTTTTTTTATCGTTGACATTTATTTATTGACAAATTTGTGTAAAGACAATAAAGAATTTAAACCATTAAATGTGCATGATGATCTTTTATGGAAGGTCAGAGTAGGGTAATTTATACGGATACACAGGCGAATAGCGATGGTCGTGCCAGAGCAGTTTACTTTCCAAAAACTTGACGGTTTCCAGGGTGAGGATAAGAGTTTCGTGTTTCAACATGCTGTGGACATTCAGACCTGGAAAAAGACAAGATAAGCGTTATTTATCCCATTTAGGACAGGAATCATTTTATATTATTTATATACCATTCATTTACCGGAATTTCCGGATTATAAGCCGCACCTGAATATAAGCCGCACCAGCTAAATTTGGGGCAAAACACTGATTTTTTTTTCCTTGTATAAGCCGCACCAGGAAATAAGCTCCATGTTAGAGCACTGGTTTTCAACTTTTTTGATCCCAGCGCCCACTATTTATTCAGCATTTGAGCCAGAGACGGCGATTCACTTTCACCCCACAGACCCCAAAACTAAAAATTTCTTTTGGTTTGTTCACAATTCCAGGATGGAATTTTGCAAACAAGAGACAAAACAACAAAATGAACATGACTTATTATTTAAGTGGTGCTAATTTAGATGGTGATTATGATAACTCTTGAGAGCGTAAAAATGAAACCAAATGGACCCGCAAGGGTCCATTTGGTTTCATTTTCACGCTCTCAAAGAGTTACATCTGGTTAAACAACTTTCCATCATTTAGTCTGTGGACCACCTGGAACCCTCTCAGGGACCACCCCTGTGTTACCTGTAAAAATCCATAGATTGGCCGCACTGTTGTATAAGCCGCAAGGTCAAAAGCATGTGAAAAAAGTAGCGGCTTATAGTCGGGAAATTACGGTAGATGTTTTGACAGGTGTAAAGTAAGCATACCAATTGCTGGAATGATGTTCACAGTCTTGAGTCCTGCTGTGGCTTGAAGCATGTTTTCAGAACACTCTTCTTCATTCCTAAAGCCACACAGAAACAAATTATTTTCAAATGTGACTTTCATTATGAATACAATATTCTGCGGGATACAGTGGACAGTTCAATTATGAGGAACCTTGACAGCAGCTGGTGTAATATGTCATAACTTTGATTAACACGGCCGATAATACACTGAGTTGTGAAAAAATATAGTTGTGATTGTAAAGTGTTTTTAAAGTTACACTAAAGGTTAGAGAAGCCGTCTAAGCATCTTGTAGACGGAAGGCTAATGGTTCCATACCCTGCCTGCACTATCTGTGAAAACATCATCCTTTACCAAAGCTGTATGCTATCTAACAAACATTATGTCAAGTTCAAGTCCATTAATGATGCATGCTTAATGCGGCATTAAGCATGCATCAAGACATTTCAAAAACCGATTCCCTATTTGAGATGTCTCATTACCCACTAATTTGTTATAGGCATTAATAATGCCTATAACAAATTAGGGAAAGCATCTGTGTTGTTTAACATTTTAGACAGAACACTAGTGTTGTAGTCAAGACACATACAGTACTTACACAGCTACTATTAACACAGACTGTCCCCAGTGTCTGTCTCTGATCAGATCCATTAAGTACTGCGAGTCAGGAGTGGGAATGTTCAGGGAGTCCACAATATGGAGGTAATCCTGGAAAAATACAAATCAAAAAATAGATTTTTAATTACTTACTGTGTGTCTGTGCCATTTTGAAAAACAATTCACAATATGTAAAATGTTTTCATAATATTGGTTAAAATAATCATATTTAGGCTTTAACCTTTGCTTCATTTTTATGAATCTGAGAGGAAGATTTTATGAGATGTTTCTGAACATATTGCTAGATTGGCCACTCCTGTGATCTTATACAATAATGACAGAAACTAGCCAATGGCTTCATACTGAATCAAAATGACAGGGCGACTGAAACCTTTTAATCCATGCCCAGGACTCTCATTCCAATGAAAAATAAGGTTGATTCAAATGAGCATCCCAAATGAAGTGTTGTCATTGAAGAATGCTTGTTACCTGAGTCATCTTGGAGCTGAGAGCCACCTTGAGTCCTTGCACACGCGTCTTCATGGGCAACATGTAATAATAACTTTTTGGACCTCTGGGTCCATGAGAGACCCCACCTGTAATGTACAATCATCCTGCTTAACAGTTCCTTACAAAAAATCTGTATCTACAATACTTTCTCTTGCCTATAGTTGTATTGTAACTTCTGTGCTACTCGTTAGTGATTGAAATGTCCATGCAAGGTAAAGTATCATCCTATACCTGGGATTGTTTACATTCTATTACCTCCAGAGACAAATATGCATCAACAACATGAATATAATGTCTTTGAATGGTGGCAAAGTTCATCCATAAAGTGTAACATTACTGGATGTACTACTTAATCATGTACTGCTCTGAACACCTGAGATATACAGTATAAGGATTTATTTCTAAGTTATTTATAACCAACTACAGACGCAAGGTCCAATCAAAGGGGCAGTAACACACCATCAAGGACCTAATTGGAAAAGCCTTTAATTTATTAAGTGACATTGCTACAAATTAGAAAAACCACACTTCAAATGTGAAGTGAGGGGCGTTCTTATCAATCAGATTCCGTGCTGAGCCAATCAAATCATCACAAATGTTATTCCAATTTCCGGCCAATCACTTCTGGCGTCTTCACTTTTCTGCCCTCACTTTAAACCTCAATATGGACTTTACTAAATCATTATTAGCCAATCAAATCATCACTCTGAGGTAATGAGCTCATAGTGATCACACAAGCAGACAAAGCTGTGCAAAGGGATTGCCGACACACTACAACTGTTTAATTTAACTGCATTAATGAAATGAATAATCAGTTTAATCATTGAATCATCGAGTCATGATGCGTCAGCATCACTGTATTCCATGCTTGGTCATACCTCCTCTCCATAGAGGTGATCTGATACTCCCGTGGCGAGCGCGGCCACTGCCCTTCTGTCTCCACGGCTTTCTGCCGCCACCTCGGACCTCTGCCCTGGTCTTTGTGTTGGCATGGCTCTGAGCAGGGGTTTGGAGATTGGACAATTTAATACAAAGCACAGCATAGTTTATTGTGCACTTTCTTTTATTCATTCATGTACAGTAAATCATTCTGGACTAAGAGCGTCCACTAAATGCCTAAATTGTAAACATTAATTCATAAGGATGACCATTTATTACAAAGAACTTACAATTCTCTGGTAACTTCTCTGCCACATTTCAACATTATAGAGAATGTCGAGCCTGATGGAGAGAGAATGTCATTATTAGATGTCTTTAGCTTACTAACAGAATCTGTCAGATCATTTACTAAAAAGTGCAGAACCATAAAGCACTGGTTCTCGGTGAGGTCCAGGGGTTCGAACAGTTAACACTTAAGCCCTGTTTTATTTTTTAGCTATTCAAACCTAGCAGATCGACAAGCTGATTTTCTGAACAACTTGTTGTCAAATCATCTCCCGTAGGGGTCCCCTGGCATGTATTGGGCTCCACGGCAAAAATACATATCAATTTGGGAGCCCTTGGCACGAAAGTGTTTGGGAACCACTGCCATTAACCAATAAAGGCCCGAGGCTGATTTTTACAAATCCTCATATCCAAAACTGTTACTTTTCAGGATTCTAATTAAAAAAAATAGCACAAGCCATGGCACTTTCTGAACTTTTGGATCTGCTACTTCCCTGTGACGCTTTGTAAGATCAAGAGGGCGTTCATTTACAAAAAGTTAGAATATGGAGAGCAAAGGTTTCTGCCCGACAACAAAATGTCTACTACATTCTACTGGTATGGACCTTACCTGGCAGGCACTGCAAAGACATCCGGATGGAGTTGGGCCAAACCTACAGGTTCCCCGTCTGCTTTCTCCAGGCTGTCCACCCAGGTCTGCAGCGGGCTCAAATGGGACGGGATCACCTCATCGCACCTTCTCAGGAGGGGGAGACTACAATCTAGAGGGGGCGGGGGTCGTCCTGCAAGGAAAAAACGTTAATGGAAAATTTCACACCAACGTTTTTTTTTTTTTTTTTTTTCATCTTTGCAATTAATTTTATAGAAAAAGGTGGTCCAGGTGCTATTTTGTGAAAACACTCCTTAATGGCTGTTTTCCCTATCCCAAAATAAGCTTATAATGGGGTTAAGGGGTGTTGATCAAGTTCGCCTATATGTATTGCTCCAAAATGCAAGGTTTTGCTATGTATTGTCTCTCTGCCATGTCAGTAGAGAGTTGACACTCACACTTTCACTTTCATTTCAGCAGTGGTTTAACCATGAACCATGTGCCATGCCCCCAGCTTTTGAGACAGCTGAATCACTGCTGGACCAAAGGTGAGTGTGAGTGTTAAAACACTACTGACATGGTGGAGAGACAATATATAGCAGAAAATTGCATTTTGGAGCGAATACAAAATACCACAGTGTCATGGAGGATAATGAGAGATGTGTGACAGTATGAACATTTGGGAGAAAAGAGCTTTACTTGTTCTTGCAGGATCCACTAGATTTGGGGGGATGAGTAGGTTGGGCGGGGGCACACTCTCGCCGACGAACGATGAGGAGAGCTGAGGGAGGAGATTTGAGAAATGCGTTAATTTGGAGGTAGCTTTAGAATTGGAGGAAATGGAATACACTGTTTGTGTGCCATAAATAGGGCTATAGAATACAACACATGGAGACAGCAGGATCATGTCACCCTATGGGGATGCAATAGTCTATTCAATACTATACTATCACCGGTGGTCCTTGAGAGGGTTCCAGGTGGTCCCCAGGCTAAATGATGAAAAGTTGGTTAACCAGATGTAACTCTTTGAGAGCGTTAACATGAACCCAAATACACTCTCAAGAGTTAAAATATTCATCATCTGAACTAGCCCAAGTCTACACAACTTAGAGAATGTAGATTAATGGTCATTTTGATCTGTGTTTGCTTTGTTTCCTAAATCCATTGCAGCTGTATGGAAAGGTTGAATTATCCTCTTTCTATTTGCCAGTGTTTGTTTGATAAAAATCCACCATAGACATGTTATAAACCTCTTTCTGACTCTGTATTACGTTTGTAATGTAGAGAATTTATTGACAGAAAGTAGCTCATAACATGCACATGGTACATTTTTATCAAACAAATGCTTTGCAGATAGAGGATAATTCAACTTTTCTATACAGCTGCAATGTTGGTGAGTTTAACGTTGTTTAATACAAGCAGATCACAGATAAAAATTCTTTGGGTCATTGGGAGTCAATGGAGGGTATTGCAACTCTAGATTCATGAATGAATGATTTTTTTTTATTGACAGAGATGAGAGTTACAGTACAAGTCAAGTGCACACTGCTACAAAACTGAAAACAGCTTGGAGAATTACAGTACAATTCAAGTACAACTACATCAAATCTGACAGAGCTGATTGGACACACTAGTTAAGCATACACTTGTTTACAATAGTGGCCAACTTGTTCATTTCATTAAGGCATTCAAATACATACAAAACAACTACTTCAGTGAAGTCAGAAGCAGCAAATCATGGAGGTAAAATCATATTCCCATTATAAACTAACTTAATAAAAAAAATCTATAGAGTTGCATAACCTAAAAGACCACCCTGACCCCAGTGACGAATTGATCTTGTATCTGCTGGTATATATTTGATGAGAAAACAATTTCGCGTCCTAATACTGTAGCTAAAAAAGCTGACGAGATACACAGTGCTAAAGTGTTCCAGTTGGACTACAGCAACTCACCCTTTTAGCGATGCCTCTTCCACAGGCTATGATTGAAACGCGAAGCATTTCGACTGAGAAGAATCTTCTTAGATAGTTGTCTGTAAAATCATTATAATATAACAACAGCTACTTGAAAGGTCATCATGTGTGGAATTAATGTGGACGCGCTGTTTGTCGCACAGTGATGACGTCATGTCCCCCTTCTTCGTCCTACACAGAGCCTTGGAAAATGGAAATAGACAGAGTTACGCCAACTCCGTTCACTTCGTGGGGCCAGTCCCTCTACATAGACTTCTGTTGGATAGTGACAATGAATAGTGACAGCCGGAAGTTACTGAATCCATTGAAGCCTATGGGCTCGCGCGAGTACATGAACCACGTGACCAGGCTGATTTCTGACCCCTCAATGTCGCAACTCTTCTAATAGATGGCTCTGGTCCTACAGCTGTTGGCATGTTACTCTGTGGTTGGCATCCATGAGCGCTAGATTATCGCCATCTACTGGAGAGTAACAGTATCACGGTGCAACAATGTGGTCCAGCAGTGTCCTCTTATGTGGTCTTCAATCTTTTTCATACCAGGGCCCACCATTATTCAGCATTTGAGCCACGGACCACCATTTGAGGACATTTTGGCCCCACAGACCCCAAAACTAAAAATTTCTTCGGCTTTTGTCCACAATAACAGATTTGGGAAAGAAAACAGGCAAAACATGTACAGACCAAAATAACCATTAATCTTCTAGTTGTGTAGACTTGGGCCAATTAAGATGATGAATAGTTTAACTCTTGAGAGTGAAAAAATGAAACCAAATATTTGGTTAACCAGCTAAGTTGGTTAACCAGCTAAATTGGTTAACGAACGTAGCTGAGGACCATCTGGAACTCCTCTCAAAGATCACTGGTGGTCCCCGGAGCAGTAGTTGAAATTAAAACCACTGTCTTATTGTAATGATCACATCAAACCACCAGAGAAAAAATGAGAAAAAAGAAAGGTGGGGGAAAAGATTCAGAAAAGATTCACACAAAGCTGTTTTATTTATATTTTAATTTGAATATTATGACATACACTATTGAGAGGACATTAAAATTGAAATAACATTTTCATTTGCATTTTCATCTATTAAAAGTAGGCTAGTTACCCTGGGGATTTGGCTTGCCAAGCCCACTCAGTGGATTTTATTGAATTTAATCATTTTTAATCTTTTGTAACTTTTTTACATTTATTATATTGTTGTTTGGCATTTTATAATTGTATTGCGACGTATGTGTTTTTACACTTTATTCTTGCTTTTATTTGTTTTTATTCTGCTTTCCTGTTTGGAAAACAACTTTGGTTCAACTCCTTTTGTTTTGTATTATCGTTAGTCTCCGGAGAATGTCGTGCACTAAAGGGTGGACACTATTTAGTCACATTAGCATCACTTATAGGCTACAGTGGCAGCACCAGGCCAATGGGCAAGGGGATTGTGTTTGTGTTTGTGTGTGTGCACGCGCACGTACATGGTTAACTCTACAAAACCATACACACTCAGAGGCAAGCTTGTTATGTACACTACCAGTACACTAAGGAAGTCGGACGATTATTGTACATGCTTTGTACTTTGTGAGTACTTACAAAATTACATCATAGAGTACCAGCCAAGTCTATGGAATTTTAAAGTTTGTTTAAAGCATGTAAAATGAGAGGAAACCATGGAAGACACAAACCTGCTCACAGCTGAGGCAACTGCTTTGCTCAAGGTCACTACTATACCTGGCCACACTACCACCTGAGCCACCCCCTCATCCATGTGTGTGTGTGTCTCTCTGTCTGGATGTCTCTCAAAGAACCTCTTGTTGTCCATGCTGGCATCAGGACAAAGAACTCAAACTGCTGGTGAATATTTTCACATTTTGTGAATTCATTCTCAGATCACACATCCCAGTGATCCACAGAACTGGTGATCATGTCTTCGGCTACCCAAAATTGGAGCCTTTGGAATTGAACCACACAGTGGCAACAACACAGTGGAGATTTATCAAGACGGCCTCTCTGGTTACTTGCATGAGCGAAGCAGGCGCAAGTTAAGCAATCGGTTCACACAGTGGTGCGCGGTGCAGTCACTGGTCATCAGGGTCGGGGCAATCTGATTGGCCGGTTTGGGTGATGACGAACTTGGGACCTCAATGACATCATCGCCCACGGAGAGGGGCTGGACGAGGATTTCTGATCTGCCCGCTCCGCTCATGCACAAATAGGCCACAGCCTGCTTGTGCGCAAACAGGTGTATTCAACCCAGGTGTATTCTTTACTCGCTACACAAGTATAAGCAGTGAAACGTGGATGAGCCAGAAAATAAGCCTGATGTTCCGAATACACGTGAAAATACTATACGACATAGGCAACACAACTCAATGTTTTACAGTCAATTCAGTAAATTCAAGTCGCCTGCATCCATAACCTTGAAGAAGTATTGCACCTCTAGCGTTCCATCTTCAGGGATGTCTGTACAGTGGACAGCGTTCTGCACTTTGTCCTTGCCATAAAGCGCGCGCAAAGTGGTTGGACGTAGAATCCGCGCGACCCCGGGTCGACCGGCCCGCAAAATTCCCGGAATGTTTTCGGCGAGCCCGTTCCGCGGATCTCCAAGACCATGCAGGGTCCGGAACATAACTCATTGACCATGCTACTGTGCATGGTCTCTGTCACAACCCCCTTGTACACCTCGTAGAATTTTTCCGCGTGGACGCGGCTGATGCTGAACATCTGAAGAGCGGAGATCTCGAACCCGGCCTCCATGATGGACTTCAGTATCTTCCCGGCCGAGCGCTCCGTCATGGCGTGGGGTTTAATGATGCAGCACGTGCAATCTACAAACTTTGCCGTGTTCGCGGGGCCGTGACCCGGTGCGGGCGGGAAGAAAAACTGGAGTTCTCTCGCCGCCGCGTTGTACGAGTGAGAGCCGTGTGCCGCGTTCCGGATGCTGTCCGTTCCGTACAGGGCGCGGACGCTGTGTTGAGCCTCCTCCTTTGCCGTGGAAGGGTCTGTCGGTCCCAAGAGTCTCCTCCACACCCTTATGGCCTGCTCACCCATGAGCTCCAGGACGATGAAAGGCCCCGAGGATATGTGCTGGGCCACGTGCAAGAAGGTGGAGTACGGTTTAGATTCTTCTTCCATATAAAAGTCCGCTGCTTGTGCCCCCGTCACGGTGGTCATTTTGGCTTTGGTCACAACTAAATCGGTGGTGTATATCATCTCGATGATGTGTCCTATCTTGTCGAGCGCGTCCGGCTTTATCAGCGCAAGAGTTCTTTCCTTTTTTTTGTCGAGGATGTTTTCTGTGTACAGGTCTCCGTACGCGACCAGACTGAGCTGCCGCGAGCACACGAATATCCGATTCCCGATATATAGATCCGACAGATTAATGTTTTCGCATCTGGTCCTCCTCAAGAAGAGCCGCTGGTTCCTCACGTCGAACATCTCCACCGTGCCATCCCTGGGGTAGTACATCAGCTGGTAGCGCAGCATGATGCAGGGGTAGGGGTCAAACCATTCCGCCACGAAAGCATAGCGTTCATCCATCTCGTCGACCCACTCGTATGGGAAACACGCCGAACGCCACTAAGTCGATACAGGCTCCGAATTCTACACCCTACTTGTTTTATCACAACAATTTATAATTCATTCACAAAGGCCGATGACGTCATCTGAAAACATCTGAGGGTCGAGTGACCTACCACTGACCTCAGAAAGCCCTGTTGGTTATTTAAAAGTGGGTGCGCAGAAGTAGGGAGAGACACATGATGATGTCATTTCTGAGAGCACTGATAACGGCATCAAAGATAGGAGCACTGAATATTTCTAGGGTGGCTCCTGTGTCTCATTTTCACAACATTTTTGAGAAGAGACATCATTTGCAATGGTGTCCCCGAAGCTCAAGTCCCACCTACACCGTAAGGCTTCGGAGCTTCAGCGGTTACTCGGCCCAGAAGAAAACAGTGGCGCCGCCAACACCCCCTGAAGATAAAGTTCACCTCAGTGAATCGTGCGTCAAGAGGCTAAAAGAGATACTGGAGAAGGGAGAATATCTGAGGATCCAAGTCGAGGGAGGAGGCTGTTCTGGATTCCAATACAACTTTTCGATATGTAGTGACATAGCGGAGGATGACATGTTGTTGGAGCAGGAGGGAGTGGGAGTGCTTGTGGATCGGGACAGCCTGGAGTTTGTGAGAGGATCCACCGTGGACTTTATCCAGGAGCTGATCAGCTCCTCCTTCCAAATACGGAAGAACCCTCAAGCAGATAACAACTGCTCCTGCGAAAGGTCCTTCTCTGTCAAATTATGAACAACAATCCCTCTCCAAAAGTGGTCCATTAGAACTGAACTGTCACTTAAACTGTGATATGAGGAGTTCCAGCAGGGCCTTTGTGGTCAAAAAACGAAAAAGCGGTTCGAAATTTTAGAGGAGAACAAATATAGCACTACAGCTACACAGTCTTTAGTGAATTTTGGGATCTGCTCTGCTAGAGAAATACCTTAGGAAGTAGACGTGCAGTTTATTTATTTCATATAGCCTATACTATAAGACGTTTGCGGATCAAAGGAGGGCAGGAGGAGGACTGGTCCCAAGCCGAGGACCGGTCATTCCTTGGTAGCTCCAGTAGTTTCACTATACCACTGACCACAGTGGTAACACCAAAAACACCTTGTTTAGTTCAGGGGATGACTCCACCAATATTTTTTACTGAGTGGTTCTGCAAGTCTAGCCATAGCCTTATGAAAAAGAGTCGGTTGGTCCGTCTGCCTGTTCTTGCAAACCTCTGTGAAACCGTGTGGATCCCACGGCACCCCACCCCCCCAGGCCCAAATCATTTCAGGTTAGGCCAGTCTAGTTTAGTAGTGCCACAACTGTAGTTAGTTACTAGCAGTAGTAGTAGTAGTGTGGGGCAGTCAGGGCGTGGCCATGGCCATGCCTAGATCCGGCCGTGTTTGGAGCCACATGATAGAAGGCTGTCGTCACGTTCGTCTAGATGATGTGCGGGGGATCCACGCCTCATAGCAACATGGTATAACAGTCAGGCAGTATGATGGTAGTGCAAATGTAGGCTACTGGCATGTGGTAGTCCACATAGAATCAATCATTTAAGACAGCATGTCACAAGTATGGTCAACTTGTGACATGCTGTCTTTAAATGATAGCCACCAGTAATAAAGACGCCCTGAAGGCGAGAAGTGACCACCCATTGGCAGACGGCAGGATGCTGGGGGAGCACTGACCGCTGGCGCTTTGGCATAGGTGTCAGATCAATATGGACCATGTCTTGATTATACATGGTATACTGTAGTGGTTCTACAATGCACTGACGTACATAACACAGGCATGTATTTTTGCTGTCCAAAAATGCTGAAAATAAAACTGAAAACCCCAGAATGTCTACTTGGTGTGCCCCCCTAGTTTTATTTAAAGGAGAATTCCACATCAAAACACATTGGGCATCAATCTACCTTGATTCCCTGTGACATGATTCATAATGTCCTTGATTTTTGTCACAGATGCCCCATTTTCTACATTTCACCATGAGGTCAGTTGCAGCAGCTGTTGCAGCTGCGCCAATGCAGTTTGCATGGCCGCAGGTTGTCTTTATTCTAATGTGGGTATTTCTGTAACTCCAAACTTATTTTTTTACTCCACACATCACATTTTAATAGTGATAAACACGCTTGAATTTTATGTCACTCTGGGGCAGACTTTACTTGTAATCCCAGAGGTAATCTATTCCTCCTGTCCTCCTATCCCTTTTGCCACTCACCTCTCCAATCACTCTGGTTGAAACTCTTGGTGCACTCTTTAAAAATCATATAGTGGTCCCATTATGTTGTAGTGTGTTGTAGAGTTCTCAAACTCTGCCCGAACCCGACCAGGACCGAACCCGAACAGGCCCGACCCGACATTTAGGGCCGGGTAGGGCCGAAAATCTATCCTAATCAATAGGGCCGGGTAGGGCCTCGGGCCCCATGAAAAAATAATATATATTGAATTATTTTACTATAGTAAGAATAATAGTTATTTTCTGTATTTACCTATTATGAAGATGGTGCTGATTGCCATTTCATTTTGAATCTGTGGGGAATTCTCAAATTTTGCCCAAACCCGACAGTTTAGGGCCGGGTAGGGCCTAAAATCTATTCCATTTAGTAGGGCCGGGCCTAGGGCCTGAACTGTTAGGGCCGGGCCTTAATTTTCAGGCCCGTTGAGATCTTTAGTGTGTTATGTGGCTTGATGTGATGTGTGAAAAAAATAAATTTGGAGCTACTAAAATACCCACATTAGAATAAAGACAACCTGCAGCCATGCAAACTGCATTGGCAGAGCTGCAACAGCTGCTGCAACTGCCAACCTCATGGTGAAATGTGAAATGGTGGTGGTGAAAATTTGGTATCTGTGACACAAATATATGACATTATGAATCATGTCACAGGAATCAAGGTAGATTGATTGCTAATCTGTTTTGGTGTAGAATCTTTCACCAGTTTGTTTCCAGTATTTATCACTTTTGTAATCAGAGTGCATCTCAAAATTAAGATAATTCGCCATAGCATGTTTGAACACTGAAGTCCTGCCTTGTATCACACCCATGTAAAGCAGTGTTGTAGTGGTACTTTTAGAAGTGGGGGGGGGGGCGCCTCTGAAAGGATCCCCCCATTTGATTATTTTTTTTCTGAGAGTGTACAAATGTGAACCAAATGGACCCTAGCGGGTCCATTTGGTTCCATTTGTACACTCTCAGAAAAAAGGAAACTCATTAACATGGTGAAACACATCTTGATGATGTCATCAAGATGTATTTCACCATGCTAATGATTTTTTTCAGACCCAAAAATATTTTAGATGTGAGAAGTGGGGGGACGCCGTCCCCCCGCGTCCCCCCTCCACTACACCCCTGATGTAAAGTGAGGGTCGCTCTTATCATGCATCATCTCAAACTGGCCAATCCCAATTTGCATCTTCGTGTCTTCACTGTACTCAAACCGAAACCTATAGCTGGCCATTCATTGTCTATGGCATCCAACATTTGTACACACTCAAAATTGACTATTGGGAATGGCATTCAATGTTTGTGTTGGCATACTCTCAAAGCTAACCATTCATTTGTCAGTGGCATTCAATGTGAGTTTGTTATTTACACAAACCATCAAAGCTAGTGCCCCTCAAAAAGAAAAAAGAAAGAATTGAGATGAAATGAGATAAAGGTCTGCAATAAAATCCTGCAAGAGACTTGTTCCTCAGTGATTTCATGGTCAAATCTTTCACACCAGACATAGAAAAGATCACACTCTACCACAGTGGTGGGCAATTATCTTTCCCAAGGGGCCAAATGAGATATATAAAATACCGTGGAGGGCCAAGACTAAAAGCTGAACTAAAGTCTGGGTAATATTAATTTAATTTCAAGATAAAAGTAAGCGTAAGCTCAACCATTTTGACACCGGGGCTCACTATTTATTCAGTATTTGAGCCACAGAGGAGACCATTTTAATGACTTTTTAGCTCCACAGATCCCAAAACTTTCTTCAAGATTTCTTTTGTTTTTGTCCACAATTACAGGCTGGATTTGGGAAACAAAACAGGATAACAAAAATGACCATTCTCTTACATTCTCTGATTGAATGTGTATAGACTTTGGGCTAATTCAGATGATGAATATTTTAACCCTTGAGGGTGTAAAAATGAAACCAAATGGACCCGGGCCGCATAATGACCAGGTATGCTCTACCTGAAGAGTCACATGATGGGCTGCATTTTCGCCACACGCTAAACCCCTTATGGTAAACCCCTTATCTCTTTTTTACCATTTCAATAAACCTTTTGGAATAGTTCAACATGCCAATCGACACATTGTGAACTTGTGGACTGGCCATTTTAACTATTGAAAAATGTGTTTTGAAATAGTTTATAAAGGGAAAGAAGTTAAGGTATAAGGGATTTAGCGGTAGCAATAATCTAGGTCATTAACTCTTAAGTTGTCCACAAAGGCAGAAACCTGAACACACACGCACGCACGCACGCACGCACGCACGCACACACACACACACACACACACACACACACACACACACACACACACACACACACACACACACACACACACACACACACACACACACACACACACACACACACACACACACACACACACACACACACACACAGGCACACACACACCATGACTGATGGATGCCTTTCAATGATACACATTATTAATGGTACAACGAAACTTCATAGCAATAAAGCATCTTTATATTAACAAAATATTTACAAGAGATTGTTGTTTACAGGACACACACCCAATGTTTGGACCATGAATGGACATAACAATTGTGCATTCATGGTTTTTGAGAGTTTGTGTAGGACAAAGTTTGTGCACACCCTAAAAGCTAAAGCACACCAAGCTTAAATAGTAAAATAATGTACCGCTAACATATATATATATTTATTTAGACTTCCAGACCTAAATTAAAGAATTTGTCAACGATATCATTCGGAACGAACATGCACATTTTGTAGAAAGTTCTCTACATTCTCTAATTGTGTAGACTTATTTTAAAATAACTTAACTGATGCAGATATTTAAAAATTATTCACCTGCATTTGGCGAAATTGAACCAAATGGACCCACTCGGCCTTTGGTTTTACTGTGAGTTAATCTCGCACTAAAAAAATTAATCGAGTTAACTCATGGCTGAGTTAACTCGCAATTAACTAGTTAACTCGGACAGCCTTAATATATATATATATATATATATATATATATATATATATATATATATATATATATATATATATATATATATATATATATATATATATATATATACAGTATATATTATATATACAGTATGTATAGTAGAAACATGTAGCCACATAAGTGCAAGGGTGCTATTCTGTAACAAATAAGACATATCCAGCTGTACATATATAAATATAGAAAGATATGACACAGCTACAGCAGCATCATGAGTCACAATAAATAACAATGTAATAAACACCTGAATAAACCCATAGCATAACATTGCATCCATGCAAATCTGCTATTTTTGGTGAAAGGGTTTCAAAATGGTTACAAAAATAAACGTCTGTATGGCAGTGGTCTGAATTTCACTAGATAAGTTTGGAAAACCAATATGTTGAGCCTTTCAGGTCGTCAGCATCTGGAACCTCTAGATCCACATTTGATGGACGGAAGTCAAGCCTTCCAAGTGTGTTAGATTTCCGGTTTGGTGGCTTTCCGTCATGTGCTTGCTTGGGGAAAACCGTGACGTAATAACCGTCCGTGTCGTCGGCTGCTTTTGGTTTCTTTGACTTAATTCTTTTCATGTCGATTTCACCGACCGTGGCGGACCTGTGGTGACCCTGTTCGTTAAGCTTAATTGGTATTGGCAACGGGGGGACTGACACGTTCACACTTTTATCGTTCTGCACTCCAGCCGCAGTGAGGTCCAACTTGGAACCTCTGGCTCTGGGAATGTGATCCTTTCCGGTGAAGTCGTCAATGTTGAGATCTGACGCTAAAGGATCTACTTTCGGTAAGTCCAAAACCAGAAGCGGGTAGCTGTTCCTGGCGTTGGCCTTCTTGGACTTGGTCTTCTGTCGCACTTTCATATCAGCATCTATGTCCAGAACAGGCGTCTTTATATTCGCTCCTGTGATATCGGATCTCCGATTTTTATGGGGAGACCCAGTGTATTTTAATGAAGGAGTATCAATGTCAAGCTCCGGGGCTTTAAACTGATAGTGGGGAGCCTTCATGTTAACTTTGGGCATGCTACTGTCAACATTTGGAGACCGGACCTTTGGAGCAACAGCATTTACCTTTAAGTCTGGTGTTTTCACATCCATTTTTGCATTTGGAGGAGAGATATTGGGATCTAATGCTCTCATTGTTGCACCAAAGTCAATATCAGATCCTACCCTAGTAAGATCTGGTTTCCCAAATGTCGGCATTTTTGGCATTTTCAGTTTCCAAGAGGGAGAGCCAGCGTTTATATCGGGAGTGTCCACATCAAATTTAGGGGATCCTATATTAACTGACGGCAGATCTGGAGAAACTGTAGACCCACTTAAATTTGGTGCATTAAGGTTCAAGTTGGGTCCACCTATTTCCCCTGACATGTCTGGTGTTTTTAATTTGGGTCCTGAAAGATTTAAGTCTGGCATATTTAAACGAGGCATTTTGAACTTTCCTTTCCCAGTTTCAACATTTGGGAGATTTAAGTCAGGACCCTGAAGTTCCCCATCAATGTTGACATCAGGGCTTTTTGGGCCTGAGACATCAAATGTAGGCATTTTCAGTTTGGGCATTTTGAATTTTGTTTTGGGAGAACCAATGTTCATGTCTGGAGTGCTTACATCTAGTTCCGGAGCTTTGAGGTCCATGTTTGGTAAATCCAATCCACCTTTCTGACCTTTAATCTTTGGACCTTTAATCTTCGGTGCTTTAAGGCTTAGATCTGGCCCTTTTGGTGAGGAGAAATCAAGATCAGGTGATTTTAAGTCCATTTCAGGACCTTCCAACTTGGGGGCAGAGAGGTCAAAATCTGGCATTTTCAAATGTGGCTTTTTGAATTTTGCTGATGGGCCACCAAAATCAAAGTCAGGCATCTCAAGTCCACCTTTTGGTCCTTTAAGATTTACATTTGGAGCATTTAAATCTGGGCCTTCTAAGTCAGCATCAAGATCCACATCCACATCTGGTCCTTTCATGCGTGGAAGAGTAAAAGTGGGCATTTTGAATTTTGGCATTTTGAATTTGGTTTTTGGTGAACCAATGTTAATATCTGGTGCATTTACATCAAGTTTGGGAGCTCTGAGGTCCATGTCTGGTAAATCCAGTCCTGGCGTGTCAATCCCACCGCTTATCTTTGGAGCTTTAAGGCTTAGGTCTGGTGTTTTTAGATCTGTATTTATGTCCAAATCTGGCCCTTTTGGGATTGATAAATCAAGATCAGGCGTTTTTAAATCCATTTCAGGGCCTTCCAACTTTGGTCCAGAAAGATTAAAATCTGGCATTTTCAAATGTGGCTTTTTGAATTTTGCTGATGGGCCGCCAAAATCAAAGTCAGGCATCTCAAGCCCCCCTTTAGGACCTTTAACGTTTAAATTTGGTGCATTTATATCTAAATCTGGACCTTCTAAATCACCATCAAGGTCCACATCTGGCCCTTTCATGCGTGGAAGGGTAAAATTGGGCATCTTCAATTTTGGCATTTTGAATTTTGTTTTTGGAGAACCAATGTTAATATCTGGGGCATTTACATCAAGTTTTGGAGCTCTGAGGTCCATGTCTGGTAAATCCAGTCCAGGGGTGTCAATCCCACCGCTTATGTTTGGAGAGTTGAAGCTCAAATCTGGTGTTTTTAAACCTGTATTTATGTCCAAATCTGGGCCTTTTGGCATTGATAAATCAAGATCAGGTGATTTTAAATCCATTTCAGGACCTTTCAACTTTGGGCCGGAGAGATCAAAATCTGGCATTTTCAAATGTGGCTTTTTGAGTTTTATTGATGGGCTCCCAATGTCTGCATCAGGCATTTTGAAGCCACCTTTGGGACCTTTAAGGTTTACATTGGGGACATTTATATCTACATCTGGAACATCCAAGTCACCATCAAGATCAGCATCCGGCCCTTTAATTCTTGGGAGGCTAAATGTGGGCATTTTAAATTTAGGCAGTTTGAATTTTGGTTTTGGCGAACCAATATCCATTTCTGGAGTACTCACATCAAACTTGGGAGCTCTGAGATCCATGTCTGGTAAATCCAGTCCAGGGGTGTCAATCCCACCGCGTATCTTTGGAGCTTTAAGGCTTAGGTCTGGTGTTTTTAGATCTGTACTTAGGTCCAAACCTGGACCCTTTGGTAGTGATAAATCAAGATCCGGTGATTTTAAATCCATTTCAGGACCTTCCAACTTCGGACCAGAGAGATCGAAATCAGGCTTTTTGAAATGTGACTTTGTGAATTTTGCTGATGGGCCGCCAAAATCAAAGTCAGGCATCTCAAGCCCACCTTTGGGACCTTTAAGATTTACATTTGGTGCATTTATATCCAAATCTGGAAGTTCACCATTAAGGTCCATATCTGGCCCTTTGAGGCTCGGGAGACTAAATTTGGGCTTTTTAAATTTGGGCATCTTGAATTTCATTTTGGGTGAATTAATGTTTATGTCTGGAGAATTCACATCGAACTTGGGAGCCTTGAGGTCGGCGCTAGGTAAATTTAAGGCTGGGGCATCAATATCACTGTTGATTGTTGGAGCTTTAAGATCAATCTTGGGGGGTTTCAGGTCCATGTTCAACTCTGGACTTCCTAGATCAACATCAGGCATTTTCAACTCTGCCTTTGGAGTTTTTAGTTTGAGTGCTGGTGCATCAAGGCCAATCTCTGGCTTTGTTGACTCTAAATTAAGATTACCTGTTGGCAACCTTAAATCTGGTCCATCTAGATCTGCATCTATATCGATATTTAGCCCTTTCCGACCTTTTATTTTGGGCATTTTGAATTTCGGAAGTTTGACATCTGCATTTGGTAAATTCAAATCAGGTGCTTCTAACCCCTTTACATTTAGATTTGGCATTTCTGCATCTAGATTAATATCCACATCTTTTTTCTTTGGCAATGTACCAAACAGTTTAAGTTTAGGACGTTTAAGTTTACCAGAAGGCAGATTGGGATCTAGCTTGGGGCCTTTGAGATCAAGATCAGGAAAATTCATGTCTGGGGAAACGATTTCACCTTTAAACTTGGGCAATGACAGATCAATCTCTGGGGTCTCTATCCCATAATCCCCATTAATTTCTGGTCCTTGGTGGTCAATCTCTAAATCAGGTAGGTCCACTTTGGGTAGATTAACATCAGGGATGTCAATCTTGGGAGTCTTGAGACCAAGACTTGGTGTTTTTACATCAGCATCAATGTTAAGATCTGGCCTACTGCCAGACAGTGCAAATTTAGGCATCTTAAATTTGCCAGATGGTGCATCTAAATCTAAATCAGGAACTTTATGGTCAATCTGTGGCTTGTTAAATGGCACACTGAGTTTGCCGGAAGGCACATCACTGGACAGACTAAAATCTGGTAGATTCATGTCAAGATCCAGCTTGGACATTTCCAAGTAACTAGTGGGATCATCCACATTTAGGTCAGGGTTTCTGAGTTTCTTGGAAGAGTTTACTCTGATTTTATGCGATGGTAATTTAATCTCAGGGGTTTCTATGTCGGGGCTTTTCAAATGAACATCTGGAGTGTTTATGTCTGGTGCATTGACGTCAAGCGACAAGCCAATACTATTTCCCTCGGGTGGATTAATCTGAGTATCAGGGATAGTGACATCAGGACCATTTAAGCCTGCACCTGGGAAATTTGCCTCAACTTGAGGCAAATCTGCATCAACTTCCACAGGATTCTCCAGTCCGATCATTTGAGGTATTTCAACATCTGGCACTGTCAAATCAACTCCGGGAACGTCTGTGTTTGGCAGTTCTACACCACCTTCGGCACCCAGCTCTGGGCCTTCTGGCATTGTTCCGCGTAGTTGGATATCTGGACCATTCAGTTCTGTGTTCAAACTTGGTGCCTGAATTCCTCCATGATCTGTGGGTGCTTTCAAGCCCAGGCTTGATAACGGAAGGTTCAGGTTGCTTCCAGACAGATCATCTTCTAATGCTACATTTAACTGAGGTGTCGAGAGGCTCGGTGCGCTCAGATTGGCAACAGGCAGTGCAAGTTCTCCACTAGGAGATTCAGGGGTCACTGTCTCTGTTGGTTCAGGAGTCGCGGCTTCAATATCTGGTACCTTTAATTTCGGGGGGGTCTTTGCTTTTAGAAGCCCAAAGTCGACTCCTAGCCGAGGTAAATCGGTGTCATCTTTCAAGCTGTTCTTGGGTAGATGTGGCGTGGATCCCTCGGCTCCGACCGATGCTCCCTCTGCGTCTGGGGAGTCGTCCTTCATGAACTTCTTGATTTTGGCGTTGTAGAGTTTGTTGTAAGAATCCTTCAGCATCTGGGAAAAGACAAACCTTGTTGGATTACACTCCGACATGTAAATATTCATTCACTCTTACATTCATATTCTTATTCCTTTCTGTTATAAAAGAAAAGAAAAACAAACTATTCAGCTATTGTAGATTAACATGAACAAAAACATCCCATATACAGGTCCTTCTCAAAAAATTATCATATTGTGTAAAAGTTCATTTTTTTTCTATAATATAATACAAAAAGTGAAGATTTCATATATTCTCAATCAATTGTGCATTAACTGAACTATTTAAAAACTTTTTTTTGATTTAATCCTGATGATTATGGTGTACAGCTCAGGAAAACTCCAAAATGCCGTCTCAATGAATTAGCATATTTTTACAAAACCACAAAAAAATATATGTTTTAAACAAGAAATGTTGACTATCTGAAAAGTATATTAATGTATGCAGTTAATACTTGGTCTGGACTTCTTTTGAACACATTATTTCATCAATGGGGCGTGGCATAGAGGTGATCAACCTGTGGCACTGTTGAGGAGTTATGGAAGACCAGTTTTGCTTTGATAACGGCCATAAATGAATTTGTATTGTTCAGCCTTGTGTCTCACACCTTCCTCTTGACAATACAACCCAGATTCTCTGTTAGGTTAAAATCAGGACAGTTGGCTGGTCAGTTAAGTGCAGTAATACCATGGTCAGTACAGCAGTTACTAGTAATTTTGGCTCTGTGGGCAGGTGCCAAATCGAGCTGGAAGGGGAAATAAGCTTCTCCATGAAGGTTATCAACATACTAAAGCACAAGGTACTCTAAACGGATGGCTGTGTTGAAACCACTGACTGTTTTCACTGTTAGTGGATCAACACCAGCCGATAACATGGCGTGGAGTCTGGACATGGCATAACACATGGTTTAGGCCATGTTATTGGCTGAAAACTAAAAACACAGCCATCCTTCTAGAGTACCTTGTGCTTTGTATGTTGATAAGCTTCATAGAGATGCAAATTTCCTTTCCAGCTCGATTTGGCACCTGCCCACAGAGCTAAAACTACCAGTAGCTGCTGTCCTGACCATGGTATTACTGCGCTTAACTGAACAGGCAACTGCCCTGACTTTAACCCCATAGAGCAGGGGTGCCCAACCTTTTTTGACCCAAGATCTACTTTTCAGCCGCCAACCCCTCCGGGATCTACCAGTCCAATATCAACATTTCAAACCACACGCATCGTTGCCAGCCTGCAGTAACTTCACAACAACACAACACTACTTTGTTTTACCACTTTACTTTATGTCCATATAAGCATAAAGTACAACAGACTTGTCATAAATAGGCCTACAACATAAGTACAACAGACATGGACAAACACTGCCATTGCAAATGCATCACACACACAGACGAAAATCGCTCTTTTTTCTTTTCCACCCCATTTTTTTTCTTTCCCCCCACATCTCCCGAGATCTACTTGTGATCAGGCCGAGATCTACCGGTAGATCCCGATCTACTGGTTGGGCTCCCCTGCCATAGAGAATCAGGATTGTATTGTCAAGAGGAAGGTGTGAGATATAAGACTGAACAATACAAATTAATTTACGACCGTTATCAAAGCAAAACTGGTCTTCCATAACTCCTCAACAGTGCCACAGGTTGATCACCTCTATGCCACGCCCCATTGATGAAATAATTTGTTCAAACGTAGTCCAGACCAAGTATTAACTGCATACATTAACATACTTTTCAGAAGGTCAACATTTCTTGTTTAAAACATATTTTTTTAGTGTTCTCGCCAAAATATGCTAATTCATTGAGATAGGATTTTGGGGTTTTCATGAGCTGTACACCATAATCATCAAGTTTAAAACAAAACACGTTTTTTAAATACTTCACTTAATGCACAATTGATTGAGAATATATGAAAGTTTCACTTTTTGTATTATATTGTGGAAGAAAATGAACTTTTACACAATATGCTAATTTTTTGAGAAGGACCTGTATAACATTGTCGCTGCCAGGTGCAAACCTTGTTCCAATGGAGAAGGTCTTGTTAATACATTATTAGTTAAATATTTATACAATCCGCAGGGCACAAACATGCATGACCACCTTGAATCTAGGGTCCCTAGTTTTGGCATGTCATCATAGGCAAAAATACTGAAAATATTTAATTTCAAAATGGCAGATATGGACGCATACAAGATGCCACTTGAGTTGTGAGCTTGTAGATTGGATATTCACACTGCTTTAGCTTGACACTGTTAGACGGTGAAGTAATCAATCCTCTAATACAGGTTCAACAGGTGGTCCGGGGACCACCAGTGGTCGTTGAGAAGGTTCCAGGTGGTCCCCAGGCTAAATGATGGAAAGTTGGTTAACCAGATGTAACTCTTAAGAATGTAAAAATGAAACCAAATGGACCCTTGCGGGTCCATTTGGTTTCATTTTTACACTCTCAAGAGTTAAAATATTCATCATCTGAATTAGCACAACTTAATTAAGACGTTTACACTGTTTTGTTGGCAAAATCCAGCCTGGAATTGTGGACAAAATCAAAAGAATTCTTTAATTTTAGGTCTTTGGTGTGAAAATGTAATCAAGTGGTCCGTGGCTCAAATGCTGAATAAATCATGGTCCCTGGAGTCAGAAAGGTTGAAAACCCCTGCTCTAATAAAACATAAAATAATTGAATGATAAGGTATGTGTAGAGTGTAGACACTCCCTGGCAGCAACAATAGAGAAGACAAGGAATCTACTGTATATATTCCAAAGATCTGTGTAGATTGGGGTAAAATGCACCAACCTCCTCTGGACCTTTGATGTCTTTGTCTAGGTTCCCAAGGCTCTTGCTCAGGTTGCTCTTTGTGAGAACTTGGATCTTGTCGTTAAATGGCTCCATCAGATTGAGCAGCTTCAACACGTCCTCCTTTGACAGCTGCTCAAAATCTATAGCAGCTCCCACAATTTCATCCCCTGCAAGACAAAAGTACACGTGTGCATTTGAGACAATTATATTGATTGTTTACTGAACGCGTTTTGGTGTTCAACGCCTTATGTTACACTTTAGCTATTGAAAAATATCAGATCCACCAGCTCATATCGGTGGCGTGATATGAGCTCGTAGGTCTGATATTTTTTTTAAAAAAATGTGAAAATGTGATGCAAATCTTTGAATATATTCAAGGGGGGGGGGGGGGTCCGCAGCCAAATATAGATAATTCCAGGGGTCCTTGGCATGAAATATTTTGATCATCACTGACACAGGAACATAGATTTTACAGAAAAAACTAGAATCTGTCAGAAATTAGCATCAGAAACAGAAACTGGAAACTAGTCAGAAAATAGAATATATTCTTAGATTTGTGCATCATTTTCACAAAAATGAGATCTACAAGCTATCAGATTTACAAGCTCATATCGCGCCACCGAGTGGCGCGATATGAGCTTGTAAATCTGATATTTTTTCAATAGCTAAAGTGTAATATAATGGCCTGGGCCGCGGCTCAGCGGTCTAGGCACCCTGGCTGGTATCCAGCACCGGCAGTGTCCGCGGGTTCGACTCCCGATCCCGACGGCCTTTACTGCATGTCACCCCCCCATCTCTCTCCCCATTTCCTGTCAGCCTACTATCTATCCCTCTATGAAAATGAATAAAGGCGAAAGCCACAAAAAATACATTTAAAGTGTAATATAATGTGTTGAACACCAACACGTTTTTAGTACACAAAGGGTTAAACCAGGTGAAACCACAAGCATGTGGTTGTCGGAAACCTTGTAAAATAAGGGAATTTGTGTGGTATTATTATTTTTTAATTATAATATTTTTCTGCCTGGACTAAGTTCTTGGATTGCCTAGTTGTTGAGGCAATGTTTCTCTCTAAGTCACTCTTATTGTAAATTTAAAACTGCAAATAAAGATATAAATAAAGGTGTGGAATTCTCCTTTAAAGTCCCTAATAGTAACAGTAGTGGTACTTGAGGCGCCCTCTGCTGGCATACAGAGGAGACGCCCAAAAAGGAAGCGCTTCATTTACCTTCCTGGAGCCCCTGAGCAGCTGAGGAATCATCACTGATGCTGGAGATGACCAACCCTCCACTGTCTGACTCCTCCAGAGTCAGGCCATCAGACAGGCTCCGTCCTCGGCGGTGGGTAGGCTAAAAGACACACAGAATGACAGCACGATTTATTAAAACCCTACTTATTAGGACAGAATGTACCCATACTGAAAAATGCTGCTGCTTGGCATGTCATGTGCTGTACTGTAGGTGATCATTTAAAAGATGTTTCACATTCTCCAAAAAATAGCATACATAGTAGACCTAGAATACTCTCTCACTCACTCACTCACTCACTCACTCACTCACACTCACTCCATGATTTGCTGCTTCTGAATTTACCGAAGTAGTTGTTTTGTATGTATTTGAATGCCTTAATGAAATGAACAAGTTGGCCACTATTGTAAACAAGTGTATGCTTAAGTGTGTCCAATCAGCTTTTTCAGATTTGATGCAGTTGTACTTGAATTGTACTGTAATTCTCCAAGCTCTTATCAGTTTTGTAGCAGTGTGTACTTAACTTGTACTGTAACTCTCATCTCTGTCAATAAAAAAATCTCTCTCTCTCTCTCTCTCTCTCTCTCTCTCTCTCTCTCTCTCTCTCTCTCTCTCTCTCTCTCTCTCTCTCTCTCTCTCTCTCTCTCTCTCTCTCTCTCTCTCTCTCTCTCTCTCTCTCTCACAGACACAGACACAGACACACAGACACACACACACACACACACACACACACACACACACACACACACACACACACAACAATAATAAAAACAACTGTCTCATACCATGATTCTTGTGATGATCGCACTGAAGTAATGAATGGTCACACTGTAATAACCTACAGGAGGAAATCACACATTTAATCAACAGGTATAAAACATGTAGGACAGATTGTAAAGAGCTCATGATGTTATGTATGTAGTATTGATATTTGCTGTGTATGGTTACTGTATGTACTGTATGTTGTTGCTGCGCAGGGGCGGATCTAGGCATGGGCATGGGGGGGCAATGACCTGCTAAATGCCCTGACTGCCCCACCAAACATGATGGCATGCAAAACGACCCAAATTTCAAATATTTCAAATTAAAGTGCTTGTATTTAAAATGATGTGAAACACTACTACTGCTAATAACTACAGCTGTGGCACCACTAAACCAACAGCATTCCATCATTAAAACAGAAAACCTTTAGCTTTATGCATGCTGTGTGCCGGTTGTAGCTTCAACAACAACTTATTATTACTATTAACTGTTATTATTGATGCTTACTTGCCTAATAAAAGTCCTGTAACGGAAAATGGTATGGGTGCGACATCCGCCCCTGTTGTTGCGACATATTGTCATATTATTTATCTTTCTATTTATGTATTTCTTTAGGAGCATAATGGAAATATAAAGCTTTTGTTTTCATCCTCGGTAATGCAATGACTTTGTCAGAAATTGCACTTTGCTCCTTTTTCACGTCACCAAATAGCATTTAAGGCTGTTCAAAATAGACCACTTCTCTTCTACCTGTCTTATTCTTTCTGCCTTCATTAATAGGATGGAATTTAATCTGGCAGGAAATGCAGAGAGAGAGAGAGATGAGGGGAAACAGGCCGCTGGTATCGGGAGTCGAACCTGCGGCACGCCGTCAGGCTGGTTCAGCAGCCTAGCTGCCCAGCCAGATGGTTGAGCTAACCGCCTGGTTAGCTTCGACCTAGGCCAGTGGTTTTCAACCTTTTTCATACCAGGGCCCACTATTTATTCTGCATTTTACCCACGGACCAGCATTTGATGAAATTTTAGCCCCAAAGACCTAAAACTAAAGAATTCTTTTGGTTTTGTCCACAATTCCATTATTCCAGGCACAATTTTGCAAACAAAACAGTGTAGACTTCTTAATTAAGTAGTACTAATTCAGATGATGAATATTTTAACTCTTGAGAGTGTAAAAATGAAACCAAATGGACCCGCAAGGGTCCATTTGGTTGAAAACCCCTGATCTAGGCCAGTGGTTTTCAAGCTTTTTCATACCAGGGCCCACTATTTATTCTGCATTTTAGCCACGGACCGCCATTTGATGTTGAGCCTAGTCTCTTGGACCCAAAAATAAGGATTTTCAATTTTGTCTCCACAATTTAGGAGAAACAGGTAAAACATTGGTAAACAAGAAAAAAAGAAATGTTTAAATATAATTTAACTCTTGAGAGCGTAAAATGAAACCAAATGGACCCGGAAGTGCATTTGGTTTCATTTTACGCTCTCAAGAGTTATGGATCTACTGAATAAGGGCCCATTGGGTTACCTACTGTCCATCCGTTAGCCGGAACCACCTGGAATCCTCTCAAGGACAACTGGTGGTGGTCCCCGGACCACTGGTTGAAAAACCCTGCTTTAAGTATATTTTTGATGTACTCCTTTAAGTATAGTTTTGCTTTTATACTTCTTCTACCACCAGGTTCCCTTAAGGCCTGTCAAAAACTTGGCAAAAAAAAAAAAAAAAAAAAAGGTAAACATTCTGGAACTACTACAAAATGGTACACAGGTTCTGGTGCCTGAGGGTCAATTTGCATATCAAATAGTGCAAAAAAGGTGAGTGAAACCTCCATATAACCCAGAACAGAACAGGTGCGCCTTCAGGTATTCAAGTTATGTCCTCGGGGCACGTGGGGAAACAAGGAACAGGTTTGTCTTCTGTTACAATTTCAGACAATGTTCGATTCTGTTGTTGGGCGTTTCCGTGTGTGTGTGCGCGTGTGTGCGTATGCGCGCGCGTGCGTGCGTGCGTGCGTGTGTGTGTGTGTGTGTGTGAGTGAGAGAGTATAGTAACATATAAAGTAACTATACATTACTTTACTCAAGTACAAGTTTATTTTTTTACTTTAGACTGGAGTGTCTCCAATACTGTACTCCAGTGGTTTTCAACCTTTTTGACACCAGGGACCACCATTTATTCAGCATTTCAGCCACGGACCACCATTTGATGACATTTTAGCCCCTAAGAACTAAAACTAGAGAATTGTTTTTGGTTTTGTTCACAATTCCAGGCTGGATTTTCCAAACAAAGCAGTGTAGACTTCTTAATTAAATAGTGCTAATTCAGATGATGGATATTTTAACTCTTGAGAGTGTGAAAATGAAACCAAATTTGGTTTGAAACCCATTTGGTTTCATTTTTACATTCTCAAGAGTTACATCTGGTTAACCAACTTTCCATCATTTAGCCTGGGGACCACCTGGAACCCTCTCAAGGACCACCTGTTGAAAACCCCTGCTGTATTCCAATACATTTAGATCTGCTATTTTCACATTTTAAATGTAAAATGGGACTTTCGGCACAATAGCTACTTTGACTTTTGATACTAATACTGAGTAAAGAGTATTCTATTTCTCCCATTACTGTGAACATATTAAGCATTAGAAAATTAGAGCATTGCAACTGGCACAAGCGCAACATTTTGTGTGCGTGTGTTTGCATGCATGCGTGCAAAAAAAATCAAGGCAACCCCACCCACCACTTTCTAGTATAGAATCTGTACACAATGCTAGTGCTTTCAGTGATATCAGCTGAAAGGTTTATTGTTACTCCAATCATTAACTACTGTGGATTTAGCTAGGCGCTGCACAAAGGTGAGCTGCAATCATGTGCAAATAAAAACACTCGTAAAAGGCATTCAAACCCACACAGCTGTGTTCTTTCTAACTCTCTAGACCTCATACAGAATGGTTTCAACTTGGTAATTAAATCCGTACAGAAACCTAAGAGTGGATTGGGAATAAGCATTACAACAGTGGTTTTCAACAGGTGGTCCGGGGACCACCAGTGGTCCTTGAGAGGGTTCCAGGTGGTCCCCAGGCTAAATAATGGAAAGTTGGTTAACCAGATGTAACTCTTGAGAAGGTAAAAATGAAACCAAATGGACCCTTGCGGGTCCATTTGGTTTCATTTTCACACTCTCAAGAGTTAAATATTCATCATCTGAATTAGCACCATTTAATTAAGAAGTTTACACTGTTTTGTTGGCAAAATGAAAATACAGCCTGGAATTGTGGACAAAATCAAAAGAAGTCTTTAATTTTAGGCCTTTGGGTTGAAAATGTCATCAAACGGTGGTCCGTGGCTCAAATGCTGAATAAATAAATAAATGGTGGGCCCGGGTGTCAAAAAGGTTGAAAACCCCTGCATTACAACATCTTGTGTTGGGTCTGGGGTGCTAAATCTCCTCAAATGGTGCTTTGTGGTAATATGCAAAAAAAAAAAAAAAAAAAAAAAAGGTTGAAAACCTCTGCTCTACCATGCATGTTGTGTCAAGAAAGCAGGAATTCCGAATTCCCTCCTCAGTTCATACGTTACATATTGGTACATCAGCTACAGTGAGTGCACATTCCTAAGGGTAATTAAAAACCCTTTTAACATTCTTTCTTTGGCTATATAAGTGGACACAAAGCCTGTTTTGTTCTCGACTGTCGGTGCATATCACACAGATGTCTCTGTGTTACAACGCGAGGAGGCAGAATGGCATCCACACATAAAGATAAAGTCACCTGCAAAACAGCGGTCTGTGAGTGAGGATCAACCGAAACTGCAGCAGTACTACTGCCAACTTATGTTACTGACAACTATACTACCACACCCCACACTACATGCCATCACATGGCACTGTTTATATAATGTGTGTTTAAAATAATCTTTCTTCTTACCATATGCTCCATGGGGCAGCTTGCTATGTTGTTACCATGTTATTCCACACTGTTGCAACAAACGTGTTATCAGTCCATGCTGTTTGTTCTGTAGGCTGTCCTGTCGCCGCAACTGCCAGCCAGGAGAGCCTGTCAGAGGATAAATACTCATGATGTGGTGTGTGTTAACTAAGCAGCCAAACTGGTTCCCCATTGAACATCATCCCGCCTCTATCGCCCACATGTTCCCACCCATATGTTCTGTCCCTCTCTCTCACTCTCTGTCTCTCAAACCAACTGGATTAGTTAAAACCTCCCATTTCAGCTACCCACAGCCACAAAACAAAACATAAACACGGCACTCCCCATGACAACAGAAACAGGTGTGTGTGAAAGTGATGCTGTTACGTAAATACTCACCCAAAGAGCCACCCATAGTCGCCACCCTTGGGTGGCACAAGGCCCAAGGCCCAAGGGATTCACATTCTAGGGAGGAGTAGGACGAAAAGCTCTACATCTTTCCCGGTGACTGGTGAGGGGTCCTCACTGGTAAATGAATCAGTACCAATATAAAACAGCAGTGACAAGAAATGTGTGTGGGGAGGAAACAATTACCCAAACAAAAATGGCTCTAAATCAGTAGTTTTCAACCAATGGTCCTTGAGAAGGTTCCAGGTGGTTAACCAGATGTAACTCTTTGAGAGCGTAAACAACATGAAACCAAGTGGACCCTTGCGGGTCCACTTGGTTTCATGTTTACGCTCTCAAGAGTTAAAATATTCATCATCATCATCTGCATTAGCCCAAGTCTACACAACTAGAGAATGTAGAAGATTAATGGTCATTTGGATCTCTATGTTTGCCTGTTTTGTTTCCCAAATCCAGCCTGGTATTGTGGGCAAAAGCAAAAGAAATCTTTAGTTTTGGGATCTGTGGAGGTGAAAATGTCCTCAGATGGTGGTCCGTGGCTCAAATAAATAGTGGGTCCTGGTATCAAAGAGGTTGAAAACCACTGCTCTAAATAACAGAGACAGATCATATGTGTGAACATTATGCCAGCAAGTACACAGTATACCAAATCAGATTTATTGCTAAAACTCTTACAGTACAAGCAATCATAAAGTGCATTATGGAAAACAAAAGAAGAGGAGGTAAACACTAGGAGACAACAAACACATCAGGACATGATGTGATGACTGCAGCACTTCCAACAGTATACTTACTACAAACCTCTCTTCTTAAATTGACATCACAACGCAAATACATTTCTTTTGGACAGATTTCCATGAGTATTAAAAAAAATATTCCCTCTGCATATAAAATTATATAAACATATAAATATAAAGTTCAGGTTATAAAATTAACCAGACTACTAGCTCAACAGTGTCTCTTGGCTCAAAGCGGAGAGATACGAAAGTGACCTAAGATCAGTCCATCGTGCAACAAGAGTTAATAGTGATTCCATTAACAGAAGGAATATCATTTGATCCTGTAACAGCCCTCTACCTGATCATACTACAGTTACAGAAAAGCATCAAAAGTAGAAGATCCACAAGTGCAAAACGTGGCGTAAAGTGAGCTGTTTTGACCTTGTGGACATGCTACTTTTGCTGCCAATATTGACATAATACCCTGAAAAGCATACGAGGTCTACCTGACAGAGATGACATTGCTGTATTGTATGTGCGGTGCCCACACTTTTTTGACTTGAGAGCTACTTTCAAAATGAGCGGCTCAACAAGATCTACACATCAAAAATGTGATTATTCCATTACTGAAAATCCATTTCAAGGCCCTCTAGAAAGTTTGACCTTTGAAATAGTGGTGATGGTGTTACTTACTGCTATAGTGTTTAAGAATAATGCACTTATAATGAAAAATAGAGGGAGAGAATTGGAAGGTTATGCTGTATATGCTACTACTGACAGCATTTGGGGTTTGAGTTGACAGTTCTTGCACCCAAAACATTAAGAAAATTCACTGTTTTGTCTACAATTGGGAAAGAGAACTGGCAAAACGTTGGTCAAAATAACAATTATTCTCCATTTTCTAATGGTAATTCAGATATTTAAATATAATTTAACTCTTGGGAGTGCGCTCTCAAGAGTTACAGATCTATAAGAGCCTAAAATCGCTTATGTCCTATGTTCTACATTTTAGGGGACTGTCATGTGACCTACCTGCATGGCCTGTGTGATCTACTGGTAGATCACCATCTACCTTTTGGGCACCCCTGCTGTATTGTATCGTTCAACAACATTAGAACTTCAAAACTGGACTGTGTCAGCAGCACATCATGAGTTATGATTGGAATATTCGTAATATGCATGGACGTTTAGGGCCAAGCCTTCATCTTCAGTGTGGCACACACAACACACAAAAAAGGGTGAGGTGGGGAGGGAGAGAGTGGTATCGGTCATTGCACGCACTCCTACGGGCGAAGGCGGCACACCTGTCACCCAGCAGACAGGTGCCGCCTGTTGCAAAACCAACAGACATCAGACAAAAAAATTAAAGAACTCTTTAAAACTAAATGGCCACCCAACAGTGGCGTTTTTAAGTAATTTGGAGCCCCAGGAAAGATTTTCTTGGGGCTCCATATTCATTATATGACAGGCACAGTAAAATGGCACCCCCCAAGGGATAAAAAATATGAACTATTTTTAACACTAGCATGCCGGAGAGATCATTCTGGATATTTTTAAAGTTGTTTATCTTTGCCCATGAAGCTTTCAGAAGGCTCTCCTTCCATGAACATCATCATCGATCATCATTCTATCATCTCAGAAATTTTGGTCACCTGAAAAAAATTCTAAATATGAATTTAAGAAAATTATAATTCTGGCCACTTTTTTGTGCTAAACTATTAAGGGCTCCATTTTCATCACCGCTAAACCCCTTATCCCTTAACTTCTATGCCTCTTTAAACTATTAAAAAAGATCATTTTTCAATTGTTTTAATGGCCAGTCTACAAGCTCACCATGTGTCAACAGATTGGCACGTTGAACTATTCCAAAAAGTTTTTCAAAATAGTAAAAAAAAATGATAAGGGGTTTAGATGGTAACGAAAATGGAGCCCTATATGTGTTTTAAATGTTCAATTCTAGTTATAGAGGACAAGTATAATGTATACTATTTATCCATATGAGGCTCATTAGCCTGGGATCCTTTTAAAGAATGTCTGGTGGTCGCCCCGGTGCCCAGCCCCACCCCACCCCTGCCCTCATGGTGCCCCAGGCAACTGCCTAGTCTGCCTAATGGCAAAAACGCCCCTACCACCTAATAGCTCCACAGAGTCACTTCTTCTCTCTTCCGTCCACTAGTCTGTGGAACACAGAGTTGTCTCTCTGGTACAGAGCGGAGGGCGTGTCGAACTCCACCACCTTCCCAGCATGCATCACCAGCACTCTGTCAGAGTCCATGATGGTGTTGATTCTGGTGACACCAAAGGGAAAGGACATTTCATTGTTGTTGTACTATAGTCAGGGGTGTAGTGGAGGGGGGACGGCGTCCCCCTACTTCTCACATCTAAAATATTTTTGGGCAAAAGTAGGCCTATGTTTTTTGTCTTGTCATTTACTTTTATGGATACAATTAGTCATTGTAAACAATCTTACTCAATATGCTATACTAGCGTGTGTGTGTGTGTGTGTGTGTGTGTGTGTGTGTGTGTGTGTGTGTGTGTGTGTGTGTGTGTGTGTGTGTGTGTGTGTGTGTGTGTTGCGCAGGTGCACGCAAATGCAAGTGTGCATGCACATGTCTTAAAGGGGAATTCCACACATATAATATTTTACTATGTCATTAATATACCTTAGAGATGTTGTGTGGACATGGTTAAAAGCTCCCCCATTCTGTGTTTCCTAGAAATGAAAAAAATCATTAGCATGGTGAAATACATCTTGATGACATCATCAAGATGTGTTTCACCATGTTAATGAGTTTCCTTTTTTCTGAGAGTGTACAAATGGAACCAAATGGACCCGCTAGGGTCCATTTGGTCCATTTGGTTCACACCCATGAAAATGGGTGGAATTTCCCTTTAAGAGGCATCCCCCCCACTTCTAAAAGTCCCACTACAACACTGTGACGGTGAATTACTTGCTCAGTAACTTGTGATGTTCATCGCCAACCCCAGACATACTATGGGGTTCTATATAATTAAACGTTTATTAAAAAAAAAATCAAAATAAAACATATGTGAAATAATGCAGAATTGCAGATACTCATACTGACAGTGTGCACAAGACATATGGCACTGTCTATCAGACATGCAGTTCAAAAGATTAACACAGACGTACAGATGCGCACACGCACACACACACACACACACACACACACACACACACACACACACACACACACACACACACACACACACACACACACACACATTTTAGATGTCTGGATCTGATCATGATCTTGGTACCCTACATATAGGGTACCAGTATCTAATGTATTGAATCGTTAAGTACTTCGTATTTACCTGTGAGCGATAGTGAGAACAGTCTTGTTGTGAAACCTCTCTCTGATAGTCTGCTGCAGTAGCTTATCAGTCTTCTGATCCACACTGGCTGTAGCTTCATCAATACACAGAACCTGTAGACAAGACAGGTGTATTAACATCCTTTATGTCTGCATATTGGATTTAAAATACTACTGAATTACTGAAAGGTTTTAAATAAAAACTCAACACCATTGGCCCCTCAGACTGTCTGCTAAAAATAAACAGTTAAGTCCACCACACCTCCCCATGTCTCATGCAAGTAATTGACAATTGTCACAACAGCAACTTTGAGAAGGCAGTTTGGCGTTGTTTTGAAAATATGTGTGTTTTTTGTCATTTCCTGAAAGATTTCTATTTTTTTTTTTTTTTTATATTTATTTTTTTTACGTTGCTAAAACCAGATCTTGGTAAGATCTTTTCAATTGCTGGCCACTTCTATAGGCATCAGTTGAGATGATGCTGATGCGTTTATTAATTCAAAAATGACTTATTTGTTAAGTGGTATGCATAGGTAATGTAACTGTAGTGTCAAAAGCACAATTAAATCATTGTTCACAATTATTTGTGATCTTACATTGGCCTGGGTCAGCAGAGCTCTGGCCAGACACAGCAGCTGTCTCTGACCGAGAGAGAACAGTTTTCCCTTCTCTCCTACCTCAGCATCCAGACCACCTGACACACACACACACACACACACACAGACACACACACACACACACACACACACACACACACACACACACACACACACACACACACACACACACACACACACACAGTATTCATCATCATTTCAATACTGTGATACGTTCACAGTTAAGTATGTTGGTCATAAGAACAATGTTCCAAGAGTCTTACAGGGGAGTCACACTGAGATGGACTGAGTTTAACTCTAAATAGTTAATACAGTTGCCTGTTCCCTGCTAGCCATGACTCAGATGCGCCTCAGTGGGGCGCTGTGGACTATGGGGCTTTGGGGTGTGTGGCCAATTACAGATAGTTTTGGGGGTCCTTTAGCCCTGCTCAGCCCTGAATCAGCACCTTAAAAATACTATCTTATTCTTTTAAGTGATTCAAGGACTGGCTTCCCTGCCTTTGGGGCCATTTGTGCCGGTTAGAAATCCAATCCCAGCGCTAATTGGCCAACAGCCCTGTCACTCACTTCGTTCCCAACGTCGTCTGATTTCCCAATATTCTTAGGGGTTCATATGAACCAATCACCGTGAAGACTGCTGCTTTGACCATGCCCATCCCAGAAACTGCTGTGGTAGAGAGTTCAGTCTGAATAATGAAGTGAAACGAAATGACAATTCAGACTGAGGTCAGGCTAGGGGTCCTTGAAATGAAATACTTTTGAGAACCATTGATACATAGAAACAGGTTTTTCGGAACACTGATTTAGAAGACATTTGTGGAATCCGGCCTGTGCAGGTCTTAAGGAATTATCCTCTGCTCCCCATCCCACAACAACAGAAGGTCCCCTGTCTGTCTCTCACCCATGTTTTGGACCACAGGTCCGAGGTGACACTGTTCCAGGGCGTCCAGCAGGCTGTGGTCTGCGTGTCGCCCGCGGGGGTCCAGGTTCTCCCTCACAGTACCGCTGAACAGGAAGGGGTCCTGGGGGATGATGGCCAGCTTGGACCTGTAAGGGCAGGACCAGCGCCAAACACAGCATGCAGAAAATTAATACTGGATGTTTCTATGATCCCTGTCACAACCAGGGGTGTAGTGGAGGGAGGATGCGGGGGGACGGCGTCCCTCCACTTCTTACATCTAAAATATTTTTTGGGCAAAAGTAGGCCTATGTTTTTTGTCTTGTCATTTACTTTTATGGATAGAATTGGATACATTGTAAACAATCTTTCTCAATATGCTATACTTTTTATAGCATATTTACTGTATAGTGTATCTGTGTGTGTTGCGCAGGTGCGATGTGAGATGTTTTGTGGACATGGTAAAAAAAAGTTCCCCCATTCTGTGTTTCCTAGAAATGGAGGTCTGAAAAAAATCATTAGCATGGTGAAATACATATTGATGACATTAATATGTGATCATTAAGATGTGTTTCACCATGTTAATGAGTTTCATTTTTTTCTGAGAGTGTACAAAAAAAATGAAAATGGGTAAAATTCCCCTTTAAGAGGCGCCCCCCCACTTCTAAAAGTCCCACTACAACACTGGTCACAACCCTGCAGTTATTGGTACATACAGCATACTACTGTATATAACAGTGGTTTTCAACCTTTTTCATACCAAAGCCCACTATTTACTCACCACCATTTGATGACATTTTAGCCCCACATTCCCCCAAAACTAAAGATTTATTTTGCTTTTGTCTACAATTCCATCCTGAATTTCGGAGACAAAACAAGGAAACCCAGCCCAAAATGACCATTAATCTTCTACATTCTCTAGTGGTATAGACTTGGGCTAATGCAGATGATGAATATTTTAACTCTTGAGGGTGTAAAATGAAACCTAATGGACCCGCAAGGGTCCATTTGGTTTCATTTTTACGCCCTCAAAGAGTTACATCTGGTTAACCAACCGTCCATCATTTAGCCTGGGGACCACCTGGAACTCTCTCAAGGACCACTTGTGGTCCCCGGACCACTGGTTGAAAACCACTGCTATATAATACTGCTCATAATTTCTCAAGAACAGATTCCAAACTACTCTATGCAACAGCAGAGGGAACCGTGTTTTTGTTTTGCTGATGGTTCCCAGATTGCCCTATTTTGTTTTTTTACTTGATCATATTACATATATTAAACAAATGCAGCATATTCAAAGTAATACTCTTATTTTAAGCCCCTGACACACCAAGCCGACGGTCGGCCGTCGGGCCGTCGGTCGGCGTTGGCCGGCCTAGTTTCCCCGGTGTGTCCCGCACGTCGCCGCACGTCGGCCCCCCGTCGGAAGCTTTTCAGCCGATTTGACATGTCGAATCGGCGTCGGCCATCGGCGGAACAGCTCACTCTGTGATTGGCTGTTCAGATAACAAGCCGTTGCTTTTTGTTGTGGCCCAGGGATTCCCAAAGACAGAGGCGTCCAGGGGGTCCCTCGCTACATTATACTTTGTAACATAATAGCCAGGGTATAAACTAAGTGTACATATGAAATCAAATGGACCATTTGTACATTCAAGAGTTAATTAACAACGATTTTACAGTTAAAAATGGGGTCTCAGAGATAGAAATGCCACAAATGGGGGTCCTTAAACTAATACATGTCAAAGGGGTCCTCGGCTCGAAATCAAAGCCTTATAATAGGCTATAGACAGTTATGCAAACACCATTCACTTCATGGGGCCAGTCCAATGGCGGCTCTTCTACATAGACTTCTATTGAATTAGCACAACAAAAGGGGACACGTTCTGGACTGGAAGTAGTAGCCTATGCAATGGATTCAAGCAACGGCCCAGCTTTTATGATATTTTTGTAGTAAGCCTGTACAATACCTTACAACAGTTGCCACGATGAACAAATTCCTAAATTAGCTCTTATTTGCGCCGCCCTCGTTGAGAAACAATGCATTTCCAACAGTTTGTCACTTTATCTCATTTGCGCTTGGTTTCTGACCCCTCAATGTCGCAACTCTTGTCCACCTAGAGTACACTACGCAGCCAACAGAGAAAACAACGGCGCATGCGCAGGACCCCGCCGCTTAGACTCATCTGGTCATAGTAGAAGAGTTGCGACATTGAGGGGCCAGAAACTAAGCGCTCGAGCTGCTGTTCATGCAGTTCATATGATGCAGCTGAATAGAGACTTATTTTAGGCAAGGTTTCAAAATGTCAACGGTACAGTAACGTTGTTATTGTACCGCTGACATGTTTGTGTTGTACTATCACTAAAAACAATATAAAATAAAGCGATTTAAGATCATTAACGCTGGGCTGTTGCCTGAATCCAATGGTTCAGGTCCAGGAGTTGTCCCCATTCTCTATTGAAGTCTAAGCAGAAGAGCCGCCATTGGACTACCCCATGAAGTGGATGGAGTTGTCACTCTGTCTATACTCTATGGCTCTGTTTCAACACAGATGATACCAGATCGTTTAAAAAGTTTTCACATCATTATAACACATCAACTCATTTATTCACAGTGTCTTAACAGCAGACACCTGGGGGTTGGTGCGACTACTATTATATGCCCCACACACGATGTTTAGAGGTGATCTTGGGTTTCTTCTTATCTTTCGCCTCCTCTTTTCTTCTTCTTCCACAAGCAGCACGCATGCGCAGAACGTATATGGCTAGTTGACCGTCGTGTGTCGTCTTTGCGGTGTGTCCAAGGAGCCCGACCTGGCCCGACACGGGCGACGCAAGGCGACACAGCAGTTGGCCGACGTCGGGCGACGTCGGCTTGGTGTGTCAGGGGCTTAAGACACACTGTGGCACATAGAATCCCAACGATTAGAGTAAAGGCCTATTCATATGGTAAAGATCTATTCATACTCCAGAAAACTGAAAGCCACTCAATGTCAATAATAGTATTTGTAGTAGCCAACAGTAGCAGAATTTGAAATATAAAGAACATGTGTGTGTGTGTGTGTGTGTGTGTGTGTGTGTGTGTGTGTGTGTGTGTGTGTGTGTGTGTGTGTGTGTGTGTGTGTGTTTGACAAGGGTTTGGCTGGATTGCTGACTTCTTTGCTTTGGGCATTTCTTGTGTGTGTGTGTGTGGGGGGGGAGGGGGGGGGGGTTGCTTGGAGGTTTGACTTGTAGTTCTGGAAGGAGGTGAGAATTAATGCTAAACTTTGGTCATCATTCCCTGGTGAAGGCTCATCTGCCAAAATGAACAAGGTGGCCACTTTTGTAAACAAGTTTAACACTTAACGAGTCCACACCTGCTACATTAGGGTTCCATCCTGGAGGCAAATCTTTCCGGTGATAAAATGGCCACCAACGTAATCAAAAAGGTCAACCAAAGAACTAGATTCCTATACAGGATCTCCTCACTGGTCAACAAAGACACTCTGAAGACCATAACTGGAGCCCTGGTACAAGGTTACTTTGACTATGCCTGCACCTCTTGATACCACAGCACCTCAAAAACCTTAAAAACAAGGCTACAGACTTCCCAAAACAAACTTGTCAGACTGTTACTTGGCCTCACACCTCGTACGAGAGCCAGCGAAATCCATTTGAGCCCTCGCCCGCGGGCGCCCGTTTTCAAAACCGGGCGCCCGTTTTCACAAAAACGGGCGCCCGGTTTCACAAAAACGGGCGCCCGTTTCACAAAAACGGGCGCCCGTTTTCAAAAGCGGGCGCCCGTTTTCAAAAGCGGGCGCCCGTTTTCACAAACTAGGCTATGCCTAAACCTAACTCTAACCCTAAACTTAACCTCAGTAAACCTATGCCTAAACCTAACCTAACCCTAACCATAACCTTTTGAAAAGGGCGCCCGTTTGTGAAAATGGGCGCCCGCTTTTGAAAACGGGCGCCCGTTTTTGTGAAACCGGGCGCCCGTTTTTGTGAAAGCGGGCGCCCGCTTTTGAAAACGGGCGCCCGCGGGCGAGGTCGCTTTTGGATTTCGCCCCTGCTGCCTCGTACCCACCTCACCCCTGCCCACTTCGACAGCCTGGGTTGGCTTAGGGTTGACGACAGAGTACAACATCTCGCAATGGGTTTGGTCCACAAGATACGATACTCTACCAAAATACCCTTATACCTATCCAAATACTTCCTTAATGTCAATGAAGTACACTCCCACAACACCAGAGGGAGTGCTACTAACCATGTCCAACCCAGATTTGGTACAAACAAGGGTCTTAATTCCTTCCGCTCATATGCCACCAAAATGTGGAATGCCCTACCAACAGTCATAAAGGCATGTAAATCCCTTGACTCCTTCAAAACCGCCCTCAAAGGGCACCTACAGATGGCTGCAATTCTTAACTGGCCTCTGTAAAACAAAAATGTATATAAAATCCCCCCACCCACCCCGCCTCTCCTCTTTGTACATTTCTCTTTTCCCTTTTTTACCTCCACTATGATTTTGCCCCCATGATTTGCTGCTTCTGTTTTTACTGAAGTAGTTGTTTTGTATGTACGGTATTTGAATGCCTCAATGAAATGAACAAGTTGGCCACTATTGTAAACAAGTGTATGCTTAACTAGTGTGTCCAATCAGCTTTTTCAGATTTGATGCAGTTGTACTTGAATTGTACTGTAATTCTCCAAGCTGTTATCAGTTTTGTAGCAGTGTGTACTTGACTTGTACTATAACTCTCATATCTGTTAATAAAAATTTCATTCATTCATTCATTCAACCCTTGCCGTTCATTTCAATACAAGTTGCTCAGTGGCGCTTCGAAGCACCCGGAAGTGCGCCTATTTCCGCATTTGGACACCAAAATTTGGTGTCCAAATGCGGAAGTATTTCCTCCATGAACGCGCCCGAAGCAAGGGATCATGGGAAGGGAAGGGATTCATGAACGAGCGCCGTCGAGAACGAGCAAAGGAAAAAAACTAAACAGCATCAAAAAACAAGCTTGTGGATTTGTGGTGAGCTTATTATCTGTCATATAATACATCTGTTATGTTTTGAGAGGTAGTATATGACGTGAGGACCGGTGGTTCATCCAGAAAACAACTTAAATACAAACTGCCCTGTCCGCGTGCACAAAGCAAACCAGCGTGCGTGCTCTCGGGGCGCTCAAGCATGAATTCCACCCGCCTGCAGTACCAAACTTGACCACCAGGGCCTCCAGGCTTCAAACCTGGAGGCGCCATCTGTGGATGTGCATATTACACACGTTTTAAAAAACTGGTGGTTATGCAGGGGTTGACGCTATGCTACATATCACTAAAAAGAGAATATACATTGGCCGAATACCTAAGTACAGTAAAAGACCCAAAACTTAGGAAAACATTGACCAGATACAGACTCAGTGATCACAGCCTCGCAATAGAGAAAGGCCGCCACAGACAGACCCCACTCCCAAGAGAAGCACGACTATGCGGTCACTGCACACAAAATGTGGTCGAAACAGAGCTACACTTTCTAACCACCTGCCCCTTATACCAAGACATCAGAGACACATACTTCCCACAAATCGCACACACCCAACGCGAGTTCGAAACTATGACCAACGAGGGAAAACTTCCATACCTATTGGGAGAAATACAACAATGTGCAAACACAGCAGCAAGATTTGTGCACCGTTGCGACGAAAGAAGATTGGCCAATGGAACTCAACCACCCTAAGGACTACAATCTGTACTATCCAGACTCTTCCATGTAAACAGAGCTGCTACATTTAAACAGATAGGGAATCTGTTAGTTTTCTTCTTATTCTGCATGATCTGTCTTGAAGTAGCAATAAAAATGTTGATATAATGTGCTATAACCTTTTATACAATGCATTGTAGCATAACTCTGTCTACAAAAAATTGTACTCCAACTGTATATATTTGTCCCCATTTTCAACTGTTTTTATTGTATTGTTTCGTGACTCTTGCTTTGGCAATGCAAATGTCTGTTTATCATGCCAATAAAGCTCCTTTGAATTGAATTGAATTGGTTGACACTAAGGTCTCAGAGGCACTTGCCCATCGGGCAAGTGCAAGTCAGGTTCTACTTGCCCTCAGCTCATGGTCACTTGCCCCCCAAAAATATATTGTAAATTTTGCAGATGTAACTCTTGAGAACGTAAAAATGAAACCAAATGGACCCTTGCGGGTCCATTTGGTTTCATTTTTACGCTCTCAAGAGTTAAAATTCATCATCTTAATTAGCCCATAGTGGTCACAGACCCAGTGGTCCCTGACCCCAGTAAAATGATAGTTTGGAACCAAATGGACCTGGGAGAGAGATAGGTAGAGATAGCTAGAAAGCAGTGAAAGACACAGAGGCAGAGTGCAATGACTGCCTTCAAGACAAATTTATCTTGTGTTGTGTTATAGTGCACTATGTTGCACACTTGCCCGATCGGGCAACCAGGTAGCAGTCTTCACTTGCCCCACCATTTTTTTTTTACTTGCCCCGGGCAAGTGGGCAAGTGTTAGTGTCAAACCCTGGTCATGTCACCTGAGGTGGGCCAGGCCCACGGTGCTGATGTCCAGGTCGTCCAGGAGGATGTGTCCCTGGTTGAGCTCCACCATGCGGAACAGGGCCAGGAACAGGGTGGATTTACCGGAGCCGGTGCGTCCCACCACGCCCACCTTCTCCCCCGGACGCACCGCCAGGCTCACCCCGTCCAGGGCGTTGGGTAGAGACGCCCTGTAGGACAACACCACCCCGCGGAACTCCAGGCTGCCTTTCTCAGGCCACGACGCCGGCACCTGAAAGTTCAGAAAAGGGTCTTGATTGGTACAGTATATCACAGTGGTTTTCAACCCACCAGTGGCCCTTGAGAGGGTTCCAGGTGGTCCCCAGGCTAAATGATGGAAAGTTGGTTAACGAGAGCGTAAAAATGAAACCAGAAAAAATTAAACCAGAGCGTTTAGTCCTTCATCCCCACATCTGTAATTCAGCTTAACAAACATCCTCCCCCCTAGAGGGCTAGGCTCCCCTTGGGTCCTAATTTTGCGTGTCATAATGGAATGAAATACTCGTCTGCCAAATGACAGTGCAATCTTGTTTTCTTTTTTTTGTTTTTTTCTGCGAGCTGGTATCCTATGCTGTCTACTGCTGATTGTATTGTTGTATTGTCAATGTCGTACTGTATGTTTGTTTGTTTTTTTATACGCAGTGGTACTTGTATGCCCAAGACAAATTTCCTTCGGGACTAAACCAAACCAAACCAAACCTGTGTGTTGTGGTCTTGTAGCTCTGTGGGCAGACTGACCTGTGTGTTGTGGTCTTGTAGCTCTGTGGGCAGACTGACCTGTGTGTTGTGGTCTTGTAGCTCCGTGGGCAGGCTGCAGCTGTACTCCTCGGTGCGTTCCACACTGACCAGCTGCATCTCTGTCTGTGTGAAGCTGAAGATGAGGCCTGACAGCAGGCCTGTGATGGACAGGGCATAGGACAGGGACAGACCCACCAGACCTGGACAGCACAAAATCACAAAGCGTTTTATTCACACAAAGATATATTATGTTCATTTTGGAAGTTCAACTTGAGTCCAATGGTCTACAAAGGTTCAGTTATTTTGGAAAGAACTTCCCTCGAGTCAGGGTTGTAGTTTCAACTTTCAACCATAATATAGTAATAAATAATAGATATAGTAATAAAACAAAACGTGAAAGTTATTATTCTGTAGATTGGATTTCTGTATTCCACATATGAATGTCAACCATACACAAAGATAACTACTGTATAGCCGTATTCTACAAGCCACTAGTTTCACTAGATTTAGTTAATACTGCTATCCAGCTGTTATCTTCCAGTTAATGATTTGCCAAATGGAGTTAAAAGCCCCCGCTTTTAACTTAAAGTCTCTTATTCTGGTCCTCCAACCTTTACACACTGCCCCTTCACTCACACACATCCTGAAGGTCTTGTCAACTTTACAATGCACTAAAAAAAGTCCCTTCTCTCACACATTCAGCCACATGAAGCAACAACCTGCTCATCAGTGTTTTGTTCAAAGGACAATGTCAGGAGGGGGAGGCAGTTTAGAGAGCCCAGGATTACTGTATGTTTTTGTGAGGGTATCTACCCTAGGGGACACAGGGAGAACATGCAAACTCCACACAGAGAGGCCCTTTCACCAACCTCTGCCTCGGGTGTGGGCACTGCATTCTGCGACTCACCAGTCACCAGGGTCTATGGAGCTGTAGTGGTGCATTGTGGGACTCACTAGGGTGTATGTAGAGCTGTACTGGTGCATTCTGGGACTCACCAGGGTCTATGGAGCTGTAGTGGTGCATTCTGGGACTCACTCCAACCCATTTCGATAGCATCGGGTGGCTCAGTGTGGAAAATAGAGTAAAACAACTGAAAATGGCACTAACATTTAAAATAATTAATGCAGAACCACACTCAGTACCCACTTACCTGTCAGACTACCTCAAAAAGGTGAGCAACTCCCACAGCCATAACACCAGAGGAAGCAAAAACAATGATCTAGTGCCACCTACCTTCAAAACAAATATGGGAAAGTTCACATTTCAAAACACCGCCACACAAGTGTGGAATGCATTGCCCGCTTCATTAAAAACAAGTAGTTCCCTGGTCACCTTTAAAAAAGGACTGAAGATCCACTTATCATCTGATCATAGGGACTGATGGTGACTGCATCACCATTTTATTACATCTTTATATCTTTTATTTTGATACAGGAACTGTATATTGTACAATGTAAACCTTTTTACTGTTATTATTAAATATGAATAATGTTGGGGACCCGAATGGAAACAAGGCCGTAAGGTCTTTCTTCGGTGATTTCCTTTTGGTATCTTTGTGGAATTGTACTGCTGTACTATTTTTACATTGCTTGACTAATAAAAGTATCAATCAATCAATCAAAACCAGGGTCTATGGAGCTGTACTGGTGCATTCTGGGACTCACCAGGGTCTATGGAGCCGTAGTGGAGTATTCTGGGACTCACCAGGGTCTATGGAGCTGTACTGGTGCATTCTGGGACTCACCAGGGTCCTGTATGTAGAGCTGTAGTGGTGCATTCTGGGACTCACCAGGGTCTATGGAGCTGTAGTGGTGCTGGATGACGGCGATGGTAGCGATGCCGGTCACCACGGCGACTCCGATCATCTGCAGGCGGATGTCCAGCCACTGCATGGCGGCGCTGCTGAGGAACAGGCAGCGCTGGTTCTGCTCCAGACGCCTCAGGTTCTCCTCCTCGAACCTGGAAAACCAAACGTCATCCAAAGCACAGTCTAACTTCACCAACCAGCCAGCCATCACCACACACTCCAAGGTTCCTAAAGCCAGTTGGTTCCCACTTGAGAATCGCAGCGCACGCATCTGACTACACATTTTGATCTGACAATGTAGATTCTACAAAGCATTCGCTCTGAAAGAACATATAATATTCAAAGATTTGCACAGCGTTTTCAGGTGTTCACAGTAGGGCATTAACCAAAAAAATCGATACATCGATTTGCATAACACAAGTCAACTCCCAAAAGCCTGAGTCGAAAAGTTGTTTTTTTTTTTCCCTTCCTCTGAGGGTAAAGGAGTAAGGAGGGGGAAATAAACATTTACCATTGTTTTCCCTTTTTTCTTTTCTGTATGTGCGCAACGTGTGTGTACATAACGGCTCACAGCACGCCACTCTGCGGCGCGCTGTGATTAACGTCAACTCCACAGACGCATACAAAACAGAAAAAGTACAAAAAAATCACGGCACTCCCATCATGAACATCAGGGGCGGATGTAACATTTCCCAATTGGGGGGACATGGCTGCAGCTTCATCGCCCGTGGCGCGAATTTTCAGGATTTAATAGGCAACATCAGTAACATCAGCATCAATAATAACATCAGTTGTTGTTGAAGTTACAACAGCATGCATATAAAGGTCTGACTCAGAGTTTTCTATTTTCAATGAAATGCTGTTGGTTTAGAGGTACAACAGTTAGTTAGTAGCAGTGTTTCAAATCATTTTAATTATACGCACTTTAATTTGAAATATCTTTGAAATTTGGGTCGTTTGCATGCCATCGTGTTTGGTGGGGCAGTCGGGGCATGCCCATGCCTAGATCCGCCCCTGATGAACATCGGCCACAAAAAAACAAAAACAAACAAAACCATTTCTGACCTGGCGGAGCTCCGACTGGCCCGGATGGTGGCCAGGCCGCTCAGCGTCTCAGAGAAGTGTGAGTAGACGGGCGACAGCGTGAGGCTGCACAGACGCTTCAGCTCGCGGGACGTCTGGCGGTAGAAGGCCTGCGTGCGGCGGTACAGCAGGCCCAGGGGCAGCAGGGGCAGCAGGATCCAGGGCAGGCCGTAGCTCATCACCGCCAGCATGCCCAGCAGGCCGAAGGCGTTGGCCAGCAGGATGTTGAGCACGAAGGGCAGGCTGTCGTCCACCGTGTACAGGTCCGACGAGAAGCGGTTGAGCACGCGGCCCAGCGGCGTGGTGTCGAAGAACGTCATGGTGGCCTGGAGAGAGGGGTGAGTGTGAGACAAGGGGGGGGGAAGGTGAGTGGCGTAAAAGTTGTTGGGGCCCAGGGGGCGACTAAACGCCTTGACTGCCCCACCAAGCTTGATGGCATGCAAATAACGCAAAATAAAAAAATATATTTCAAATTAAAGTGCTTACAGTGTATTTAAAATTAATTGAACGCTACTAACCCAACAGCATTTCATCATTTCATCATTGGAAACAGAAAACTCTCTGAGTCAGACCTTTAGCTTCATGCATGCTGCGTGTCTGTTGCAACTTCAACAACAACTGATGTTATTATTGATGCTTAATTGCCTAACATACGTAACCAATTCAGATGATGAATAATTGAACTCTTTAGAATGTAAAAATGAAACCAAATGGACACACACAAGTGTCCATTTGACACACAAGTGTTCATTTTTACGAGTTACATCTGCTTAACCAACCTTTTAGCCTGGGGACCACCTTTAGCCTGGGGACCATATGGAACCCTCTCAAGGACCACTGGTGGTCCACGGACCACTGGTTGAAAAAAACACTGTCCTATTGTATGTGTATCAGAAACCAAGTGGCTCACAGGCTTTGATCAGTGTGATGATAATAATTAATCACAATGATCTTTGCCGCAATAATCGTGGCATCTGACTCTCATATGATCTCACTTCCACAGAATCAGGCGGAGAGAGTTATCTCCGACCGGGGTTAAGAGCTCAGATGACGTATACGGTGCACACACACAGTCACACACCTTAAGGACCTTATCCAGAAGCCTGTTGTGAATGACCGTTGCAGCACAGATGGCTCCGTATGCGAAGAGGAAAGCCCGTAGGGCGGTGAACACGGTGTTGCCGATGGCGATGCCGCTGTACACCATCAGGTAGAACTTCACCTCGGAGCTGATGTTTGCTACAGGAGAGCTTTCCACTGAGGACAATGGAGATCTGTATGGAGAAAAACGACCGACAGAGATCACAATCAAATCATATTTCAAATCATAGGTTGTAACTAGGGATGTCACGGTCCACTTTTTCAATTCCGATTCGATATCACAATTTCAATGTTAGCCGATACCCATACTAAATTCCGATAACAGAAAATAATATATAGAATATAGAATAATATAGCAAAATAGAAATATAGCATATAGAAAAACAGACTCCTCACTCAAATGTGCACTTGGGCAACTCCAAAGCAAATTCCACAACAATTTATTTATCTGCCATAGTGTCAACCCCTTACCTCTGTGTCTAATCACTGGTTATACTCAGTGTTGGGCAGTAACTAATTTTAGATTACATATTACTGTAATATTATTACTTTTGCTCCAAAAAGTAAAGTAACGAGATTACTCTGCAAAAATGGGTAATAAGTAACGCATTACTTTGCAAGTAACGCCAAGTTACTTTTTTTAAAATGAGCTTGTTGTTTCATGCAAAAATAGAACAGATGTACAAGCTATTGACAGGTACTGTAACAACAGAGATGTGCAGTAGATTGTAGATCCAGTCCACACACTGCATCCTGCGCAGTTATGTACACTACAAATCGCATTGCTGCTTTATTTTGTAATAAACGGATTATGTTGTACTTCTCTAATTTTTCAAAAGCGGTGTTGAGAACTTGGGAAAGTAATAACGTAATATGTAATATATTACTCTTCAAATCCAGTAATAAGTAAAGTAATGATATTACTTTGTCTAAGGGGTAACGAGTAAAGTAAAGAAGTTACTTTCCTAAGTAATATAGACCAACATGGTCTGATAATGATGGTCTGATAATGACAAATGAGGGACATTAATGATACTTTTCTGGTGCCGATGCAGTATTGCTGATACCAATATGAACTGATATGACAAAAAAGGGACGATCCAATACTTTTTCCGATACCAATACAGTATGGGGACATCCCTAGTCATAACGTAATGTGACATGTGCAGACGTTGTGGGACTCACAGTAGTCCTGTAGATGAGAACAGCAACAGGTGTGGTGAGCTGTACACCGCTGTGCAGGAGGAACTATTGCTCCAGGAGGAACCGTTGTTGTTCTTCAGCTCAGAGATCCAGTGGGACAGCCACCAGTCGGACACGTTCTTTGAGGCTGGATTTGAGAGGACCAAACAATGCTGTAGGTCAGTGGTTTTCAACCTTTTTGATCCCAGGGCCCACTATTTATTCAGCATTTGAGCCACGGACCACCATTTGATGACATTTTAGCCCATTTTAGCCTTTGTCCCACAATTCCAGGCTGGATTTATGGAAACCATACAGTTAAACATACAGATCAAAAATGACAATTAATCTTCTACATTCTCTAGTTGTGTCGACTTGGGCTAATTCAGATTATCAATATTTTAACTCTTGAGTGTGTAAACATGAAACCAAATGGACCCGCTCCATTTGGTTTCATGTTTACGTCAGATTGCTGTACATACCTAACAGTAATCTACTAAATAGTTTGTTTCACATGCTAATGAGACCAAATGTTAGGAAAGTGCCCCATCCTGTGGCAAGCAGAGGTACTACATATTATACGTTATATCACTGCATTGTAGTGAAAGGGGAATTTCACCCATTTTCAACATTTTACTATACCATTAATATACCTTGGAGATGTTGTGTGGACATAGTCCCAGCCCTAAGTCAAACCTAAACAGAAGTTGTGTAACTTGAACTAAATCACCCCTAGTGCAGACCTTGCATGAGGAGCAGAGCCATCAGGATGGAGGAGGCCAGGGCTCCGCCCACTGCCACCCAGTAGGTGTGGTAAACGCTCCACGCCAAGCCGCCCGTCTGCTTCTGCTCCTCTCCTGATAGGTCAGATTCATCCTCTGCTCGCAGCTCATTGGATGTGCCCAGCTCCTCCTCCTCCGCCTGCTCGATACCATCTGAAACGGTTGATCAGTGAAGTTAGTTATGCAGTATGTAAATTAGGTTTTATTAAGTTGTACCGTACACCAGATACACCGTTTCATGAACACAGGGGCCGGATCTAGGCAGGGGCATAGGGGGGATTGCCCCCTAAATGCCCTGACTGCCCCACCAAACATAATGGATGCAAAACACCCCAAATTTCAAAGATATTTCAAACTAAAGTGCTTATAATTTAAATGATTTGAAACACTACTACTGCTACTAACTAACTACAATTGTGGCACCACACTAAACCAACACCAAGAAAAAATAGACTACCGGTACCTTTCTCTTTAGCATTGCTGTCATTCTTGCGCTTTTTGGGCACTGCCTCCACCATTGGCAGGACCTCTGCTGGTGTGCCTGTTCAAGAGCCAAGTGTAAAAGTTCACTTCTTTAAATGTTATGAATATGAACCATAGAAAACTGTATGAAGCACAAGTCATTATACAATTATACATTATACAACGTAAACAGTTGTAGCCTCATTTGGAAATACTCACGCTGCCATTGTATCTAATGGCTGGTATTCTCGAACGCTGTGGTCTTCTCATTGCCTGTATGGCAGGTCTGGGGCCTTGTGTGTAGGCTAAATGCCTGTACCACCAGACCTGGGTTTGGGTTTACCAAATAATTGCTAACTAAAACCTGCAATTCAAAAGGGCTAGAAGACACCCGACCCCCAATTAAAAATGTTACTGTATTTTTTGGTTTTAATTATTATGGGTAATTAATTGGTAAGCCCAGGCCCAAGCCTGGTGGTACAGGCTTTTGGCCTACATACAAGGCCCCAGACCTGATTTGCTGCCATGCAGCCAATGAGAAGACTTACACTATACCTGGCTACACCACAGTGTTTGAGAATGCCAGCCAAAGTTACAACACACTCATAATATTAGTGACATTTGGGAAAGCGTGGGTATTTTACTTCATTAGTTATTTAAGTCAGATTTTTCCGATGTCAGCAAAGTATCCTACCCGTTTTAATGATGGTCCCATTCTCCATGAGGACCACCATGTCAGCTTTGTCCACAAACTCTATGCGGTGTGTGCAAAGGATTCTGGTCTTGTTCCCCAGGATTCCCAGGATGCATTTCTGCATGAGGTGATGGGCAACGTCGGCGTCGACTGCTGCCAGCGGATCATCCAGGAGGTAAATATCCTTCTCCTTATGAAGTCACATACAGTACAAACGAAATGTAGAAAATACATTCAGAAAAGAAAACGGTCTCCTTCTATTGTCTACAACCTAGATTATTATAAAGTCTAGTCTTGGGCCGTATACCGCCCGGTATTACCGTTTATCGCGATATTGGAAATCAATACAGAGTAATATCTTTGGGTCGATAAAAAATATCGTATACCGAATATTGTCAAATACCGACATTATACTGTATTCTATTAAAATATGAGCAATGAGACTCTTAATTGTAACTATAGAAATAATTTTCATGTTACACACATGCCTAAAATAGCCCTTATTTGGGCTAGGCTTTTTGGAAACAATGTATTTCCAACTCCAGTTTTTCCCTATTTAGGCTGCTTGAAGAGCAGAGTGCTCAGTTTCTGACCCCTCAATGTCGCAATTCTGAGAACTAGGTGACTGGTGGAACGTGTCCGACTCTGATTGCACGCCATTGCCATTTAGTGGTCAATACCGGTAATATCGAATATCGAGCTAATTGACACGTTATCAATACCGAAAAAATAAATACCGCCCAAGACTAATAAAGTCTATTATATTTCAGACAAATATAGCTATTGCTCATGTTAGAAATGTTAGAAAAATAGATGATATCCAGATAAAACATTATGCAGTTACTGTATCATAGGCATATTTAACCCGAACCTCAACTAGACGAAAACAACAAGCTAAAACATGGTTGTTTGATTTTGTGTATTCAAATGATTTTATTACCACCTGAGTTTGCTTTTTGTTTATTCAAATGATTCTATACAACCACTTGAGACACACACCTCTGAACAGATTTGCTGTCACATTGCTGTGGTTACTGTGGTGTACTGACCATATACACGGCTCTGGCCAACGCCAGACGAGCTTTCTGTCCTCCACTCAAAGTCACGCCGTTCTCACCCACTTCTGTCTTGTCGCCATGTGGAAGAATCTGCAGAAATACAACAACAAGGTGAAGACCCTGGACAAACCCTCTCTCTCAACGTTTCAGTGAAAAGCTGCTGAAACACCAAACTTACTTCCTACTTCATTAAGAATATGACCTGACTTCGACACTGCTATGTGGCTTGTAGATTGCTATAGATTTATTTGCAAAAATCAAGTTAAGAAGACATTAGAGATGGAAAATAATTTAGCATTTCTGTCAGGTAAACACACACACACACACACACACACACACACACACACACACACACACACACACACACACACACACACACACACACACACACACACACACACACACACACACACACACACACACACACACACACACACACACACACACACACACACAGACGGATGAAGAGTTTGTTTATCTCACGTTGAGGTCGTCTGTGAGTGCACAGGCCTCGGTCACAGCCTGGTAAAAGCTGGGGTTGTAATCCCTTCCAAAGAGGATGTTGTCCCGTACTGTGGCGTGTTGGATCCAGGCCTCCTGAGAGGCCAGGCCAAACCCGGCCTCTCTTCCCTCGACATACACCACACCACCCAGCCTGAACCACAACAATGAGTTTTAATGTACCACAGACAAATATCATAGCTGTCAGAACATACTGAAAGATTTGTGCTGCATTTTCACATTCTCCCCCAAAAATAGCGCCTGCTATTTTTCAATGAGAGTTAAATCACTACGAGTACTGTACAGAAGGTAATAGAGGCAACTTTTTAGCCAAAAATCAAAATAGATATATAGCTATATTTTTTGCTTTTTTCCCCCTCTAAGTTGCCTCTACTTTGATGCTGCAGCTGTTTCAATTCAGACACTTGCTTTGACCAGCAGACGGTGCAGAACTTTGTTGTCGTCAACAAATCATAAAAACAAAGACATTTGCCAGGCTCTCAGGGAAGGCAGTGCTAATGTGAGAGGGGGAGGGGGTTGTGTGGGGGTGAGGCAGCGTTTTAGCCAATCACAGCACAGCAGTCTCCAGCAGTTTAATAATGAGCCAATAGAGTGGAGGTGAGGTGGAGTTAGATTCTGTTTTTAAACAAATCTGTTTACAAACACAAGATTTGTACACACTAAAACTTGGCTCTATTACCCGTAACATTTCAGCATTCTGAGTACTGGTAAATGTTGTAAAAGCTGTACCTGTTGAGTTCTCCAGTGATGGCTGCTAGTAATGAACTCTTCCCACAGCCGACCTTTCCCACCACAACCACAAGAGAGCCCTGAGAAACACACGTCAAATCTGTTCTTATCCAATCAATGACAAGACACACCTAGCTTGGAAAATATCTCATTTTTCAAGATGAAAAATTGAGTACAGTGGTTTTCAGCCTTTTTCATACACGGTCCACTATTTATTCAGAATTTGATCCACGGACCACGAGTTGAGGACAGTTTAGCCCCACAGACACCAAAACTAAAGATTTGTCTTGCTTTTGTCCACAATTCTAGAATTCCAAGAATCATGGTCATTTTGATTTGTCAAACATACAGGTGCTGGTCAACGAATTAGAATAATTTGAACAGTGCAATCGTTAAATTCTTTGAATGCATTTCTTGTGCAGAAAACAAATCGGGTGTTCACCGCGCCTGTCCTACTGGTTAGAGTAATCACAGAACTCGTAACCTGTAAAAAATTTGCTCAGCTGAGCTTTCCAAAAGGCCCCTTTAGGCCATTTAACTGTGACACTGTTGTTTCATTGAATTAGAATAATGGAGAAACCGTTTCATTGAATTAGAATATTTTTTATTATAATTAGAATCATCACTTTCTCAGTATTTTGTGGCTGCCCCCTTGGCTTGTATGACTGCCTGAAGTCTCCGTGCAGGGGTTGACACTAAGGTCTCCGAGGTACTTGCCCATCGGGCAAGTGCAATCAGGTTCTACTTGCCCTCAGGTCATGGTCACTTGCCCCCCCAAAAATATATTGTAAATTTTGCTTTTAAGTTTACTTCCTACTTGGGTGCTTTCAACAGGTGGTCCAGGGACCACCAGTGGTCCCGGAGAGGGTTCCAGGTGGTCCCTAGCTAAGTTGGTTAACCAGATGTAACTCTTGAGAGCGTAAAAATGAAACCAAATGGACCCTTGCGGGTCCATTTGGTTTCATTTTTACGCTCTCAAGAGTTAAAAATTCATCATCTTAATTAGCCCATAGTGGTCACAGACCGAGTGGTCCCTGACCCCAGCAAAATGATAGTTTGGAACCAAATGAACCTGGGAGAGAGATAGGTAGATAGCTAGAAAGCAGGGAAAGACACAGAGGCAGAGTGCAATGACCGCCTTCAAGACAAATTTATCTTGTGTAGTGTTATAGTGCACGAAGTTGCACACTTGCCTGATCGGGCAACCAGGTAGCAGTCTTCACTTGCCCCACCATTTTTTTACTTGCCCCGGGCAAGCGGGCAAGTGTTACTGTCAAGCCCTGTCCGTGGCATCGATTTGAAGAACTAGCTATCTCTACCTATCTCTCTTCCAGGTCCATTTGGTTCCAAACTATCATTTTGCTGCGGTCAGGGACCACTGGGTCTGTGACCACTATGGGCTGATTAAGATGATGAATTTTAACTCTTGAGAGTGTAAAAATGAAACCAAATTGATCCGCAAGGGTCCATTTGGCTGAGGGCAAGTAGAACCTGATTTGCACTTGCCCGATGGGCAAGTACCTTGGAGACCTTAGTGTCAACCCCTGCACGGAGACTTCAGGCAGTCATACAAGCCAAGGGGGCAGCCACAAAATACTGAGAAAGTGATGATTCTAATTATAATAAAAAATATTCTAATTCAATGAAACGGTTTCTCCATTATTCTAATTCAATGAAACAACAGTGTCACAGTTAAATGGCCTAAATGGGCCTTTTGGAAAGCTCAGCTGAGCAAATTTTTTACAGGTAACGAGTTCTGTGATTACTCTAACCAGTAGGACAGGTGCGGTGAACACCTGATTTGTTTTCTGCACAAGAAATGCATTCAAAGAATTTAACGATTGCACTGTTCAAATTATTCTAATTCGTTGACCAGCACCTGTACAGATCAAAATGACCATTAATCTTCTACATTCTCTAGTTGTGTAGACTTGGGTTAATTCAGATGGTGAAAATATAAACTCTTGAGAGTGGTTAAACAAACTGTCCATCATTTAGCCTGGGGACCACCTGGAACCAGGGGTGGACTGACAGTCTGGCATACAGGGCATTTTCCCGGTGGGCCGACCCCCCCCGGGGGCCGTTAATGTCGTGTTTTAATTTTAAAAAAAAAATCTGCACAAAACCGGCCCACGAATCAGTGCTGGCGGCCCTCTGTCCTCTTCAAATGAGACTGCCTATTGCAGGGTTTTTATAGTTAACTAAAACTAACTAACTAATTTTAGTTAGCCCGAGCCCCAGAGCCCCTTATGTCTTAAATTCTCATGGGGGCTCAGGCCCCGGAGCCCCCACAAAGATTCAGAGGGCCGCTCTGAGGGCCGCTCTGAGACAAAATTGCCCGGTACGTTTTGAGCTCCCAGTCCACCCCTGCCTGGAACCCTCTGAGGGACCAATAGTGGTCCCCGGACCACGGTTGAGAACAACTCCTGTGGGTGGGTGGATGGATGGATGGATGGATACCTTAGTGATGTTGAGATTCAGATCTCGTAGCAGCAGACTCCCTCTACCAACACCAGTGTTCTGTGTCTCTGTGTGTTGCTCCTCTGCACTGAGGTCTGGGGTTCTATCAGAACCCTGCCAGGAGAAAGAACCCTCACTTAACAGGACGGATATCCCAGGGTTGTTGGGACAAACTGTGGACAGAGAACGTATGTAGATATTACAGTAAATACAGTAATATTTTACCTTTGAAAACTCACGAGTTACAAAGAGTTTACAAATGGATATATACAACTGAGGATTATATTATTACACAAATGGTTTAACCCTAGAACACTAAACATGGATGAGTTTACCCAGAGAATTATAGTTTTGTAATTTTCATAATGTTGCTGATGTCTGAGGTGGGTGGGTCTTTCAGTAGCTTCATGATGTTCAGAATGTTCACAGAATGAATGAATGAATGAATGAATGAATGAATGAATGAATGAATGAATGAATGAATGAATGAATGAATGAATGAATGAATGAATGAATGAATGAATGAACAGAATGTGGGTTTGTTTCCCTGGCCTGCACACACCTCTAGTTTCTCCAGGAAGGTTTTGGGTAACTTTTACCCATTTATCCCATTCAAAATGGACTTACCGGTATTTATTTATTCTTCACTGAACGAATCTCACAGGTCTTAGGAATGTCTGGACCAAAGGTAAAGTTCCCAACTTAACTCCTCTTTTTTAAAGGATTTTTTTTTAATAATAGTAAGCACATTTTCTCTGATTTTGCCCCCCCCCCCCATGATATATTTTTTTGTTTATATTTTTGTGAAAAGTCATGATGAAATATGAAAGAAGAGCACCCCAAGTTGCCAGGTACAGTATTGCTGTACTTTGATGTATTCTAATGAGAAATATTATTTATTAAATAGCTTACATTAGGTAATGGGTACCGTAAAATATACCCGTGCTTAGTGGTGGAGTAACAAAAATTAAGTTTATTGTTCTTCTAGGGTTAATAACGGTGTCACACACACTCTGGACAGCAGCCTTACCCAGACTGTAGTATGCAGCCAGGTCCTGGTTGGACAGCTTGAGGAAGCGTTGGATCCGCTCCAGGGACACCTTGGCCTCCAGGATGCCGTTCAGCACCCAGGGAAAACAGTTGAGAGGCAGGATCAACATGCCGACCAAAGCCAGGGTGGTGAACACCTGGAGGGCAAGAAGTCAAACAGCGGCGGCCGGTCAATTGCACCACCATGCAATACCCCATGAATGAAACGTGAATAAGAATGACGGAGAAATGAAATCTGCAGCTTGTCATTTTCTTTAAATGAGCAATCCATCACGGCAAATTGTATGTAAGATAAATAACCAAAGCCCACTCTAACCACAAAGTGATCAAAAGTTGTAATATGCTGCCATGAAATGTCAAAAGATGTTTACGTTGTACAACGTTGCTGTTAGGTTACTGAGTCTCACGTGTTGGTTCGCATTGTCTTTAGGCATTGAGCTCTGCACTGAAGGGCAATGCATTGCGGACGGTTCTATTGACTTCAATGCAAACGGTAGGAGTGATCCAACCACTTGAGGGCGGCACACAACACAGTTTAACATACAGTTGAAAACTGTATGTAAAACAGTTGTCAACTGTATGTATACAAAACTGTATGTAAAAAACAACTCGTTGCCTGGTAAAGGGAAGAATATACACACTGCAGAATTTTTAAAACTAAAGAGCTGTGAGCAGAATGTAATCATCACACAAAAATCCAAGGACAGAGGAGGAGAGTATCCTACACCAGTAGCCTACCCAGGAGGTCCAGGACCTTCTCAAAGAGCTGGTAAGAAGGATTGGCTGACAGCATCAGCACACCAACTCATGGTTTTGCTAAATAAATGCCTTCCATTGAATGTGATCATACCTGGTACATATGATTTTTTCCCCCCGTATTATTATTACTTTTTTTTTTTTCATAGTCACCAGCCGCCACTGAAGTCAAAGAGATTTAATACACACAACAACCCAGGCCTGATGGATTAAAGCAGTGGTTTCCAACCAGACTAAAGAAAGTAAGAGTAAGACCAAACTTGTTGATACCAGGGCCCTCAATTTATTCAGTATTTGAGCCACAGAGGACCACCATTTGATGACATTTTGTCATCAAATTTTGTCATCAAACATAGATAAAAAAAAAATGACCATTCTTTTACATTATCTGATTGTGTAGATTTTAGGTAATTCAGATGATGAATATTTTAACTCTTGAGAGTGTAAACATTTTTACGCTCTCAAAAAGTTACATCTGGTTAACCAAATCTCCATATTTAACTGGAACTCTCTCAAGGACCGCTGGTGGTCCCCGGGCCGGTCAGAGTCAGCCAAAGGGCCGCATTTGGCCCCCGGGCCGCATAATGCCCAGGTATGCCCTATACTAATATATAAAAATCACGTGAGGACTACTGATCTACCTTGGCTGCAGTCAGTTGGTTCCCCAGCAGCACGTATGTGACAAAGGTGAGGATGGAGATGACCACAGGCAGGGCTGCCCAGGTGTACACACACACAGCGTCCAGGTACTTGATGGCCTTCAGGTGGGACAGCTCCTGTTTGCGACAGTCGCTGATCTTCTGGGCGAAATGACTCTCCCAGTTGTAAAACTTGATGACGCGTATCCCAAAAAGGACCTCTGTCATCAGCTGCAAAAGAAAAAGTGCCATACAATATATATGCAGAATATGAAAATGAGATCATTGTATTTTTTTCTATACTGGTGGATATTCTCCACCAGACAGTTCATATTTTTTGTCTCTGTGTATTGCATCACTTTAGATCAGTGGTTTTCAACCTTCTCCATATCAGGGCACAATATTTGATATTGAGTCTTCTCTCTGACAAAAAAATCAAGGATTTTCTAGTTTTTGTCCACAATTTACGAGAGATAACTGGCAAAATGTTGGTCAAAATAATAATTTATCTACATTTTTTCTAAATGTGTATATTCTTGAAAGTTAAGTAGTTCAGACGTTTAAATATAATTTAACTCTGGAGAGTGATCATTTTACAATCTCACGAGTTACAGATCTATGAGGGTCCATTTGGTTATCAACTGTCCATCATTTAGCTGTATGGGGACTACCTGGGATCCTCTCAGGGACCACTGGTTGAAAACCACTGCTTTAGGTTGTCGTTCAATATTTCACCTTAACCCGACTGTCCTTATGCCGGAGCATGTGCTTGTTGTTGTGGACGATGCGGGAGGCCAGGAGCTTGTTGAGAGGGACCAGCAGCAGAGCCACGCCCAGCCCTCCCAGGAAGGCCACGCCCACCTAGAAAGCATTAAAAGGATCTCTGGCTAATAAGACAAATATGCCTTAAACCACTATACTTGCCCTTTATAACTAAAACATGCAGATAAAAAACTCCTTCAATACTTTATTTCTTTCATAAATAGAGAATCTTTCACTCAATAGGAGGTGCTCCGGTCGCAGGATGATGATGTTCATCCATACAATATATTCCATAAAGCTAGACCACACATGACATCATCATCCTGTGACAGGAGCAGTTCCTGTTGAGTGAAATATTCTTTATTTATGAAAGAAGTAAGATGCCATTGGTGTTTTTATTTGTTTATTTTAGTTACGTATATAGGGAACGTATAACGTTTTAAGCAATGTCTATCTTTATCTATTAGTCAGTTAAATTAAATTAGTTAAATTAGAAAGCATGGGATTGATTTCCATACTTACGCTGAAGACACGCAGCTCTTTAAAAAACAATTTGTATTGAAAGTGTTTCTGCTTTATTTTAATGTCTTTTGGTTTCTGATATGTGTGTTGTCCTGCTGCTAATGTTGTTTTGTTGTTTTGATCTTTGGTTTTATGTTTCGTGCTGTGGTATTGCATGCCTGCGAACTGTAAAGCACTTTGTGACCTAATGTCTAGAAAGGTGCTACATGAATAGCCCCCTTGCAACCGTTTGTTAAGCCAGTGGTTACAAACCTTGGTGAGAAATTGGACAGCGATTTTAAATTTGACAAACAGATAAACGCTGTCGTCAAGTCCAGCTTTTATCAGTTGAGGCTGTTGGCAAAAGTGAAACCTGCCGTGTCCTTTCAGGACTTCGAGCGCCTGATCCACGCTTTTATTTCCACCCGTATTGACTACTGTAATGCTCTGTACTGTGGTGTTACCCAGGCCTGTCTGGGCCGATTACAACTGGTCCAAAACGCAGCTGCTCGGCTTTTGACAGGCACACGGAAACATGACCATATCTCCCCGATCCTTGCCTCCCTTCACTGGCTTCCTGTGCGGTACAGGATCCAGTTTAAAATTCTACTCTTTGTTTTTAAGTCCTTAAATGGGTTAGCTCCAGCCTACATTTCAGAGCTGGTAGTACGTAAAGACATTCCCAGGGCCCTGAGGTCGGCTGTCCAGCAACTCCTCAGGATCCCTAAATCTAAACTAAAATCTCGGGGAGATAGATCTTTTTCTGTGGTGGCACCCACACTGTGGAATGAACTTCCACCTCAGGTTAGGGCATCGCAAACTCTGTCTGTTTAAATCCCGTTTAAAAACACATATGTATTCCCTGGCGTTCACCCAGTCTGGCTGATAGCTGATGTGTCCTCTCTGTTTTGTTTTGTTTTTTTGTTTGTTTGTTTCTTGTCTTTGTGCCTCCCTGTTGATCAGTTGTTGTATATTTGTGTCGCCCATGTTTGGGGCTCTTAGTTTGTTTTTAGCTTGTGTACAGCACTTTGTCGCAACCATGTTGTTTTAAACGTGCTTTATAAATAAAGTGGATTGGATTGGAATAAATTTCATCATCATCATCATCCCCATCATCACCTGCAGGTAGAGCAGGTAGAGGGCGATGGAGAAGGTGAAGGGCAGGCTCCAGAGCTCATGGAAGCTGTTGAAGAAGTTGAGCACACGGTCGGCGTCCGTGCTCATGAAGTTGACCACCTCGCCCAGGGTGAAGCGCGCCAGTCCGCCGCCGCTCACCCGCAGGGCCTTCCCGTAGATGGCCGACACCAGCGCGGCGCGAGCGGACAGCGAAACCTTGGACACCTGGAAGTAGGGTTGGGTAAAAAAAAAAAAACAATCAAAATATCGCAATTCTTAGTGCCACGATATCAGTATTGAATCACCAGGTTCAAGATCGATTTTTTAATATTTACGTTCACATCAGTAGACTGACTGACCTCAACAGGCTGCAGTGATGTGTATGATTGAACTTTGAATCTATATTGTTGAATGTTGAGTCAAGTCATCAAGTTATGTCAAGTCAGTCATCAAGTTGTGTTTGTGTGTTCTACTTTTAAGACCTTTTTTCTGAGGAAATGGGTGGAATTCTCCTTTATAATATTCTAGTATAATAAAAAACACAGTCATTTGTGGCAAAAAATGCCATATATCAAATTGAATCACAGCATAATTAAAAATCGCAATATAACCCATTATAGGCGGGAACCCCTAGTGGTAGTTTTACTCCTTGTGACGGGAAGCCCTCCAGGGGTTCTGTACAGTATGTACAGTATCCAAAAATGTCAAATTTGATATGTTCTATAATTATTTTAAGTTTTTCAATACACTTAGAACAGTATTTCTAAGAATTTTTTAGAATCGGGATAGTCCAAAATGGGATAAATTCAGAACACAATGGGATCGATTCAGAACCCTAAATATCGATATTGTACCGTGAGGTGAGTGAATCGTCACACCCGACCCTAACCTGGAAGGCGAAGACGTTCCGGACGACGGCCGAGAGGAGCGCGCTGGCGAAGAGGGCCAGCGCGAACCAGGCGCCGCGGCTGACGGGGGCGCCCTCGTCCTCCATGAAGCCCACCAGGCCGCTGAGGAGCAGGGGGCCGGCGAAGCCCAGCATGTTGCTTACGAGCTTCAGGGCGCCCAACGCGTAGTACCTCACGCCGAAGGCCTTGTGCAGCACCCTCGCCAGGGCCACCTCGCCGTCCAGCTCCAAGTCACCGTCCTCCCGTTGAGGTGACGTCCAGCTGCCGTTCAGCAGGTTTCGGCTGACCGGGCTTGGCCACCGATCCTGCCTGTTGCCTTCTTGCCGGGCCGCCGCACTACCTTGCCGGCTGGCCTCCCAGCAGCGATAGAAGTGTCGCCGGACGACAGCGGTGCGCAGCTTCCGAGGGAGGTGGTAGACGTCACTCGCTCTGTCCAGCTCCCCGCGCTGTCCTCGGCGAAGGAGAGGATTCAGCCACAGGTACAGGAGCCGAGAGACGTAGCCGCTCCCGTCCTCCGCCACCATCTCGCCCGTATCCGGGTGACTCTCGCTCTCTGGAATGAGGTGAGCGCCGTCCCCGGCGTTAATGTACACGGTCGCTGTTCCGCCGCCACCGACACAGGGAAACACAAACGCCAGCATGTAAACGGCGAGAGGCAACGTCCGAACCGAGGCGAGCACCGAGCGCGTCATTTCGAGGGGTTCTCCGTGGTTTAGGAATGCTCCGCGGCGGTAATAAGCCACGAGGGTGATCGCGAGGTTGGGAACGGTGAGTAGGACCAGCAGTGGTAAAATCAGAGGGCCTCTGGTTCCTCTGAGAACGGATCTTTGGAGGACTATCATGGTGCCAAACTGTAGCAGCCATGCCATGATGGCACAGCCATCAGCCAGTGCGTCTAGGTACATGTCGTCCCGGTGGAGAAGGGCCGTCACCACTACGTCTCCCACGAGGAGCAGCGTGGCCAGCAGGGCCGATGACACCCTGAGGGTCCAGCCACATGGAGGAGATGTCTGAGGAAACCTGTAACTGAGAAGAGGAAACAACCGCTACAGTATACAAAATCATCCGCAAAAGGGTACATCCCAAAATTCTAATTAAAACCATTCTGTACTGTACTTGTGGTGTTTTAACTGTCATTGAAAAATAGCAGAGACCACAGAGTGGCGCGCTATGAGCCGTGAACACCTGCTATTTTGGGGGGAAATTGTGAGAATGCAGCACAAATCTTTCAATATGTTCTTTCAGAATGGATGTTTTGTAGAATCTACAATGACAGGTCAAAATGCAATAGAGGACATTGGAGTATTCAGAATCAGAACCACTTGTTTTGTTGCCACATAGCAATACAAGAACGCTTGTGAGTTTAAGATCACTCATCAGATCATGTTGGCCTTCATCAGAGTACAATTTTAAGGGAGGGCAATACGGTATACCCTCAAATCTCATATTTAGAGCCACAACGCAGCGTAATCTCGTCTATGAGGTTCATTGAATCATCAAGAACTTGGGAGTTGGAAGCAGGTTTTTGAAGTCTTATACCAGATCAAGAGCATCTTTTTATTATTGTCTCCACCGAAGGTGGGGACTATAAAACGCCCTCTGTCCGTGCACGTCCTGAGTCTGTCCGTCCCACGACTGTCTGTCCATGCACCACGGACAGACAGATCTGTCCGTCCCACGACTGTCGTACCGTGCACGCAGCCCGTTCGTCATGACGACGTTATAGTTGATACACTAGTACCAGTGCATGTTCAAACCTGAGCACAGACGGTGGAGACCTGGGTACAGGTCTCTAGGAGGAACCCTGAGCTTGAGAAGCTTGAGATGACGTCATGATGAGGTCATAGGTATGAAGGTCATAGGTCATAGGTATAAAACGCCCTCTGTTCGTGCACGCAGCCCGTCCGTCCCCCGAATCTGTCTGTCTCACGACTGTCTGTCCATGCACGCAGGCCGTCCGTCATGAGGTCATGACGACATTATAGTTGATACACTAGTACTAGTACACATTCAAACCTGAGCCCAGACGGTGGAGACCTGGGTACAGGTCTCTAAGAGGACCCCTGAGATTGAGAAGCTTGAGATGACGTCATGATGAGGTCATAGGTGTGAAGGACAGCCTGGATTATTGTCTCCACCGTAAGGTGGTGACTATAAATCGTACCCCGTCATTCCGCCCGTGTCTGTCCGCCATCATGTCCGTGCATAGGATGATGTCATGATGACGTCATAAATCTCATACCCTCTCCATCCGAAAAAACAATGTCCCGTTCCTGTGCTCCTCATTGTCTCCACTGTCTCCACCGTAAGGTGGTGACTATAAATCGTACCCCGTCCTTCCGCGCGTGTCTGTCCGCCATCATGTCCGTGCATAAGATGGCGTCATGATGACGTCATATATATTTCGTGCCCTGTCCTTCCGCGACCATACCCTGACGCATCCAAATACGTCAAAATGATGTCATATCTTCCATAGCCTGTGCATAATTCTAATTCTAATTCTATAAGAGGGATCTCTATAAAGATAGATATCTATACGTATCTCTGAGGTAATTCATCTCTAAGTATCTCTTTAATATGATGGCGTAAGATGACGTCGTAGTATAAAGATACTAGCTATATACAGTAATGTGAAAGTAGGTATGGCAATCGACGAAGTACAGGTTATATTCAAAAGTGTACGACGGATCTACTCGCAGTGCATCGAGGCCAAGATGCGAGGAAGGGCAAAGACGAGGCTATTTGAAGCCATAATAATTCTGTTGGGTTTGCTGGCGTGTTCAGCTGTGCTGGCTTTCCTGGCATACCCCATTCTGCCAGCCCTGAACACGGCAGGTAATGCAGCCCCGGGGTGTGTGTGTTCGGAGGACTCGGCTCCGCATCCGGACAGCTCGGCTCCGCGTCCGGACAGCTCGGCTCCGCAGGGTTTCAGCAAATCCAACGTAACCTCGTGGCGAGCGCCCATCGTGTGGGACGGCACCTTCGACCCCGAGCTCTTGGACCCCGAGTACGAATCGGCCGGTGCCCCGGCCGTCGCTGTGACCGTTTTCGCCGTGGGAAAGTACACCCGCTTTCTGCAGGACTTCCTGGAGACTGCAGAGCGCCACTTCTTCACGCGGGGCGCCTCCAGCGTCACCTACTACGTGTTCACCGACCGGCCGGACGACGTCCCGGACGTGAGGATGGGCGCCGGGCGAGAGCTGGCCGTCAGGCTGGTCCCGGGGATGGACCGCTGGCAGGACATTTCTGCCGGGAGGATGGGATACATCCAGGATCTGATAGAGACGGAGCTACGAGGAGGAGGCGGAGGCAGCCCGGCCGACTACATATTCTGCCTCGACGTGGACATGAAGTTCCACGACCGCTGGGGAACCGAGACGCTGGGCCAACTGGTGGCCCAGTTACACCCGTGGTTCTACGACAAGGAGCGCACTCTGTTAACTTACGACCGTAACCCAGCCTCCGAGGCCTACATGGCCCCGCACGAAGGAGATTACTATTACGCTGGCGCTGTGTTCGGCGGAGAGCTGCAGCACGTCCACCGGCTGTTGTCCACCTGCCGCCATGCGCTTGAGCTGGACACCCGACGGGGCGTGGAAGCAGCTTGGCAGGAGGAAAGCCATCTCAACAGGTACCTGTGGCTCAATAAACCTTCCAAGGTTCTGTCTCCGGAGCACCTGTGGTGCGCCCTCAGACCCCAGCAGCCTGAGATAAGGACCGTGAGATTAGCTACGGTCGTTAAGAACTACACCGAGGTGAGACCCAACGTGTAGTGAAGACGCTACGGCTGCAACTTCGATCATAGAGGGTTAGGTTGGCTCATCGCTTTTTCCAAACCATGACCGTGTTCAGTTCAAAGTAAATGTTTCTGTACTGCTGTGACAGGTGTGATGCTCCCGCATCGCCCACAAGATTGGGTGGTAGATGGGGGTGTGCCCATATTTGTGCCCGTTAACCACCTTCGCCAATAGGTGAGCCTGGGCGTGGCTTGTTTAATTGGGAGTCACCTGGGCCCGGTCAGGGCCTTCTAGTGGGAGAGTTAGGATATTCCCGTTCATTCCTATGCGCCAGGGCGCTCCTGCTGCCGAAGGGGCATGGAGGGCCCCTGTGAGTCCACTCTCAAGCCGGAAGTCGATGAAATGAATGGAATTTAATAGGGACCAGCAAAGTCTTGCGAGACTGCAGCAGTAGTGAGCCTCATCATAGACTTATTATGAGTGTTATGCTCAGATACTGCTCAAAGAGGCGTTGTATAGTCACGTGAACTGGCTGCTCCACTCTTCCGGGTACACCAATATCCTAACTCTCCCACTAGAAGGCTCTGGGCCCGGTGCCTCCCACAGCCTATAAAAGCCAGCAGGTGCCATTAGACCAGAGAGCTCCAGAGGAGGCAGACAGCCTGACAGCCACCACTCCCCAGCTTTTTGTTTGCTCCATGCCTTTTGTTTAATTCTTTCCATCCAACATGCACCTCACCATGTTCCACACATCCATACACCATTGACATAACTGACTTCACACCTCATAGGATCCTTTTGCCTTTAGATTGTTTGATTTCAGTTGGTCAATTCTCATAATTTAACTTTTGTTCATTTAGGCCTAATTGTAATCAGCTCAATCACTGCCTGGTGTGTAACTTTTTATTGGATAACTTTGCACACCCCAATTTTTCAGTTTTTTTATTCATTAAAAAAGTTAAATAATAATATATTAAATAGTTTAAAAAAAAAATCCAATACATTTTGGTCCACCTCATGATTGTTTCCCACTTGTTGTTGATTCTTCACAAAAATATATCTTTATGTATAAAACTGTATGTTTTATACATGAAATGTGGCAAAAGGTCACAAATGTGGCAGAAATGTGAAATGTGGCAAAAGGTCACAAAGTTCAAGGGGGCCAATCACTTTTGCAAGCCACCGTACTTGGACATATTTTTTGCAGTAGAAGATAATAACTTGTTCAGACCAAGAAATTAAATGAGGAGTGAAAACCAATTCATAGTCCCTGCGTATACAGTACCTGCAATAACGTAGTCCCTTACTATTACCAGGTTATGTGGGGAGTTTATTGGGTAACCATGGAAACCAGCTCACACAGGCCTTTTTGTGTTGTGTCAAATATCTCCTATCACCCACCTACTGGCCTTGCATACGTGTTGGAGCCCAAATTGTCCGGCAATACGGCAATATATCGCAATACTTAATGCCATCATATCAACATCGAATTGCCAGGTTCAAAATCATTTTTTTTAATATTTATGTAGGTCCTATTCATTAATTTGTTCATGTCATAAAGACTGACTGATGTTATCAGGCTGCACTGATGTATATGATTGAAATTTTTGTTATTTATATTGTTTGAAATTGCTTTAAAATGTTCTAGTTGATTGAACTTGTCATGGACCATATTGTTCAGAATTCCACCCATTTTCAAAATTTTACTGTACTGTACAATAGACAATAGAGCTGCTCTGGGCATGGAGGTGTGAACTCTGAAGGGGAGAGAATGAGTGAGGTTTTTATGGGTCTCCGTGCACGTAGCCCGTCCGTGCCCACGATCTGTCCGTCCTATGACGTCATGACGTCGTCATAGTTGAGGTAGGAGGGCTTTGAGCTAGAAGGACCCTTGAGGCCCCTGGGATGACGTCGGGCTAGGGGGGCCTGATCTAGGAGGACCCCTGAGATAGAATGAGCCTTGAGATGATGACATAAAGAGTGAGATAGGGAAGCCTGGGTTGGGAGGATTCGTTAGATGATGAGAAGGTTAGGAGACGGAGGTAGAATGATGTTTTGGGGGTATTCATTATTTTTATTTTTTATTTTTTTTGGAAACTATTTTGAAATCTGCACTTGTTCAAACCTGACCCCAGACATTTTTTTTCTTGAACTCTTACATAAAATTTGAATGATTTTTTATTTCCAACTGATATGAAATAGAGATTTAAAATTCAGAAAAGACATCATTGTTTTATCTCTACATAGGATATACCTGGTTTGATAACTCTAACCCTTTTTTTTTTTTTTTCTTTTTTTTCTTTAAAGAATAATATCATCAATTCTTAACCTTGAACTCTTACATAGAATTTGAATGTTTTTTTTATTTGGAAATCACCTGAAAAGAGATTTCAAATACAAAAAAGACATCATTATTTTATCTCTACATAGGATATACCTGCTTTGAAAACTCATTTTTTTTTTAAATCCTGAAAGAAGTTAATGTTAAAAACATATTTATGTAGTGACTAAAATACGTTTATATTTGAATATTGTCTCATTACACTCACAATAAACTACTTTGCAATGTGCACAGGTTCAAACCTGAGCCCGGACGGTGGAGACCTGTGCCCCCGCCAACATGATCTGATGAGTGATCTTACAATGTTTTGCTCGCACATCTCCAGTGTACCGAATTCACTATGATCTCATTATGCCAAAAAGTATGCTATTGCTATAAATCATGCTCATTCGAGTATATGATTGAGCGGGTGAGAGGTGTCATTGAAACAAACAATGATGAAGAAGCTGGCGGGGAACAATAAATAGTAAGTGTTCATTCTTCTGGTGTCACATACCTTGGAATGCTAAGGTAGTAGGCACTGATGATTGCCATGGCAGCATGGGGCAGGACCCCCAGGACCAGCTGGTTGAAACAGGGGCTCACCAGGGTTCCATTCTGCCAAACGGGGAACGGGTCGCGGACATCTGTATGGCAGATGCCCGAGATCAGCTCTGCTGGGCCAAAATCACCCATGTCTCCTCCTCCTCCTATTCTCAGCCCATTCTAGAAAGAAAATGAGTAACAACAAAATGAATGCTATGTAAAATATGTCTGTTATATGAGTGAGGACATTGGGCACAATGGCCACTCATAACGACCTGTTATGAGTGCCCATTGTCCATCCGTGTCACTGTGTTCGGACTGTGTTGAGTTGACTTACCCTACTCATCCAAACTGCTTTTGGGATTTGCTTGTACTAAACCATACTGTACTGTAGTTGTGGTGTATTAACTTTTATTGAAAAATAGCAGGCATTCACGTCTCATAGCGCGCTATGAGACGCTGTGCTATGCTGTTCGAAAATACACCAGAGGTTACATTTTCTTCGCAGATTGAGGCTGTTTGGTGTTAGTGTGAACATTATGCTAATTTTCTATAGGGCTAGCATAGAATCTATACTGAGATATGGTATCTCGAGTTGGTATGGAAATCTGACTGTGAAATACAAAGCTCAAATAGAAAGAATCGTAAAAACGGCTGGGAAGATCATGGGCCTATCTTCTCCCCCCTTGACCCCCCAAGCCATTTTTGAGCAGACGGTAATAAGGCAAGCTAAGAATGTAACCTCAGACCCCTCACATGTTCTTTACTCAGAATATGAACTAATGAGATCAGGTAGAAGGTATAGGACACCACAGTGCAGACACAACCGTTTCAAACATTCATTTGTACCTCTTTCTATAAAACTGTTAAATAGGTAGTCATTTCCCCTTACATAGGGGTAAGCACTTAGGGTGTAATTTGTTCTTGTGTTGTGTTGTCTGCTGGTTTGTTTTTTGTCTATTGTCCTATGTATGCAGCTGTGGTCCTGTCTCCAAGACAAGTTTCTCCTTTGGGAGACCAATAAAACGAAACTTGAACTTGAAGAGCCATGAACACCTGCTGTTTTTGAGGAGAATATGAGAATGCAGCACACATTTTCAGTATGTTCTTTCAGAGCGAATGTTTTGTATAATCTACAATGTCAGGACGAAATATTAAACATTAATCCCACCAACATTATAGCTGTAGGGAAAGTTTAAATGATCCCTTCAGTCTGTCATAAAAATCCACCATACTAGACATGTTGTGAGCTACTTTTTGTAAAAAAAAAAAAAAAAAAAAAAAAAAAAGTGAATTGTCGCGAATTGAAAGAGCTTCCCATGCAGCTGCAATATTGGTGGTTTGTAATCAAAAAGCAATTTGGATGAGTGGGGAGTCAAATCAATTCAGCAGATAGGTAGAGGGAGAAAAAGATCAGACCAAGTATAATGAAAGTCAAGTTTTATTGACAATGTAAGTGATTAGGCCTATCTGTCTGAAAGTACACCCATATGATAATATACACATGGCAGTATGAAACAGATCTATGAAACAATCTATGAAATGGTTGAATCTGCAACAAAATTCTAGACAACTTTAGTGGGGGTCCCTACCTGCTTCATCTCCCCCCTCAGTTAAGGCCGGGGTCCTCCTTGGGATGAAACACGTTGAAGACCCCTATGTATACATGCTGCTACCAGTTATTTGTACTGCCTATGGCTGCTACAATGGGAAGGTTGCAGGAGAATTCATATTGTTTACCTAAACTATGTAGATTATGTGTACGTGCAGGCTTATTATTGCTACGCTTTCACGATGTCTAAAACGCTATGTATGGCAAATGCATTCTGATGTTTCATACACACAACAATTACCTCGTCAGCAAATCAAATGTAAACTTCTCTATTTTGTGTTATGCATTATTAGCTCTCAGAGTATGATTCATTATTATGTGCCGTCGACTCCTGATGACGCAATGCGACCAGGTTTTCAAAATAAAGGTCTAGGATATTTAGGAACTGCATTGTTTTTTGTATCGTTGTATATAATTGTGCCGCGTGCTCTGGTTATTGTTGATATAACTAACAATTATTTCACATCCACACAGGAATTCTGGGGCATTAATCCTGGATTTACTGGTGTAAAAATATAAATACTAATAATCCCTATAACAACATCTTAATGAAGATGAATGAAAGATTTTTCATTTTCTATTAAAGTAAATCATAACAGGTAGTTAACCTTGTAAAGTTTGTACTGAATGTATGCCATGTATGTTTGGTTTCGACATATACTGTATATTAACAGTATACTGTATATTAACATATCAAAAATGTGTCATTGGTAACCGATCATCCCATCTCATTTTGGCCACCAGGCGGCAACAAATTCAATGCAAAGAAAATGAAATACATGTCATAGCCCTATCCCTGCCCAGTGTAGCACTAGACCCTGGCTTCTTTTAATATTTAATGCCATGATTTTGAGTATGTGAAAATGGGATGTTTTCCAAGACAATGCCATGGTTCACAAGACAGCACAAGACAATTCAAATGATTTTAATTCTTTATTGAGGGGTAGACTGTAGAAAAGGGAGAAGCTCTCTGTAGTAAGCACCTTTAATACAAGTTGTAAAAGTAATTGCTGTATCTCTGGTTTCTCCTAATATACAAGGAGCATCAGGAAGGGAGTCTAGAATGTTAGATGAAATAAAGGGTTTGGGTAGGGAGAAAAGCACTTCATTCACAAAAAAATAAACATCTTAATTTAGGTAACTGTCATACTTTAAAACACAATTAAAACCAAAATAACAAATTTGGAGCCTGGCATGAAAGTCAGTGCACATTAAATTGGCATGTAACATAAGTTAAACAAAAAATAATAATAAGTCTACAAACATGGTTCCCTGGAATTAGAAATCTCTTTAAATACTGGGTGTAGCTGTCTAAGGCATATTTATTACGTAATTCAATAGAAAAGAAATCTAGAAGTCTTATACAAAGCAGGAATGAAGCTATACAATGTCACATTATATTTTATTCCTTACACACTGTACAAAGTCCACTTCCTTTAGGCCTGGCCATGCCAGCCACAATACTAGGCAGTGTAACTTTTTTATCCTACATTTTCTGTGTCAAATACACATTGATTTATATACATACTTGTATTATTGAGACATAAAATACAAACTTAAATATGAGAAGGTTCCTGCTATTCTTCCGACTGGCCTTTCAGGTATCCAGACATTATTAAAAAGGAATATACAGACTCTCCGCCTCCCAGCTATAAGCTATATGAAATGTTGCCCTGTAAAGCACTTTTAAGACAACCCTGTTTGTCGTAAGTTAAATGAACTTGTGTGTCAAATCACCATAGTGCAAATTGCAATGAGACTTATCAGGAGTGTAGCGTTTTGTACACAAGACCGCTTTATTGTTAAAGGAAAGGTTCGTCCAAAATACACCAACCCAAAAATACAATGGAGCTCAATAGCATCTTCTCCAAATGACCTTTGATCTTATTGTGCATTTTGGATGAACCGCCCTGTAAGCTAGCTTGTACCATCCAATAATACAAATGGCTTAAAGCTACAATCCCTAAAATTTGATGTCCTCTCCCGACAGAGAGCGGTAGTTGCAACTGTAACCAACACCTGGGATTCAAACCCGGGGTCTCCCACATCACAGGGGAAACCAAACATGTACCGCTCAGGGGACCAAGGGAACCCACTCTTGGCCAGTGGAGATATTTGGGGGGGGTTTAGGCAGGGTAACTTCAGTGTTTCTCAACCTTTTCAGGGTGCGAGCCCCCAAAATAATCACAATTGAACCGAGGATCCACACTCCCAGACAAGCACTTGGAATTGTAGGAGTTGGGGCATTCCATTTTGTTTGACTCAATAACTTGGCTATTTTCACAATATTATTTTACAATGTTTCAACTATTTTTTATAGTTATCTTTGATGCAGCCATGTTTTTTTTTATTTGCTTTTCAGGAGATTAAAACATCTTTGTTTTTTTTAATTGTCACTTCACTGTCATCATGTGGACAAATCCAAATTGGTGAGACCCTGACCAGCAGGTTGAGAACCACTGTCCTACCAGACACCATCTGTGTGTAAATATGTAAAGTAGGAAAACCCACATCAAACCACTGCAGATGCACTGGTTATATCATATTAGCATCTGCCATACAGGCTTGGTAAAAAAAAAATCAAATATAAACCATTTAAATAATAAAAAGGATTGCATGACTGCATCACTAAATGTTCAAGGATGCACAGTATAAACCAAACTTAACACTGAACAAAATGTGTGGCCGCCCGTCAGGTGCACCAATGGTAAATTGTTGTAAAAGACATTATCCATTTAAAAAAAAGTTCATCCATCATGTTAATGGAAGTAATTTCCATAATAGCAGATTCAGTTCTGTTCAGCAAGCTGATTGATGAATATTGTACATCAGGGTAAAATGCTGGTTCTGTATATAAATAGTAATCAAAATTTCTATCAAGTGCGAATTCAAAGTTTAAGCTATTATATAGCCGGTAATGTAATAAATGTAACAAAGTAACTGATCATAGGCCTGAGAAAGCTTTTGATGTTAGTTTTTGCATCTTGTGACATGATTGTCAAGTCAGCCTGGTTATTTGGAAATCAAATAATAAAAAAAGGTAGTGATGCATAGCCCACAACAACAACGCGGTACTATCAATCAGAATGACACTGTTGCTCTGGAAACTGCTTGCCTAAACATAGCATCTGATGTAACTGTCCCTAGTGCTACTAAACCCAAACCTGAAGCCTGTGTTTAAAGCGGTCTAGGATGACATTGGGAAACAGACTGGATGAGAGCAGGTGTATCATTGATGTCTTCTGGCATGCCAGGAGGACTGCTTCTCTATAGGAACAACCTTAAGGTTAGACGTATGACATATGTGCGTATACACACATAATGCAATTCCAAAGAAAACAGAAGTAAACTCATAGAGGTTTCAGAGTAAGATACAAGAGATTCCTATAATGGTCCTCCAGATTCCTCGATACGTTGTCCGAAATATATTGAAGTCCAAACGGCTGAAATGATAGCAACCAATCACAAAACGCAACAAATAAATGTTGATGAAATAAAATCTGCAAAGAACTTTTTTTTACCCCTTTTCCACAGGGCCAACTTTGGAGTTCTGTTGCTGTTCCACAACAACAAAACAATTGGAAAATAATAACAACAATAAACAGTTAATGGTTGGAAAGTTTGACGTGAGTTCTGCAGGACTTGGGTGTTATGGATGACGACACGTTATGGCATGTTACTCAATGAAGTCTTCAGATCCAAGCTGCATCTCTCTGTCCATCTGAAGAACATACATCCGGCCCACCTCGCCCCCTTTACGCATTTCACTTACGTAGCAGAGCTAGACATCCACTGGTTTGAGGGTTAAATAAAAACTTCTATTAAAACAAATAAAATCTTGAAACAGTTTTAGAATCCCTTGCCAAGGAGGGATTGTTTTTATGTACATCAGGCTACAGAGCGTCCTCTAGGAGTGGAAGGGTGATCGGAGTCTTCTTTGTGGAGTTGTCCCATTATGGGACAATGGACAGACACCCCATTATTTACCCCGTTCCATATTCTGTGGGGTGGAGTCCATGAGGGTGGGGTGGGTGTACATATACTCTGTAATACAGTCCAGTCCGATCATAAGTTCTTTGTGTTTATGTGCGTCTTGTAATGCTTGGTCAGGTGGTCACTCCTCATGAAGCGCTTCTGACACTGGTTGCACTCGAAGCGCTTGTCTCCTGCAAGAAACAAGAAGTAGTTAAAGAAAAATACAATCCAATACAATATATACAATACATGGATGTACATGTATTGATCATATAAAGAATTTAATACAAGGATGGTTTTACACACTCCATTCATAATTAAGATTCCAATTTTGGAGCTCCAGCTCATGGACTAGTAGCCAAAAAGAAATTAACCTGTTCACAATGGAACTTCTGCATCTGTGTTTCCTTAACAAATAACACGATAGGGAAATTAAAGGAGTACTTAGCCGGCACGTAATGCTTTTAAATGCTGTACAACGACTTCCAAATATGTAAAAATATATATATATTATGCAAAAAAATATATATATATATATGCAAAGTACTCCTTTAAGTTTAGTATTATCATGGTATAGTAATGTTTGTGACCAAAATCAAATTCAAAATCCAATGAACATTAAATATTTTCCGGGTTAGTTTTTTCTGATTTCAAAATATTTCCAGGAATTCCATGACCAAGGGAACACTGCTGTTTTCATAGGGGTCAACCCAGTGGAATGTGCAATGTGCTGGTCCAGAGTGTTTCAATAGAGACCCCCCCTATTATTGACATGCCAATTGTTCTTGAGGGTCAGGTGGGCAACGAAGAGGGACACCGTCACTACCACCATTATTACCTTTATCAACATCCCAACATTGTCTTGAACTAAGGCCTTACATTATTGCAATAACCTGTGCGGTAATTCATTTTGTAATATTTTCTAGTGATGGTTTAGAATGGGCAGCCTGCATTTTGAAAGCTAGTTGTCAAAATGGTTTATAGTTCGGGAATTTTAGCAGATATTTGACCAATCTCTGAACTAAATCGTTACCAAGAGATTTCTTCACCAATGTTTCTAATGGTGTCCAATAACATGGGGAAAACCTCATAAATATGCTTATTAAGCATAAGTATGATGATAGGTGTGTCTGGTTTTTAAAGGTAGGGGAAGTGATTTGAAATTCATGGTGTAGTACCAGCCTGGTGCACTAGGGGCCCCCAAAAGTAGCTACACTATGTGAACCTGCTGCTCGATCCTGATTGGAGGAGAATTGTGGTGACCTGGGGAACTTTTATTAGCTCCTCTGCTAACGTGGGGGAGGGGGAAACTCCATATGTGGTTTCCACACCTTATAATAGAGCATTTTAACAGAAAAAAAATATTTTTTGGGTGATATCTGACAAAAGTGAAATCACTTCCCCTACCTTTAACCCAAGGAGTTGTCTTCTGAGAAAAACTAATGAGTGGGATGGATTCAGCATCATGAAAACCCCTATAGTCATCCTTTCCAGTAGGATGTCCGGTCTTGTAATTGCTTTATCAGTATACCCAGGTATTTAGTAGAATGTATTCAGTTCTATTGACACATTTTCAGTCAATGAAATATTGAAATGTATTGCAATGCAAATAGTATAACGCTGCATGTACTGTATATTGACACATATTGTATTGGCTAAGAACAGAGAATGTCGGGGGGAGAAAGAAGGCCCACAAGATTACGTCTCCCAGCATTGTTTTTCCTCAACGTAACAAAACGTTACGAGTAGACATTCTAGCAGACAAACCTGTGTGTGTCCTGGCATGCCGCTGCAACTCGTCGCTGCGTGTGAAGCGCTTGCCACAGAAGACCCAGTTACAGACAAATGGTCGCTCGCCGGTGTGCAGCCGTACGTGCGCTCGGAGTAGGGAGGTTTTCCTGAACGTCTTTTCGCAGCCAGCGATGTGGCAGATGTGCCTTCTCTTCCCTACCTCACCAGGCCTGCAGTTTATACAAAAAAGTTTAGACAAAACAGAATACATTAAGCCTCTGCCCAAATAATACTCTCACCAGCTGAAATGCTGCGACATTGAAGGGTCAGAAAACTGAGCTGAAAGAGGGACATTTCCATTTTTCTTTCCCTGAGAGTGTACAAATGGAACCAAACGGACCCTAGCGGGTCCGTTTGGTTCCATTTGTACACTCTCAGAAAACAAAAAAGTTTCGACAGTGTAACTCTGTCCACAGTGGGCCAAGTATTATTCGGGCCTGGTCTCACATGCCCACCAACAACATTAAACAAATAATACACACACACACCCCTACAAGGAGCAGGTGTGTTGGAGCCAGCAATTCGCACTTGTTTGCTGGCTCCAACACACCTGTTCCTTGTAGGGGTGTGTGTAGTATTTGTTTTGATGACAGGAAAGAGGTCCCACACACTGTTACATGTTCCAGTCTCACCCTTTTTTCAACCAGCACATTATAATTCTTTTAAACTCTACTTTTCTAAATAAAAAGGTCCTACATAATTACGCCCCAGATGAGGCACTGTGACTTGCCTTTTGTCCGCATCCTTGCAGTTGGGACAGGTGCAGGCCATGCGGCGTTTCTTCTCTCCAGGCTGGGTGGGAAGCTCCAGAGTGAGGCTCTGGTCTACCTGGACAGTCTGCTGACCCTGGGAGCCGGCCAGCTGGAGACCCCCTCCCTGGATGGGCTGCACCGTGAGGTGCTGCTGGCCTGACAGACGGAAAAACATAATGTCAGAGCAGTTCTTCAAATGAACAACCCATTTCGTCCTGATATTTTAGATTCTACAAAACATTCACTCTATATTGAAAGATTTGTGCTCCATTCTTGCATTCTCCCCCAAAATAGCAGGTGCTGCTATTTTTCAATGAAAGTACACCACATTCGGTTACCAACTGTGCATCATTTAGCTGGGGACCACGTGGAATCCTCTGAGGGACCACTGGTTGATAACCACTGACCATACGCAGTCAAGGAGGAAGTACACTACAACAACAATAACAACCATGTCGAGGTTGGACCTTCCAGACCTTCCATTGCGTGTGCAAGGAATTGCCAGGAGCTCAATTTGGATCTGTACAGGATCCTCACTGACCATATTGGACAGCAGAGGCGGCGGGTTAATTATCTGATTAATGGTTAATTATCCAAATTATGGTTTGTTTGTTTGTTTACATCCGTGAGACGCCGACACGCGCCACCTAGCGACCGGGCATGCACATAACAGCATTTACAGCTAAATTGCGTCTTCATCTAAAGAGGGTATAAAAAATGAAGACTAAACGGCTCTTTGCTGTTTTCGACAGCGACCGTCTCCGTGTAAAAGGGCCCAGAGGCTCCCATTTTATGGGAGTCACATTTCTATCATCCCTATAGTACAGTTTCTGATTACAATCAGTCACAGTAGAACCACAGCACAAACTGCAACACAGAGAGAGACAAAGTTTGTCCCCTTGAAAATGTTTTCAACCGGTGGTGATCATGTTTACACTCTCATGGGTTTAAATATTCAAGTCTAAACAACTAGAGAATGTAGACAATTAATAGTCATTTTGATCTGTATGTTTGCCTGTTTTGTTTTCTCCGAAATCCAGCCTGGAATTGTGGACAAAAGCAAAAGAAAACTTTAGTTTTGCGCTTCAATATGTGCAAATAAACCACAATGTTTGGGTCTGCATTCAATCATTTCTTACAGCTGCGGAAAATGTATTTCTCGGTCACACACCGCCGTACGGCGCAGTGTAGCACTCGCTCAAGCGCCGTCGCGCGGCCACCCCTCTATCTATCACACAGAGAGAGAGAGAGAGAGAAAACACGGCGCGCGCACACAGCAACACGACTCACCTCCAGCATTGGTAATAGTGACCGGTACACCCTGCACCTGGACCCCATTAATGTTGATGGTCTGTACTGATTGAGCAGCTGAGGTGAGCTGCGCCGTGTTCAATGCAATCATCCCCCCTGCCGGGGCAATCTTTGCCAGAGTCCTCTCTTTTCGTCCCCCTGCCAACGTCCTCTTGGCAGCACCCCCGGCCGACGTTGTGACGACTGAAGTGGTGGGTGTTGCTCCTGCAGAAACCGCTTCGTGCAGCTGAACCGTTTGCCATTCTCCCGACTGTGTCTTGATCAGGATCTGGGAAAAAAATGTGCAAAATGACCTTGATTAACTCAACTTGACCATAGATAACAAGGGTGTTGAGGAAAATGTAGGGAGCTGTTTTTCCACACAATTCAATTACTATACCAACGAGCGTACCAGTTATTCTTTTAAATAGCAGGAGCAGCCGGAAAATTTACACTACCCAGAATTGTCATGGCTTGTGTGTGTGTGTGTGTGTGTGTGTGTGTGTGTGTGTGTGTGTGTGTGTGTGTACGTTCATACATTGTTTATTCTATCAAGACTTCATTTAACAAAGGCCATTTTTATTACTTTCAAAAACATTACGTATGGTGGAACACAGGCTACAAGGCAAGCACTTGGGATAGTTTCTGTTGTAAAAAAAAAAAAAAAACACGGTTAACTCTTTAAATCTTGCCAACTGTGCCAACTGTGTATTATCTGTCCAGTACCTGTGTTTGTGTGGGTTCTGCTGTGGTGGGGAGGCTGTGTGGATTGGACTGTCTCTGCGGTACGGTGGGCAGAGTGGCCGACGCGGCCTGGACAACCTTCAGGGCCTGCTGAGGAATCTGGACCATCTGAGGTTCCTGCTTGGGCTGGATCAGCTGCACCTGTTGTACCATCGGTGGCTGACCGGGGCTCTGCACGATCAGCAGGTTGTTACCCGCCTGAAAACACAGTAAGAAGGCATGCACAATTAGAATCGGCCATCTGTGAGGCTGCAACTAACTATCTATTAACTCCTTAACAGATTTACCACGACTTTTGGAGTGATTGTTTATTCTGTTGTCTGCTTACTACTCCAAATGTCGTTTTAGGTTTTGTTTTATTAATAAGCTGATTAACTCACTGCACACCACCCCGTGAAGTCCTTTAAATGGTGATTGCACTGCAAAATCCCCCAAAACACCCCACACACTTTACAACTATAATTGATAAATGATAAATGAACTTTAAATGCATTTATCTCTGAATGAGCCCTGGAAACAGTGAAATGTGAAAATACAGGCCGTTTATAAAAATAAAAGAAAAACTGAAAACACATCAACTCATTTTCCCTTAAAATAGACACCTTAAGCTGTCTTTGGATCACATTCATTCATTTGCATAAATTCAGGATTTTCTATAAATTGTTTTGTCACTATTGAGCCATAATGGGAGCAAACCTAGCTTTTCTGCTAATCTATCAAAGGCAATTTGAATCAGAGAGCCAGCCGCCAGTCAATGTGAGCAGCCTACCTGAATGATGTTGTCCGTTTCAATCAATATGGTCTCCATCTGTTCTGGGGGTGGGGAGGGCGGCTGCGGAGGCGGTGGCGGGGCCAAAACCTTCTTCTTTCTCCCTCTGCGTCCCTTCGCTGGAGTGGGAGGCGACGCGGCCGTCTCCGTGACTATCTGGGCCCCGCCCACCTCTCCAGTGGCCACGTTGAGCGGCAGCGTGAGTCCGCCGGGCAGATGCACAATGTTGGACGCCGCCATGTTGTTGGACGCCACGCTGTTGGACTTGCGGCCCCTCGGAGACGGCTTGATGGACATCTTCTGCGGCGTGACGGGCGCGGTGGCGGGCGCCGGCATGGCCATGGGCGTGGTGAGGATGGCCTGGTTGGTGCCCGGGATGAGCTGGAACTGGTGGCCGCCCTGCTGCATGACCTGGATGGTCTGCGTGCCCGCCTGGATCTGGGGGACCACCTGGTACTGGATGTTGGCGGGGGCCGCGGCGTTGGCGCGGGTGGGGCTCTGGATGGTGAGCACGATGGGGCTACCGGGGCTGGGAGAGCCCAAGCCGGCGGGCAACTGGATCACATTGCCCTTGGCGGAGAGGAAGCCCAGGTTTTTGGGCGGCGCGGGAGCGATGGGTGCGGGTTTGATGGGAAGCAGTCTGCGGGGTTGCGGGTTTGCGGGAGGAGAAGCGACTGTGGCTTGAGCAGCAGGAGGGCCGATCTTACTGCAGGTGGCAGCCAGCAGGGCTAAGGGAGAGGGCTGAGTGTCCTGGAAATGGAGAACAGAAGGCGATCTTACATCACAATCCCTGGTGGGAGGAATACATTTAAATTCATAGTCTCTCCCTCTCTCTCTCTCTCCCTCCATGTCTTTACATAATTTCCACTTCAAGCCTTGTGTTTACATAATTGGTCCGTTTCCAGATAAGACGATAACAAAACATTGTACACTCTTTCTTAACTACACAATTCTTGCTCAATGTGAAACTTAGTTTTCGTCCACAATAATTGAGATCAGGGTTCTTAACATTACATTACCTGGAGCGACCTACTGTGGCTTTAAACAGACATCAAAGTGCTTGACTTAAAAAACCTCTTAAAATCTGTCTCTTAGCAAAAACCTAGGAAAATAACATAACAGCAACTAAAATGAATAGGACAGCAACAAGTGCTGAACGATTCATGATTTAAAATTCTTGAGATCTGAACTTGAAAATGAGATTGCATAGGTGCCTGACTCTAAATCTAGACCTTAATCGGGCAGCACAATTTGTGACAGTGTAATGTTTGTGTTGGCTAGTTTTTTATCTCTATTTTTACAAGATTGTTATGTCAGCAGAGCACTGAGACACAACATCTGTCATACTGTCGAGACTCCTTATGCTCCAACACAGTGGTAACCATTTTGGCTGTGCTGGCTGCCCGCTCCAAACATATTTTTTACAAATATAGAATTTCCCAAGCTCTCTTCATGCTTGTGTTCCCCATACATACTGCAAGATGTGCACATTTCTGCAAATGTGCTGTCTGGGAGCTTTTTTGGCACTCGCCAGAAAGTGTGGGGCTTTTTTTTATATGCCTTTACTGATAGTTGACAGTAGCTGGACAGGAAAGAGGGAGAGAGAGATTAACTGCATCTTACTTGTGAAGAGGAATTGGTAGAAGGCTGGAGATACTCGCTGGGACTGACGGCAACGGTGGCAGCCATACTGTCCTGTTGATCTGGAATGACAGATTACCACTAGATAAGACGCAAGTGAAAATCTGACATACGAAGAAATAAAGTCTGGACACTGATTGAAAATTGCTGGAAACACGATGGAAGCGTTTTATCGAAGCAGATACCGTAATTTCCGGCCGCACCTGACTACAAGCCGCACCAGGCAATAAGAGCAGTGGTTTTCAACTTTTTTTGATACCAGGTCCCACTATTTATTCAGCTTTGAGCCAGAGACCATGATTTAACAACATTTTCACCCCACAGACCCAAAAACTAAAGATTTCTTTTGGTTTTGTTCAAAATTCCAGGATGGATTTTCGCAAACAAAACAGGCAAAACATAGAGATCAAAATGACCATGACTTATTAATTAAGTGGTGCTAATTTAGATGGTTAATATCATAACTCTTGAGAGTGTAAACATGAAATCAAATGGACCCGCTATGGTCCATTTGGTTTCATCTAACTGATCTAACAGATCTAACTCAAAGAGTTAGATCTGGTTAACCAACTTTCCGTCATTTAGTCTGTAGGGCAACCCTCCAGACTACCCTCTCAGGGACCACTGGTGGTCCCCGACCACCTGTTGAAAACCCCTGTTTAAAAAAAAAAATAGATTGGCCGCACTGTTGTATAAGCAGCAGGGTCAAAAGCATGTGAAAAGTAGCAGCTTCTAGTCCGGAAATTACGGTATACATCGACACAAGATTCAAGTGAACTTGTGCAGCATTACTAGTGTCCAGACTTTATGTCTTGTTGTTATACTGCGGTTTGTTCTGGCCATCTGGGCCATGGAAGAGTGTGCACTATGATCAATTTCAGATGTTCAAAATCTGATGTAACACTGTCACCGCTGTTTAACTTGTTCAGTCAATAGTCGATATGACCACCAATACGACAGACAGGTTCTATTGGTCAGGCGCTAGTTTTATGTAGACTGGCAGAGTTTACACAACAGCACTTTTATCAAGTGATTTTCATGTGGTCTTCTGATAATAGAGCAATTAATTAAATAGTATAACGCTTTCACTTGGCATAATTAAAATAAATTCATAGCATACTGCAATACACAGCTCTTACAATACAGTAAATTAATTCTGTTAATGCAGCATTGCATCTATTACCTATTCTCTACTGTTCTGTATCAATAAAGTAGGTTGTATGTGTTGTGGACCAGATACCCTATTTGCCTCCTGGCTAACTGGTAGGCAAACTTAGCATGATGATGATTACTCTCTTGGCTTGCAATCAGGCAATTCATGGGAATTTGTAATATGCTACATTTCGACCAATTTCACCATTGTTCTAAAGACGAAGAAAAACAACAAGGTGCTGATGAAAAAACAGAAAAAATAACCCTTTTCTGAGGATTCACCATGAAATGTATTGCCACCTGGCTCCTGCTTAATGTTTGGCTGACGTCCGTATGTGAGGGGCACTGTGAAAATAAATTAAATCAAATCAATCAATCAACCAACCAACAAAATGGAAAGAAAAGAAAACCCCCACCACCAAGCTTAAAGGAGAATTGCACACCATTTCTTTATCTTTGTCTGCACTTAATTTGTTAGAAAAAAGTGGTCCATGTGTTATTTTGTGAAAACACTCCTTAATGGCTGTTTTCCCTATCCCAAAATAAGCTTATAATGGGGCTAAGGGATCTTGTGCAAGTTCACCTATATACATCGCTACAAAATGCAAGTTTTTGCTATATATGGTCTCTCCACCATGTCAGTAGAGTGTTGACACTGACTTTCACTTTGGTTTCAGCAGTGGTTCAGCCATAAACCATGTGCCACGCCCCCACCTTTTGAGACAGCTGAATGACTGTTGTACCAAAAGTGAAAGTGAACGTGTGAGTGTTAACATTACTAACATCATGGGGAGACAATATATAACAGAAAATTGCATTTTGGAGCAATGTATATAGCTGAACTTGTGCTAGACCCATTAGCCCCATTAGCCCCATTATAAGCCTATTTTGGGAAAGGGGAAACAACCATTAAGGAGTGTTTTCACACAAAAAAACACACAGGGGTTGACACTAAGGTGCCCATTGGGCAAGTGCAAGTCAGGTTCTACTTGCCCTCAGGTCATGGACACTTGCCCCCCAAAAATATATTGTAAATTTTGCAGGGACCACCAGTGGTCCCTGAGAGGTGGTCCCCAGTTAAGTTGGTTAAACAGATATAACTGTTGAGAACGTAAAAATGAAACCAAATGGACCCGCAAGGGTCCATTTGGTTTCATTTTTACACTCTCAAGAGTTAAAATTAATCATCTTAATTAGCCCAGGTCTACACAACTAGGGAATGTAGAAGATTAGGTCATTTTGATGTGTATGTTAATTTGCCTGTTTTGTTTCCCAAATCCAGCCTGGAATTGTGGACAGCTAGAAAGCAGGGAAAGACACTTGCCCGATCGGGCAACCAGGTAGCAGTCTTCACTTGCCCCACCATTTTTTTTACTTGCCCCGGGCAAGCGGGCAAGTGTTAGTGTCAAGCCCTGAAACACTTGGACCACTTTTTTCTAACAAATTAAGTGCAAATAAAGATAAAAAAAAAACTTTTGGTGTGCAATTCTCCTTTAACTGACACTAAAGGGAATCTGTTCTGCATCAGCTGCATTAGACAAGATATAAAGACGACAACAACACCTCAATGACAAAATCCCTCTGACAGCAATACCTCTAGTTGCAGCATACCAATAATGCATACTGTATTTATGTTTTGCTCCCAGTTGTACCAGGAATAAATGTACCAAAGTACACATAGAAGCGTGCACACCATCTGCACTCGCAAATACGTTAATAGGGTGACAATGTTTCGGACACATAGATCTGATCTGATGCTTGAAGATGCTGGCTTTACATTTATTCTGCTTGACAGGTTGATACCTGCCTACACACACATCCCAAAGACTCGCAGGTGTGCATTGTTGGACCTGCTCCCAGTTGTACAAATTCAATGCACGTGTCATAAAACAAGTGTTGTTAAAAGGGAATTCCACCCATTTTTAACATTTTTTCTGAGAGTGTACAAATGCAACCAAATGAACCCTGACGGGTTCCTTTGGTTTCATTTATACGCTCTCAGAAAAAAAGAAGCGTCTAAAGAAATCCATTAACATGGTGAAAATACATCTTGATGATGTCATCAAGATGTTTCACCATGTTAGTGGTTTTCTTCAGACCTCCATTTCTTGGGAACACAGAATGGGGGAACTTTTTTTATCATGTCCACCCAGCACCTCTAGGGTATACTAATGACATAGAATGTTGAAAATGGGTGGAGTTCCCCTTTAAAATGAAAATAAATACATGATTAGACTGATTTTATTTGATTCGTAAAACGTTGCAGTGTTGCTTTAGTGTCTAGCCCAGAGGTGGGCAATTATTTTTCCCAAGGGGCCAAATGAGATACATAAAATATTGTGGAGGGACAAGACTAAAGGCTGAACTTAAAGTTATAATATTAATTTAATTTCAAGATAAAAGTAAGCCTAAGACCAACCATTTTGACACCAGGGCCCTCTATTTATTCAGTATTTGAGCCACCATTTGATGACATTTTAGCCCCACAGACCCCAAAACTAAAGATTTCTTTTGCTTTTGTCCACAATTCCAGGCTGGATTTGGGAAAACAAACAGTCCAACATACAGATCAAAATGACCATTAATCTTCTACATTCTCTAGTTGTGTAGACCTGGGCTAATTCAGATCTTGAGAGCATAAAAATGACACCATTTTTACGCTCTCAAAGAGTTACATCTGGTTAACCAACTTTCCATATTTAACTGGAACTCTCTCAACCATCCCCACTGATGGTCCCCGGACCACTGGTTTAAACCCTTTCAGGGGCCGGTCAGAGTCAGCCAAAGGGCCGCATTTGGCCCCCGGGCCGCATGATGCCCAGGTATGGTCTAGCCTATGGGATGATAGTGGAGCACTACTATCAAAAGCTAGTTAACAAGTTAAACATCTTGCAATCATGGTTTAGCAGTGTCTAGAATCTGCAAAAACGTGCAACAAGCCACGGTCCCTAAAAAGTTCTCTTCTCACTCAAGGCACTTTCATTCTGGCACCCATCAACAGTGTACCTATATGCATATTTAGATCATCATAACAGTACAGTAGTAGTAACAGTACTAGAGCTGGCAGGCACAAGCAAGCAATATAATATGTACACTTATATTCCTCGATTAAAACAAGCAGCACAGGCGTCCTAAAGGGGTCTCTTGCAACCCGTGGGAGTACAAACAACCACACAAATCTCTCTCCCTCTGTGTGTGTGTGTGTGTGTGTGTGTGTGTGTTGAACTCAAGACTCCAGCTAGTAGTAGTAGTGCACGATTGGGGGTGAAAGGGAGGAGAAAATAAGAATGAAACCCCCACACAAACAAATCCAGGACAGCACGCGGCCTGTAAACAGCGCCATCAAAACATACAGTACAGACTGCATCGATTTCTCTCTGGACAACCCGTCTAACGTTACTTCTGTTAACTGTTAATCTAACAAGCCTTGGTGACAGAGAGACAGGTCTCTGAAACGGCTACTGTGTCTGTCTGGTAGCAGCAATACAACGAACCAACCGAGCTTCAATGGCTCTTCTACTCTACTGCTGCTTGTAGCTTGTTTTCCCCACTACTAGTACACCATAACCAAACTGCACAGTCTAGCGAAAACAAACGACAGTCAAAACGTGTTTCCGTTTAATATCGGTGCAAAAAATACAGGGAGTTTACACTACTACTAGGTCTGAAACTGGAAGTAAGTAAGGAAAAGCAATAAGCCAACAGTGAGTGGCTTAGTTACCACTGAGCTAGCGTATCGGTTAGCTAGCATCAGAGCTAACGCGTAGCACTAGCTAGCAAGTCAAACTCTTTGATAACGATACACAGAAAAAGGCTGCCCCTTTTTTTCCGGAAGTGCATTGCTTTATTGGACGGCACAGTGAGTGCCTCCACATTTTGAAGCCCAAACATACTTATTGAGAGTGCACGGAAACTTAAGTGCGTTTCGATTCGGAACGAGCATAGCGTTTTTAGTAAAAAAAAAGAAAGTACAATGTATTATAAACAACAACCGATGTTTTAATTCCTACCCACCGCTCATGACGACATTCGCTCTCCGCGAGCCTTGAAGAGCAAGCCCTGACGACGGAGAGTCCGCCCGCGCGCCTGCACCAATCCACGGACAATGGCTCCCCCGACGGATGTGCGCTCCGGCCAATCGCCGCGCCCCGTCGCGCTGATCGACGTCCGACGCGGCCAATCGCGAGAAGCGGTTCGGCCCTCGATGCCGTTTCGGCCAATGGCACGCCGAGATTATGTCGGAGAGGGCGGTTCCCCAAAGACGGATAAACCCTTGACGAGCGTTTTAACCATAACCGCTTTATAAACCCCAGGGGCGTTTTTGCCATTAGGCAGAGTAGGCAATTTTTGTTTAGGGCGCCATGAGGGGAGGGAGGCTGGTGTTAGATGTATGGATCAGGCTGCAGCCAGCTTTACTAGTAGTACATGAATCAATCATAGTTATTATTACCTGCAGTTACCTGCATCTCCACACATCTCACCTGTGTGTGATTACCTGATACTGCCTCTAGTGGCTTAGCCTTAAGCCGCTGGCACTAAACTGAATAATGGGCATGCCATGCATGCATGCAGGGGCGTTTTTGCCATTAGGCAGAGTAGGCAGTTGCCTAGGGCGCCAGGAGGAGAGGGGGGCGACCATGAGGGGATGGGACGACCACCAGACATGCTTTAAACTGATCCCAGGCTAATAAGCCTCATGTGGATAAATACATTATACTTGTCCTCTATAACTGGAATCGAACATTTAAAACACATAATATGTTATTTAGTTTAAAAATAGTTCCTAATTTTATCCCATGGGGGCGCCATTTTACATGAGATTTTCCCTGGAGCCCAGGGAAAATCTTGCATAGGCCTCCAAATTGCTTAGAAACGCCACTGCATGCATGAGCAACTTACAAGAACCATGCAATGAGGTCTATGTAAAGTGAAAGTAAGCCTAAATTAGTGGCTAGTAAATTCAGTGCCGGTTCGGGGAGAGAGGGCAAGGGTGGGGAGCAGAACCAGTCCTGTCAGTCCTGTTAAACAACAGGGTGGAGGGGGTAGATAGATGGATGGATAAGATCAGAGCATTCCAGGGATTTGACCCCCTCCTCTAAACCTCTAGTTTGATGACACTTAAAGTAGGCTACAATAAAATTTAGAACATATTTGCGTTTTATGGAATGTCAATGATGGCCATTTTCAAACCTTCCCCTCAAACTCCAAAGTCCAGGCATTTTTTTTCTGTCATTCAGGATATTGCAGATACAAAATGAGCTAGTAAGCTTAGTTTGAGGTCAAATTACGTTATTACTGGACAATGGTGGGTAATGAGCCCCACTATAGAGAGAACCGAACCCCCTAATCAATCTAAAGCTATGAACTTTCCATGTGACTCCATCAACCCACTGCCGTTGGTGAATTCAGCTTATGAGCTCTTAGAAAATCACTGTTCAACATTATTATTAGTAATTGAGTCAGACCTTTAGCTTTATGCACACTGTGTGCCTGTTGCAACAACAACAAGTCCTGTAATTGAAAATGGTATGGGTGCGACTTCATCGAGGCGACACGGGCCATGAAGCTGCCCCCATACCATACCCCCCCCCCCCCCCACACACACACACACACACACCCGGTTTCTGGCCCCGGTTTCAACTACCAGCTGTTAGCATAACAGCCTGTAGGCAATTAATGAGCACTGAGCAGCCCCCCTTTCCCCCATGGGTTCCTTTCTGTGACTACTCAAATCCATGATGCACAAATTTCCTCCAGGAAAGAACATTGCTACAAATACAGTATTTGCAAGAGGAGTGTCTTCTGTTATTATTGCATGTTCCCACTGAGCATTTTGGTCTGGACTATATAAAAACCAGTCTAAAATGAAAGTTTTAACAGTCTAGGCCTAAGATGTATGACGTATGAAATAGGCTGGCTATTGTTTCCATGTCTAATCCAAGCCTAGACCTCTAAAAACATTAATTTTAGATTTTACCCCATTTTTATTAGACTTTAGACGACTTTTGCTCTGGGGTAATTGACTATGACTCGCAGTATATACCTTGGCTATAATTGCTAAGTATTGTGATTGTTTTTTGTTTTGTTTTTGTTTTTTACGAGTTCCCCTCGATTCCATAAAACTTGCTTAGTTTATTCAATTACTTGCTATTACTCAGGGATGTATTTTTCTTTGTATTAATCAGCGAATGCTGAATATCTTCCAACACAAGATCCACCTGAAATCTTGAACTGGCTGCTACCATGGTTAACACCACACACACACACACACGCAGGCACGCACCCTCAACACACACACACACACACACACACACACACACACACACACACACACACACACACACACACACACACACACACACACACACACACACACACACACACACACACACACACACACACACACACACACACACACATGCACATTATCTGCGGTATGTGGATCAAAAGATATAGTGGTTGGAAAATTACAGAAAAGAAAAGCATCATAAAACTTTGCTTAATTTCTTTTTTGTTTTACTGAAAATGCTGAGCCAGTACCCAGCTTGAGGATACAGAGAAACAGATTGAGCAAAAAGTACAACTGGGCATTTCAACAAAGAGTTGAGAAAGAAATAAACCGTGACAGAGATCGATGCAGGTGGAAAGGTGGGGCTGAATCAGGGTCGGATTGACCATTGGGCGTACAGGGAGGTCTCCCGGTGGGCCACGACCCGCAGGGGGCCGGTGGTATCACGGTATGATTAGAAGCACTGGTTTTCAACCTTTTTGATCCCAGGGCCCACTATTCATTCAGAATTTGAGCCACGGAGGACCACCATTTGATGACATCTTAGCAGCAACAGACCCCAAAACTAAAGATTTATTTTGCTTTTTGGTCCACTATTCCAGGATGGATTTGGGTAATTGTTAAAGCTAAGGGAAGTGATTTGAAATTCATTGTGTAGTACCAGCTTGGTGCACTAGGGGCGCACAAGAGTAGCTACACTATGTGAACCTGCTGCTCGATCCTGATTGGAGGAGAATTCACCCACCACCTGGGGAACTTTTATTAGCTCCTCTGCTAACGTGGGGGAGGGGGAAACTCCATATATGGTCTGCACACCTTTATAATAGAGCATTTTAACAGAATTTTTTTTTGGGGGGTGATATCTGACAAAAGTGAAATCACTTCCCCTACCTTTAATTGTTGGTTAACAGTCAAACATACAGATCAAAATGAGCATTAATCTTCTACATTTTCCAACTAGACTTGGGCCAATTTAGATGAATATTTTAACTTTTGAGAGTGTTAATATGAAACCAAATGGACCCGCAAGGGTACATTTGGTTTCATGTTTACGTTCTCAAAGAGTTACATCTGGTTAACCAACTATTCCAGGTAGAATAGGTCCATCACGCGCTGGTTGTTGTGGGCCAGTCTAGGACAAATCACGATAAAAATGTCTGGGCCGATTTTTTTTCCCAGTCCACCACTGGTCATGTGTTTTCTACAGACCAATTTGAATCCATTGCTATTCCTTTTCTAGTTAATGCAAGTATTACAAATTGTGTATAGTCACTCTGACTGCTGCTATCAGTCAAACATGACAAGTGACAAGTATGTCAATCAGGAGAGCTACAGCATCGAGGCTAGCAAAGGTCTAAATGTACCTGATCAACAAATAAAAATGTTTTCAATTCAAAGTAGTGATGTCCCGATGCCGATACAAAAGTATGGGATCGGCTCTTTTTGTCCCTTTTATATCATATCGGTATCGGCAAATACTGTATGGGTATCAGAAAAGTATCAGTATTGGCCCTTATTTGTCATTATCAGGTCACATATTGACAAATATGCCTAACCAGTGATCAGACAGACTCAGGGGTAAGGGGTTGACACCATGGCAGTTAAGTAAAATGTTGGGTCATGTGGAGTTTGCTTTGTGCACATTTGAGAGAGGAGTATGTTATTCCCTGTTGGTGACTTCATATAAAGGTATTTTTTCTTTTGTATGTTATTATATTCTTCTCTGGTATCGGTATTTGGTATTAGTATCGGCTAACACAAAAATTGTGGTATCGGGATTGGGAATGAAATAGTGGCATTGGGACATCACTAATTCAAAGCTGAGTATATCCATGTGTCAAATTCTCTCTATTACTACAGACAGGCAAACAAAAAAACAAAGTATGTTTTGTTCAGATTTGTTCTAATGTTACTAAAATCAGAGCAACGCTTTTTCTGAATGTCTTTGTGGGCATAATAAAACACAGTAACATCCTGCAGTGTTAATATGTGTAGAAATGGAATTAAATGTACTTGTTTGGGTACACATGTGGTACACTTTGGTATGATCAAAGTTAAATTAACACTCAGGATTTTACAGTGTACGGCAGATGTGCAGCACTGTTACCGACATTGTAAACCTGCTGAATTGAACCTCTGCAGCTACATGTATTCCTGAGGGTCTCTTAAAGGTGCTGACACAATGCAAGCATAAGATGCACCCGTTGACACGTCTCTTACAGTAGAGTGCAGTTCAGGGCCGGATCTAGAGGGGGTCAAGGGTGGGCAGAGCCTACCCAAACGTGCATCCTGCCCAACCCAATGAAAGGTAATACCATTGGTTTTCAACCAGTGGTCCGGGAACAACCAGTGGTCCTTGAGAGAGTTCCAGGTGGTCCCCAGCTAAATGTTGGAATGTTGGTTAACCAGATGTAACTCTTTGAGAGCGTAAAAATGTCCCAAGTCTACACAACTAGAGAATGTAGAAGATTAATGATCATTTTGATCTGTGTGTTTGAATGTTTTGTTTCCCAAATCCAGCCTGGAATTGTTGGACAAAAGCAAAAGAAATCTTTACTTTTGGGTTAGGTCTGTGGGGTAAAATCAAAATGTCATCAAATGGTGGTCCATGGCACAAATTCTGAATAAATTGTGGGCCCTGGTGTCAAAAAAGTTAAAACCACTGCTTCATATTAAAAACCTTGCCATTCTTCCAGCCCACACTAGTAGGGCTGGCTAAATCCGGCCCTCGTGCAGTTCTATATTGAAGCGTTGACACGTGGCACAGGTCAATCCGAAATTTGTTGGACCATAGCATAGCAAAAGCTAACCTCTCTGTACTCCTTGAGGCGAGTACTGTCTCTCTATGCTTTCAATGTGGTACGGCCTTAAGAGTCCCATCGGCACTCGTCTGGACTGAATGAAAGGGAAAAAAAAAATAATGAAATGGCAGCAAAAGATAGTTGTACAAATAGACCACCGGCGCATCATGTTTTAAAATTCCAGTTCAAAACATATATGAAAAAAAAAAAACTATCTTGGAGTTGAGTCAGAGTTCAGAATTCAAGCTCTCTCTCTCTCTCTCTCTTTTTTTGATCCTCCTCTGCTTTCCAGAGCGTTTTGCACTCTCTCCAATCACTTCTCAGCGTGGGGCCAAGTCCCTCTCCGCCTCTCCACTGGTGCGTTTGTTGTGGTCGGTTTCCTGACATTACCACTGACCCCACCCACAGCTTCCCCTCCCTTCATTGGTCAAAGTAAATAGAGGGGGCGGGTTCATCTCAATCCCATTGGATGCAGAGACTTCAGAGGACTTTGGATTGGCTGATGCTGGAGCACTTAGCAGGCCATTAGAGCTCAGTCCCTCACACAGAAACCTGGAATGGGAGAAACGTGGTTGTTATTATTATTGTAAATGATTATGCTGTATACACTGTATATTTCAGCTTATCATGGCAACGCTTCCAGTGTTGCCAAAATTAGAGAAAAACCTCTGGCGGAAAATCTAATGCCTCTTTGCTGGTGAGTTGGAGCAAATTTGGTTGATGAAACCAATTTTACACATTCTCTCAAAGTCAAAGTCGTCAGATTAGTCACTCACGTTACCGCAGTGAAATTAGTTCTCCGCTTTTGACCCATCTCTTGGAGCGGTGAGCTGCAGCGTGCGCCACGCTGGAATCATTAGTTGATTTGACCCCCAATCCAACCCTTTGATGCTGAGTGCCAAGCAGGGAGGCATTGGGTCCCATTTTTACAGTCTTTGGTATGACCCGACCGGGAATCGAACCCCAGCCTCCCAGTTTCAGGGCGGACACTCTAACCACAAGTCCACTGGTCTGGTCTCTCTAGAGTTAAATTATACTAAACATCTGAATTACCTTACATTACATTTTGCCATGTATTACATGTATTTCTCCTAAATTAGTCAAAGAGACTAAACTAAATTAGTCAAAGAGACTAAACTCAACTTCAAATGGTGGTCTGTGGCTAAAATGCAAAATAATTAGTGGGGTCTGGTATGAAAATCGTTGAAAACCACTGCCCTAGCGCATTCTAGTACATTTTGGAAGTGCCACTGGCCCACTAGTGCTTTTGGATTTTGGCAGTTGGCAACACTGAACGTCTCGTTACAAAGGATTGGTGACATTGACAAAGCCGCTCACTTCAGCCGAGAAAAGCACTGCTGTTACGTCTGAGACTCCAGCTCTGGTTCCACGGCTGTCGCAGCAGGGCGGACGCTCTTGATTGACAGGTACATCTCCTCCTCTGGGTCATAATAATAGAACTTCCGTAGGTACGTGATCAGGGGTCTGGAAAGATGCACAGAATCACATTACGACACCGCCATGGCCTGCTGAGATCAGAGGCGGATCTAGGCATGGGCATGGGGGGGGGGGGGGGGGGGGGGGGGGCATCAAACATGATGACATGCAAAACAACCCAATATATTTCAGATTAAAGCGCTTATATTTAAAATGATTTGAAACACTACTACTGCTACACAGCTGTGCCACTACTATACCAACAGCATTTCATCATTGAAAACAGAAAACTCTCTGAGTCAGACCTTTAGCTTTACACATGCTGAGTGTCTGTTGCAACTTCAACGAGTAGCCCCTGACTGCAGCCCGCAGATCGGGGCGGTGCTCCTCCTAGGAGGAGTGGGTGGGGTTGCGGGAGGAGTGGGTGGGTTACTCCCTATGACACCGGTTAGTGATTTATCGTAGAGCTGTGGGGTCTGAACGGCGGAGCTGGGTTGGGAAGGAGCGCTTGTTTTATCCGCCGGCTACTACTAGTAGGGCGGGGCGAAGCATAGTTTTACTGAGGTTATGGTTAGGGTTAGTAACCGCATAAAGCATCGTCTAACTCTAACCCCAACCTAACCCTAAACACAACCCCAATAAAACTAGGCTATGCCTAAACCTAATCCTAACCCTAAACTTAACCTCAGTAAACCTATGCCTAAACCTAACCTAACCCTAACCATAACCTCAGTAAAACTTCCTTCGCCCCGCCCTACTAGTAGTAGCCGGCGGATAAAACAAGCGCTCCTTCCCAACCCAGCTCCGCCGTTCAGACCCCACAGCTCTACGATAAATCACTAACCGGTGTCATAGGGAGTAACCCCACCCACTCCTCCCGCAACCCCACCCACTCCTCCTAGGAGGAGCACCGCCCCGATCTGCGGGCTGCAGTGAGGGCTACATGACTTCAACAGACACCCCCCCCCCCCCCCCCCCCCCCCCACTGATAAATGATATATCCGCCCCTGGCTGAGATAAAGCCTAGTTGAGTACGTTTTTAAAACAGCCATGACCGATACTAACCTGGTCACAACGTTTTCATAAAAAGGTTGGGGCGCGTTGGGTTGTGGGGCAGGGGGGTGGACTGTTTTAAAAATGCTAAGAATGGATTCAGCATCATGAAAACTCCCTTTAGAAAATATGTCAATGGTGGACAATACTGTAAAGGCCATTTTAAAACCTTTCCTCTCAGACAACTCCAGGCAAGCTTTTATCTGTTATTCAGGATATATTGAAGATACAAATTCAGCTGAGTTTGCTTTTTTTTTTTTTTTTTTTTTTTTTAGTCCCAGGTTGACCCCTTCTACTTCATAAAATGCCTGTACTACGGCTATTTTGGGGGGAAATTGTGAGAATGCAGCACAAATCTTTCACCAGGTATGGTGTAAGTCTTCTCATCGGCTGCATGGCAACAAACAGGTGTGGAGCCTTGTGTGTAGGCCAAAAGCCTGTACCACCAGACCTGGGCCTGGGCTGGCTTACCAAATAATTACTCAGAATAATTAAAACCAGCTATCAAGCAGGGGAGTACAGTAACATTCTGGGTAATTATTTGGTAAGCCCAGGCCCAGGTCTGGTGGTACAGGCTTTTGACCTACACGCAAGGCCTGATTGGCTGCCATGCAGCCAATGAGAAGCCTTACACTGGCTTACACTATACCATAGCGTTCGAGAATACCAGCCAACGTCAGGTCGAAATGGGTTAAATAACCCATTTATTTAAGCCAGAATAAATGAAGGAGAGCAGGTACGTACCTGGGCAGAGGAAGCTCCTGGATGTGGTCGATGCGGACCATCTGACGGATGCAGAAACGACACAGGTGCTGCAGAGACTTGACGTTGCTGAAGCGAGACACAGGGTGGAGCAGCTGCACCGGAGTGGGGGGAAGCCCTGGAACATGAATGAATGGAATTTATTTATATAGCACCTTTCTACAGTAGACAATAAGTCACAAAGTGCTTTACAGATTGCAGGCATATAGTAACTCAACATAAAACATACAACAGAAAGGAGAAAACAACACAAGAACATCCATTGACAGCAAGACAACACACACATATCAGAAACCAAAAAGACAATAAAATAAAGAATAAGGCTATTGCGCATGCGCGCACACGCGCGCGCACACACACACACACACACACACACACACACACACGCACACACGCGCACACACACACACACACACACACACACACACACACACACACACACACACACACACACACACACACACACACACACACACACACACACACACACACACACACACACACACACACACACACACACACACAGACATTTGAGCCACTTGGGGACATTTTAGCCCTAGAGACCCCCAAAACCAAAGACTTCTTTTGCATTTGTCGACAATATGGATTTGGGAAACAAAACAGGCAAATATAGATCAAAATGACCATTAATCTTCTACTGTAGACTCGGGCTAATTCAGATGATGAATATTTTAACTCCTGAGACCGTAAACATGAAATGAAATGGACGCGCAAGGGTCAAAATGGACCCGCAAGGTCCATTTGGTTTCATTTTTACGCTCTCAAGAGTTACATCTGGTTTACCCACTTAGCTGAGGACCACTTGAAACCATCTCAAGGACCACTGGTGGTCCCCAGACCACTGGTTGAAAACCACTGATTTAAAGAGTAAACTTCAGCTAGGTACTTCAGCTAGATACTGTATATTCAAAATATATATTTTTAAAATAACAGATCTACCAGCTCGCAATGTACAATAAAAAGGGCTAAAATGTCATAAATAGTGGACCCTGGTGTCAAAATGGTTGGTTATACTCTTACTTTTATCTTGAAATTAAGTTAATATCAAGCAGACTTTAGTTCAGCCTTTCGTCTTGGCCCTCCACAATATTTCATGTATCTCATTTGGCCCCTTGGGAAAAATAATTGCCCACCCCTTACCTACAGTATAGTATAGTACTGTGGTTATGTTAACATATGGCCTATATATATGTACCTGGTACTCGAGAGCGGAGGAAGTAGAGGAATTTGCCATTCTTGGAGTGCATGATCGCCCTCTCAATGAACTCCACCACCGAATGGCAGCGGTCCTCAAACTTTGGGTGACACCATAAACTAAACGTTCCTGGAGAGGTGTAAGAGAAGAAAAAATAATGAAATTATACATGGTATTTGTTTTTTGTATTTTTAAACATGGGTGTTTACAAATTCTTCAGATCAAGACACAAAAAAGACACGTGGTGTTTCTCTCTGACCCAAATAGTCACAATGCAAAATTACATTGGCATATGCCAGGAACTATTCTCACTTTAATCCGTCCATGTGTATGGACAATATACCGTTTATCGTAAAAAAATATAAAAAATATATAAAAAATATCGATTACCGAATATCGTCAAATACCGACATTATACTGTATTCTATTAAAATATGAGCAATGAGACTTTTAATTGTAACTATACATGTAACATGTAACAGTTTTCATGTTACACACATGCCTAAAATATTTGGGCTAGGCTTTTTGGAAACAATGTATTTCCAACTCCAGTTTTTCCCTATTTAGGCTGCTTGAACAGCAGAGTCAGTTTCTGACCCCTCTATGTCGCAATTCTGACAACTAGGTGGAACGTGCCCGACTCTCATTGCACGCCATTGCCATGTAGTGTTCAATACCGGTAATATTGAATATCGAGCTAATTAACACATTATCAATACCGATATTAAAAAATCAATACCGCCCAAGACTATACAGTGCAGTGCAGTGCAGTGCAGTGCAGTGCAGTGCAGGGGGGGGGGGGGGATCAGGCGAAAATATTCATTTAAATTCATCTCAAAAACCCTCATTGAATCGATAACTATGTACAACGTATTTTGGCATGGTTATAGAATACATATAACACAAAATCTATCTTCTATTTTATATATTTTCTTTGCTTCTGTGACGGGGCAGTCAGGGCATTTAGGGGGGGGCATGCCTTGCTCTGGTCCAGAGCTCCACTGCTTCTGAGTCTGAATTGGAGCTCTGTTGGTCTCCGTGCATTCGGCCATTACTCCACCCGACCAGCCTCTCTTCTCTAGTGGATATATAAGTAGGCTTTCTAATGACACAAAACGTGTTTATTTTGGTGAGTAGGTAAGACGTTCTATATATATCCACTAGAGAACAGAGGCTGGTCGGGTGGAGTAATGGCCGAATGCACGGAGACGAGCAGAGCTCCAATGCAAGTCAGACTCAGAAGCAGTAGAGCCAGAGCTCTGGACCAGAGCTAGGGCATGCCTAGATCCAGCCCTGCAGTAGAGTACAGTACAGCACAGTACAGTACAGTATGTGTGTGCGTCCACGTGCGAGTGAGGGAGTGAGTGAGTGAGTGTGTGTGGAATGTGCATGTGGTGTGACTCACCGCGGTAGTGCTCCATGCGCGTGTGGTGCGTGACTCCTTGTGATCTGAAGCTGAGGCTGAGGATGTAGCGCGGGTCGGAGCTGTCCCGGACCAGGAACGAACCGTCCGGCTTCCCCTTCAGCTTCATCTCTGCGTCCTCCCAGTTCATGGGACCCCAGTACCATCCGCACTACAGTGGGGAGTGGGGAAAGGTCACGTAGGTCTAAATTATTTTTTTGTCTAGTGGCACTGTGGCCCGAGGTGGTTTAACCCTTAGTGTCCTGAACGCGTTTTGGTGTTTTACTTGTTGAAAAATAGCAGATCAACAAGCTCATGTCGCGCCACCGAGTGGCGCGACATGAGCTTGTTGTTCTGCTATTTTTGAAAAATTGTGAAAATGTGCTGCAAATCTCTGAATATGTTATTTTGGAAGCAAACATTTTTAACTCAAATTTTTGCATTTGCGGAATCCCTAGAACAACATGTTTTCAAATGGGGGGTCTGCAGCCAAATATGGATAATTCTGGTGGTCCTTGGCTTGGCCTTGGACACAGGAACACAGATTATTCAGAAAAACTAGAATCTAGTGTCAGAGACTATAGAATCTAGTGTCAAAAACTCGATTCTAGCGTCAGAAACTAAATTCTTGTGTCAAAAGTAGATCCTATCATCAGAAACTATAATTTAGTGTCAATAACTAGAATCTAGTGTCGGAAACTACAGTAGAATCTAGTGTCAAAAGTTAGAATGTTGCTGCAGCTATAATCTGGTGTAAGGAACTACTGTATAATCTCGTGTCAGGAACTCAAATCGAGGGTCAGGACACAATGGGTAAAGCAGGTGATAAGACAATGGACACATTCCCCAGCCCAACACACAATACACCATGTCAGTCTTCTCGCACAAATACTGTACACAGCAAATCGCCCATGCAGTGCTGTACCTTCTCCAGCTCTCTCAGACTGGCGGTGAAGTTGCTGGCTTCAGGCCGCTGCAGGGGGCAGAGAATGGGAGGCGGACCCAGTCTGGACGGGTGCAGGGTATCTGCCATCTGTGCTGGGTTTGAATGAGGCAGCGCCCGGAGAAATGCGTCTAATGGAGAGAAATAATGGGACTCAGTTACATATAGTAAAACAATACTAAACAATAAATGTGTTGAAGGTTAGGCATGTCAGTTCTCTTTGAAATGACTGTAACATCAAAGCAACGCGACATGTAAATCATTTTATCTTAAACGAAAGTTTCCTTCAAATGAAAGCCAGCAGTGTAGTGCACAATGCTCACTTACTTTGTCTTGCAAAAAATCATTCCTGACTTAAGGAAAGACTGGATTATTATCATTACTTGCTTTATGCTTTATAACACAGATTACAGAAGAAACAGGAAAGGCAGAGGAGAGAGGGGTGATGAAACGCCTTGGGTTAGATTCATACTGAAATCAGCTGTGGGAACTGGGAAGGACTAATAGCCTTATTTATGTAGTATGGATGCTTAGCCTGTGATCCTCCAATCAGTTTTACATGGAAACGTTATGGGGGGAATCTTAAAACATGGCACTCAAACCACAACCAACACGTCTCTGTTTTATAGCCAATCACTCATACTGAATCAATGATATTCGGACATGTTGACGGAAAAATGTATCAAGTCACAAGTAAATGTCCTGACCCTTCTACACAACTTGAGTAAATCTGATGTCACAACACATCTAGAAATTCTTTCCAAAAGGAAATATACATACAAGGCATGTAGCACTACAATGGTATATGAATATACTTTTTACATTTTAGACATGTTAGAGAATATGATGTTTAAAATACTGAGTTTCATTCCGAGCGAAAAACTGCTATTATGATAATTAACAAATAAAAAATAAAAAAAATAGGTTATGTTTATAAGTCACCCTGAGACATTTGCCAACATCACTAAATGGAGTCATTGTATGATGGCATGCAAAACAACCCAAGATATTTCAAATTAAAGTGCTTATAATCAAGATGATTTGAAACACTACTACTGCTACTAACTAACTACAGCTGTGGCACCACTAACAGCATTTCATCATTGAAAACAGAAAACTCTCTGAGTCAGACCTTTAGTTTATGCATGCTGTGTGTCTGTTGCAACTTCTATTACGATAATTAACAACAACTGATGTTATTATTGATGCTTTACTTGACTAATAAAAGTCATGTAACTGAAAATGGTATGGGTGCGACTTCATCGCCTGTGGCGCGAAGCGAGTTTTCTACTGCCCCCGCAATTGGGAAATGTTATATCCGCTCCTGGCCCAGGGCCCCATCATTTCTATATCCGTCTGTGTATACACGTATCTACTGCAAGTGTAAAAGCATTAGTAGTAGTTCCCTATTCATTTGATACATTAAAGGGGAAATATGATATTATCGGTATATTAGTGGAAATATAAAAATTTTAAACCGATAGCTGTCTGTTCTATTGTGAAGGAGCATATTAAAGGATGGCCACAAGTAGGGCTGGGGGCAATAATTGCAATATCACCATACCACCGGTATGTAATGCATACCGCTGTAAAAATAAAAAAAAAATATTTCGACTTTTTTTTGTTTGTTACTTTCTCGCGACATTGAGGAGTCAGAAACTAAAGACTGCTTTGCTTTTGTCCGGAGAAACAGTCAAATTTTTCCGCTGGCGGGGGGTGAGGGGTATTAAAAATCCCATCCCATACCGCCCCAGCCCTAGCAGCAAATGACCGCTTGGAGCCAGAGCCCTGCTTCTCCCCAAGTACGATTCCAGGCCAGGCCAGGAATGCCAATTTGTGTCCCGACTGAGAAAGAAGCCCTAATTGCTCCAATGCCCCTTGAGGGGCAGCTGGCTTGAGCTGAAAACTGAATTTCCCCCGTGGGAAGAGTAGGCCCACATTTCAGTATTATTATTTTTATGTGGAACCGATTCACAATGGTTACTTCGGAATGAAACCCAGGCAGGCCCGGATATAACACTTCCCAGTTGGAAGGGGCAGGTGAAAATGGTATGGGGGCGGCTTCATCGCCCGTGTCACTTCGTGCCACGGGAGATGAAGCCGCACCCATATCGTTTTCGGTAACAGGACTTTTATTAGGCAAGTAAGAATACAGTAAATAATAACATCAGTTGCTGTTGAAGTTGAACAGACACGCAGCATGCATAAAGCTAAAGGTCTGACTCAGAGAGTTTTCTGGGTGTGTTGGTTTAGTGGTGCCACAATTGTATTTAGTTAGTAGCAGTAGTAGTGTTTCCAAATCATTTTAAATAGCACTTTGAAATGTGGGTTGTTTTGCATGCCATCATGTTCGTTGGGGCAGTCTTTAGTGGGGCATTGCCCCACCCCATGCCCATGCCTAGATCCGGCCCTGAAGCCAGGCCTCTATGTAGCTGTACAAAGCCTGATGAATGATGATGCAATGCTATCCAACCCTCCTCCTCCAACACTGACTCTCCTTACCATTGAGGCTGACACTGTGCTGGATGGTTGCATGTGAGGGAGGAGGTGGAGGAAGAGGCAGAGGAAGGGACTGCAGGGAAGCCCCCATGACACTCATTAGGAAAGGCCCAGGCTGCGGCCCACCTATGTCATCTGTCAGAACAGGAACGGGACAAGGGTGGGGGTGAGGGGGGAGGCAGGCAGAAAGGAGAGGAAGGAATAGAGGAGTGAACAAATAAAGGCATAAACACGAAAATTAAAAAGATGCAAGAGAGGAAGGAAGGAAGGAAGGAAGGAAGGAAGGAAGGAAGGAAGGAAGGAAGGAAGGAAGGAAGGAAGGAAGGAAGGAAGGAAGGAAGGAAGGAAGGAAGGAAGGAAGGAGGAACTAAGGAAGGAAGATTCCTGGGATGGTCAGTGTTGCCAACATGGCGCATTTGCCGCTAGCTTTTTTTCTGACCCACCTAGTGCCAAAATTAGTGAAAAGCTCCTGGCGGAAAAATCTAGTGCTTTTTGGCTGGTGAGTTGGGTTGAAATTGATTGACAGGCACCAGAGATAAAACACTCATTTTTCACAATTTTTCCTCCTATGACAGTGGTTTTCATTCCCAGGCTAAATGATGGACAGTTGGTTAACCAGATGTAACTCTTTGAGAGTGTAAAAAATGAAACCAAATGGACCCTTGCGGGTCCATTTGGTTTCGTTTTTACACTCTCAAGAGTTGAAATGTTCATCATGTGCAAGCATCTAGCGCATTGTAATGCATTTTGGAAGTGCCACTAGTTGCATTTTGAATTTTGGCAGTTGGCAACACTGCGGATGGTGCATAATACTGTGCACATTCAACACTGGCTCAGTGATCCACAAGGAGGCCCTATGTGTGATGGAGTCAGAAGGAATTTTTCACTTGTTCCTAACGGCACGAGTTGCAACAGAATTTTTGCATTCATTGGGTTTGAAATGAACACAGTTTATAAATTAACACTTTAAATAAATTAACAGTTTATAAATTAACAACAAATTAACACATAAATTAACAACAAGAGATTCATGGATTAGATATTAATGAACACTCAATCAATGCAGATAAAGACGTGTCTTTTCAGTAGACCTACTTTAGTACCCATTGATTTGCAGATAGGAACTTGTTGCGACCGCATGTACAATACAAATACTACTCTCTGAGGATTCCTGCCACAAAACATAATTATCAGATGGGAGTCTGTGACCAAATATATATCACTTTGGGGGTCCTTGACTTGAAAATGTCAGGGTTAACCTAACCCTAACAGATTTGCTTTGTTTGTTCGTTTTTGAATCTGAAAGAAAGTCTTGTGAATCTTCTTTAGTGAGCCATGGAAAGGCCATTCATCTTTGCATAGAAACACTGCCCATAGTGGTGAGTCAGCAATACATTTTAAGCTGCATTATAGCCTATACCTCACTATCACATCATCATCAGTTCAATATTATCACGAGAGAAAATCATGAAGAGAAAAATATTGTTGCTGTCATGCCGGAACGTACTTTATTCATATTCTAACTTTTTGTGTGTGTGTTTTTTTTTAAATATAACTTAACAGGGCTCTATCATCCTACCAGGTCACACAAGGTCCACACAAGCTCAAATAATGGCATGAAGTTGAAACATGAAACGTCACAGTTTGGGACATAATATGAGGTTTGCATCCGACAGAGATGATATGCTACTGTGTTGTGAAATGAAAACCTTTAACTTCATACACAAACACAAAACAAAATCATGTTATCAGAAGCTGCGGATGCTTCAGTTCCAAGTGCAACCTTTCAAATCAAAGATGCAAGCACACAACAGCAGTCACACTGGGAGAAAATCAGATTTTAAAAGACCAGCAGATAATGTTTAGAATACAGAGGTCTGTATAATGCATTCTCCCTAGAGGTAAGTATAATATGTATTTACAAGGGTACAGTGGTTTAGAAAGCGAGAGAGTTTAGAGAGTTAATGTGTGCAAAGAAGGATGATTAGTTTTGTTTTTGTTTTTTTGTTCAACACGAAGCATGTGTTGACGGAACAAGAGATGAAGCGATTGATAGAGAGATGAGAGATATACCTAACAGACTGAGACTTCTGCGTGGGGGAGGCGGAGGTGTGGGCGGGTGCGGAGTGTTCGCCCCTCGGCGGGAAATATCTACATCCATCAGGGAAACAGTCTCACCTAGAATACAACCCAGACATGCAGGCAGAAGACAAAGAATGGTTAAAGTCATTAATATACCTTAGAGATGTTGTGTAAACATGATGAAAAAGTTCCCCTATTCTGTGTTCCCAAGAAATGGAGGTCTGAAGAAAGCCACTAACATGGTGATGATGATGTCATCAAGATGTATTTTCACCATGTTAATGGATTTCTTTAGACGCTTCTTTTTTCTGAGAGCGTACAAATGGAACCAAATGAACCAAGGAGACATTGAAGGTTTGTTAAAAGTGTGTATAACACAAGAAAACTTCAGCAGCACACACATCTTAAAGGAGAATTCCGGTGGAACAGGCTTTCCTACCTGAATTTTTAGTTGTTAGAACCCAATACAGGTGGTCCAGGTGTCGGCTTGTATAAATACGTTGTTTTGCGGGGACCCCCGACCCCTCCGTAGGCTTATAGCGGGGCCGATGGGCGTTGCTCAAATTCGCCTATTTCCAGCGCAAAAAAAATGCTTTTTTCGCTATGTATCGACTCCTCATGCTTTATATGTTATTGTGAGGCACTGACTTTGCAGCATAGCAACCTGTTTCTATGTGTTTTGCCGTAAAGCGGAACTGCTGCCATAAAGCGGAACTGCTGAGACCCGCCCCCGGAAGTGCCACCAGCACTAGCTTTGTTTACCATAGCCACGCTGCCAGTGCCTCGCTCATTCACCCTGCAGCCTCCGCTGTTGCTTTACGCTCCGCGCACATACATAGAAGATCACTTTATTTCGCAGTGCTATTGTTTTTAGCAGCGTTTGATCATGAAGCAGTGTGTTTTTTCCCGGGTGTTTGAACAAGAGAAGCCCTGGAACTGCGTAAACTTTGACTCGCCTGGGAACCCCAAGCTGTGGATTACACCACGACCATCGCAGGTAATTTTTTGTTGATTTATAAGCTATTCTTTACCAAGCCCTTCCCACGTTATCTACAGTAGGTATGTACTGTATGTATTTATCGACATTGTATAGATACTACTGGTAAAAGAAATGTTTTGTGTTATGGTCGCATAGTCATAAAAATATGGGCGAATAGTCATAAAAACAGACTTTGTTTGCTTTCAAAGAAGGGTCTACTACAGAACACCACTTCTCCAATGGAGTGTTTACATTTCACAATAACCTACTTTTCCAGTAGAACTGTTAGAACATTCACATACATGTTTGATTACAAGTGGCATGTAGTAATCCAATAAATTCCCAAACATTTTCATTGTAAGTGCATCATGTAGTGCAATGTGGGACGAGAGCTGGCCACTAGAAAGAAAAGTAACTATATAACTAAAGGTGACTTTTACATATATTTTTATTCCCTTTAGTAAATCATCAGCCAATTGCTTCTGTGGTATTCATGGGTGAATAATGGGATGCAATTGTAATATTGTCATTGCAAAGATGTGTCCTTCTGTAAGCAAATAATTCAATTGTTGATTTATTGTCACATTCTAACTACGATTGGATAAAATTGTATTTGCATTACAATGCTAATAAAGGGGAGATGCCTCGTAGATCAGATTGCTGTGTACTTTGACATTCTTTTCATTACAATGTTTTGTTCTGTTTTTTTCCTTTTCCCTGTAGGAAAGGAGAAGATGAAAATACAATTTTCAGAGGCATCAAAGAGCTACATTCTGAAGTATCAGTTTGAGGCCACGGTACAACTGGAGTTCAGTCTACAACTTCTGCATCGTGTGAAGGAGTTGAGCAAAGCAAAGCCACTGGAGCCTCTGAGAGAGAAAGGGAAAAAAGTTCCCCCGGCCTAATATAGCAAAAGTCCCCAGGCCGGACGTGAGTGAACTAAAGTCCAAGGTTTCACTTAGATTCAGCCATCAGAGGAAATAGATGTGCAATCATTTGCAAGTAAAAGTAATTTTCTTTTCTTCATTACTCAATACAAAGTACGATGCAGTGCAGAATCATTGAATGTCAAATAATATAGTCCCCAAATATAGGATATTCACATTGGAAACACACTGTCCTGTATGCTGGCCAACAGGGTTTTTTCATGTCATCTTGTTTTAGTGTTTTAGTGACTTTTTTTCTTTTCCCAATATTATTTGAAAGCTTATACCATTTAAAAAAAACTTTCATGTATAAGACATTGTTGAAAATAAATGTTTATATTTTGGTAAATCATGGATTTCTGTATTCATTATGAAATATGGCGATGCAGTAATAGTTTACAGGGAAATGATTTTTGTTAGACCAGTGTTACCCAAACATCGATAAGAGTACCATGGACCCCTATAAGGATTTTACTTATCCAAAAGAAAATGGTTCTCAAATAATAATTTAGCGTTAGCTGGGAACCCTGTGGAAGTCCAACAAAAGACCCAATATTGTGAAACAGTAGATTATTTTTTGCAAGTTATTAGTAAATGAACACTTCAACTGCACATAATTTGACTTTATTTTCTTGATGGACTATCACATGGTGTTGACGATTTCACATGAGCCACAACAATAGAGTCAATAAGGTGGGGTGGTTTGAAATAGCTGCTAGACAAAGGCCATCATCAAATGAATAGAGATAGGTGGGACACAATACAAAATAATTGCAATGGCTGTATAAAAAGAGGTAGATGTGTGTAGTGCAATATGTGATTGTGTATCGCAGGAATCTAAACAAGGGTCCAATGATATGCATCAATGACTCAATGGATGTTGTTTAGTGTAGAGGCCAAGTGTATTTTGCTCTGAGATCTCCAGCTTCCTCTACAAATCCATGGTACAGTCCTGAATCCGAGGGGTATTTTCTTCTTACGGCACCAACGACACAGCAAGGCAGAATAACACGGTTTCCAGCTCCAAGCTTTTCACCTTTCAGCAACCACTCCAGAAGAATTCTGTAGGAGGCCAGCCGGCACTGACTGTGGAGAGAAGAAGCACATTAGCCTACTGTTAGACAATGATATTGTTGTATAAAAACATTTCACATTACCACATTACAAACATATACACACACACATACAGTATATATATATATATATATATATATATATATATATATATATATATATATATATATATATATATACACATATATATAGTCAAAGTACACAGCAATCTGATCTACGAGGCATCTCCCCTTTATTAGCATTGTAATGCAAATACAATTTTATCCAATCGTAGTTAGAATGTGACAATAAATCAACAATTGAATTATTTGCTTACAGAAGGACACATCTTTGCAATGACAATATTACAATTGCATCCCATTATTCACCCATGAATACCACAGAAGCAATTGGCTGATGATTTACTAAAGGGAATAAAAATATATGTAAAAGTCACCTTTAGTTATATAGTTACTTTTCTTTCTAGTGGCCAGCTCTCGTCCCACATTGCACTACATGATGCACTTACAATGAAAATGTTTGGGAATTTATTGGATTACTACATGCCACTTGTAATCAAACATGTATGTGAATGTTCTAACAGTTCTACTGGAAAAGTAGGTTATTGTGAAATGTAAACACTCCATTGGAGAAGTGGTGTTCTGTAGTAGACCCTTCTTACCATCCCCCTTCTTTGAAAGCAAACAAAGTCTGTTTTTATGACTATTCGCCCATATTTTTATGACTATGCGACCATAACACAAAACATTTCTTTTACCAGTAGTATCTATACAATGTCGATAAATACATACAGTACATACCTACTGTAGATAACGTGGGAAGGGCTTGGTAAAGAATAGCTTATAAATCAACAAAAAATTACCTGCGATGGTCGTGGTGTAATCCACAGCTTGGGGTTCCCAGGCGAGCCAAAGTTTACGCAGTTCCAGGGCTTCTCTTGTTCAAACACCCGGGAAAAACACACTGCTTCATGATCAAACGCTGCTAAAAACAATAGCACTGCGAAATAAAGTGATCTTCTATGTATGTGCGCGGAGCGTAAAGCAACAGCGGAGGCTGCAGGGTGAATGAGCGAGGCACTGGCAGCGTGGCTATGGTAAACAAAGCTAGTGCTGGTGGCACTTCCGGGGGCGGGTCTCAGCAGTTCCGCTTTATGGCAGCAGTTCCGCTTTACGGCAAAACACATAGAAACAGTTTGCTATGCTGCAAAGTCAGTGCCTCACAATAACATATAAAGCATGAGGAGTCGATACATAGCGAAAAAAGCATTTTTTTTGCGCTGGAAATAGGCGAATTTGAGCAACGCCCATCGCCCCGCTATAAGCCTACGGAGGGTCGGGGTCCCCGCAAAACAACGTATTTATACAAGCCGACACCTGGACCACCTGTATTGGGTTCTAACAACTAAAAATTCAGGTAGGAAAGCCTGTTCCACCGGAATTCTCCTTTAAAAGATGTTGACAGGTGCTGGACAAAATATGTACTGTACATACACTGTACATACACAGAGAGGATGTCCGCGCTGTGTTTTAGGCTCCATTCATTCAGGGGCGGATTGGCACATATTTTCCCACCGGGAAAATTTTGCCTTTGCCAGGCCACCCTTGAGAGGGCAGCTGGTTAACCAGATGTACTGTAACTCTTTGAGAGCGTAAAAATGAAACCAAATGGACCCTTGCGGGTCCATTTGGTTTCATTTTTACACCCTCAAGAGTTAAAATATTCATCATGTGAATTAGCCCAACTTAGTCTACACAACTAGAGAATGTAGAAGATTAATGGTCATTTTGATCTGTATGTTCCAGGCGAGCATCTAGCGCATTCTAGTGCATTTTGGAAGTGCCACTAGTGCATTTCGATCTTGTCCAGGCCACTAGGTGGTGCAGGCCACCGGGAAAACTCCCTGTACTCCAGATGGCCAATCCGCCCCTGCATTCATTACTTGCGTGAGAGGAGCAGCCGCAAGTTAAGCGATCGGTGGTGCACGGTCGGCGGATGTTGGGGCACCCCAATTGGCCGCTTTGGGAGATGACAGTGGTGACATAAGTCACTATTGCGTCATTATCTAAGTTCGCTCCGCTCACGAACAAGTGGGCCATGGCCTACTTGTGTGCAACCCGCAATGCACTCTACCGAGTGACTGATCTAGTTGGTCAGATTCAACATTTTGAACTCTCTGGGTCTTCATCAAGAATGATGATCATTTATCACATTATCATAACATGATCATTTATTAATATTAATACATTTTAGGATAAATACAGAACCCTAAAGAGCCTGGGAAATTGAGAGATTGTTCCATCCAGGAGGCCTATAATAATAAAACAATAACCTCAATGGTATCGGTTTCAATAAATGTGTAGCCAAAGAGACCTCACATGATCAAACTGCTGTTTCAGATGTCTTTCCAGTCCACAGCAGCAGCATTCACGAGGGGTAAAAATGTGTGTGTGTCAGTGTGTGTGTGTGTGTGTGGTGTGTGTGTGTGTGTGTGTGTGTGTGTGTGTGTGTGTGTGTGTGTGTGTGTGTGTGTGTGTTCCTTACCAGTGAAAGCTGATAAGGAGGCAGGAGAGAAGGCACTTTGGGCCCTGGTCAGTCGAGGTTGACTGTGGCTGCATGTGAGAGACGGAGAGACGGAGACAAAGTTATCCACAAGGACTGAGGTTATGTCAAAGAAAATGTTGGACATACCACATGCATGTCTGGTTATAAGCAGGGCTCATTGTCATGCTAACTTGTTGTGGTGGACGTTTTTCTTTTGTGTGTGTGTGTGCAGTGGGCACATTGCACAAAAAATGGACAATACTATTTAGAACCTTAACAGCTCTGAAGAGTGCACAGAGGGAAACAAATGGACCCTGCTATGGCCCCAATTGTTTCCATTTGTCCTACATTATGGGGAAGGGGTCCTAATACTATAGTGTGATAGTAAATCAGTGCCATGTATACTCAGCCTACTCTTAAGAATAGAGAGACTCTTAAGAATGTGACTGGGTCTTATGATCAAAATGTCCCATGTGGACATTGAAAGCCATGGACATTTGACCCAATGCATATTTAGGACCCTTGTTTGGCTGGTTATATAATTGCATAGTGCAGTGGTGGTTTTCAACCAGTGGTCCGGGGACCACCAGTGGTCCTTAAGAGAGTTCCAGGTGGCCCCCAGGATAAATCATGGAAAGTTGGTTAACCAGATGTAACTCTATGAGAGTGTAAAGTGAAACCAAATGGACCCTTTCGGGTCCATTTGGTTTCATTTTACCATCTGAAGTAGCAGTGCACCACTTAATTAAGAAGTCTACACAATTAGAGAATGTAGACGATTAATGATCATTTTGATCTGTATGTTTTGCCTGTTTTGTTTCTGAAATCCAGTCTGGAATTGTGAACATACATAAGCAAAATAAATCTTTGGTTTTGGGGTCGGTGGGGCTAAAATGTCACGAAATGGTGTTCTGTGGCTCAAATGCTGAATAAATAGTGGGCCCTGGTATCGAAAAGTTCGAAAACCACTGATATAGTGCATTGTATTAGTAGGCTCATTCGTTTTACCTGTCGTTGTCCTGTTCAGCAGCAGTGGCCATATCCATTAGACTCCCAGCTGAAGAGATAGAATAGGTCACTGAAGGCCTCTTATCCAGAAGATGGTTGGAGCCACTACAGCTTTTAGTCCGGAACAGTTTGCTCAGCCTAATCTTGAGCGAGCCTTTCCTGGACGACTTCACCGGAACTTTGAGCGTTTTGTCCCCAAGAACACCACCACTACCACCACACCCCCCTCGGCCCGTGGGCGTCCTCGGCGCACTGGAGCACCTTTCGGGCCGACACCTCCTGGGGGTCGACGCGTGGCTGAGGTTAGGGCTGGTGGCTCTGGTGGAGCTCTGCCCGGGTGTGGTGGAGGAGGGTACCGGACCTGGAGGAGGCTGATCGGACAGGTTTCTGTGGAGGATGCTGCACGCTGCTGCCTGCGCCGTGGGGCAGCAGGGGCTCCCCGACATCCCCTCCGCCCGCCTCGTCAGCTCTGCTTGAAAGCTGCCGAGGGAAAAGGCTCCGGACATCTTCTGAACGATCTCCCTTTTCCTGTGGAGCAAAAACGCACGGCGTCTGTTCTCGTCGTCGTCGTCCGTCTCGGTCTCGTCGTCTCCCGCCGGACACTCGTCCATGCCCAGCCCGGCCACATCATCCCCGGTGCCGAGCCCTTCGAGCACCAGCAAAGCGTCGCTGGTTTCGGTCGCGTCGTCCCCGGGCTCCATCATACCTCCCAGTGCCCGGCCCGGCCCGTGCCCGGCGCCCTGACACGAGCACTGCGGGAGCTCGCCCTCCTTGAACAGCATCTTGGGCACCGCCGCGCGGACGCCCAGCTCCCCGAACCGCCGCGCCAGTTCGAAGACCGTGGAGGAGCCCCCCACCTCTCCCTCCCCCGACGCCGCGCACGTTCGACCCCACTTGGGTTCGATCATGGCAAGCGGGGTGGCTTGATCGGACAGCAAAGAAGAAGGCCATTCCGTGCAGGAGCCGGTGATCAAACCGTGCTGCCGACACATCTCGACCGCCGACGGGTCTTCCATCCCCGCCGCGGCCACCCGCGGATCGTGCAGACCCCTGCATGTCTGAACCAAGTGGCTCTGCTGTTGTTGCGCGTCGCCGCCGTGCGGGCTCGGCGTGTTGTTGTTGTAGGCGGACTGTAGTAGCAGGTCGCACGGGGTGGCAGCAGAGCCGACGGGGCTCTTGTCTGTAATATCCGTCGGATGCCTCGGCTGGATCCTGCGGTCGGAATCGCGGTCTAAGACACCCTCCCCGCCGCCGCCGCGCATTATATCGGGGAAAACGAGGAGCTGAGGCCGTAGCAGGCCGCCCCTGGAGGAGAAGTCAAACCCGGGGGCCTCCATCGCACCCTGTGCGGGAGGAGGAGACGCCATCACTCCCATCATCATCATCATGTCAGGTGCCGCCGCCGTTCCCCCGACGACGCTCGGCTGGCCGCCGTTCAGCGACGGGAGGAGGAGGTGGTGGTTGTTGGGATGTTGATGCTGATGATGCTGCGCCGCGAGGCCTGCCGTCGGATGATGATGATGATGATGATCTCGTGCGAATTCCAAGACCTCCTTGCCGAGTCCTGCCACCACTCCTCCGCCCGACGACACATTATTCCCGATCTCCTCGTCCCGCAAGCGGTCATCCTCGGCCGCGGAAACCATGCGCATCAAGACAAAATCGGGCGACATATCTTGCGCGTTGTTCATAATTATCGCCCCCAAATTCCGCTCAGAGGAATTCAAGCGATCTGCAGATTCTGCCACACTTCACATAGCTACACCGCGATGATGATGATCTCTCCTCTCCCTTATAATAAAGAAAGGGCCAGACCAGCTATATCTGCCATAAATAGGCTGCGAGCGAAATGCACACTGTTTTTCAGCCCGCTCTTTCATCCTCCAAGATCAGCGTCCATCTTTTATACGACGTCCGTCTAAATATATCCAGCTCGGAACCCTGGGGTCAAACATACGGTCTTATATTGCTAGAATAAAAGCTTCACTGACCACTATAATAACTGACTGACTGGCTCTCTCTCTCTCTCTCTCTCTCCGTTCCGTTCCCACCGAAGCCCCACCCGCTGCCTCACTTCCGCAAACCCTCTGCGCTGCGTGGTGTGTGTGTGTGTGTGTGTGTGTGTGTGTGTGTGTGTGTGTGTGTGTGTGTGTGTGTGTGTGTGTGTGTTGTGTTGTGTGTGTGTGTGTGTGTGTGTGTGTGTGTGTGTGTGTGTGTGTGTGTGTGTGTGTGTGTGTGTGTGTGTGTGTGTGTTAGAAGGCTCTGTATGGGCTCATAATGACTGATTAATGACTTTTATTCGTAATCATTTATTGACGTATTCATATACCGGGCTTAGGTTACCTATATTTAGGTAGGCCTATAGCATGATAAATTTGAGAAATTGCCCTACGAATACATATTACAAAAAGGCTAGTCTTGTAGTCTATATAGTGTGCTCAAAACCCAAGCAACCGTGCCTTCAGGGCACAGACTCCAGTGCCACTGCTGGCTGCCAACGCAGTGGGCACCGCACCTGCTCTAAAACTGCCGGGGCGCGTTTGGCCACGAAAAGACTGGAAACCTGGAATATGTTAGAGAGGGAGAGAGAAGAGAGAGAGAGAGAGAGAGAGAGGAGAGAGAGAGGGGGGGGGGGGGGGGGGGGGGGGGGGGGGGGGGGGGGGGGTGAGTTCGGAGGGGTTCATTAAAAGGGAATTCCACCCATTTTCAACATTTTACTATGTCATTGATGTAGCCTACCTTCAAGGTGTTGGGTGGACATGATCAAAAAGTTCCCCCATTCTGTGTTCCCAAGAAATGAAGGTCTGATGAAAGCCACTGTAAAACACAAACACGGTAAAACATCTTGATGACATGACATCAAGATGTATTTTCATCTTGTTAATGGATTTCTTTAGACACTTCTTTTTTCTGAGAGCGTACAAATGGAACCAAATGAACCCCTTAGGGTTCATTTGGTTGCATTTGTACGCTCTCAGGCAGTGTTGGGACATGTGCACTACGTAACTTAATATATTACATAATATATTACCAAAATGCAGTAACTTGTAATGTAAATATATTACTAAACAAAAACAAGCTAATATATTATACTTTTCTTTCTGCATTACTGCATTACTTTCAATATTACTTTCTGTCAATCTGTCTCGTTGCAAGTGTTCTTGTGAACTTATCTTGACAACTGCAGAAGTTAAATAATTACTTATTTTCTATAATTTGTCATCAACGTATTTACTGGCTTCCATGAATTCAAGGAATACATTTAACTCCTGTGTTAAGGAGTGACGTTTTTTCAAGTTGATTTCACATGGATTTGACCAGAAAGCCAAGCTTTATTGTACGCATGCCACTGTCCTACACAATATTTGATTAATAGTGATCTAAATATTTAATTATATATTTTGTAAAAAGTAATATGTAATAGTAATATCAATATATTACACTTGCTCAGACAGTAATATTGTAATATAATATATTGCTTTAAAAATGATGGTAATAATAATTAATAAGTAATATATTAACAAGGTAAAGTAATATTCCCAACACTGCTCTCAGGGGGAAAAATGAAAATGGGTGGAATTCCCCTTTAAATAACATAGGTAGCCCAAACTCAGTCCACTGTGACTTGAGTATATTTAGGCTACGTAGTTTACTTACTGAATATCAATATTCTAATCATTTTATTTCACCACGTTTATTTTACCAGCAGGTGTCGCTACAGGCCGCCAAAGTAGTGAACGCTGCTGACTAGCCTTCGCCAGAGCCATCTACAAAAGGCGACACTGAGGGGTCAGAATAAGTGACCATTAGGCCTATAAGAGATATTTTAGGCAGGTGCAACATGCCAACTGTTGGTACAGTATGGTAGCCTACAGTAACATCTAACGCCTCTTTAATGTGTGTAGGCTACTACTACTTCTACAAAACGAGCGCTTCATCCAAATTACTGATTGCTGCTCACATGCCACATGGTCGGGGTGGTGCAGAGGTTGAGAGGTTTTTTATGTCTCACTCTGTATGCACTAAAACCAACTGGTAAGCTAGGCTAGGCTACTTCCCTGACATTCACGTGGCCGCTTTTCTCAAGTTACGCAAATATGGTGAATTTCATTGGTGCAAACATCATTCTTTCTTGATATGTTCTCGATGTTGTTCTTCTGTTGTTCTTTGCTCCAATTGACAGACCCAGGACGATGTTGACTCACCATGTTTGACACAGGATCCTGTACCTGTAGGCCTATCCGCCAGACTCCTTCGTCCTCATGCAGACTGGAACTGCATCACATCACGGTAACCCAAAAGACCAAAAAGTAAGAAAAGCTGAAATGTCAGGCCCTTTAAGTTGAATATTTGATAAATTATGTATATTTTTTAAAGGAAAAAAGGTGCTCAATAACTGAAGCTCATCATTCGTCAGGGACCTCTGACCTTTAGATATCCCAATCAGCAATGTTGGGCATTATTACTTTTTTTTTTTTAGTACTTTTTTTTTGTACTTTTTTACTTATTACGTAGCTCTGGTCCAGAGCTCCATTGGAGAACTCATTACTTATTATGTATGACTCCTTTAGAAGAGTAGGCCTAGGCTAATAATATTACCCTGGGTACCAGACTGTGTCACGTTGAAGTTCAAGTTCAAATTGAACTTCAACATTAACGTTCTTATGTTGAATGTTTATGTTGTCAACGGCAAATTAGTGTGCTTCCAGGCTATAATAATATTAGGCTACTTTAATTTATTACTTGGACTCCACTCCGGAGTAATATGTAACATATTACATATTACTTTTATACTACCTTTGCACCGGGGACAGGAGATCTCGGGCCGCCGCGAACTCGGACCGAGCAAAACTGCGGAGATCTCGGCTAGGTGGTGTGGAGAAGTCGGCTAGGTGGTGTGGAGAAGTCGGCTAGGTGGTGTGGAGAAGTCGGCCAGGGGGTGTGGAGAAGTCGGCCCATTAGACATGCATAGGCACCTTTATCACTGCATATCATAGACATGCATAGGCACCATTATCACTGCATATCAACCATTATCAGGCCATATACCAACCATCATCAAGTCTTTTATGCTTGATATGTCTTGCTGTTGTGACAATAGACATGTATATAGGCACCATTATCACTGCATATCAACCATTATCAAGTCATGACAATAGACATGTATAGGCACCATTATCACTGCATATCAACCATTATCAAGACATATGCATGTTCAATAATACTGGTTTACTCTCAACTAGAGTTGAATAATTAAATGTTTTATCTTTACCAGAGTTGAATAAATACATATTTCACTCTTTACCAGAGTACTTTAAAGTTATCGAAGTAATTCATGTAAATCTATGCTTCAGATTGCAGTAATGTGGCTAAAAGGATACATTCTATGCTTTAGGATACAAAATGTTTGTTTTGACTATAGCAATGGCTAACAGGTTGACACATGCCTGAACTCCCAGAGTTGAATAAATACATATTTCACTCTTTACCAGAGCTAAAGTAATTAGACAATAACACATATTTAAAACAGTTTGAAACATTGTGGATGTGTTCTTCCAAACTGCAGCAGGACTAGGGTTGAGGAAAGGAAACGGAACTTTAGACAAGAATAATGTAATAATCACTTTTATACACTTTGAGCTCCCAAGTATAATGTTACATTATACTTAAACATCTGAATTACGTAATTTTCATTTCCAATTGTGGGAAACAGTACACAGCAAAAATTGGAGAGTTAAAATTTCAGGGTTACATATTTCAGAGTTGATTTCAACTCCCAAAGTGTATTTCAACACCTTTAGAGTTAAATTGGCTTCAGTGTTGGAGTTATTTCATAGAGTTGATCATGTCAGAGTTGTCTGGAGTTAATTTTACTTTAAAGTTATTGAAGCCATTAGCAAGCAATTTCACCTCGGGTCCAAGTGTGAACATACCCTCAGCAATTATTAGTCAATCACATCACTTTTGCTGGACAGGGAAACAAAGCAGTCAATTCACTAGATCAACATGACAATTAATCTTCTACATTCTGTTGTAGCCTTAAAAAGTGCACAATAATAAGGATAATGATATACAAGGGCCTAAAACAGCTGACACTAGCTCACTAAGTAACTAACTATTCCACAGACATGGGCCGACCTCTCCACTCCCCCGGCCCGACCTCTCCACAGCCGCGGCCCGACCTCTCCACTCCCCCGGCCCGACCTCTCCACAGCCGCGGCCCGACCTCTCCACAGCCGCGGCCCGACCTCTCCACAGCCGCGGCCCGACCTCTCCACAGCCGCGGCCCGACCTCTCCACAGCCGCGGCCCGACCTCTCCACACGATTCGGGCCGACTTCGCGGCGGGCCGACTTCTCGTGCGACCCTTTGCACCACCCCACCCACAAAAAAGATAAATACCATTTATCAGCATAACAAAAAAGGGAAAAAAAAGAAAAAATCAAGAAAAAAAAGTGAACAACACAACACCAGAACTTGCTCCTCTTTATAACATTAGGCATATACTTGTTAATCCTAATAGTAATAGTAATTTTCTTTGTATCAAGTATCAAGCAATATTTAGCCTACTAATTAGACTAATTAACAATTAACTTTGACAGATAAAATAAATAAACCCTATTCAAATTTCTGTAATTTTGTAATATTGTGTGTACTGAAATGATTGTTACTGCTGATTAGCTGATTATAGAGAAAAATGATTAAATGAATTGTAACAAAGTCATATGTATTATCATGTTTTTATTGGACTAGTCTAATCTAAACAAGGCCAACCTAAGATAACCTGGCGTAGAACGGTGGAAGCTGAGCTGCTGGAGATGGGTCTCTCATGGGGCACGGCCCGGCACAACTGGCTGCCATAGACCTGATAGGTGGAGGAACATTATCGATGCCTTATGCCCCATCGGGGGCGAAGATCATAAGTAAGTAAGTAATACCTAGGCATTATGCGTGTGGCTCTTTGGCTGACTCTGACAGGCCCGTGAAAGGGTACCATGGTTTTCAACCAGTGGTCCGGGGACCACCCGACAGTGGTCCTTGAGAGAGTTCCAGTTAAATATGGAAAGTTGGTTAACCATATGTAACTCTTTGAGGGCGTAAAAAACGAAAGCAAAGCATTTGGTTTCATTTTTACACTCCCAAGAGTTAAAATATTCATCATGTGAATCAGCCCACGACTACACAACTAGAGAATGTAGAAGATTAATGGTCATTTTGATCTGTATGTATGTCCGGCCAAATCCAGCCTGGAATTGAGTACAAAAGCAAAAAGAAATCTTTAGTTTTGCGGTCTGTGGGGCTAAAATGTCATCAAATGGTGGTCCGTGGGTTAGGGTTACAAATAAAGGGCCAGGGCCCTGGTGTCAAAATGGTCGGTCTTACGCCTACTTTTATCTTGAAATTAAATTATTATTACGCAGACTTTAGTTCAGCCTTTAGTCTTGGCCCTCCACAATATTTTGTGTATCTCATTTGGCCCCTTGGGAAAAATAACTGCCCTGCCCTGGTCACTGCACTGCAGGGTCAAAATCAGTTCAAAAATCTGCTGTTTAATCTGCCCATCCAGTTCACTCATGCAACTGCTTATATTAAGTGTGTGCTGCTGACACCTACTGGTGCATTAATGCTATGGCGCCTAATCTAGTATAAAAAGTGCCCCTTGGGCTTTTGTCCCCTTCCTCCTAAGCCTACAAGCCACCTCAAACAACAGTCTTTGCTTCACTCAAACTAGATTGAACCTCCAGTTCAAAATATCATGATTATTTTGAGGAGTCGTTGCCCGAAAAGGTTGAGAACCATTTTGTAGTCCTGTAGAGTAGAATAGCAGCCCCAGTCAACAAAATGTATATAGGTGGAATCTAACCGCATGTCAAAAGTATGCCTACATGCTCTCTCTCTCTCTCTCTCTCTCTCTCTCTCTCTCTCTCTCTCTCTCTCTCTCTCTCTCTCTCTCTCTCTCTCTCTCTCTCTCTCTCTCTCTGCTCTCCAATGTACAATGTAAATATACACACAATGCACAAAAGCCTCATTATCTTTCTCCTAACGTGACTGCAGAACCTCCCATGCATGTGGGAGGTGTGTGTGTGTGTGTGTGTGTGTGTGTGTGTGTGTGTGTGTGTGTGTGTGTGTGTGTGTGTGTGTGTGTGTGCGTGTGCGTGTGCGTGTGTGCGTGCGCGCGGTACTGTTGGTGGCAGCGGAGTGGACACAGGAATAGATGGAGAAGAATTCTCAGAAACCCGTTGCCATGGCCACCAAAACAAGGATTCTTGCCTGCATTGAAGTCTAATGTATGCTCCGTCGTAAGTCAGTGTCAAATAGCAGAGCTCCTGTTGTGTCTGCAATGTTGTGTTTTTTACAATTTAATATGAACCAGGTTGTACTACTAAGTAAGTAAGTAAGTAAGGTTGTACAACTACTGTGATTGGAGTTACCTGGTTCATCTTCACGCTGTTGAGGGGGAAGGAATTGGTCTGGATCAGTGGTTTTCAACATCTTTCATGGCCAGTATTTATTCTGCATTTTAGCCACGGACCACCAAGTCTCTCGTACACAAAACATTCAAGTTTGTGTCCACAATGTAGGAGAGATAACTGGCAGAACGTTGGTCAAATGACAATTCTTCTACATTTTCTTCAGGTGTTTAAATATTTAAAAAAATAAAATGTTTCCGTGGGGTATTCATTTTCGGGAGCACCGCGTCGTGACTAATGGCAACTTCCGGCGGAAGTTAACTACCCTCGACACCCAGGCTTTCATTTTCGTTCGCCTTGCGCGAAAACGGAAAGCCTGGACTAATGCACGTTGGAAAGTGGCCTTCAAGTGGGAGTGAACCTTCCGGGGTGGGCGTCGCTCTAAATAATGTGACGTAGAACAGCAGTGGACGGGCGCGGGAGGGGCCGGGGATGACGACACGTTAGTGAGATCAAATCAGAGCGCAGCACTTCCGCCGTGTGGATCCCACAACACCCCCGCCCCCCAAGGCCAAAATCATTGAGGGCTAGACCAGGCTAGAAGTTAACTAACCGGACCCCTTTTCTCCAGGCTCTTGTGTACAATTTCATGTACAATGGTATCAGTCGTTCAGAACTAATTTGTGTTTGTCCCTGTCCACTCCACCGCTTCATTGACTTCAATGTATTCCCCGCGATTTCAAGCTGCAGCTTGCCACCCAGCGTGATGAATTTGCCCATTCGATTGGCCAGGTAGAGAAAATGATGTTGGGGGCCCTTCCTCTTATTTTTCTTGCTTGAGAGTGGACTCACAGGGCCCCTCCATGCTCCTCCAGCAGCGCGAGCGCCCTGGCGCATAGGAGTGAACGGGAATATCCTAACTCTCCCACTAGAAGGCTCTGCAGTACACTATTATGCGTGGCTAAGCTCATCCAATCAGGATAGAGGTGGCCTTCCGCCAGTCACGATCAAGCGGGGCGGGCCTTGTGCGCTTGTATTGGCTTGTTGCATGTCCCCCCACTGTTATATGGGCGGAATGTTTTTTCCCCCAAATCACTGAATGCTCCTTTTAAATCGTTAAAAAGTTCCAGTTTGTGCATAACTGTGTGTGTGTGTGTGTGTGTGTGTGTGTGTGTGTGTGCGCGTGTGCGTGCGTGCGTGCGTGCGCGTGTGTGTGCGCGCGCTCGTGCATGTGTGTACAGGACTTAAGAGGGACCCTCTTCCACTCTCCTGAAACAGTGGCACAGCTGGCAAGCGCATGCACGTGTGTCCGCGTCCGCAAATGACTGCTCACAAACAGCCCCACTCCTGCTATCTACTCTCCTAAGCTTGGCGGCGTGTGTGTGTGTGTGTACGTGCGTGCATGTGTGTGCGTGTGTGTGAGAGAGAGAGTATTTGCGTGCACTCGCGTACGTACATACGCGTGCGAGCGTGCGTAAGCAAGCAAGCATAAGCGTGTGTCTCAGAATGCATTTACTGTGTGAGTGCATGTACTGTATGCCGATGAAAGAGCATCCCCCATCAACTCCTCTGAGCGTGGAAGCAGGGGTTAATCCACTGAGCGTGAGGGATTCAACCCAAATAACGCAGGGCTTAACCTGCCTGCATCATCTTCTCCTGCTATGCACTCCACCCCCCCCCACCCCCCACACACACACACATACACGCACGGCCGGACGCTGCAGTGCACACGCACATGCACACATATACTCACACATGTGTGCAATCCACACAGTAGCCTCTATGGCCAACAGATGTAGCACTCTCATCACCTCTCATCCTCAGAATGAATAGGTATAGGGGAGGGAGGAGGGGGTGGGGGTTGTGGGAAAGATCGAGGGAGGCAGGGTCCGGTGGGGGGTGTATGTATGAGAGAAAAGGGAGGGAGGGATGGAAAGAGAGAGAGATGAAGTGGGAGGGAGAGAGACAGCTGAACAGCAGGGCTGGACGCCGTCAGTGAGCGAGAGGCGCTTTGCGGAGAAGCTTCTGACCGAGTTGCGAGAGGCAGAACAGTGGGAGAGATGCGCTGGGGGTGGAGGGGAAAGGGCATAGATTCCAAAGTGAGATAGATAGTGGGGGTACTTCTCATATAGATCCCCCGTCTCTCGTGACAGTCAGCAGCGCCCGCTCACGCAATCCCTCAACTTATAGGGGATTCTCCCTTCTCTCCTCTGCACTCAGCGCAACACCCCTTCAGTTTGTTTTTCTCTTTTTGTACTTTCACGCGTGGGAAAATCTGCAGTTCTTTCCTTTTTTTTTGCCGCTTTTCTTTTTTAAAAATTCGGACAGAAACTATTCCCCAAGCGACTATCACGGTTGATGGAGTCACACTGGAGAAACAGGGGACTAAACTAAACTAGCATGAGAGGGACTGTGGTGGAGTGGAGGAGATGCCGGAGAGGGGATTGCTGCCTTCTTCACCCCTGTGTCTGCCTCCCAGCGGTGGATTAATAACACATGCCTTTGGTGGAGGAGGGTTTCTATGCGCTACGGCTGTATGAGACACGGATGGAGCCATGCACCCCGCTGTGTGAGAGCAATACGAAGCCCAACCACACCACACACATCATCCTCAACATCCCAGACACCTGCTGCTGTAGCAGCAACCCCAGCCTGCATGACTGACCACCAGCGCCGGAGAGAGACGAGATGGAAAGGAGGCTGTGAAGAGCATGAAGGAGGCATATGGGCATTTCCTAGATTCTGTGGAAATGTTGTTGCTGATGATGCTGAGGAAATCGACCTAGGGGGTTAAGCGAGGCAATCAGAGACGGGACAGGGGGGGCTTGTCGGCGACAACCCTCAGAGAGTGGATTACAGAATGCTGCTGGTTTTGCTTCTCCTTTTGCTCTTTCCTCGGTTCTCTCACGCACAGGTGACGACCCACGGCGGCGACTTTACGGGGACGAGTACGGCCGAGGCGATCATCAACCACACAAACTCTTTATTAAACACCACGTTGACCCCAGAGAGACCCTCCAGCCCGGAGCCGACACCTTCAGAGGCCCCGGACTGGTCGCCGGCGGAGAACTATCTGTCTAGCGGAGATCCCTCCGTTCTGCAGGGAGGGAAGTGCTCTCGGTCGTACAGCCCTCCGGAGCTGAAGGGACCCTTGCCGGAGAGCTTCTACGGCCCTCTGGAGCCGGCCATGAACGCCCTGGCCAACACGGCCAACTTCCTCAACATGGTCTTCCAGGTAGGGCTGGGCAAAATAATCGATTCGCCTGCAATATATCACGATTCTTAATGCCATGATATCAATATCGAATCGCCAGGGTTTTTTTTATACTCATGTAGGCCTATTCATTAATGTGTTCATGTCAGAAAGACCGACCAACGTTATCAGGCTGCACTGATGTGTATGATTGAACTTTTTGTTATTTATATTGTTTAAAATTGCTCGTAAATGTTGTTGAACTTGTCATGGTCCAGGTCCATATTGTTCAGAATTCCGCCCATTTTCAACATTTTACTGTCCATGGTCCATATTGTCCAGAATTCCGCCCATTTTCAACATTTTACTGTACTGTATTTTACTTGATGATCAAGTTGTGTTGGTTAATGATTTTTCCTTTAGGACCTTTTTTCTGTGGGTATACAAATGGAACCAAATGGAGCCAAATGGTTCAAATGGTCAAATGGTTCCATTTGTACGCCCTCAGAAAAAAATGTGATATATCGATATATACCAAATCAAATCGCAGCATAACTATAAATCGATCATCCCACCCCTATCTCCAGGCTAGCGACCTGCGTGAGAGCACCGTGCGGGAGGACATGGAGTGGTACCACGCCCTGGTCCGGGCGCTCCTCGAGGCCGACCTCCTCATCGGCCACGCGCTGCTCACCTTCGACGCCGACCCGGCGGCCCAAGTGCCCCAGCTGGTGCTCCGTGCCTCCAGGAACCTCACCCCCAAGGTAGAGGCTGACACGGGAGTGGATTTCCACTCCTGCCCCATCCAACCTCCACAGAGAAAAAAATCCTGTCCTGTCCCATCCTGTCCTGTGGGACAGGATGGGAATGGGACAGGATGGGAATTTTCTAGGGATGTCCCGATACTGTATCGGTATCGGGAAAAGTATCGGATCGGCCCTTTTTGTCATAATGGTTCATATCAGTATCGGCAAATACTGTATCGGTACTAGAAAAGTATCAGTATTGGCCCTCATTTGTCATTATCAGACCATTCAGTATTGGTAAATATACCAGTATAAGCAGTGATCCGACACAGGGGTAAGGGGTTGACACTATGGCAGGTAAATAATGTTGTGGAATTTGCTTTGGAGTTGCCCAAGTGCACATTTGATTGAGGAGTGCTATTCTAGTCTGCTATATTATTCTGCTATTTGGTGGACTTCATAAGATCTTTTTCCCACAGGTCCTGTGGACCTGTGGGAATCTTGACGAAATGTCATCCTCTACCCCCACACCTGGGCATCATGCGGGCCGGGGGGCAAATGCGGCCCTTTGGCTGACGCTGACTGGCCCGTGAAAGGGTTTTTAAGCCAGTGATCCTAGGACCACCTTAGTGGTCCTTTTGAGAGAGTATGGAATGTTGGTTAACCAGATGTAACTCTTTGAGAGCGTAAAAATGAAACCAAATAGACCCTTGCGGGTCCATTTTGTTTCATTTTTACACTCTAAAGAGTTAAAATATTCATCTGAATTAGCCCAAGTCTACACTACTAGAGAATTTAGAAGATTAATAGTCATTTTGATCTGTATGTTAATGTTTGACTGTTTTCTTTCCCAAATCCAGCCTGGAATTGTGGACATAAGCAAAAGAAACCTTTACTTTTGGGGTCTTTGGGGCTAAAATGTCATCAAATGGCGGTCCTCTGTGGCTCAAATTCTGAATAAATGGGTGTCAAAATGGTTGGTCTTACGCTTACTTTTATCTTGAAATTAAATTAATATTATGCAGACTTTAGTCCAGCCTTTAGTCTTGGCCCTCCACAATATTTTATGTATCTCATTTGGCCCCTTGGGAAAAATAATTGCCCACCCGTCCTCTGATCTACCCCAAGGTTCAGAGCATCCTCCTTCAGGACCTATCCCGGGCCTGGAAGAGCCTGCACCCCCCGGCCCCGGCCCCCGACGACAGCTGGTACCGTGGCTTCAAGTTCAGCAGCGAGCCCACGGCCGCCCTGTCCAAGAGAGTGCTGCTCAACGACCTCACCACCTTAGACACGCCCAAGTGGGGGCAGAGCGACAGCTACGTGACCAATCGGAGCGGGGTGCGCTGGGGCAACGCCCCCTTCCTGGAATGCAAGGACGGCCGATTCCTTCCCAGGTGGATGCTCACTCTGTCCACTTCCTTCTATGGCTTGAAGCCCGATCTCACGCCAGAGTTCAGGTCAGGAACCTCGTTATACACCTCTCTGTTTTTCTTGTGCTGATGATGACATTAAAAGGTTCCCTGGCTAATAAGGCAGACATGCCTTAAAACATTATACTTGCCTTCTATAAATAAAACGTAAAGATAAAAACACCTTCAATACTTTATTTCTTTCATAAACAGAGAATCTTTCACTCAACACGAACGGCTCCTGTCGCAGGTTGATGATGTCACATGAGCATATGCTTCCATAGAGCTGGACCACTCGTGGGCATGTGACATCATCAACCTGCGACAGGAGTAGTTCCTGACTCCTGTTGAGTGAAATATTCTCTATTATGAAAGAAATAAGATACCAATGTGTTTATAATTGTTTATATGTTATATGATACTGTAATGTAAGCAATAAAACCTCCAACACGATAGTTTTGTAACCAAAGCTTACCAATTAGAAAAGCTGGTTGTAACAATTAAGCGATTAAGTTCTGATTGAGGCCTAAAGGGTGAGACCTCCTCCAGTGTTTGCTACTTTGAGATATCTGTCTCAGCATTTGAATTGACTGAGATTGAGATTGAATGAGCTAGCTGAAGCCTGACATTTGAAAAAGGAGTAAATGAAAGGTCATGTAAATAATTCTACAGATGTGGCGCTCCAGAGCAGGGTACCTGACTGGTTAAAGGACGAATGGGGCATTGTCAGTTGTGGATTTAAAGCAGATTTACTTTAATGTACATGTGTGGGTTTCTGTGTGCTTATAATACAGGGGTGTAGTGGAGGGGGGACGGCGTCCTCCACTTCTCACATCTAAAATATATTTGGGGCAAAACCTACCATATGTTTTTTTGTCTTGCCATTTACTTTTATGGATACAATTAGGCATTAAAACAATCTTTGTCAATATGCTATACTTGTTTTAATAGCGTGTCTGTGTGTGTTGCGCTGGTGCACGCAAATGCGCATTTGCAAATGCATGCACGTGTCTTAAAGGGGAATTCCACTCATTTCAATATTTTACTATGTCATTAATATACTGTACCTTAGAGATGGTGTGTGGACAAGGTAAAAAGTCCCCCTCATTCTGTGTTTCCTAGAAATGGAGGTCATCTTGATGACATCACCAAAATGTTTTCACCATGTTAATGAGTTTCCTTTTTTCTGAGAGTGTACAAATGGAACCAAATGGACCCTAGTGGGTCCATTTGGTTCCATTTGTACACATTTGTTCACATTTGTAACAAAACAATGTGTGTGTGTGTTGTGTGTGTGTGTGTGTGTGTGTGTGTGTGTGTGTGTGTGTGTGTGTGCGTGTGTGTGCGTGCGTGCGTGCGTGCATGCACCTGCGTGAGTGTTTTTTCTGTTTTAGGGGAGTGATTCGGGTGGATGTTAACATTCAGGACTTCGATGTGAACCAGTGTGTCAAGGGCCCTGGTTGGTTCACCAACTCACACCAATGCAACCGAACCAGCATGGAGGTAAAATACAGCTGTATCTTAGAGCAGGGGTTTTCAACCTTTTTGATCCCAAGGCCCACCATTTCTTCAGCATTTGAGCCACGGACCACCATTTGATGACATTTTAGCACCATAGACCCAAAAACTAAAGATTTCTTTTGCTTTTGTCCACAATTCTAGGCTGGATTTGGGGAAACAAAACAGGCAAAACATACAGATCAGAATGACCATCAATCTTCTAGTTGTGTAGACTTGGGCTGATTAAGATGCTGATTTTTTTTAACTCTTGAGAGTGTAAAAATGGAACAAATGGACCCGCAAGGGTCCATTTGGTTTCATTTTTACGTTCTCAAGAGTTACATCTGGTTAACCCATAGTAGGCGGGAACCCCTAGTGGTAGTTTTACCCTAGTTGACGGGAACACCAATATGCGTTCTGTACAGAATGTACAGTATCAAACAATGTCAAAATTTGATGGTGTTACACAATAATTTGAAGTTTTCCAGTACACTTAGGTTAGTATTTCAAAGACATTTTTAGAATCGGGATAGTCTACAATGGGTTAAACAACTTAGCTGGGGACCACCTGGAACCCTCTCAAGGACCACTAGTGCTCCCCGGACCACCGGTTGAAAACCACTGTCTTAGAGTATAGTATGAATGGTCTACAGTGGTTATAGCATGTGATAAAACCATTATGATAAAAAAGATCCCCAATATTTTCCCTTTAAAAACTATACATTTCTATAATTAGTGTGGTTGTCTATAGATGCTTATGGCTGAGATACACTAGCTACTGTATTGAATAAGAGTTGCGACATCTCCACTCACTTCATGGGGCACGTCCAACATGCACATTTGCTGGTGAAGAGATAGAGAGAAAAAGGAAAACAGAAGTCTACAGATTGGATTGCAGTCTGGGATTGAGGGAAGTGAAGTGATCATTGAAGGATAGTTGGCTGAAGGACCTTCAACCTGAATGCACCAGACTTTTCAGAGCACTAAGTAAGCACCAGCATGCCTCTCATAAAATGCAATGGAAAAGTTCTAACTGCACTCACGTGTGGAAATGAACCATTACACTTTCACATGCTTTTTTTTCCCCCAGTGTGCATAATTTATGCATAATTTAATTTAGCATAATTTATGCTATGCCCTGCACAGGTATAGCGTGTGCAGAGAGTGCCAAGACTAGCAGACCTCTATCAGTACGTTTTAACGGTGGAGGACGGCGGGCGATGCACAAGCAGCGTCGTCTGATATCAGCGACGGTCATTACCGTAAATTCTCGCTTAGAATGGCATACAAAATGAGTACCGTAAACAACAGAGCTGTGGTGCACTAAAAAAAAGTATGGTAGAGGAGGAAGTTGGGCGGAACTAGGAACCAAACTGCGCCAAATGGTTTCAGGTCGAGGGCAAAAAAGCAGCACTTGGCTCTGATTGGTTATCCCCGGCCAAACGTCGGCCGATTCGGCCGAAAAGCTCACCATTTTTTACCTTTCCGGCGTCGTTGCCCTCCCACGTCGGCCAACTGCTGCTGTCACCCAAATCGTTGGCTCCCATAGAGAAATAATGGATGTCGGGCGACGTCGCTTTATCGCCCGCTGTCCCCCGCCGTTAAAACGTAGGGTAAGCTCACAACAGTCGCATCCGTGATGCAATCTGCCAGTTTAGGCAGTTCTTACAGAAATTCAGAGGTATGGCATGAGGGCTAGGATGATCTTTTAGGAACCCAAGCTTACACTAATTTGTCACTAATTTGTAATTTGCTTCTTAAGCTTCTCAACAGACTCAGTATTGTGGGGTGCAACAAAAGCAAAGCATTACATGCCATTGGCAATGAAGGGCAATGAATGGCAATGAATGTATGTTATACAGGTGTGTAAATGAGCAATTCAGTTGACCATTCACATAAATTCAGTTGTTCATGCAACAATGTATGATGATAAGAGCGCCCTCACTTCACACAAGTGTGATTTGTTTGCACTATTAAGGAAGAGTCCACTGGAAGCTCACTAGTGTATTGTTGCAAAAAGAAAGGGAAGCGAAGTGGGTTAACCAGATGTAACTCTTTGAGAGCGTAAACATGAAACCAAATGGACCCTTTCGGTTTCATGTTTACGCTCTCAAGAGTTAAAATATTCATCGTCTGAATTAGCCCAAGTCTACACAACTAGAAGATTAATGGTCATTTCGATCTGTATTTTTGCCTGTTTTGTTTCCCAAATCCAGCCTGGTGGTATTGTGGACAAAAGCGTTGGGAACGAAGTGAGTGACAGGGCCGTTGGCCAATCAGGTGCTGGAATTGGATTTCAAACGGCACAAACAGCCCCAAAGGCATGGAAGCTAGTCCTTGAATCACAGGGGAAAATAAGCTAGTACTTTTCAAAGGTGCTTTATAAACTGTGATGCATTGGAGAAAAGAATAGACAGAGGAAACATATTACCATCTACAATAGATTGTTTCAAGGCAAACAGATACAAATAAGCTAAGCTTAAGATATTTATATCAATATTTTTGTAAATCTCTAATGGGGACAAACGAATGGCCAAATCTTTTTAGTGGCTCTAAAAAAAAAACACGCCCACTGCTATGCCATATTAGCCTTCACGTTGATGCGTCCTAAACTGTGGTCGACCTTTCAAATGATCTGCGCCTACACTACTACAGTATGTTCAGAATATCGTCTGTCTCTGTAACACAACCAAGTACAAATCAGGCGATAGTCACAAAAAGACTCATTTGTCTGGGCAGGCCCAATCCTCCACCTCTCATCTCATCCTTCTATTTAAAGATGGCTGGGCTGCATGGCGGCCTGTGGGATGATCTGTTGGATTAAGACCATAATCCAGCCGTGTTGTTGACATATTCCCCCCATGCACCGCTCTCATAGAGCGGCCGCCGTAACACAAGAGAAGAACAGTCCCAAATCCCTTAGTGCACCCTCTGTCCCTTCCTGTGTTACCTGGCATTATAGTTGACTCAAAACATCTGGCTTTGTTGCAAGCATATGAGGTTTAGAACATTGCTCTGTCTTTTTCTGGTGATTTTGTTTTTTATAGACATTAATTATTGGAGAGGCAAGAGTCTATAATACTTGCCTTGTCCTTTCTTAGCTTTTTTTTTTTTTTTTTTTTTTTTAGCTTTGCACATACTTTGGTCTAACAGATAGCATACACCGGTAATTATAATACTTGACAATTATTAAAGCAGACTGCATCATGACAGGACAACTGTATGACCTTTGATACTTTAGCAAATTGAACCCAGATGCATTGATTAGTCTGCTCAGGCATCAGGGCCGGATCTAGCATTGGGCATGGGGGGCAACGCCCCCCTAAATGTCCCGACTGCCCCACCAAACATGATGGCATGCTAAACAACCCACATTTCAAAGATAGTTCAAATTAAAGTGCTAATATTTAAAATGATTTGAAACGATACTACTGCTTAGTCCTTGGGCAATATACCGGTATTACCGTTTATCGCGATATTGGAAATCAATACCGAGTAATATCGTTGGGTTTATAAAAAATATCGAATACCGAATATTGTCAAATACCGACATTATACTGTATTCTATTAAAATATGAGCAATGAGACTTTTAATTGTAACTATACAAACAATTTTCATGCTACACACATGCCTAAAATAGCCCTTATTTGGGCTAGGCTTTTTGGAAACAATGTATTTCCAACTCCAGTTTGTCCCTATTTAGGCTGCTTGAACAGCAGAGCGCTCAGTTTCTGACCCCTCAATGTCCCAATTCTGAGAACTAGGTGACTGGTGCCGACTCTGATTGCACGCCATTGCCATCTAGTGGTCAATACCGTAATATCGAATATCGAGCTAATTAACACGTTATCAATACCGATATTGAAAAATCAATACCGCCCAAGACTACTACTGCCACTAACTAACTACAATTGTGGCACCACTAAACCAACACCATTTCATCATTCAAAACAGAAAACTCTCTGAGTCAGACCTTTAGCTTCAACAACAGCTGATTGATTGATGCATGAAGCTGCCCCCCCCCCCCCCCCCCCCCCCCCCCCCCCCCCCAATTGCATCTTTGCAGTTTGTTCCACAATACTGCCACACGCCTCCTTACTGGCACCATCACAACACACCAGGCTTTGTCTCACTCCACTCGCTCCCTGTTAGTTTCGGAATTTATTTTAAATTCAGCCCAAAACGAGACAGAAAAAACATCAGTTTGTTTGCCACTGCTGCCTAACTGCCTCTTGACTGGCCCAGTCAAGAGCTATTCATGTGAGCAGGCCGCATGTAAAATTTCCCAATTGGGGGGGGAAGACATAAATGGTATGGGAGAGGCTTCATCGCCCGTGGCGCGAAGCGGCATGGCCGATGAAGCCGCCCCCATACCCTTTTCGGTTGTATATTAGGCAAGTAAGCATTAATAATAACATCAGTTGTTGTTGAAGTTGCAACAGACACGCAGTATGCATAAAGCTAAAGGTCTGACTCAGAGAGTTTTATGTTTTCGATGATGAAATGGTGTTTAGTTTAGTTTGTGTAGACTGTAGTCAGTTAGTTAGTAGCAGTAGTAGTGTTTCCAATAATTTTAAATATTAGCACTTTGAAATTTGTATTGTTTTGCATGCCATCATGTATGGTGGAGCAGTCAGGGCATTTAGGGGGGTATTGCCCCCCCCCCCCATGCCCATGCCTAGATCCGCCCCTGCATGTGGTATTTTTCAGCCATTTGATTTCAGCCATTGTTCCTCCGGAGAACATGTTATCATCTATTTCTAATTTTAAAGCCGTGGGCAGAGAGTTCTAGTAGAATGTACTGTACGCACAATTGCCAGCTTTATAGGCATGTTGAAAGTCTGTTTGCAATATTATTTGGCACAAAATAAGCATCAATCTTTCCATTATTTTGCTGGAAACAGGTAAAATACTAGAGTGGTCTAGAATGCCCCCATAAAAGGCTGACTTGGTGTCCTTAGATAAAGGGATTACCTTAGCCTTCTTTCAAATCTTTGGACACAAGCTGTGGTGTGCTGAGCTGACTATTACTCATCATCTTTCCAAAATAGCACTTCAGTCAGATAACTCACGAAAAGATTTAACCGGTTTGTTTAACCAATATACTCAGACCAGAATAGCCAGCGTGCATATGATATTTTACATTGGCGCTCGGCACTGCTACATGTTTCTCCCTGCTCAGCACAACAAAACACCAGCATTAAACATTAAGAGCAGGGAGATAGATATACGATAATAAACCACCCCATGAGGGAGAGAAATAACAGAGCCCAGCGGTGCAGGTGCTGGGGTGGTGGTGGGAGCAAACATCACATTACAACCAGGAGCCATTATACAGAAAGAAGGCAGGAAGAAACAACCAGACTAGAGAGCTTAAATACCCCGCCCAATTGGACAGGTGACTGCCACATCAGCCAAAGACATTGGGTCATACTGAATACTAGGGATGTCCCAATGCCACTTTTTCATTTGCGATCCGTAACCATCATTTTTGTTTTAAGCCAATACCAAATACTGGTACCAGAGAAAAAATATATAATAACATACAAAAGAAAAAAATACCTTTTATATGAAGTCACCAGCAGGGAACAACATACTCCTCTCTCAAATGTGCACTTAAAACTCCAAAGCAAACTCCACATGACCCAACATTTTACTTAACTGCCATGATGTCAACTCCTTACCCCTGTGTCTGATCACTGGTTAGACAGCATACTGTATTTGCCAATATGTGACCCGACAATGACAAATTAGGGCCCATACTGATACTTTCACGATACTCTACATTATTTGCCAATACCGATATGATAAAAAGGGACATAAAGAGCCGATCCGATACGTTGGTATCGGCATCGGGACATCCCTACTGATTACATACTGAATATGCTGCTGAATTGCAGCATATTAACCCCTTCAGTACGTGACCTCGAGCACAGCATAAAACCTCTCCAGTATATCTGACTGAACTAACTCTGCAAGCTATGACTCATAAATTGCACAATTTCAGGGCAAGACAGCATCTGAGTAAAACCCAACTTTTCCCATTTTAAACCTGCTTCCCCGATCGTTATTGCTATTATTGTCCTACTGTAAAGTAAAACAAGTTGTTTCAAATCATAGTTTAAACAATAGATTAACATGTTTCAAATCATAGTTTAAACCAGGGGATTCCAACAGGTGTCCCGGGAACCACCAGTGGTCCTTGAGAGGGTTCCAGGTGGTCCCCAGGCTAGATGATGGAAAGTTGGTTAACCAGATGTAATTCTTGAGAATGTTAACATGAAACCAAATGGACCCTTGCGGGGTCCATTTGTTTCATTTTCACACTCTCAAGAGTTAGAATATTCATCGTCTGAATTAGCACTAATTAATTAAGAAGTTTACCCTGTTTTGTTTTGCAAAATCCAGCCTGGAGTTGTGAATAAAACCAAAAGAATTCTTTGGGTTTACGTCTTTGGTGCTAAAATGTCATCAAATGGTGGTCCCTGGTGTCAAAAAGTTGAAAGACTCAGCACTGTCATACAAGTTTTTTAGAAGCTGCACGATTAGGGGTTTCTGTATGTGTGCAGCAGCAAAAGGGCTGCATGCTATACAGTTCAATATCAAACAGATGATCATCCATTGACTTTGTTACTCTGAAGAGAATTATGTTATGGCTGTACATAATCCATAGCATCTTCCCATTTGATGTGGGGGTTGTATCTACTGCATGCATATGCTGGGTACTGGTATACAGTATACAGTATGTCTTTGTGTGTGTGTGTGTGTGTGTGTGTGTGTGTGTGTGTGTGTGTGTGCGTGCGTGCGTGCGTGCGTGCGTGCGTGTGTGTGTGTGTGTGTGTGCGTGTGCGTGCGTGCGTGCGTGCGTGCGTGTGTTGCGTCTACGCACACATACTGTAATGCATGTGCATTCTCAGGCGCACATGGATGCAGGATTTTGTGGAGAAAAAAAGGATATGCTCTAGGTTTGAAGCATTATGCATCCATTTAGCTTTTAACTTAGATTAACAGAGTATCTGTGTGTGTGTGTGTGTGTGTGTGTGTGTGTGTGTGTGTGTGTGTGTGTGTGTGTGTGTGTGTGTGTGTGTGTGTGTGTGTGTGTTTGTGTGTGTTTTGTGTGTGTGTGTGTGTGTGTGTGTGTGTGTGTGTGTGTGTGTGTGTGTGTGTGTGTGTGTGTGTGTGTGTGTGTGTGTGTGTGTGTGTGTGTGCGTGCGCGTGCGTGTGTGTGTGAGTGTGTGTGCGCATGTGTGCGCATATGTGCACGTGTGATTGTAAATTGTATGTGTGTGCGACATGTGTGCGCATGCGTACATGCGTGCGAGTGGTTGTGTGTGTTGTGTGTGTGTGTGTGTGTGTGTGCGTGCGTGCGTGCGTGTGTGTGTGCAGACTGTCTGACTGAAGTATAAACTAGCACCGCAGGGATTTTATCAGTTAAATTAAGGACTTGCAGATTGGGCAAAACGGATTCACATGAAGTAAATGTAAAAAAATAAATATAATAAAAAGAAAAGAACAGAGAAAAAAATAGACAAAACAAAAATATAATATTATCAGTGATGGGCAGTAACTTGTTACAAGTAGCTAAGCTACATAGCTCACTACATTTTCCCACCCACATTTTCGAATTCCACCCATTTTCATAGAGTAGAATTCACCTGTCATGACAAAATGCAGCTCAAAGTGCTTTACAGACGAGAGGATAAAAAAGAAGGGAAAAAAGCAGGGAAAAAAGCAAGACAAAACAAACAACATAATATTATGTTTAGAAAGTTGTACATTAGTGTTGATGCAAGCTTGTTTTGTCATGTAGCTTGTAGTGTAGCTTACTACAATTTTCTGGGGATAGCTTGTAGTGTAGCTTAGCTTAGCATTTTTTCGAGAGTAACAAGTAGTGTAGCTTACGTACTGCAATTTTCTGGGGATAGCTTGTACTTGTACTGTAGCTTCGCTACATTTTTTTGAGAGTAACAATTAGTGTAGCTTACTACATTTTACCAGTAACTTCCCCATCATTGAATATTATACAAAGCTAAAAGTAATGATCTAAACCATGAATTAAATAAGAAACAATAACCAGTTGCCTGTTTCGGTTAGATGACCAGTTCCTATTGTATGTGTGTGCGCGCGACATGTGTGCACGAGCGTACATGCATGCGTGCATGTGTAACGCCTGGGATTCGAACCCAGGTCTCCCGGGTCTTCAACCCGGGAGTCCGGGACTCCTAGGGGTTCTCAGTTAATACAGGGGGTCCGTCATCAGAACCTTTCAGTGTTCTCGCTGAAGCTATCTATGAAATCTATTAAATAGTTTAATCATCACAATGGACCTTTAGGTAAGTCCCGCCCTCGTGTCCACCCTAGGACACTTTCCAGCCGGGCTCATTCATTCTAATGTAAATATCATGGACTTTACGCAATAAATACTAGTTCATTTTTTGAACCAGAGTCAGAGCTTCAAAATCTCTCCATCAACAAGGCATGGCCTATGCAGTGTGTGTGGTGTGTGTGTGTGTGTGTGTGTGTGTGTTGTGTGTGTGTGTGTGTGTGTGTGTGTGTGTGTGTGTGTGTGTGTGTGTGTGTGTGTGTGTGTGTGTTGTGTGTGTGTGTGTGTGACATTTATTTCTTTAAAACATTTTTTTTTTATCGTACAGGAAAGCTATTGGTGGAGAGGTTTGTCTATCACATGTTATGCTTAGCTGTGATTGGACCATAGCAGTTTGGGGAGGGGCTTACATAAAGGTTGAAAACCCCTGGTATACAGTATGTAGTGGGAGAATTACAATAATTAAACTTGATTGAGACATGTTCTATAAGAAAACAGCACAGGGCTATAAATACTATTCTACTCTACTTTGTGCAGTGTGTGCCTCGTTCCGGCCGAGGGTTTCGATTGGGCCAGTATTGCTGCCGCTGCAAAATGGGATATTACAGCCCCCCAACACACACAGGTAAGACAATATACTAACACCTGTCCATAGAATGCAAACCACCGCCCCAGTGGCTTTCAACCAGTGGTCCGGGGACCACCAGTGGTCCGTGAGAGAGTTCCAGGTAGACCTCAGGCTAAATGATGGAAAGTTGGTTAACCAGATGTAACTCCTTGGTCTGTGGCTAAAATGCTGAACAAGTAATGGGCCCTGGTATCAAAAACGTTGAAAACCACTGCACTACCCTGTCACCACACAGCTCAGTGGTCCCAGGTTTGATTTCCGCCTCAGGCACCAGCCTGCCTATCCCTCAGGCACCTCCCACTAGCTAGTCCGATGGATATGAAAGGAACTGGTTGGAATAAGCTGTTACCTCCAGGCGTTATGTCTTACTAGGGAAACTCCCCCTGTCAGATGATAAGAATTGGCCTGCTTACTCCTCATGCATTGAAGGAAGCATGAGCTCAGTTCGGGTTGGTTAAGGGAGGAGAGCTGTGCCCAGGATTACACCTTAGGCAATTGGCAACAGGTGAAATGTGGGTCACAAGGTCCATTCATTCATCCAACTATCTATCTTCACTTATCTGGAATTGGGTCGTAACACTTCTCCCTGCTCAGCACAGCTCCAGATTCCCCACTCCACAGCAACATTAGTATCAATTTCCTGGGGTACCCCAAGGTGTTCCCAAGGCCAGTGTAGCGATGTATTCCTCCCAGTGTGATGTGCAACATGGACCTCCCTAGGGGGACGCTCGGGAGGCATCCTTACTAGATGCCTCCACCTGAACCCAGCAGGGGCGAAATCATTTTGCGCCCTGGACTGCGGACGGCCGGATGCGCCCGTTTTCGAAAACGGGCGCCCATTTTCACAAACGTGCGCCCGTTCTGGAAAACGGGCGACCGTTTGGGCAGTGTTAGGAATATTCCTTTAGCTTGTTAATACTGTATATTACTTATTAATTATTACCTTCATTTCAAAGCAATATATTATATTACAATATTACTGTCTGAGCAAGTGTAATATATTAATATTACTATTACATATTACTCAATTTTTTTTTTTTTTTTACAAAATATATAATTAAATATTTAGTGTCACTATTAATCAAATATTACATAGGCCAGTGGCATACCTACAATAAAGCAAGCACACTTGGCTTTCTGGCCAAATCCATATGAAATCAACTTTGGAAAAAAAAATCACTCCTGAATAAATAATTTGATGACAAATTATAGAAAATAAGTAATTATTTAACTTCTGCAGTTGTCAAGATAATAGGTGCCCGTTTCGAAAACGGTCGGCCGTTTGGCGAGAAAACGGGCGCCCGTTTGTGAAAAAAAAAAAAGATTTCGATATACAAAAATAAAATTCAAACCACGCTACTGCACAGTGGAAACAGTTGCTTGTTATGATAAGGAGGGCAGAGTTCAGCCTTTGTTGAAGCTCTTGATGGTTGGTTTTAATTATTTATGAGTAATTATTTGGTAAGCCCAGGCCCAGGTCTGGTGGTACAGGCTTTTGGCCTACACACAAGGCCCCAGACCTGATTTGCTGCCATGCAGCCAATGAGAAGGCTTACACTATACCTGGCTACACCGTAGTGTTCGAGACGATATTTCGAAAAGGCATGAATGTATGTTCTATGTGTGCCTGTACTGTATGTGTATGCAATGCACTGTTCCATGTGTGACGCAGGTGCCAACGGTACAGGTGACGGCAGCATCTGTTACCCCCACATGCCCGTCTGCCTGCCCTGCTGGCCTGGATGTAAGAGCTGCGAGGACGGCTCCCCCTGCCTGGCGCGGCAGAACAGGTTCCTCAGGGTCTGGATGCTGGTCATCCAGGGCTTCACCATGATCCTCGTGTTCCTCAGCATGATGGCAGCCTATCAACACCGCCATAGTAGGGTGAGTCAGGTGTTTTTTTTTGTTCCTGTCTTTTTTTCATGTCACAGGGACTTACCTCCAATCAGGGGCGGATCTAGGTATGAGCACGGGGGGGGGGGGGGGGGGGGGGGGGGGGGGGGGGGGGGGGGGGGGGGGGGGGAATGCCCCAGTAAATGCCCTGACTGCCCTACCAATCATGATGGCATGCAAAACAACCCGCATTTCACTGATATTTCGAATGTGCTTATAATTAAAATGATTTTAAACACTACTGCTACTAACTAACTGCAATTGTGGCGCCACTAAACCAACAGCATTTCATCATTGAAAACAGAAAACTCTCTGAGTCAGACCTTTAGCTTTATGCATGCTGCGTGTCTGTTGCAACTTCAACAACGATGCTTTACTTGACTACCGGTAATACCTAAGTCCTGTAACCAAAAATGGTATGGGTGAAGCCGCCCCCATACCATTTTCACCTGCCCCCCCCCCCCCCCCCCCCCCCCCCCCCCCCCCCAATTGGGGAATGTTACATCCGCCCCTGCCCCCAATCCATCCAGTGCAGAGACTACTACGACTACATGGTACTACGACCCGACCAGGGATTGAATCCCAACCTCCCGCTCTCAGGGCAGACACTCTAACCACAAGGTCGCTGAGCTTAATGGGTTAATGTGGTCAACGTAAATCAGAGCATTATCATAATGACACATCAACTCCAATGCATTCCACACACTATAAGAATATTAACTATATAAGCACACCCCAAGGCATGCTGGGAGGTCTCTCATCAGCCACTGAACAATACGATATAAAGGACCAGCTTTGAGACTAAAAATAAACACAAATGGAAGCTGTAATCCTAATAACTATAACTAGTATTAAAGTCACATTTTTTTTTAAAACCCTACTAGTGGCTGGATTCAAAGGTGGATTTGATCAAAAGAGAGACGGACAACCAGGTGCTCGGCGGAGAAGTAGGCTAAAAAGTTTAGATAAGGTGCTACAAAGATCAAAAAGGGAACTAGAATGCAAAAGTAAAGCGACGATCTGAGCACTCAAAAAGTTAAAACTTTAAAAAGAGGTGAGGAGAGCATGAATAAAGTATCATAATTTATTAAATAAATAAAGCAGCCAACATGTTTCGACTCGAGTGAGTCTTCATCAGTTCTAGTATACATCTCAAACCAAACATGGTCCATATACTGTATAGAGTAGAGAACAAAGAGACAATCAGTACCTGTGTGTATGGCACCACACCCACACGGTACTTGTGTGTGTGCGTGGGCGTGTGTTCAGAGCGATGGTGAGATGATTGGTAGCGGTAATAACATATGCAAAGCAAATAATAAGGGGAGAAGTAAAAATAAAGTACAAAACCTCCAGGAAACAAAACCGAAGCACAGAAGAAAATAAAACAGAAAACTAAACAAAGGTGATTGGAAGATTGGTAGATTTGATCATTTTGTCCTTCTGTCCAATACCTACGATGACCAAAGTGCTGTACAGTTCAATAAAAATAGCCAAAACACTGCCGTAAAACGTAAAATAGAAGAATGTACACAGAATACAAAAGAATATAATCTATGAGCAATAACATCAAGCAATGCCAAAGGTCCATTGAGAAGAAGTGTCTTGAGTAGCGATTTAAAGGATTCTAAGAAGCGGGGCAGAGCGTACATGGATGGGTTACAGAGCCGAGGGGCGGCTGCTGCAACAGGGGCGGATCTAGGCATGGGCATGGGGGGGCAATGCCCCCCTAAATGCCCTGACTGCCCCACCAAGCAAGATGGCTTGCAAACAACCCAAATTTCAAAGATATTTCAAATCAAAGTGTTCACAGTGTATTTAAAATGAATTGAAACGCTACGCTACTAACTACAATTGTGTCATCACTAAACCAACAGCATTTCATCATTGAAAACAGACTCTCTGAGTCAGACCTTTAGCTTTATGCATGCTGCGTGTCTGTTGCAAATTCAACAACAACAACTGATTATGACTTATTATTGATGCTTCACTTGCCTAATAAAAGTCCTGTAAGCAAAAAATGGTATGAGGGCGGCTTTGTCGCCCGTGGTGCTTCGCCCATACCATTTTCACCTGCCCCCCCAATTGGGAAATGTTACATCTGCTGCAAAGGCCTGGTCACCTCTGGACTTACAGTTTGTTACGTGGTTTATTAAAAACAATTCACAGACAAACAGAAAATCGATCCTCAATGACATTAGTCAGGGGACAGAAGCCAAAAAAATGAGGTGCCATGGCATTTTTTGAGGAAAGTCACTTAAGGTGTTGTTCCTATATTAATGGGCTGAATCCAATTCTGCCGTATGCCGAGTGATATGACACATCGTTTAGTCAGAAATTGGATAATTAGCATAAATAATCATTATAAAAAGTGGAAATTACTATCTAATAATGTAAATAATTGTGCTTAATGTGTTGTTTCTGTATGATTTTGATGTGCTGAATCCATTTTTGCCAAGTGATACAAGTGACCATTTTGTCAGAAATTGAGTGATTAGCAAAACCAAGTACAACCCATTAACTAACCACTATACAAACTGGAAATAGCTTTAAAGGTGATACATAAGGGGAAGTGATTTCACTTTTGTCAGATATCACCCAAAAAATATTTTTTTCTGTTAAAATGCTCTATTATAAGGTGTGGAAACCATATATGGAGTTTCCCCCTCCCCCACGTTAGCAGAGGAGCTAATAAAAGTTCCCCAGGTGGTAGCGAATTCTCTTCCTATCAGGATCGAGCAGCAGGCTCACATAGTGTAGGTACTGTTTTGGCGCCCCTAGTGCACCAGGCTGGTACTACACAATGAATTTCAAATCACTTACCCTACCTTTAACTAACCACTATACAAGCTTAATTTTGATACATTAATTCTGCTTTAATTCTGATACATAACTGGAAATAGCTTTAATTCTGATACATAATTGTACATAATGTGTTGTTTCTATATGGTTTTTGTGTGCTGAATTCATGCAGAGCGATACAAGTCACCATTTTGTCAGAAATGGAATAATTACAATGATTAATCATTGGGTCCTTGGGTCCCAATGTTGAGAAGCATAATGAATAGGTAACATTACTAACATCAAGTCACATAATTGCAACGAAGATTAACGTCAATATCCATTCTCTCTCCTCTCTATTGTCTGTTCCACTCACTCACTCCCTATGTCTGTCTAACTGTTTTTTCCCACAATCTCTAATCTAACCTCAATTACAACCCCCCCCCCCCCCCCCCCCCCCCAAATACACACACACACACACACACACACACACACACACACACACACACACACACACACACACACACACACACACACACACACACACACACACACACAGTGTTTTCCATAGAGGATACGGGCGTCAGGTCTGCTGCTGTTGGAGACGATCCTATTCGGCTCTCTGCTGCTCTACTTCCCGGTGAGTAAGTGAGTAATAATAGCTTTATTTATACCTCCGAAAATAGCAGATCTACAAGCTCCCTGTTGGGCGCGTGGACTATTTTCGGTGCACAGAAACTGTTGTACAACAAAAGTATATAAATCAGGCTTAAACGAGCGAGGAGGGAGGGTACGGGATTAGAGCTCTTTTCAGATCACTGCACAGTGCCGGGGATTATTATATCATAATGGATGGTTTAGAGAAAACTGGGAGTGGTTGGGCCAGGGTTTGTATGGTGGTGTGTAGACCCAAATCTATATACTCTGTGGCAGGACGGTGTTGCGTGCTGAAAAGTAGTCAACCTACTACAGTAGGTCAGCTATTTTCGACACGCGGCACCGCCGTGCGCCGAAGTACGAATGGGCTTAAAGGTATCTATGTGGCGACGGGGGTAGAGCCGGCTGCCGGGTCTAGTCGGACAAGCCACTGCTTTCATAACATGTTGTGGGTCACAGCTAGAAGGTCCTGGATTCGATTCCCGCTAGGGGCGCTGCTGTGGGTGCTGGCGGCGTGTCTGCTCCTCCGTGTCATCAGTGCCCATACCCGAGGCGGGGTTGGCGAAAGGGCCTTTCTGTGTGGAGTTTGTAGGTTCTCCCGGTGTCCCCTAGGGTAGATATCCTCACATGTTCTCCCCGTGTCCCCTAGGGTAGATACCCTCACAAAACATGCAGTAATCCTGGGCTCTAAACTGCCTCCTCCTGGCCAGCCAGGCCGCCTGATGGAGGGGACTGGAACTGGTTGGAATAACATGTTCCTTCCACGCGCTATGTCCGACCAGGGAAACTCCCCCCTGTCGCGTCACAAAGAAGGCAGCTTGGACTCCTCATGCATTGAAGGCATGAGGCCAGTCCGCTGCCTCCTCAGGTTGGCGGAGGGTGTGTAGAGCCCAGGATCACATTAGGCATTGGCACTGGGTGAAAAAATGGGTTGCAAAATCGTGGGATAAAAAATTAAAAACAAAAACAAAGTGGGGTTCTAGATCACTACTTTTGGCAATCGTCAGACTAGGAGCAAATGACATGGATTCCTAAAATAGTTTTTAATATCATATCATATTGTCTATGTCCCTCAAGCTTATTTCTAATGGTTTGAGGTTGAATATATGAAGCATGCCGGAGCAATGCACGAATGGTAGCCAACCCACTGTAGCCAGGCGTAGAAAACACATGCACAACTGGACAAGTTGGAAATATTGTATAAATATCGATAAATAAGTGTTGAGTTAATCTGCCCACTACTGTTTTGTAAGGTAAAGGCAGATGAAATACAGTATACCCTTTCATCTCACTGGGGTTAGTGACCTTTCTAGGGCCCCTTGATCTACACCAGTGGTTTTCAACCTTTTTCATACCAGGGCCCACTATTTATTCTACATTTTAGTCACAGACCATCATTTGATGTTGAGTTTAGTCTTTCGGTCCCAAAACTAAGGATTTTCAAGTTTGTGTCCACAATATAGGAGAGACAACTGGAAAAACGTTGCTTAAAATAACAATTCTTCTACATTTTTAAATGTGTACATTCTTGAAAATTAAGTAATTCAGATGTTTAAATACATTTTAACTCTTGAGAGCATAAAATGATACCAAATGGACAAGGGTCCATTTGGTATCATTTTACGATCTCAAGAGTTACAGATCTATAAGGGTCTATTTGGTTACCAACTGTCCATCATTTAGTTACCAACCTGGAATCCTCTCAGGGACCACTGGTGGTCCCTGGACCACTGGTTGAAAACCACTGATCTCCACACAAGGATTTGCACGTCTCCTTTTGGACAGATACTGGCATTCAAAACTTCCAGTGTATAAATATATCCTTCAATCAATCAATTCAACAAAACCAGAAACATGCAGCAGGTTATTATAATCTTTGCTGTTTGCTGCTTGCTAAGCTGCACGTCCACAATGTATTTAGCCTTGGGATTCAAAAACAAATGGTTAAACTATATGCCTAATCCTGAACTTGTTTCCACCCTTATTCTCAGTAAAACAAATGACATGAATATCTTTGATTCACGTCTGTCTTTCCCTCCCCAGGTGTTCATCTTATACTTCAAACCCAGTACCTTCCGGTGCATCCTCCTTCGTTGGATGCGAATGTTGGGCTTCTCCATTGTCTATGGAACAGTGACGCTGAAATTGTACCGGTCAGTTAATTAATTTTGTACTACTTTTGTAATACTTCTGTCCCTCAAATGGATCTGGGTACCCTATGCGAGATCAATAGTCTGTCTGTCTGTCTGCCTGCCTGCCTGTCTGTGTCTGTGTGCAGGCCCAGATGTAACATTTCCCAACTGGGGGGAAAAATGGTAGGGCGGGCGGCTTCATCGCCCGCGGCTCAAAGCCGCGGGTGATTTAGTTTTGTGACCCACAAATTTATATCTTGTACAGGACTTACAGTATATTAGGCAAGTAAAGCATCAATAATAACATCAGTTGTTGTTGAAGTTGCAACAAACACACAGCATGCATGCATGAGAGGGCTCCATTTTCGTTACATGCTAAACCCCTTATCCCAAACCCTTTATCCCTTTTTCAGTTCAATGTGCCAATCTATTGACACATTGTGAGCTTGTAGAATGGCTATTTGAACCATTGAAAAATGTCTTTGCCTTTTTTTTTTAAGGCAAACAAGATAAGGGGTTTAGCAGTGACGAAAATCTAGCCCAGAGAGTTTTCTGTTTTCAATGATGAAATGCGGTTTAGTGGTGCCACAATTGTAGTTAGCAGTTAGCAGCAGTAGTAGTGTTTCAAATCATTTTAAATATAAGCACTTTAATTTGAAATATGTGGGTTGTTTTGCATGCCATCAGGTTTGGTGTTGCAGTCAGGGCATTTAGGGGGCATTGCCCGACAGTCCCCCCCCCCCCCCCCCCCCCCCCCCCACAATGTCCATGCCTACATCCGTCCCTGTCTGCCTGGATGACACTGATAGATGTGCGTTTGTCTCCTGTCGCAGGGTGCTGAGGGTGTTCCTGTCGCGTACGGCTCAGAGGACGCCGTACCTGTCCAGCATCCACCTGCTGAGGATTCTGGGGGTGATGCTGGTGACAGTGGTGTGGTTCCTGTGTGCCTGGACGGTGTGCGTGCTGCAGAACCGTGAGCGGAACATCCCCGTGTTCGTCACCACCACCACGTCGGACGGACAGGGCTTCCTCTCCTGTTACGTGGACCGCTGGGACGACATGATGGCCGTGGGTGAGTCAGTGTTGACAAACTGCCAAAATTCAAAATGCTCTAGTGGCACTTCCAAAATGCACTGGAATGCGGCTAGAGCAGTAGGTTTTCAACCATTTTCATACCAGGGCCCACTGTTTATTCTGCCTTTTAGCCACGGAGGAGGACCACCGTTTGTTGTTGAGTTTAGTCTCTCGGACTAATAGCAATTCTTCTACATTTTGGGTAGAGTTTTTTTTTTTTAATTAAGCAATTCAGATGTTTAAATATAACTCTTGAGAGCGTAACATTTTATGTTCATTTTACGTTCTCAAGAGTTACACATCTATAAGGGTCCATTTGGTTACCAATGGTCCATTCTAGGAAGGAAGGAGAAATTGTGAAAAACAAGGGTTTTATCTCTGGCACCTGTCAACCAATTCCGCCCCAACTCACCAGCAAAAAAGCACTAGATTTTGTGGCAGGAGTATTTCACTAATTTTGGTGCTAGGGGGGTCTGGAAAAAAGCTAAATATAGTGACAAATATGGCAATTTGGCAACACTGGTGTGAGTGGCTATAAACACGCAAATTAACTCTGAGGTAACTGAGCTGAGACTTAGTTGTTGTGATGAATTCGACGACCCCTTAGCTCAGGGTGTTTTCAACCTTTGTGATACCAGGGCCCACTATTTGTTCAGCATTTGAGCCACGGAGGACCCCCACAATATCCCAAAACTAAAGACATCTGGTTAAACAACTTTCCATCATTTTCTTTCTTTCTTTTTCCGTGAATAGAAAGACATCTGTGTTTAGGGCAATATTAGGACAACAGGCGGTCAGCAGGTAAAAACTGCCCCCTACAGAAATAGCTGACTCTATATATCTGGTGAAAATAGCCAATCTACTCATTTGTGTGATTTTCACAATATTTATCTACATTCATGCCTACTTTTCCAGGTGCTTGTCAGAGTGGAAGCTCACTGGGTTCTGAAAAAGGTTTAGAACCATTGATTTGAGTTACAAATAACATTACTAACTCATCATTCAGTAGGTAATTTAGAATATCGGAAAAGTTTCAAGTAAAGTTAAGTCTATAATGCAATAGCGTATGTCCTTTTGTTCTACCTCAGCTGAGTTGCTGTTGCTGTGCTGGGGCTGCTCCCTGTGCAGTGCTGTGAAGCCGGTTCCTTCAGCCTATCATGAGCCTCGATACATGGGCTTCGCCGTCCACAATGAACTGCTGCTCTCCACCATGTTCCACCTTCTCCGGTAGGCACTTCTTAGATTGTGTGTGATTGTGTGTCAAATTAGCTACTTTTATGTATTTTATGAATATGATATGATGTATTGGCATGCTTTCTTTTGTTCATGTTCATGGTAAATCGCTCTGGAAATAAAAGTGCTAACTGTCTAAATTGTTGTAAGGAGCCAGCCAGCACCTTTACCTTAGACATATTGGTTGGATTGGCAGTGCAATGTGCTGCATAACATATTATATTACTGCTAGAATATATTAAAATCACATGTGTGTGAAGGGAGGGTGCCCAGTGCCCACTGTATTAATAGCCTGTTTAAGATTGGTCGGACGTCCAACCGACCTACGACGCCAGTAATGAATCGCTCTGTGCTCGATATATAAGCCTCGCGGCCATCCTACCCTCTCCTCGGACGGCAAAATGCACCCTAACCCTAACGGGAACTTAAATTCCCTATTATCGGCCACATGACATCTTATGCCATCCTTTAGTTCACATTATGCATTATGCAGCCCAGGGGCCAAATGCGTCCCTTTGGCTGACTCTTACCGGCCCGTGAAAGGGTACTTGGAAATTAGAAAATACAACATGCAATACAATATATGTCCACATACGTTTCCTTCTGTGAAACTGTTTACCATTGTTTATGGACATTTTGGAAACAATCTCTTTTTCATTGCATACTAATACTCTTACCAGAATGTCAAATCAATACCATTTACTACTTATGTGTAGAAATTAATTAATATTACGCAGAATCTATTTCAGCCTTGTGGCCCGGCCCTCCACAATATTTTCTGTATCTCATTTGGCCCCTTTGGAAAAATAATTGCCCACCCCTGCTTTAGTTTGTGCAATAAACAAACACTAAAGTCCATCGACGTGGCTTGCTCTAATATGCTCCCTACGTGCTCTTGTAATATCCTCAAAGTCCATAGACTTTTTACGTCATAAGAAACATTAAAGATCCCATAGACAGCCATGCATTGGAGGGGGCTAACGCCCCTAAAAGTTCACACTTGTGTGAACTGAACGTTATAGTAACGTCATAGTAAAAAGATCCATAGATCAGGCCGTCAAATTATGCTACAGGCACGCACAAATATGAGGGAACACACAATGCCAGGTGTTGGAGGGGCTAGTGCCCCTTCGAAAACCACCCTATGCTTTGGAACATTGCTGCCAGTAAAGGTTAAGTAAAGTTTGTTTTGTCTCCTTCAGGTTTTTCTTTCCTTCTCTTCACCCTGACTGGACTCTGATGCTGTTTTTTGTACATACACATGTCACCATTACGGTGACCCTTGCCCTTCTCTTCGTTCCTAAGGTAATTGGACATTTTCCTATCTATTTTCCTGACAGGAAAGTGTAGTCAGTATGTTGTTTTGAGTACTGAGTAAGTATAAGATAAAGTACTGAGTAAGTGTAAGATAAATGTTAGGTTAAATGTGTAGATGCCAAAAATGTGAATAGTCAAAATAAAAATAAAATAATAATAACATATTATTACACAGGCCCTTGCCCCCCCCCCCCCCCCCCCCCCCACACACACACACACACACACACACACTTATATGGCGGAAGTAAGCACCAATAATAGCATCAGTTGTTGTTGAAGTTGTAACAGACACAGAGAGTTTTCTGTTTTCAATGATGAAATGCTATTGGTTTAGTGGTGCCACAACTGTTTGATGGGGCAGTCAAGGCATATAGGGATAGTTGTTAGTTAGTTGGCATAGTTGTTAGTTAGTTGTTAGTTAGCGCCTCGGTCAGTTAGTTAGGAAACAAATCACCGGTTCGAAGAGTGCTATTCCGCTTATTACATGGCTTACGTCAATGGTTTTCAACCAGTGGTCCGAGGACCACCAGTGGTCCTTGAGAGGGTGACGGCAACGGCATGTAAACAACCAAATACGTAGCTAACCAAATGGACCCGCTAACGGCGTGCTGGAACTAAATGCGGAAGCGCACCGCGGATTGATATGAACACAGCTGTTTGCACTTTGGGGACCTTGATTATGCAGCGGTCCAATATAGAGTGGAGCAGTGAATTATAGTGTAATATGTCACCGCTCACATGACCAGAACGCTGGCTTCTGATTGGAGCATTCATTCAAGCCATGTAATAAGTATGTATAATATGTGTGTGTGTATATGTCCAGTTCCTTCATGCGTCCAGGCCCAAGAGGGAGGAGATCGCAGCAGAGGTGTATGAAGATGAAGTGGATCTGCGGCGCTGTGGAACGTATTTCAACAGCAGCTTCTGCTCTGCTTACAGTGACCCCAGTCTGGACCCAGATGATATTCGGGTAAAAATCTCTCCAAACCCTCCCTGATTGAGCTATGCCAGTGGGTTTTCAACCTTTTCCATACCAGGGCCCACTATTTATTCAGAATTTCAGCCACGGACCACCATTTTAGGATATTTTAGTCCCAAAACTCAAGGTTTATTTTGGTTTTGTCCACAATTCCAGGCTGGATTTCTGAGGAAACAAAACAGTCAAACATACAGTACAAACCAAAATGACCATTAATCTTCTACATTCTCTGATTGTGTAGACTTGGGGTAATTCACATGATAAATATTTTAACTCTTGACTCCATTTGGTTTCATCTGGTTAACCAACTAAGCTAACCAGCTAACAAACTAACCAGCTAAGCTGGTTAACCAACTTAGCTGGGGACCAACTGGAACCCTCTCAAGGACCACTGGTGGTCCCCGGGCCACTGGTTGAAAACCTCTGAGTTATGCCATCAATTTGCATGCAGCATAATTAACAGAACTTCTTAAGGACGTTCTGAAATAAAAATAATAATACTGTTAGTTATACATCACAGAAGCACATAAAACATGCACGTGTTTTAATTGATTTAATTTGTCACATCATGTATGACCTATTTGTTTTCTCCACCCTGTGTTCTTATACCCTCTATGCTCACCTCCATACCTTTTTATCCCCTCTTCAACTTCACCAGGAGGAGCTAAAGAGACTATATTCCCAGCTTGAGGTCAACAAGACCAAGAGGATGGCGTCCAACAACCCTCACCTGCCCAAGACGCGAGCCTCTCGATGCCTGTCCATAGTCAAAAGCCTAGTCGCGCCCCTGAGCCGGCAGTCGAGCAGAAGAGAAGAAGATAAGATGAGGAGAAGTGTTCATTATACTGAATCTTCTAGGGGGGGCTTAAACATCCAGGCCGATCCATCTTCTAGGAGGGGTTCAACCCTTAGTGTCAATTTCAGGGAACCGACCTATGTCGATTATAGTAATTCATCTAGGAGGTGTTCAACCCTTAGCATCAACTACAGGGAATCTAGCTCGCCGGTGCATACAGGTATATCCCAAAATGAGAGAAACCCTTCTTTGCGCGAGACAAACGCGATCACCAGCAAGAGAAATTCTCAACGATCGATGACGGACTCCTTGGACATTCCGCCAGGGGTCCCCAAGTCTCTCAGCGCGCAAAATTTGACCCTTGACAACAATCTCTTGCATCCCGATCAGTACAAACTTCAGAAGTCCTTGAGTCTGAAATCTAACCACTCGGTGGTGGATATACCCCCCATTAAGGTTGATAAACCCAAGGCCGATGCACCTAAGGTTGACACAGCAGCCACAGTGGTGACAAAGACCAGTCCAGCACCCTCAGTGGTGTCAAAGCCCAGTCCGGCACCCTCAGTGGTGTCAAAGCCCAGTCCGGCACCCTCAGTGGTGTCAAAGTCCAGTCCAGCACCCTCAGTGGTGTCAAAGGCCAGTTCAGAGGTCAACACCAAAGACCAAATGAAAGCTGCTGTCCAGGCATCACAGTCCGTGGACAAGGGTGATGTTTGCCCTTGGGACGCGCCCCCTCCTCCACCAGTAGAGGTCGATCTAGCGGCCAAACTGATATGTCCCTGGGAATATATACCACCGCCGCCACCACCGAAGCCCGCAGAAAGCGAACCCCAGTCTCCAGTCTCCGCGAGTGCACCGGTTTCTCCGATGACAAAAACGATGTCCGCGAGTGTGCGCGGTGTCTCCTTGAAAAACACCACTCAAAAGTGGCTCTCGGTGAAAAAATTCAAACAAGCATCTCTGGACGTGAAAATTCAACCACCCGACTCTGTTTCTCAAAAGAGCCAGGAGAGCGAAACGAGAGAGAGAACCCCTTCCATATCGTCGTCTAAATCCCCCGCGCATAGTCGAAATCCGAGCGTGGAAAGGAGGTACGTGCAGAGAAAAAGTATCACTTCGATTGACGGGAAACCGTTACTCACGAAGCAAAACGCAATCAGAATGTCGTCTACTGATTCCACAGACAAAAGTCCAAGGCACAACTGGCCGTCCAGGCAAAACAGTAACCACAGTCACGGTTCTTGGGAAACCGGAGGTATCGCCTCCAGAACTCCTTCCACCCACAGGACAGGCAGCGGCCGATATGCACCCGGTCCTCGGAATTCTCAAGCCAACATTTGTCCGTGGGATGTCCCTCAGAGTGAGCCCAGCGGGAACCCTGATGTCTGCCCTTGGGAGGTAGAGGACACGCCGGGCCGCGGAGGCGTGTGTCCCTGGGAGACGCAGGACGTGAGCGCCATGAAAAGACAGGACAGCGGCCGCGCTGACGTGTGCCCGTGGGACACACAGGACGCTCCTCCTGCAACGTCAAACATCCCAGTGTCCAGAGAGGTGCTGCAACAGAGGAACCAGTCGTTGCATGCGCCGACACAGCTCTCAGTGAAACGAGATAACGCGAATCCTTCGGTTTGCCCGTGGGAGGTGCAAGGAGGCAGCGAGGCTATATATCAAAACGTGAACCCAGTAGAGAACCAGAGACAACATATGGTTGAATCTAACGTTCCGCTACCAGGCAAGTCAGCAGAAAGTTGCCCGTGGGAGTTCCCCGAACCGCCTAAAATCGTGACGGACGTTTGCCCGTGGGAAGAGACAGGGCCGCCGCCGCCCATGGAATCACATGGGTCCATTACCTTAAAGGTGGATGTCTGTCCGTGGGACGCTCCTAAAGCAGATAACGACGGCCCCAGACAGAACGTTTGTCCCTGGGACGCAGAGCAGCCTGACAAAACCGAGGCTCCTCAGATCGTGTCGGTACACCTGGAAAAGACAAAACAACAAGACAGTGTTTGTCCTTGGGAAACCGGAGAACCAGAAAAGATGTCAACCTCCAGGAGCACAGATACACTCAAAATCCAAGACGACACGGTTAAAGCAAACGTTTGTCCTTGGGAGACAGCAGAGCCAGAGAAAAACGCGGATGTTTGTCCTTGGGAAACCGGAGACCAAGAACCACCACAGAAAATGACGTCCGCCACGAGCACGGATACGATCAGAATTCAAGACGTCACAGCGAAAGAAAACGTTTGTCCTTGGGAGACAGCGGAACCAGAGACTATGAAAAAGCCAGATGTTTGTCCGTGGGAGGTGGATGAGCCTATTAAAGCTGCCCCAGTGCAGCCTGGCTCACGGGGAGAAGCTTGTCCATGGGAGGTGGATGAGCCTATCAAAGCTGCCCCGGTGCAACAACCCAGCACACGTGGAGAAGCTTGTCCATGGGAAACGGAGGAGACAACGAGTCCCAAACATCAGGACGACACTAAAGCAAACGTTTGTCCGTGGGAAACAGAGCAGCCAACAACTCCAACAAGAATGGAGGATAGCACTAAAGCAAATGTCTGTCCTTGGGAGGAATCCGAGGGTGCACCAAACACCACAGAGATAAAGATTGACGCTCCCGACAATGGGAACGACGCAGTCACAGGGGACTTGCAACGCCGCCTCTCCACGGAGGAAGTACCCGTCGAAGGCATGGCGCAGAGCGATGATTCAAACGGCCACACGCCCCTAGATCGACGCGATTCTCTGTGTCCCTGGGCGCTGGAACGCTCCCGATCTGGTTCGTTTACAGACGCTTCGGATGTTTTCACATGGGAGCCTGAGAACATTCCCGAAGAAGAGGAGGAGGAAGCCGATGCCGAGTGCGCTGCGGAGGCCTGTTTCTTCCCGGCTGACCTCTAACCTCCTTGTTAGTCGCTGGTTAGTGCCAACCATAGAGTAACAAAATATAGAGAGTGAACGGGAGCAATAGCCCCGCCCCCTTGATGTTCATTTCTACTTGATGTTCATTTCTATACAAGTTGCTCAGTGTCGTTTTGAAGGACCCGGAAGACTGCCGGAAGTTCCCATTGGAATAACGTTGTAGACTACTTTCGGACACCAAATTTTGGTGTCCACATGTGTGCCGCCATGACACCTGTGACGTCATGAAGCCCGTTCACTTCCACTATAGGGCTGCACTTCCACTTTTCGCCACTAGGGCCCGCAGCTTTAACACTGGAGAGCTTCTCTGTGGATGTGGTTCTAACTCTTGTGAGAGTGTGGAAAGCGATTTCCACGTTGGGCCCTGATTGGTGCACTACAACACACTACAACTTCAGGCGCAGGGAAATCCAATCACAACTGAGTGGGGACAAGTTGGCAAAATACTTTGATGATAATATAACGTATAATGTGAAATATAACGTGAAACAACTTCTTTCAACCCTTTGTTCTTTGTAAAGATGGTCCTGAGTCAATGTACTTGGACCGCTTTTTCTACGCCTGCCAAAAATAGCCAGTATGTGGCACTCCTTTGAAGAGAAAGTGTTATTTTCTCCTACCTCCCTCCACATGGAGAGGGTATGTAAAGTCGGCGACAAAAGGGACTTGTTCTTGGGCAAGACATTGGTAAACTGGGAGATTTATGGGATCTGCATCTGTCCCCACTGGGTCACATCATTGCAATCTCACTATGAAGCCTATAGTTGAGCATTAATGCATGGGAGATGATATCTTAAGACCTTAGTTTAAGACGACAGCTCCACCAGCATGTTTATACCTGTGCACAATTAACTGACTTACAGTATATTGGTGCAACTATGCCGTAGTTTGGGATGTAGATACAGTAATGTTTTTCATGGTTCTGCTCCCTGTTGAATTTGTTAGTTTAAAAGACTAATATGCTCTTTTACATTTTTTTTACTACAATCTGTAATATTGTAACATAATAATTTGCAACAGATTCATGTGCTCAGCATTAGATAAAATATATTTTGACTTTAAATAAGTAATTTATCATAGGCTAGGTGTTGGCAAGTAAAATAAATAAATGATTGAACTGCAAAGAGTTGAAAATAAGCAGTGTATGAATGCAAAGATACTGTATGATAAATATAATATGTAACTTAAAGCATTTTTGAAGAGTGGAACTTAGATCGAACTATATGGATATTCAGGTGCCGGGATGTTTAGGCAAAACAAACTGAACAAAGGATGCAAGAATTCACCTGCTAGTGGTGTTTGAATTGGTTACACCATGCATGGCCATAAAAGGCGTAGTAATCCAGCTTCACAATATTCATTCCATCTAGATTTGGAAAAATAAATAAATTATATTATTTAATAGGGCTAGACATACTACTACTAATTGGATTCTAAAAATAATATAGAATTCACCATTATCGGTACTATTATTCATGTTATTCATTATGTGGAGAGGATTACAATGTACACCTTATAATAGAGGAGAATGTGTACATAATCCTTGATTTTCTGTTCCTTTAGTGGTATTTTATTGTTTCTTGTCTGCATGCAACAATGTGGAAATGCAGTGATATAGTCTTTGGGGCAATGAGGTCAACTACACACATATACATAATATACACTATTAAAGGGGAAGTCCACCCATTTTCAACATTCTAATTCTAATACTGTATGTCATTAGTATACCCTAGAGGTGCTGGTTGGACATGATAAAAAAAAGTTCCCCCATTCTGTGTTCCCAAGAAATGGAGGTCTGAAGAAAACCACTAACATGGTACATCTTGATGACATCATCAAGATGTATTTTCACAATGTTAATGGATTTCTTTAGACGCTTCTTTTTTCTGAGAGCGTACAAATGGAACCAAGCCGTTTCTCTCATTTCTTTTAAAGTGTCATAGATTAGTATCAGCTTGATGGTCGTCCTGAATATTTGTCTTACTTTGAACCTCAAACTAATTTGGGATGTCCAGATCTTAGTTTAACTGGATGATCTAAATCTACACTATTTGATCAATTTAAAAAAAAGAAAACAGGAAAAAAGTCAAATAAGTTTAAGGACAAGAGGTGGCGCAAGATACTAGTAGCCATCACTATTGGTTAGGTATAGATACCTTTGACACTTTAATAATTTGTTGAGATGTTCATTTTTGTGGATCAGTCTTGACTCCACATAAGGCTAATGACAACAGCTCATTATCCCACTGTTTATGCAGCAATCTCATCGTTATGCACGGCCTCATAACTGTCAATCATCAATGTCCAATCTGTCAGACCAATCTGTTTGACTGTTTCTGCATGTTGTGATTTTTTTTTTCTTTTGGAATGTATGTTATCTTTTTGTCGTGTCCGAAAATCAAATGTGATGTGATTCCATACTTATTTTTAAGATTTTTGTTGGCTTTTTGATCGTTTTCTATGTATTGACTATTAAGACCATTCTGAAATAGTCTATTTTGTAAGTTAATGATGTTTCTAGCTTTTCAATTATAATGTATTGAATATGAAGGACACTATTCTGATATAAACTCACTGAAACTGATGGAAGTGAAAAAAAACAAAAAAACAATGACAGACGGGGCATTTTATTTTTGTATTCTTTAAATTAACAATATAATCATGACAACAGAAATACACCGTACAGTTTCTGTAAATCTGGAGAATGTACATTTGTTAGATAAACATGACACAGAAAATGAATACCTTCAACAGAATATGTATAGAAAAATGTCAAATGGTATTTGAAAAGGTCCGAAATCCAACGTGATGTCTTTCCACTGTGTTGCAAGGGGAAAACAGTGCCCCTCAGTGGCTCATTTGTTCCACTGCACAGGCTCTGGCTTGGTAACCTGGTAGTTCAGGGCATCAAATTCATCTTCTGGCTTGAGCTCTGGACCAGGTATCATAACCGTCTGAAAGATGGGAAAAGAATGATGTTGATTATTCTTCTTAAACACTGCTAATGTTTCGCAATGAATATCTATCATCGCTGTTCGTGGGTTAATGTTAACTATACCACTAATGATTCCGTCAACATAGGATATACCAGTGGTTTTCGACCTTTTCATACCAGGGCCCACTATTTATTCTGCATTTTAGCCACAGACCACCAGTTGATGTTGAGTTTAGTCTCTCTCGAAAAAAAAAAAAAAAAACATTTTTCTAGTTTTTGTTCAATTTATGAGAGATAACAAAACATTGGTCAAAATAACAATTCTTCTACATTTTCTAAATGTGTAGAACTGTAGATTCTTGATAATTCAGAAGTTTAAATATAATTTAACTCTTGAGAACGTAAAAATGAAACCAAATGGACCAGTACAAGGTTCCATTTGATTACCAACTGTCCATCATTTAGCTGGGACCACCTGGAATCCTCTCAGGGACCACTGGTGGTCCCCGGACCACCAAAAAACGCAAAACCCGGGATATACACATTTTGGTATTCTGTTGTGTAAATGTGACAACTCAAATTGTTGCTTTCTGACTTCCCCAATTTCCTTGTTTGTCAAAGCTCAAATGAAACATGGGCTGTCATAATAATTGGCCAAACATCGCATGCAAATTATTCATTGCAAAACCTGTACATCACAATATTTAATTGATGGGGTCATGACTCATATGCGAGATGTCAGTGCACTGGGTACCCTGACCTCACCCTGACCCACAGTTCTCCGAGACACAAATCAAAAGTAAACAAATTGACAATAAAAGATGAGTCTTTTCTTTCACCTGGACAATTATTCAGTCAAAGCTTGTTTTGACCAAAAACTAAATCTGGTTAAGAAGCCGAGATAAATGCAATGAGAAATTTCCGACATACTTTGGTGAAGAGTTTAATCTAACATAGCCAATGAAAGCACTGTAATTATCAGATATCTTGTCAATAGCAATGACCATTTAAATTTCACATGACACGTCACTGAATGTGCTACCACGGTTACAACACCCTATCCACACACATGCACCCACAATATTCAGGGCACTTTGTGATCTTCAACAGACTGAAGACGACAGAATGTAGCGTGTTGTACTGGTTTACCTTGATGACAGGGTCTTTCTTCGGGGCCCATGCTGGTATGATCTTGCCATGCATCCTCCAGCGGCCGTACGGGTTGATCAGATGGCGCTCAAACACCACGTACTCCAGGACGTCTTTGGGCTCCGTCTCGCTCCCCAGCATCAGCCTACCGAAGCGGTCGTAAATGGCCAGGGTCTGGTTGGTACCAATACCAATGAAAAAGCAGAGAAGGGAATCACAATGGCAGGAGTGTCCACACTTTCTTGACTAGAATGCTACTTTCAAAACGACTGTCTGAACAAGATCTCCACATAAAAAAAATAAACGTCCATTTCAAGGCCCCCAAGTTTTGAAATAGTGGTGATGGTGTTACTTACTGTTATAGGGTTTAAGAATAATGCACTTATAATGAAAAATGGAGGGGGAGAATTGGAAGGGTTTTCTTGTATATGCTACTACTGATGTTTGAAAACAATTTGGGCTTTGAGTTGACCGTTTGTGATGTTGAATTTAGTCTCTTGCACCCAAAACCGAGAACTTTCACGTTTTTTGTCCACAATTGGTAAAGAGAAGAGACAATTCTCCATGTTCTAATTGCGTTGACTACGTAAAATTACATAGTTCAGATGTTTAAATGTAATTTAACTCTTGAGAGTGTAAAATGAAACGAAATGTACCCGTAAGGGTCCATTTCGTTTCATTTTAACGCTCTGAAGAGTTACAGATCTATAAGGGTCCAAGTGACTGTCATGTGATCTACCTGCATCTACTGGTAGATCACCATCTACCTTTTGGGCAGCCCTGGTATATGGTATTTGTTTTTAAACATTGTCATGACAAAATATGCAAGCTCAAGCCGTGAAAATATATGTATTGACATTCTTTTGAATTATTTTAAACATTACAGTTCTAGCTATTTTGTTAATAGGGTGGTTAAACCATTCTGTACTGTACTTGTGGTGTCTCAACTTTCATCGAAAAATAGCAGGCGTTCATGGCCACTGTGTGGCGCGCTATGAGCCGTGAACACCTGCTATTTTGGGGGAGAATGTGAGAATGCAGCACAAATCTTTCAGTATGTTCTTTCAGAGGGAATGTTTTGTAGAATCTACAATGTCAGGACGAAATGTGACAACACATTTTCTGTGGAACCACTTGAAGGCTCTCCAGGACCCCTGAGTGTAGCCGGATCTCACTTTGAGAACCCCAGTCTGGTATACAGACTCTAGTTAGAATGCAGCTTTGGTCTCACCTGTCTGGAGTGCATGCGAAGTGTCACCTGGCCGTATATGTTGCCCTTAGTGACCATGTCCGGGCAGCGGCATTGGACCACTCTAGGCGGCTCCAGAGACTCAACGAAGGTCCAGCGAATGGTCTTGTAGCGGTTTCCCCTCGTCATTTCCTGGAGGGGGAGCGAGGGGTTGTTTGACTGTGTTAATGACATGCACTCCATATTTGGGAAATGTGGAGTGTGTGACACACACAAGACGCACAACATTTCTGCCTGGTTTACAATAAAAAACTCAATTATACAGGATGGGAAAGGTACATTGTATAGCATTCATAGTTTTCACATGACACTGTTGTTTTACATACAGCAACTTTGGGATCACTTTTTAGAAAGCGTGTTCCTCACATTTGCAGAAACAAATGAAAAGGGAATCTGAGAAGAGGGTGAGAGGAACACTTGTCAACAACTAATGGTGAACGCTGATCAAGCCCTGAGGATCCAAAAAGCATCCATTTGTCATGACTGCTGCTGCTGTGGTAAATAAAATGAAACAATCAACGAAAATCCACCTTATGCAGCGCAAACCGTTTCTGTAGGCGTTAGTTAGAACACACTCAGCTAAGGACTTCTGTCCCGTAGTATTTGGATAACTTATTCTATATGTCCTGCAACTGGGCTGTGGGTTCTTTGCCAGTGGGATAAAACTTGACTGCAACACTTACATTTTGCCTGTTATGTCATGACTGATGAGAAACAAAAACTCATATAAATAGGTCACTGTGGACAAACATGGCAATCAAATGTTTAAACCATTCACGGCTCATAGCGTGAATGGTCTGCTATTTTTGGGGAGAATGTGAGAATGCAGCACAAATCTTTCAGTATGTTCTTTCAGAGCAAATGTTTTGTAGAATCTACAATGTCAGGACGAAACGTAAATTTAATTAATATGAAGAGTGATTAAACTCCGGCACATGATAAGAAGGATTATTTTGCAGAGAGGGAATTCAACTCACAGGGTAACACCTTTCTGTCACCAACGAGTGCAGTTTTTCCTTGTCGAATCTGAAATATGCAAAGCAGTGATTAGTTAGTGTAATAATTATAGCAGAGTTCAACTTTCTAGAGTTGGCTTTAGAAGATAAGAGAAAACCGCTTACAATCTGCTGCAATAAAAGTAATTTGGACTATTCCTAATAATAATAATAAACAGCTTTTAAAAATATGCAGTTGTGCTGCGATAATCATGTAAAATCAAGATAAGTACAAGAACAAAGCAAGCAGGTAGGTAAATATTAACAGTATATAAATAAGAATGCAAAAGCAGTATTACACTTCACAGTAAAAGCAGACAAGAGAGCATGCTCTCTGCTAACCACTCCAGTGAATGAGTCACAGTCTCACTTCTATCAGAAATTTCTCACTGAAATAAACCGTCCCATAAATAGAGCATGTCCACTTGCAGGGGCGGATCTAGGCATGGGCATGGGGGGGCAATGCCCCCCTAAATGACCTGACTGCCACACCAAACATGATGGCATGCAAATGTATTTCAAATTAACATGCTTATAATTAAAATGATTTGAAACACTACTACTGCTAGTAACTAACTACAGTTGTGTCACCACTAAACCAACAGCATTTCACCACTGAAAACAGAAAACTCTCCGAGTCCGACCTTTAGCTTTATGCATGCTGCGTGTCTGTTGCAACTTCAACAACAACTGATGTTATTATTGATGCTTTACTTGACTAATAAAAGTCATGTAATGTGTGCGTGTCGCTTCGTGCCACGGGCAATGAAGACGCACCCATACCATTTTCTCTTGCCCCTCCAACATGTTCTCTTGCCACCCCAAATAGGACATGTTACATCCGCCCCTGTCCACTACTTGCACACTAAATGTATGTCACACCACTGGAAGCAGGGCGTTGGCCTAGTTATTTGTATGTGAGAGAACAGGGAGGCGGATGCTTACTGTGTCAGGGCATTGTGAGCTTCAATGAACGTCTCATGCGCTTGTGCTGGGAAGTCCTTAGTGTTGAAATGGGAATCATATTCTTTTATCTTGCGTATCCTGTAAGCACATATACACATCTTTAGTTTACATTTCATACAGGCACTCTACCCGAACAAGCTTTATTAACATATCACAGAATTACAGAATGAAACAGCAGGTGAAAAGTGATATCATATTTACAAATAAACTTGAGATAAGGTATGGTGTGTGAGCATGACAGCAGGTCTACAGTGCACTATGAACGTAAAGTGATAATTCAGATTTTTTAAAGTTAAGTTGTATGAAATACTAGACATTGATATAGTGCTTGCTACTGTATTCATTGATGGATCCAAAGTCCCGTGGTAGGAGTTCTGCTCTCGTTAAGGTGAAATATGAAGTAGTTCCGGTCATTTTGGGGGAGGGTCACTGGGGCCACGTAGTAAAAATAAATGAATAAAAAAAAATACATTTGTATTGCTGACCCATTTCTAAAATCTTAGCACATCCTGGTTTATTTTGGTAACTATGTATTTTGTCTCGATGTCACTAAGCCCAAGAATGGTCAAAAATGAATGAAGCATGTGCTAATATTTCAGAAATAATTAAACTATTCATGGATCTAATTTGTAGTTCTTTAGTGGCCATGTAGGCGATATAAGCTACTGTATGTTGGTCTTGCATTTCTACAGCAAGGGATTAATAAACAGCTGAAATAACTACCGGTAAGCCAAATAAATGCAAACTGTTTAAACACTTGCAGTAATGTACCGTATCGTGATGGTTAACACAGAATGAAAAATCCAATTGTTAATAACAGTGACAAGGACTGTTTGCGTCACTGTTATTCACTGTTACCCCCTTTTTTGGGGTAACAGTCTCATATGCACATCTAAAATATTCACATCTAAAATATTTTTGTGGCAAAAGTAGGCCTATGTTTTTTGTCTTCGTCATTTACTTTTATGTATACAATTAGCTGTTGTAAACAATCTTTCTCAATATACTATACTTGTTTTAATAGCGTGTCTGTGTGTGTTGCGTAGGTGCATGCATGTGTCTTAAAGGGAAATTCCACTCATTTTCAATATTTTACCATGTCATTAATATACCTTAAAGATGTTGTGTGGACAATGGTAAAAAGGTTCCCCCATTCTGTGTTTCCTAGAAATGGAGGTCTGAAAAAGGAAACTCATGAGCATGGTGAAATACAGTACATCTTGATAATGTCATCAAGATGTACTGTATTTCACCATGCTAATGAGTTTCCTTTTTTCTGAGAGTGTACAAATGGAACCACTCTCAGAAAAAAAAATGAAAATGGGTGGAATTCCCCTTTAAGAGGCGTCCCCCACTTCTAAAAGTCCCACTACATCAACACTGATAATAATGATCTTACGCGAGTTGCGAGGCGGCACCCTGTTTGATCTGCTCAGTGCGTTGTTTCAGCCCCTCTTTGGACAAACTGGAGAGACGAGCGTCACCCTCAGGAGGGACGTAGGGGTCGAAGACCCCCGCTGGTGGTGACAAAAGATCCACAGTTAATATGCTTTGGTTTTGGCACAGATCAACCAAACGCCCTACAACCAGCTTTGGTTTTTGAACATTTGGTACATAATGTGGCAGGGCTTGACACTAACACTTGCCTGCTTGCCCGGGGCAAGTAAAAAAATGGTGGGGCAAGTGAAGACTGCTACCTGGTTGCCCGATCGGGCAAGTGTGCAACTTAGTGCACTATAACACAACGCAAGATAAATGTGTCTTGAAGGCGGTCATTGCACTCTGCCTCTGTGTCTTTCCCTGCTTTCTAGCTATCTCTCCCATCTCTCTCCCAGGTTCATTTGGTTCCAAACTATCATTTTGCTGGGGTCAGGGACCACTGGGTCTGTGACCACTATGGGCTAATTAAGTTGATGAATTTTAACTCTTGAGAGTGTAAAAATGAAACCAAATGGACCCGCAAGGGTCCATTTGGTTTCATTTTTACGTTCTCAAGAGTTACATCTGGTTAACCAACTTAGCTGGGGATCACCTGGAACCCTCTCAGGGACCACTGGTGGTCCCCGGACCACCTGTTGAAAACCCCTGGTTTAAAGCACCCAAGTAGGAAGTAAACTTAAATGGGGGGCAAGTGACCATGACCTGAGGGCAAGTAGAACCTGACTTGCACTTGCCCGATGGGCAATTGCCTCAGAGACCTTAGTGTCAACCCCTGATTCTTTGTGCCCTCCACTTTGGTTGTACTTCTATACGGCATTAACATTGTGCAGACTGCGGCCATCTTGCCAGCAAGGTGTTAACTAGATAAAATTTCCCATCTACAGCCCACTCATCCAAACAGAAAGGTCATATCAGATTATATTAAACATCAAACACACCAACATTGCAGCTGTGCAAAAGCTAACTACAAGGTTGTGATTTCTTTGTTTTGTAGTAAAGTATTGGAGTTTGAAAGCACTTGTTTTTAGTAAGGCAACCTCTTGCTTGCTTCTGTGCTTTTTTTTCAAAAAGAAATCTTTAATGTTTGGGGTCTGTGGGGCTAAAATGTCATCAAATGGTGGTTCGTGGCTCAAATACTGAATAAATTGAGGGCCCTGGGGTCAAAATGGTTGGTCTTACTTTTACTTTTATCTTGAAATTCAATTAATACTACACATGATATAGTACATCCTTTAGTCTTTTGCCCTCCACAAAATGTTATGCATCTCATTTGGCCTCTTGGGAAAAATATTTGCCCACCACTGTTAAATAAATAGTGACAGCCCTAGTCATACTCTGCATGTGTATGTAGTGTACAGTATGTTTGTATACCTGTGCAGGCTATGTTGATGGGTCTCTCGATGTACTGCTGCCTTATTACGACGCCAGCGGCTCTGGCTTTGGCCTCTTCGTTTTGGATTCCCGGATCTTTCCCTTTCACCCCAGCACCCCTCGGGATGAAATATCGTTTCTTGGTTCGCACTGGGAGGATGAGTGGGAGAGGATGCCGCACATGCGAACACGCCTCTGGATTCTGAAATTAAATACAGAATGTAAACAATGTAAATCAGTCTTTTGTCCATGGGCGGATTGGCACATATTTTCCCACCGGGACAATTTAGCCTTTGCCAGGCCACCCTGGGGGGGGGGCAGCTGGTTAACCAGATGTAACTCTTTGAGAGCGTAAAAATGAAACCAAATGGACCCTTGCGGGTCCATTTGGTTTCATTTTTACACCCTCAAGAGTTAAAATATTCATCATGTGAATTAGCCCAACTTAGTCTACACAACTAGAGAATGTAGAAGATTAATGGTCATTTTGATCTGTATGTTCCAGGCGAGCATCTAGCGCATTCTAGTGCATTTTGGAAGTGCCACTAGTGCATTTTGGATCTTGTCCAGGCCACTAGGTGGGGCAGGCCACCGGGAAAACTCCCTGTACTCCAGATTGCCAATCCGCCCCTGCTTTTGTCTCATGCACAGAGAGGTCTTTAAGGACAGCTGTGAGGTTCCATGGAACAGCATTCCACCGGTGTAGCTGCACACAACTATTAGATGCCATTTTAAATACCATTATCTGGCACAAATGCTAACCTCACAAACATTGTGACTGGTGGCCCATAGAAAAACTTGTAATATCGTAAGTTTTTATTTCATGAAAACATGCGGCAGATATTTATAGTATGGCTTTGGAAAAACTTTATTTAGTTTTGGGGGAAAAAATATTTAATTGGGGCAGCAGTAGCTAAGGGTTAGAGCGGCAACTGCTTGGGAAGCAAATGTCTAATGTTTAGGATGGTGTCAGTGCATTCGAGTCGTGTTTCAGGAACTTCAGGATTGAGTAAACATGACTCGAGCGTCATGTGAAACATTGCTAATCACTAGTTAATTTAAAAATCACCTATGTCAAGTTTTCATATCATGATAATATTCTATATACTGTACTTTGAATGGTATTTTACATTATGTGACGCCTATTGGGATCAGGCATCTCGTGGCTCACTTTGACTTTACCGCAGTGACTTTTTGTGTTATCCTTTTGGCAAGTGTCAGACGTTAATAGCCTGGCTAATAAGCGAGAGCCAGGCCAAATCCGCTGTTTGATATTACTCTGGCTTGTTAGCCAGGCTGTACACTTGCTATTTACATTTCTGTCAATGACAAATGAGGAGATTATGACTGTAGTGCACAGTAAGGTTCATGGACATGATGAAGCCAGATTCCGTAGTCTGTGTTCTTGATATAATAATCCGCCCTGTGCCGTAACGTTACATATCATTTCTAATAATAACCGGCACCAAAAAACCTCAAAGTGCACTGCCAGACAGTGTCACTGAATTATAATAGAACCATACCTTCAAAGTATTACATGTCAGTAAATGAAGAGTTCCTAACGCCCTCCGCATGGACGTCGCCATCTTGTCTGTATACTGTAGGTTTCCAAAGGCAGCGTTCAAGAGCGTCACTCGTGTCCACTACAACCAGATGCGCAGAACTGCGCAGTCAAAGCCAGACTTTGGAATGGATGGAATGGATCGCCCTCAATGCGTCAGTGTGTATCTCTGGGGATGTGGATCATGATTGAATGTGAATGTATTTCTGAGATTTACTATATAATATAGTAAATCTCAGAAATACAGTAGTCTATATTTACTATATACAATTTGTTTTCCCGTGCCAATAAAGCTCCTTTGAATTGAATTGAATTGAATTGAATTGAATTGAATTGAATTGAATTGAATTGAAATTGTTTCGAATTGCTGCCTTTTGAAGCAGTCAAGGGATTCGCATGGACTGTTGGTATGGCATTCCACATTTTGGTGGCATATGAGTGAAATAAATTTAGCCCATTGTTTGTGCCGAATCCGAGTTGTACATGGTTTGTTGAACTCTATCTGATGTTGTGGCAGTGGACTTTGTTGACATTAAGGTCACATTTAAGGTCTTGGTTCGAATCTTATATAGCCTACTAGACCCATTGCAAGGTCTTGGTTCGAATCTTATATAGCCTACTAGACCCATTGCAAGGTGCTTTACTCTGTCGTCAACCCAAGCCAATCGGCCATGTCACAGTGTTGGGCAGGGGTGATGTGGGTTCGGGGAGTGAGGCCAATTAACCTGACCAGTTTGTTTTGAGAGGTCTGGACTGGAGGCTTGTTTTCAGGGCTTTTGAGGTGCTATGTGGCCAAGAGGTGCAGGTCTATGGTCTGGGTGTTTTGTTGACCAATGAGGAGATTCCCAGGTGTAAAGATAGTTTGTTATCAGCGTCAGCAAACCAGGTGCAAATTCTACTGAGTTCAGAGTTGAGGGCCTTTTCGACCTGCAGTTTTCCTGTCCATGATGACCAGCAATGCTGAGTCATCTGGGAGCAAGTTGCAATCACAGGCTGTCATTTACATATATTAGGAACAGTAGAGTCCCGAGTAAATTCAGGAAGAGGCAGGGGGTCCTTGAGAGGGTTCCAGATGGCCCCTAGATAAACAGTTGATTAACCAGATGTAACTCTTTGAGAGTGTGTTCTGTATCTTTTCCTGCTGAATAAATAGAGGGCTCTTGGTATGAAAGAGGTTGAAAACCACTGCAATAGACTATAAAACACATCAAACACTGGGTTTTGGGGGGCGGTTAGGTTACTTTCATTGAGAATCACTACGAATTGAATGTATTCATAAAATCACATCACACGCACTTTGATTCACACGGTCGTTAACACACACACACACACACACACACACACACACACACACACACACACACACACACACACACACACACACACACACACGCACGCACGCACGCACACAGCGAACCCACGCGCGCACACACACAGCACGCCGCCGAGCGAGCGCGAGAAGCGACGCGATGACGTTTTTGTTCGGAGGTCGGCGCTAGTTCACAATTCTCACATCGGGTTGTGTTTGGATTTGAAGTGAGCAGCAGAGCAGAGAGAGAGAGAGAGAGCAGAGAGAGAGAGAGGGGAGGAGGAGGACTGTGTCACTGTGAGAAGGAGGAGGGTTTGGTTTTATGTTGCTGCTGGGTCTGGTGGGCCGCCGAACGCAAACAACACTGTCGTTCCTGAAACGCACCACGCTCACAACAACAACCTGCTACTACAACACCACCACCACCACCACAGGGCTGCTGCTGCTGGTGCCGTCGAAGCGCGTCGCTTCTTCCCTCCTCAACAACATCAACCCCCGCCGTGCCGCCACCACCACCACCACCACCGTCTCCGTGAAGTACCCGACAGCGACCAGCCAAAATAGAGACGCCACCATGCCCGAAAGGAGGCCCTTCGTGCGGCTGCCCGCTGACGTTTACCCCGTCAACTACGGGCTGTGCTTGAAGCCCGACCTCGTCGACTTCACGTTCGAGGGCAAGCTGGAGGCGGCCGTGGAGGTATTAATATACACGCCACCACGGGGGTTTAATGTCCCGATTACTTTGGCGGCTGGGCCGATGTGTATTTTTGTTAGGGAGACGTTGCTGCACGTACGTACGGCGGGGATTTCATTATGTAATCTACTCTGCTGCTAGCGTTAGCTCATTTATCATTATTCGAGACTGGGGCTAGCGAGTGAGCGAGCGGCGACTGGGCTAGCTGTTGTTGCTATAGCCCCCAAAATGAAGATGAAGCACAAGGATGCGTCTGTGTTGTGTCCCAGTGTCACCCAGGAAGGAAGGGCCAAGTGCGCTCGGGTCTGTGGGCCACAGCCATCTAGTAGGAGAGTTGCGAGTCGGGATATTGAGGGGGCAGAAAACGGCGCTCGCGCACTGTTCACGCAGCTTTGTACTGTGACAAGTGGAATTGGATGTACTGCATGCCAACTGTCAAGTGTAGCAGTGGTTTTCAACGTTTTTGATCCCAGGGCCCACTATTTATTTAGCATTTGAGCCATGGAATGGACCCACCAATTGATGACGTTGTTACCCCACATACCCCCAAAACTAAAGATTTCTTTTGGTTTTGTCCACAATTCAAGGCTGGATTTTCGCAAACAAAACAGCCAAACATACAGTAGATCAAATTGGGCATTCTTCTACATTCTCTAGTTGTGTAGAATTCTTAATTAAGTTGTGATGAATATTATAACTCTTTAGAGTGTAAGCATGAAACTAAATGGACCCACAAGCCAATGGTTCATTAGGTTTAATTTTTAGGCTCTCAAGAAAGAGTTACATCTGGTTAACCAACTCATCTGGTTAATCAACTTGGGACCACCTGGAACTCTCTCAAGGACCACTGGTTGAAAACCTCTGAAGTATAGTACAGTAACGACTAAAGTCTGAGGTTTATGTTGTACTATTACTACAAAACCATGTTGTAATAGTCGTAACTCTGTCTATACTCTGCCTCTGGTCTCTGGGCCACGCAGCACGACGAACACTGTGACGTCACGGACCCGCACCTTGGTTATGTTTATTATCTGTTAGCCAGGGCGATCTAACCGAGCTATTAATATGTAGCAGGACAGCACAGCTAACAGCTAAAGTTAATGGTATCACACTCAGGCTGTACTTCTAGTCGTCAAGGGACTTCCGGCTGATTGACAACAAATCTTAACCCCCGTGCAGATGAATTAGAAATGTTGATTTCTGACTGTGAACGTATTGTGTCAGAACTAAATGCAAGTCAGAGAGATTTCTAGTTTTAGTGGGAGTTCCCGTGGAGTTTCCACAAATGTATTTGGATCGCAGACTTGCCATATCATGTCAGCTAGCTAGCTGTCACGTCCCTAACGACGTGAGCACCACCACCACCACCACCACGTCTGGCGACGTCTGGATTTTCACCAGTCTGTTTATTGTTTTTACACGATTGCACTAAAATGCACTCTTATTAATTATAGACAACCATCAACGTGGCAACGCTGTGCAATTGCATGCCCACTACCGGGTTACTTATCAGCACATTTCATTGAGTCGGTTAACACACCTGCTTGCTCGATGAGTAGCAAGCCAGCCAACTGGCTAATGTTTACTAAATCTTCACAGCAAGGAAATGTCACTCACTCACTCACTCACTCACTCACTCACTCACTCACTCACTCACTCACTCACTCACTCACTCACTCACTCACTCACTCACTCACTCACACTCTGCTATACCCATTCATTCGTCCTGCCTCACTACACTTCTGTAATTAACACTGCTTCACCCAGTTCCGTTATTTTGAGCTGAAAGCTGCTTACTCATTGAAATGGCAACGTGTCAATATACAATATGCATATATATATATATACTTCTTTGGCAGATGATTATGAATTAAATCATAATTATCTGAACCACCCACAAGCTTGGGTACTATTTGCTTGTCAAAGTATGAATGATTTACCTTTGGGATACTTGGTGATGGATTTTGTTTGGGGAAATCATAGGCTTCTCTGACAGAGAATTATTACATTACAAAAGAAAATGAAAGTTAAGCAGCCTGTGTTAATATGCATTGATTTTTGTGCTGACCTGGTGGAAAATGCTCTATTCTGCAGAGCTGGAGTACATGCAGCATATCATCAGTCAAATCGCAACACCTGTCGTTGTTTGTAAAGGGTCTCTTATTACACCCAAGTTAATGGCGGTCGTGCATTGGTAACTGAGCGTTTGTGGTTTGATTGTTCCTGAACGTCAGTGAAGATGTGGTTTAAATACTACTTGTCTTTCAGTCATGCGGAAGTGAATTGACATAGTGTTTTTGATAACACGGTTACCTTTGCTAGCCAGCACTTTACACAAAGCCAGGAACCTCACAATGGACTAGGAGAAACCCAAGCACTGTGGCACCTTGCCATTGGCCAACGTTTGATATGATTACTGATTTGTTGCCTTTTGTTTAAGACTGAAAGTTCACTACAAACTCTATGTCTAATCGGTAGGGTATAACTGCATTGCCAGGGGCTGTAAATGGCACGTTTCTAAATGGACTATATCGGGTGCCCTGTGTTGTCATATGGCTGTGTCACTTGGCTAAAATAACAGATTTTCAGTTGGAAAAATGTGACACGCAAAGTGCAAATTTGTCCTGCCCTCAACATTGGTTGTCATTCAGTCTCATGATATTGTGTTGAACAGTCAGTCATAAGCCCCCATAGGCGGCCTATATTAGTCAGTCTCTCTATCTGCATGCCAAGGCTATTATCTCAGTAACCATTCAGAGCTACTGTAAGTTTAGCCTACACTAAGTTGTCTGATCACTATCTCGGCTATCCGAGTCTGTTCAGATTAGAGACACCCTGGTGACTGCTGAGAGTGCAGTGGCCAGGAGGAGGTATCGAAATCCACCTTTTTGAATGCATGCTCATCATGGGCATGGGGGGGCAGTGCCCCCGCGTAAATGCCTTGACTGCCCCACCATACATGATGGCATGCAAACAGCCCACATTTCAAAGCTATTTCAAATTAAAGTGCTTATATTTAAAATGATTTGAAACACTACTGCTACTAACTGCAGTTTTTGCGGCACTAAATCAACAGCATTTCATCATTCAAAACAGAAAACTCTCTGAGTCAGACCTTTAGCTTTATGCATGCAGTGTGTCAGTTCCTGTAACCGAAAAAATGCGAAGCCGCCCCCATGCCATTTTCTCCTGGCCCCCCAATTGGGAAATATTCCACCCACCCCTTGTGCTCATTGCTCAACATATCCAGAAAGATAACAACCTTGTAATTACTTGATAATTGGTTGCTTGGGCTTTGCATTATCTGAATTCATCTGAATGCAATTTGTGCATTCTTCTCTGTTTAATATTTGCAGGTTACACAGGCCACAAATCAGATTGTGATGAACTGCGCTGATATTGACATCATCACAGCATCCTTCGCAGCAGAGGGAGGCGAAGGTGAGGGTGAGATGACTGGTTTATCCCCTTGTTCTTTTATGTTTAACCTTTCATGTCAAATGACTGAAGGGAGCTTCATTTGCATTTTGAATATTCGTATTTAGTAATGTCTTTTTTATGGAGCACAATTGCATAACTGTACCGTATTTTCTGGACTATAAGGTGCACTTAAAAACCTTGAATTTTCTCAAAAAACAGCAGTGCGCCTTATATGTGGATCATTTGACTGCAGTAGCTTCTATTCTTCTATTCTATGTTGATTTCAGTAGCTTCTATTCTATGCGCCTTATAATCCAGTGCACCTTATATATGAAAACAGTTCTAAAACAGGCCATTCATTGCAGGTGCGCCTTATAATCCGGTGCACCTTATAGTGCGGAAAATACGGTATATTGATTGTGGTCTGAACTACAGCTTAATGGCTTCTTCAAGGTTTATTAAAAAAAAAACAAAGTCTTGTCATATCATTTGTTTTCCTCCCTTGATTTAGAAATTAACGCAACAGGGTTCAACTATCAAAATGAGGATGAGAAAGTCACTCTGTCGTTTCCCAGTGCTCTTCAGAAAGGTAAACGGGACTTAAGTTCACATTTTGCCACTGTCGGCTCTGCCTGAATGTTGAAAGCATGGTCATGTTTTTTTAGTTCCTGTTGACGACAACAAGCTTCACTTTTGGCAGCGGCTGAATGAGTGGCACAACCCATTTTGTCCCTTCTTTTTTCTTCAGGATCCGGTACGTTGAAGATTGACTTTGTGGGAGAGCTTAATGACAAAATGAAAGGCTTCTATAGAAGTAAATATGCAACCCCTTCAGGAGAGGTCCGATACGCTGCTGTCACACAGTTTGAGGTAAGTGTGTCGCCCTTCATTATCATAGACAAGTGCTTTTTCTTTGGGAAAGTTTTGTTGCTTAACCACATAATAGCCTATGTTGCAACACAGCCACAGGAGTGTGGGATGGTCATGTGACAATTGTTGGTGTAGCACAGTTGTTATAAAGGTTAGGCAATGTCTCATTCATTCTATTTATACTGTATATTCGGACACATAAATTCCTTGGCGGGCATGTACAGTACAACGACTTCTGATGCTGCTATGTTTGTGTCTTTATCATGTCCGTGTTGTAAACACAGCCAGAATCTAGACCAGTGTCAGTGTGTGTGATCTACTTTCTCTGCAGGAGGTCATTAGAGGAGGTCCACTTAAAAAAGGCCTCCAGCACTTCCAGGATCTAAGCCTTTGTACTTTACACATGTGTTTGCTTGCTTTGAAGATAATTTCTCGCCCTGTCTCCTATGGTGCTGTCCCTGTCTTCTCTCTCTCCAGGCCACGGATGCTCGTAGAGCCTTCCCCTGTTGGGATGAGCCAGCTATCAAAGCTACCTTTGACATCACCCTGATAGTTCCCAAGGAGAGAGTAGCCTTGTCTAATATGGTACGTCTCATGTTCAAGCTCCTACCCTGAGAAAACCTCTACCCTTGTGCTGCCTGCCACATATTTTCTGCTTAGCCATATGTATTTTTTCGCGTTATGGCCCCTCCTGTATTCAGTATTGGTCAGGACTGGTTTAGATTTTCCATCTTTCACAAACGTTAAATTCCATTTCACAATGATGGATTATTATTTACCGGTACATATGTGCTTGAGCCAATCGGTATTACATTCCCATTGACAATCAATGGAGAATTTACTTCATGAAGTACGATGATAAGGGTTCCCCTCACTTCACAGGTGTTATTCTTACAAACAAAACAACTCTCAGCCACTAATGTAGCTTACATGGCATACAACAAGTTACACCGTTGCCTGATGGAACTACTACGTGCAATCAAGTACACTGAGTTTTTTCACTTATCAACTACAGCAATTTTAAATGAGCACTGTATTTTTACAATGCGGCTGGTCACAGTAAAATCTCACCCATATCAACCATTTCTGAACAAGAAAAACTCATTACGTTTCCATTAGTGGAAGCATTTGCAATGCATCTTTCAATGGAAGCAACGTGATGCTTCACAAAGTGACACCTGACACTTGACCGGTGCATGACGTGTATATGCTCCAGATCGGAGTCTGGCCGGAGTCTGGACTATACTCTTCTTTCAGTGTTCTAATGATGCAGTAGTGAAGCATCAACAACTGATTATGTTTATGTTTCTCCATTTCCACTCCCCTTCCCTCTCCCTCCCCTCAATTCCCACCCTGTTACGTAAAGGGAAGCAAAGCTCATTCTTGCAGTTAACCAGTTCCCTGTGCTATTTAAACTTACCCTTTTCATTTATGCAACACTGCAACAGCAACTGTAGGAAATTGTATTGGTCATGCTTGGTCATTCCGTAGCTTTGTTGTTGTTGCTGCTAGTGTGAATGTCAGCACCAGTTCTCTGTTCCTCAGTTTGTAGCCATTAGAATTGTACTGTTATTATTTCTGTGTGTTGTCCTGTTGTGTGTGTGTGATTGATTGAACACATTAACTTTGTATTTCAGTCGCAGGCTAACTTGCCTTTGTGCCATTCTTAGAATGTCATTGATCGAAAGCCATATCCAGACGATGACAGCCTTGTGGAAGTGAAGTTTGCCACCACACCCATCATGTCCACGTATCTTGTAGCATTTGTTATTGGTGAATACGACTTTGTGGAGAGTCAGTCGTCAGATGGAGTGACAGTACGCGTCTACACACCCATAGGGAAGGCAGAACAAGGGAAGTTTGCACTGGAGGTGAGCATGATGTTAAGATGTCATGAATTTCCATAGCATGGGAGAAAACATACCGTAATTTCTGGACTATAAGACACACCTGAATATAACATGAAGCTTTGTTGCTTCATGTTAGAGCAGTGGTTTTCAACCTTTTTTCATCCCAGGGCCCACTATTTATTCAGCATCTGAGCTACAGACCGCCATTTGACAACATTTTCACCCCACAGAACCCAAAACTAAAGATTTCTTTTGGTTTTGTCCACAATTCCAGGATGGATTTTCGCAAACAAAACAGGCAAAACATAGAGATCAAAATGACCATGACTTATTAATTAAGTGGTGCTAATTTAGATGGTGAATATCATAACTCTTGAGGGTGTAAACATGAAACCAAATGGACCCGCAAGGGTCCATTTGGTTTTTTACGCTCTCAGAGTTACATCTTTTTTACGCTCATTTTTACACTCAAAGAGTTACATCTCGTTAACCAACTTTCCATCATTTAGTCTGGAGGGCCCACCTGGAACCCTCTCAGGGACCACTTGAGAAAACCCCTGTTAAAAAAAAAAACACCTGTAAAAATCCATAGATTGGCCGCACCGTTGTATAAGCCGCAGGGTCAAAAGCATGTGAAAAAAGTAGCGGCTTATAGTCCGGAAATTATGGTAGTTGGAAATTATCATTGAATTCTGTGATCTCTACTCTTTTTTTTTTTTTTTTTTTTTTTTTTTTTGCAAGGTTGATGAAATGTAATGACTGGATTTTGTTTTTTTGTTTGGCTTTTTTTTATCCAGGTTGCGACAAAGACCTTACCCTTCTACAAAGACTACTTCAGTGTTCCTTATCCATTGCCTAAAATTGATCTAATAGCTATTGCTGATTTTGCTGCTGGTTAGTATTCATTGTCACCTTTTTTATGTAATTTTGATGGAAGATTAGTAGGAATAATTAATACTTCCTATGCAAATTAGATCATTTACAATGTAAATGATCTAATTTAAATGTTAATATGTTTATTTGTATAGTGAAAGTAGTACATTATTAATCCTGTTGTTTTGCTGATAAATGTGCCACAGCTAAAACATTGCCTTTCCCTATCCAGGTGCCATGGAAAACTGGGGCCTTGTAACTTACAGGTACACTTATTGCACATACTGATTTGAATATTTTATTTATTAATATATTTTTTTTAATTTGAAAAGCAAAGTAGTTGTTGACACATGCCAAAAAAACACAGATGTACAAAGGGCGACCAGAGGTGCCCACACTTTTTTTTTTTTACTTGAGAGCTACTTTCAAAATGACCGACTCAACAAAATCTACACATCAAAAATGTGATTGTTCCATTGCTGAAAATCCATTTCAAAGCCGCCTAGAAAGTTTGATCTTTGAAATAGTGGTGATGGTGTTACTTACTGAATAATGCACTTACAATGAATGAATTTGAGTTGACAGTTTGAGATGTTGAGTCTAGTTTCTTGCACCCAAACCTAAGAACTTTCACGTTTTCTAATTGTGTGGACTGTTGAAAATTACGTAATTCAGATGTTTAAATATAATTTAACTCTTGTTTGGTTTGGTTTCATTTTAATGCTCTCAAGAGTTGCAGATCCATATAAGGGTCCAAGTGCTGTTATGTGATCTACCTGCACAGTCTGTGTGATCTACTGGTAGATCACCATCTACCTTTTGGGCACCCCTGTTGTAGATCAATCTCTTTTAAATATGTGAGTTGCTGTTTGCTGTGTTTTTTCTGTAGTGTCTGAATTGTCACCTTTTATTATTGTGTCACCACTCATCATCTCTCAGGGAGACGGCGCTGCTGATCGACCCCAAGAACTCGTGCTCTTCCTCCAGACAGTGGGTAGCCCTGGTGGTGGGCCACGAGCTGGCACACCAGTGGTTCGGAAACCTGGTCACCATGGTAATCACAACACAACCCTCCTCAGCCTCTCAGCTGCCATGTGAAAAACCTTAAGAAGCAGTAAATTCTACACTGATGGGCACGGCGGCTAAAGGAGCTGCCTCAGGCATTGTTGCATTGATCCTCATGGGAGCCTCTAGTTGCCAGGATACATGCATATAGACCCATGGTTTGATTGATTGATTACATTATGAAAAGGAAGTGCAGACATCGAGAATACACTTGATCTAAAAGGATAGTGCAAGGCCACGAATGCCATCACCTTAGTGAGATTTACCTCTCCTGTTGTTAGTCTCTTGGAAAGTGCATTTTCAGGACTGTTTATCGGAAGCCAGTGATTCACACCTTGTAAGGGATGCTGTCAGGGCATTTCGTATTCTGGTGGCAGTGCTCTAGAACAGGTTTTCAACAGCTGGTCCACAAAGGTATTCCATGTGCTCCCTGACCATACGTTTAGTAATGTAGCAAACTAAGCAAAGTGAAGATTTTGTATTTTCCTCCACGGAACAGCACACTGAAGCTTTGTGCAATGTTCCATAGTAGCGAGGTGATTGTTGATTGTGTTAACCAGAAGTCTGTCTGAGGTTAAGAAATTGCATAGAAAAGGGAGCTAGATTCTCAAGAAAGACTTCTGGTTGAGTCATCATTCTTTGGAAATGAATGTGCCCATATAACAATATCTTCATGTGTCTACTCTACGTCCTGTATATCAGTTAACCTGAGTTTAAATGGGAAGTCTGATAAAGAATCAGAATGGAATCATGGTAACCATGGTGGTCCCTCCCAAGCTTCATTCTTAGTCGGCATGATGGTCCCTGGTTCACAATCGGTTTGCTCTTTGCTAAACCTTTGCTCTAGAAAGAGGATTTACCCATGTTTGTTCAATAAGTAGGTGGTGGTACCAGATTGTCCTCTAAGTACACCTTGTTGCGTGTTGGTGGGAACTTTGGAGATGTCCGTAGTTCTTTTTTTCCCCTTAACATTTCATAACTCATGATATAATTGTTTGCTTATTTTACTGGCAGCAGTAAGTAACATGAACATTTAATATACAGAAGACCAATTTCCAAAATATTATATATACTCTATCTAACTGTAGACATGACATGACTACTATTTTGTCTTTTGACTGGTCATAAGATTCCTGCTGAAGAACATGGTACTGTTTTCCCAATGTGTGTACAGGAGTGGTGGACCCACCTGTGGCTTAATGAAGGCTTTGCATCATGGATTGAGTATCTGTGTGTGGACCATTGCTTCCCAGAGTACGACATCTGGACCCAGTTTGTCTCTGCCGACTATACCCGTGCCCTGGACCTCGATGCGCTGGATAACAGCCATCCCATAGAGGTGGGTTTAAGAAGGAGCTCATGCTCGATTCCCGCTAGGGGCAAGGGCTGTGTGGAGTTTGCATGTTCTCCCCGTGTTCCCTAGGGTAGTACCCTCACAAAAACATGCTGTAGTCCTGGACTCTAAACTGCCTCCCCCCAGTCGGGGTGCCTGATGGAGGGGACTGGATCTGGTTGGAATAACGTGTTCCTTCCACGCGTCCAACCAGGGAACCCCACCCCCTGTCAGGTGAAAAGAAGGCAGCTTGGACTACTCATGCAAAGCATGAGGCCAGTCCGCTGCCTCCCCAGGTTGGTGGAGGGTGTGTAGAGCCCAGGATCACATTAGGAATTGGCACTGGGTGGAAAAAATGGGTTGCAAAATCGTGGGATTAAAAAAAAAATATATATATATTTTTTAAAAAGGAGCTGATGCAGTTGGCATAAATCCTTTTTTGGCCAATTTGTCATTTTTGTGTAGTCTGCGAATGGGCGGTTGCATCATCAAGTTGCATCATTCTCTTGCATATTTAATTTTGCTGCGTTTGCCTTCACATTGGCTGTTTCAAACCGCAGTAGCCAGTAGAGAACCGCATCAGGAAACTTCATCAATGTGTTCAATTCAAAAACTTTGCTGTGAAAAATATATAGTGGTAATGGGAATTAAAGTGAGGGTTACGTTGTATGCAGTGTGTCGTCAGGGATTGGACTGTGTTTACTTCTTATGTTTAATTTACTTTTATTTGATGTTATTGCATACAGACCTGCAGAGAATCTGAGTCAGGTGCGCTTGGAAGTGAAGCAAAACATTTAATTTTATTTTATTTTTTTGCCTAACTAAAATGCGATCGTTTTGTCTGAATCAGACTGCCAATAAGAATTTACACCTGCCAAACAAAGCACATGTTCCAATATGCAGCAGTTTTAGTTTTAATTGCAGTAAAGCAGGGGTTTTCAACAGGTGGTCCAGGGACCACAGGTGGTCCCCAGCTAAGTTGGTTAACCAGATGTAACACTTGAGAATGTAAAAATGAAACCAAATGGACCCTTGCGGCTCCATTTGGTTTCATTTTTACACCCTTAAGAGTTAAAATATTCATCATTTGAATTAGCCTAAGTCTACACAACTAGAAGATGGACAAAAGCAAAAGAAATCTTTAGTTTTGGGATCTGTGGGGCTAAAATGTCCTCAAGTGGTGGTCCATGGCTCAAATTCTGAATAAATGGTGGGCCCTGGTACCATAAAGATTGAAAACCCCTGCAGTAAAGCAGGTCTAAACGTGGCCATGGTCTTAACAAGAGCGTTGTGATCTTCTATGCGTGCTCTAGTAGTCTTAACTGGCCAGTATGTTGTGCTTCTTTTTTTTTAACACAGGTGAACGTCGGTCATCCGTCAGAGGTGGATGAAATCTTTGACGCCATATCGTACAGCAAAGGAGCATCTGTCATTCGCATGCTGCATAACTACATAGGAGATGAGGTTGGGAGCTGAACCGCAAACACTCATCTATCACCATCTGTTATTTATTTTTTCCCCTCACGTGTTGAAGGCCCATATTTGTTCTGTTGTTTGTCATCAGGACTTTAGGAAAGGAATGAACGCTTATCTTTTGAAGTTCCAACATAAAAATGCATCAACTGGTAAGTTTTCGCAAAGTAATATGCAAAAGAAATGTTTGATTTGATCCGGTGACTTGAGCTTTGACTCTCTACAACATGGGTGTCAAACTCTGGCCCGCGGGCCATTTCATTTGGCCCTTGAGACATTATCAAATTAAAGGGGAAGACCACTCATTTTCAACATTTTAATGTCATGGACGTGATAATAAAAGGTCCCCCGATTCTGTATTTCCTAAAAATGGAGGTCTGAAAAAATCATTAACATGGTGAAATACATCTGATGATATCACCAAGATGTATTTCACCATGTTAATAATTTTTCTTTCAGACCCATTTTTCAAACTTGGTCTGCGGCTTTGTTCAGTTTTAAATGTTGGCCCACTCTGTATCTGAGTTTGACACCCCTGCTCTTCTTCCATAGAGGACTTGTGGGATTGTCTGGAGCAGGCCAGTGGTTTACCCATCGCTGCTGTTATGGGCTCTTGGACCAAACAGATGGGCTTCCCTATTATTGTAGTGGACCAGGAACAGGTACGGACAGCTTCACCATCATTTGACACAACTGATCATGACACGGCAAGATATATATTTATCATGACTTTTGTAATGATTGTTTATTCTGTTGTCTGCACATCACTCCAAAAGTGGTTTTAGGCTTTGGTTTATTAATAAGCTCATTACCTCATGAGGTCCTTTAAGTGGTGATTGCACTACAAAACCCAGAAAACACCTCACACACTTTACAACTATAATTGATAAATTATATAACTTTAAATTCATTTATCTGAATGAGTCCTGGAAACAGTGGAATGTGGAAATACAGGCTGTTTTGTCAAATGTATTTAAAAAAAAAAAAAGTAAAACACATCAAGTCATTTTATTTTTCCCCTTAAAGTAGACAGCTTTAGCTGTCTTTGGATGTCATTCATTTGCACAAATTCACAACAGAGGACTTTTTATAAATTATTTCGTTACTATTGAGTCTAATGGGAGGGAGCCTAGCTTTTCTGTCAAAGAGTTAAAATGATTACATTGTCTGAACAGTAGATTTAACTCGCAAACAGATCCAGGGTGTTTTACATGTTGCATCAATAAAATAAAAAACGATGACTGCATACTTGTTTCTGTGGATAGGGGAAGTGCATGACGTTATAATTCAGTACCCAAATCTACCAGCATGATATCCTGCATTGCAGTGTCTAAAATAGTGTGATTAACAGTGTTTCATTTAATAGCAAGGCGACGACCGCATCCTCAAGATATCCCAGAAAAAGTTTTGCGCCAGCGGACCACATAATGGTGAGTAGCTTTACACTATTTCTTTCTGCTAGTACCAGAAATATTTCAAAGATACGATCAAGTAAATGTACTGCATTTATGCCAGGTGTAGAACATCATGGCAAGAATCAAATATAACATTAAAACAGCCATGCTACCAGAAATCACTCAGGGAGAACCAGGCTTTTGCACACTGAGGGCTCCATTTTCGTTACACGCTAAACCCCTTATCCTTTTTTTGCTATTTTTAAAAAAACTTTTGTGAATAGTTCAATGTGCCAATCTGTTGACACGTTGTGAGCTTGTAGACTGGCCATTTGAACTATTGAAAAATGTTTTTTAAATAGTTCAAAAATGCAAAGAAGTTAAGAGATTAGGAGTTTAGCAGTGACAAATCTACGTCCAAATCTGTACTAAAACTATATTCTAAATTACGTTTTCATTCAGTCACAGGGCCTGACACATCATCCTCAGTGCTCCTTGGTGTCTGTAAAATGTACTTTGCTGTTATAAAAGGATCCATTATGGAATGCAGGCCCAGTATGCTAGAGCCTTTACTGAGTGATTTCCTTTTATCTTTACTTCTTAATAGTTACTTTTTTATTATTTTCCTGACTTAATTATTATTACGACACCAACACTATGCTGTTGATGCTGTCTATGATCAGCCTCCTCCTTGTGCTGTGTTTGGAGCAGGTGAAGACTGCCCCAGTTGGATGGTTCCCATCAGCATCTGTTCTAGTGAGGACGCCACCTGCACCAAACTAAAGGTTCTGCTAGACGGCCCAGAGACCACCATCACCCTCAACAACGTTGGTCCTGACCAGTGGGTCAAGGTATGTTCCCTACCCCCCTGTTCTCTTCTGATCTCTTGTACCAGGGGCTGATGTAACATTTCCCAATTGGGGGGGTGCAGGAGAAAATGGTATGGGGGCGGCTTCTTCGGTGTTGTGACAATTGTAGTTAGTAGCAGTAGTAGTGTTTCACATAATTTCAAATATAAGCACTTTAATTTGTTGCGATGTTTGGTGGGGCAGTTTGCCCCCCCCCCCATGCTTATGCCTAGATCCGCTCCTGTCTTGTTCAGAGATCTCTTGTTTTCTCAAATTGTTGCTGCATGGCAGAAATCTGTTGTTTCCATATTTTAACTTTTTGTGTGTTTTCATAAATTAACACTCCACTCGATACTGTACTACATATACTACAGTGTGACCTATTTGTTTGTTTGACACTTTTATAAAATTATAATAATTATATCACTTATATTCACTCACTTATATTCAATCACTTATATTGCCTTTATATCTAGTCTGTGTGTGAATGTTCTCATGTCAAGATGGCTTTTTAACGGTGCGAATGTGATAGTATTAGCTGGGTCTTTCTGCATCAGCATCATTCCTATATTCTTTCTAGGAACTGCTGCTAAATCCAAACATTTATGTTGTTGAACGGGCAAATGCAGAGAGCAAAAGGTCAGAGTATGATTGCTTTGGAGACATTTGCAGAGAGAGACTGAGTTTATGACCTTTAAAAACCGACTCCCACTATAGCGTTGATTTGAGGGCATGCTTGACCTTAGGTTTCAACAGAGCACTGACTAAAGTCTACGCTATTCTCTGGAGCTTCCTATGGGTTATGTAAAGGAGAGGACAGATGCGTCACTTTTTTTCCCTGGTCCGGCAATTCCTGCTGGTTAGATTAGTCAAGCACTGGAGGCAAAACCGTAGCTGGGAATCTTTTATGGAATGCTTTGATAGAGCTGGGAGTGGGTTCCAATGGGAGCAGGGCTGCCACCCAGGAAGCCCCTCTGTCACCCCAAGGTTGATTTGCTGTGTGGACTTGAAGGAGGTCAGAGACGTTGAGTGAGCTTGGTTGTTGGACGGCTCAGATGATGAATATCATCTGAGTTAACTGTCTGAGATGTAACTCTTTGAGAGTGTAAAAATGAAACCAAATGGACCCTTGCGGGTCCATTTGGTTTCACTTTTACACTCAAGAGTTACATCTGGTTAACCAACTTTCCATTATTTAGCCTGGGTTGGTTGAAAACCACTGATCTATGTAGTTTAAAAACTATTCTGACTGTGAGTCACTGGTGGTCATGTTGGACCGTGGTGAGGGCTTGTGGTGATCAGGCAGGCAGCAGAGTTTTGTACATACTGTGGTTTGTAGAGAATTTGTTGTTGGTGGCTAGAGCCCAACCGATATGTTTTTTTTTTTTTTTTTTTGTCACCGCTAAGTTAACCGATATGACAGAGGGGGAGAATCGCTGATAACGGAATGGTCCCCTGAATTTTAAAATCCCCACCTACAAGGCCCCCAATACTGCCCCCAGGTATCCTCAAGCCCAAACCCTTCAGTAAAGAAGGTGGAAATGGCCTGCTTGCTTGCAAGTCACCAGCTTAGAATTGAATTAATTCAATTCTTGTTACTCTTTACACAAGCCTGTACCAAGAGCTTGGGACTACGGTTGGCGACTTGGCATGCATGCTAATAGTTCTACTATAGGATTTATAGTTATGTGACCTCATTGCACCAGAATGGATTTACACACAAAAAAGTTGGGCTGCCGAGAGACTGCACTACAGCTTTGATCAACTTGAAAGTAAGTGCAACCCGTGTTTGTGCACGTGTGTGCTTTGCTGGAGAAAATCAAGCAGTGTTACGTCCAGTAGGACTACCGCTAGACAGGCCCCTGTTAAAGATGGAGTGCCATGATTTTTTTCCACTCATAAACATGAGGTATTATTGTTGTAATTGGTGGAAGAATTGTTTTTAAAAAAGTGTACAGTATTTGTTGAAATGTTTTTTTGATGTGAGCACCTCCACCAGTTCATTAAGTATGCCTGGTTTGCCTGGTGGGTGGTGATGAGTGGAACTGATGCCACACCCACAGCTTTACAGTAGTTGTATGATAAAGGGGGAGGAGTTATGGGATGGCCTGGTGTGTGAGGTCACCATATTACCGTTTTTTCATTGGCATTTTTGACTGGAAAGGTTCAGCCCTAAGGAAGAAACCTCGAATACAAAGGGAAGACATCATTGCACACAAAAAATACACCAAGGGGTCCAATTAAATTCTGTCACCTCTTAAACATGTACAAAATTGGAAAAAATACAAAAGTCACAACCCTCCATCTTTAAGATTAACTGATTCTATCGGCCAGGCTCTAGGTCTAGACAGGCACAATATATAGCGGTAGATGCCTGGATGTGATGAAGGGAGTGATAGTGGATGAGTGTCCCTGTAGCAGTGTGGGACAAAGGCGGGCAACAAAAAGACTCTTGACATGGGACTGTGAGAGTGGGCGGGATCTACCATGACACTGATGTTGTGGACATGGGTGGAGAGGGTTGTGATGTGTCGGGAGAAGTTGTGATGGAATCCAAATGTATGAGTCAGAGTTAGACAGAAGTTTCCTTTTTTGTAACAGAAGAAACAACAATCAGACGAAGCAAATCTGAGGTCAAATGCAGTTCATGAATTCCCATGATTTGTTTTGAGTGGACAGGAGGATGAGTGTAATATGATTGTATTCATTTTTTAAAATGATGCAACATTACAGATGTTACAGATTATCATTGGGGAAAGTATCTTTGTCATGTAAGATTTTAAATCGCTAGAGCTGTGACAAGAAAGATTCCTCGTCATTGTGTCAACCCCTGCTATCATAGTGAATAATTATCGCCCCAAACAGACACCTCTGGTCTGTTTCTTGTATATTGCATATTGTATAACCTGATGCAGCATGTGAATGCGCACTGCAGACTGTATATTATAGTACATTATTACATGGCTTCAGTGAATGCTCCTTTAGCGGGTCCATTTGGTTAGCTACGTATTTGGTTGTTTACATGCCGTTGCCGTCACCCTCTCAAGGACCACTGGTGGTCCTCGGACCACTGGTTGAAAACCACTGACGTAAGCCACTAACTGACCTCGGCTGCGCCTCGGTCAGTTATTTGGAAACAAATCACCGGCTCGTCGGGTGTTATCCCTTACTTAATAGACATAGCATATCACATGACTACAATACATATTACATCATCTATAATGCATCACCATGGGTGTATGCATGGGGTGCGGTTATGACTAAACGGCACTTTTATTGGTTTTAATGTGACTTTGCACTGGTCTGTATGTATGCTGCCCTGTTACTATTCTGATCACCAGTTGTAGAGCTGTCCTCATCTTCACTTGACCTGACCAGCCAGTGTGACATTGTTGAAATGTTTTACGCATTACTTTCATGCTAACTCCCAACAAAGGCACTTGAAGAAACTGACAGTCAACAAAGTAGGGAGGGATTCGAGTATATCAGGGATTTTCAAGCAGTGGTCCGGGGACCACCAGTGGTCCTTGAGAGGGTTCCAGGTGGTCCCCAGCTAAGTTGGTTAACCAGATGTAACTCTTGAGAACGTAAAAATGAAACTAAATGGACCCTTGCGGGTCCATTTGGTTTCATTTTTACACTCTCAAGAGTTAAAAAATATACATCATCATGTTGATCTGTATGTTTGACTGTTTTGTTACCCCAAATCCAGCCTGGAATTGTGGACAAAAGCAAAAGAAATCTTTGAGTTTCAGGGTCTGTGGTGCTTAATGTCCTCAAATGGTGGTCCGTGGTTCAAATGCTGAATGAATGGTGGTCCCTGAGATGAAAAAGGTTGAAAACCCCTGGAGTATATGAATATTGTATAAACTTTTAATATGTAAATTAATAGTTTTTTTTATAAATCTAAATTAAGATCTTGTGAATTCTAACGTGTGTGTGTGTGTGTGTGTGTGTGTGTTTTGTCAAACATTGTACGCGTGAAATTGAATTTGACACCCTCACTCCAAACGGGAACAGACCCTTTAACACAGGGTGAGACCTGCAAATTTGCATCACCCATGAGTTTATGTTTTCATTTCCTCTGACCACGGCGGAGCTTACAGTCCTCCCAGTTTGGCGACGGGTGAAAAAACCTCATGCCTGCCCTGCACTAGGGATGCAAGACAAAAAAAAGGGTTTTCCCACAAGGATGAATGTTAAATTATATTATTTATTATTCAATTAAAGTAAGTAAATAATGGCAATCATCAAGGTGTGAGATGTGAGGATATCACTCAGTAATGCAGTGTATGTACCCAGCCCGGTCTCACAGATGGTACTACACTATGCACGGAATGCCACCTACGAATTGCGTGCATACTACTAGTTAAAGCAAAAATCTGTGAATATGTACTTGGGCGTGGTTTTTACAAACACGGAAGTGGCTAGTTGAGGGTGGGGCAGTTTGCGTTTTATATTATTTACTATATTCTGCCCCTAACACATCGCAACTCGGACGCGGCTGAGTTGGCTCTGCCGACCATCGTGATGCTCAGTGCAGCAATTCACTCGGCTAGCGCCTCGCTCAGTGGCGCTTCACAATGCTCATGGTCGGCAGAGACGGCGCCGCTCCGTCATTTTCAGTGGAGTATATGCAAGTATAATATGCACGGATTTATTGTAGGCGAATATGCACAGATTTATTGTAGGCGAATATGCACAGATTTATTGTAAGCGAATATGCACAGATTTTTTTTAAACCTCATGAGACTGGGTTGATGTACCGTATGTGTGCTGTGTGTACTCTGTATTGGTGAAACAAACCCCCCACCCCTGTTGGTACAATAAACACTAAACCGGCTTGGACCCATTGTATCACTCAAAAGTGCACAAGAAAAGGGGAACTCCAACAAAATGGCCCCATTCATTGGTGGTCCTGCTACCATGGAGGACAGAGAGAGTGAGCCTGTGGGGTGAGAGTTCCCTATATGCTCCAGACCAGTGGTTTTCACGAAGAATACAAAGAAAACGGAGGAGGTCATAATGGACCCCAGGTCTAGGGGGGGATTTAAATGTTGGGTCATGTAGAGTTTGCTTTGGAGTTTCCCAAGTGCACATTTGAGAGAGGAGTATGTTTTTCCCTGTTGGTGACTTCATATAAAGGTGTTTTTTCTTTTGAATGTTGTCATATATATTCTTCTCGGTATCGGCTAACACAAAAATTGTGGTATCGGGATCGGAAATGAAAAGGTGGCATCGGGACATCACTATCCAAAACTGTTACATTTCTCTCAGAATTCAAATTCAAAAGAGATTGAAAAGTTGCAGCTGTGTTCTCAGTGCTCCATCCTCTCTTGTTGCTCCATCCAGATCAACCCAGGCACAGTGGGGTTCTATCGTATCCAGTACAGCTCTTCCATGTTGGACAGCCTGCTTCCAGGAGTAAGAGACCTCAGCCTGCAGCCTGTGGACCGGCTGGGCCTGCAGAACGACCTCTTCTCTCTGGTGAGTCAGTCGGCCCACGTAGTATTCAATTCAATTTTTATTCGAGTGTCAAATCACAACAAGTTGTCTAAAGACACTTTACAAAGGAGAAAAAGAAGAGAGGGGAACCGACAAAAATCCACCCAGAGCAAGCAGAGTAGGGGTGTAAATCACACCCATCGTGGCGATTCGATTCAGTATCGATTTCCTGACCCAACGATTCGATTTTTTTTTTGATACTCAAGAATACACCATGATTCGATTCGATTTTGATTTTTTTATGTGTGTGTGCATGCGGAAAGAGGGTAAAGGAAGCGAGGTAGGAGGACAAAATAGGTTTAGCGCCACCCGCAGCACGGGAGTCTGAATTACATCCAGGAGCAAATGGATAAAATAGACCAGATATTTTTATTCATTTATTTTTAAACATGAATCGATACTCTTGCGGACGTGTCGATGCATCGTATTGTCGGCTGTTGGATCGATACATCGATGCAAAATCGATTTTTTTTTTACATGTCTAAAGCAGAGGTTGCAACAGTGGTAACGAAAAAAGTAACACAGTAGACGGTGTAATAATGTAGTATGGGGAGGTATGGTAGAACATTTTTGTTATATGATTCAGTATCTTATCTCAAAGAAATGCTGTCTACTTAAGTTAAAAAAAAACCTTACAAAACGGTATGTACGTTTATGCACACACGCTACATAAAGAGCACAGATATTATTCAACAACTACACATTATTCAACCACAGCTAGGTGAGAATAACAATGACTCAAAGTGCATGCCATTGCCTACTATTGCCCAGTGCTGGTAATGGAAGTGTTGTTTAGTTAAAAGAAAAGGTTAGCCAACGTCTCCCTGCTTGGCACTTGACATTTAGTGTTGGATTGAGGCCCAGGTATATTACAGGGGCGGATGTAACATTTCCCAATTTGGGTTGGGGTGGAATGGTATGGGGGCAACCTCATCGCACAGGTGATGAAATCGCACCCATACCATTTTCGGTTACGGGACTTAAAGTATATTAGTCAAGTAAGGCATCCATAATAACATCAGTTGTTGTTGAAGTTACAACTGACACGCAGCATGCATAAAGCTAAAGGTCTGACTCAGAGAGTTTTCTGTTTTCAGTTGAAATGCTGTTTGTTTAGTGGTGCCACAGCTTAGTAGCAGTAGTAGTGTTTCAAATCATTTTAAATATAAGCACTTTAACTTAAAATGTAAAATATCATGGTTTGTTTTGCATGCCGTCATGTTTGGTAGGGCAGACTGGGCATTTAGGGGGGCATTGCCCCCCCCCCCTATTCCCATGTCTAGATCCGCCCCAGGTATACTAGCGTCCTGTTCAACAGGGCTGTACTTCTCTTTCCCTACGGAAACAGGAGGCAGACTCCTGACCCCATGGGTCATGGTTCAGGTTCACACACTGACCTAAGGTAGTGTTTTTAGCTCTAGACCATTAAAATATTTAGAACCATCCTACATGATGCAAGTTGTATTAACATACTCTACCATGTAGATTAGACCTTTAAATGTAATGTTGTCATGGTGCTTTTTAAGTTACATCATAGTCACATTTAATGTTTTGAAACTGGAAACCAGCTGGCTCGAGTTGATTGCATCACAGCTCACTTTGTTGTTTTTGTCACGAATGTTACTGTAAAACAATGAGTGTCTTTGACTGGCAGAGATAATCATGTGATAATATACGTATTACGTATGTTGTTTTTACATGCAGCAGTTAGAATATATTGATACATGTGAGCTGCACCTCAGCTTGGTATTGATGATCAAGTGTTATTTGACCCTTTTCTTTTTTCAATTCCACAGCAATTAAACCCAATAAGATCTATAATAGGACCCAGATACCTTCACCGAAAATAGACAATCTACGAGCTTGCTTTGTGAGGCATTGTGAGTTTGTAGATGTGATCTTATCACTGAAAAAGTTTTGCTTTCGTCATGAACTACTACTACTTAGGAAAACTTCTTAGACCAAGAGTACGAAAATAGTATTCATTTTAATAAATGTTTTTTAATAACTGCTCTCTGCCCAAAGTGAGTGGTACAAAAAAAAGTATCAAACGTTTCAGTTCCTAGGTCCTTCGTCAGTGCAATATGATCTGGCATTCCTGAGGCTGGCAACCTTTCATTTGCTGCGTCCATCTCACTTTAACCTTATTTTATACTTTGGCTATTCAAAAATAGAGCGCATATGTACAAGCTCATCTCAGCCACCCTGAGCTATTTTTCAATAACCTTGTATTTTTTTTATTTCCTGAAAGATGAACATCTTGGAGATCGGTGGTTTCTTCCAGAGATATTTTATAGCTTGGTGTAGAAAATACTGGAAGCTGATGGTTGGTGTGGTGTTCTACCTCAGCAGTCCATCTCCCAGGGGTCTAGCACAGTGGTTTTCAACCTTTTTCATGCCAGGGCCCACTATTTATTCAGAATTTGAGCCATAGACCACCATTTGATGACATTTTAGCCCCACAGACCCCAAAACTAAAGTAAGATTTATTTAGTTTTTGTCCACAATACCAAGTTGGATTTGGGGAAACAAAACAGTGAAACATACAGATCATACAGATTATCTTCTACATTCTCTAGTTGTGTAGACTTTTCACATGATGAATATTTTAACTCTTGAGAGTGTAAATATGAAGCCAAATGGATCCGCAAGGGTCCATTTGGTTTCATGTTTACGGTCTCAAAGAGTTACATCTGGTTAACCAACTGTCCATTTAGGCTGGGGACCACCTTGAATCCTCTCAGGGACTACTGGTGGTCCCTGGCCCTCCTGTTGAAAACCCCTGGTCTAGCACATTGTAACAAGGATAGACTCCTGTGTGACCTACTTCTAATCAGAAATAACACATCTATCATGCCTTCAACATTGCAGATTTTCGAATCTTGAAAGAAATCTGTAGAAATTTAGGTGTCATCTTCGGTATTAAAATGTTTGAGAACTACCAGGCTCTTCTCTCTCTCTCTCTCTCTTTGTCAGTCGCGTGCAGGAATGATCAGCACGGTGGAGGTGCTGAAGCTGATGGAGGCCTTCGTCAACGAGCCTAACTACACGGTGTGGAGCGACCTCAGCTGCAACCTGGGGGTGCTCTCCTCGCTGCTGTCCCACACCGACTTCCACGAGGAGATCCAGGAGTTCATCCGGGACCTCTTCACGCCCATCGGCCTCAAGCTGGGCTGGGACAGCAAGCCGGGGGAAGGTGAGCATGAGGATCAACCACTCTGCTGCTGCTGGAGATTTATTAGAACACTTGAAGGATTTAAAGCTAATATGCAAATTATGTTATGTTCTGGTAAAGAACAACATGAAGTAGTCTATGTATTAAACCAATGCCTGAAAATGAGCAGTATCAATACGTTTCTGAAACTCTTCCCAGGAAAAATGAGCCTTGTCACTCTTCAATTCCGACATTTTTGTTGTACTTGACAGACGCTCAGAGCGACATGGTGCCCCGGTCTTGATCTGTTAAGTGCAGTTTCAATATACACAAATTTAACCACTACCGTTGACAAGGATGGCATATTGAAATATGCCATATTTTGATGGCATACTCAAAAATTCTATTTAGTCGTTGACCTTTTGTAAGAATGAACTAAATAAATATCACCCAGCTATAACTTGTTTATCCTGTGGAAGGCGAGGCTTGAGGCTGGTTAACCCTGTGACAGACAATTTGGCTACAGGTCTGTTTGTCACAGAACTGTAGTTTCATTTTGGAACAAAGATGAGAATATTGTGGTTGGCCTTATTTGACTCCTTTGCTGTGATTATGCTTTGAAACACCATGAACAAATCTTCCGGGCTGAGTGTGCTATACTGTTAATTGATTAATTGACTAAGCGAAGGGCAGATGGGTGCGTAATGACTTTTAGTGGACAGAATAGAAAAACGCTGATGAAAGTCCGTGTAGTCAAAATGCGACTGTTACAAGTTACAACTGCTATCTTCATTGATTGGACAGCTACTGCCACGCTTCTGCCTTTGCTGACGTCAGTAATGAGCCACTTGCTCACAACAAATAAAGGGTGGATTATGCAATCCAAATATGCAATTTATAGATGATGGACGCATTTTGGACTGTAAGCTCTGCATCCCAGGGATGCAGTAATATTAATCCACCATGGGAGGAAAAATGCCAAAACAACAAAAACACAGTTTTAACTGCGACTGTTGTTGCAAATAAATTTCAGATTTGGAAATCAGATAGGCCTACATTTCTACCTGAATATAAACATATTGTATAACCATATAAAATTAAGTGGGAGTTAAATGCTACAATTTGTAATAAATAATGGTAATAACAAATAAATAATTATTCCTAGCATCGCTGAAGTGAGACTCAAATCAAATATCCCTGAGGCTCATCTAAATCCTCCCTGCATCCCTGGACTTATTAGATTGAAAACCTACAGTATTTACATCACTGCTTATGTGATAGCTCATGTAGAGATGGGTATCCTTAGGATCTTTGTGAGTCTGGTACTGATTTCTGGTTCTCAAAGTGGAAGAAATGAATAATAACTAGCGTATGACTGTGTGTCTGTAGGAACCGATACAGAAAACTAAAATTGAATTATTGTAATGGGTATGTGGGTACCCAAGCAAGCATGTTCTCAGTTGCCACGATTGATTTAAGACAATTGGATTCCACAGCAGTATTCAATGGAAACATGTTTTGCACTGATAATAGTCAGTTTATATAGCAAACACACGCATGTGATTGCATAGATTTGCTATTTCCGGTTATTAGTTGTATTTAGAATGGGGGGAAAAATGTATGTGAAACTAGCAATAGAACCAGTGATGTTTCATAGAAGGAAACCCCTGATGGGTTTAGATTTAGAAAGGCTACATCAAATATTGTGGCTAATCTCTGATGAAACGTTCAGTTTAACAAATCACAGACTGCCACAGTCATGAGATTTTATTTCGCTTTAAACCATGGAAAAACTAAACAAAGTGAATGTGATTTGCGTCCTGTCATCACCACTCCCAGGCCATCTGGACGCTCTGCTGAGGGGCTTGGTTCTAGGGAAACTGGGGAAAGCAGGACACAAACCCACGCTGGAGGAGGCCAGGCGGAGATTCAAGGATCATGTGGAAGGCAAACAGATCCTGTCAGCAGACCTCAGGAGCCCGGTACGTAGCAGAAAACGACAACTTCTTTCTAAAGCAGGGGTTTTCAACCTTTTTCATACCAGGGCCCACTATAGACCTGCGCAGTGATGTCACCGACCCTGCTCCACTAGTGGATTCCTCATTTTTTTTGTCCTCATAGACTTTTCGAAAATGGTTAGTAAACACACGATTGCGCCGCTGATAAAGCCAACTCGGGTCGTGACAAATCATGACAACAAACACAATAATCCGTTTCTGGAACAGGGGCGGTGACGTCACAGTGCAGGTCTATTTATTCTGCATTTTAGCCACGGAACAGCATTTGATGTTGAGTTCAGTCTGTCTGACCAAAAACAATGTTTTTTTTTAAGTATTGGTCCACAGTTTAGGAGAGATAAACTGGTAAAATGTTGGTCAAAATAACAATTCTTCTACGTTTTCTAAATGTGTACATTCTTGAAAATTAAGTATTTCGGGTGTTTAAATATAATTTACGGGTCCATTTGGTTTCATTGTACGATCTCAAGAGTTGCAAATCTATAAAGGTCCATTTGATTACCAATTGTCCGTCATTTAACTGGGGGGACCACCTGGAATCCTCTCGGGGAGCACTGGTTGAAGACCCCTGTTCTAAATAAATTATTTTTACTATGATTTATTCCGGGGGAAAAATCTAGAGAGATCTCTTGTTGGTGATGGGAATTATCCCATGCTCTTGTTTTGTGGAAAATGGATTTGCAATGCAAATGCGTCTCTCTTTCCCAGGTTTACTTAGCAGTGCTGAAGCATGGAGACAGCGTCACGTTGGACACCATGATGAAGGTGAGGAGGCTCCATGGCATTTGTCCTTCAGGCCATTATGGTAATGAGCTTCTTGCATGACCATTGGCTCCTCGAAGTGAACGATCGCTTCACTGACTCAGCCTGACAAATCTATTACTAGAGCATATTACCATACCGTTCAGGCATATAATGTCCAAGTCAGGCCTTGATCAGTCATATGGGGATGAGATTAACATCTGATGGCATATTTGATTTTTGTGAACGTCACTCAAGTCCAAATGTCATCATTCCTTTATTCCTCTCCCTGACTTTGCCGCTTCCTGCCTCTGTCGCAGTGTTAAATTTGTAGACTAAGGGCTCCATTTCCATTACACGCTAAGGACTCCATTTTGATTACCATCTAAACCCCTTATCCTAAACCCCTTATCATTTTTTTTTACTATTTTGAAAAACTTTTTGGAATAGTTCAACGTGTCAATCTATTGACATATTGTGAGCTTGTAGACTGGCCATTTAAACTATTGAAAATGTTTAAAAGAAGTTAAGGGATAGTTTAAAAGAAGTTAAAGGATAAGGGGTTTAAGCGATAACGAAAATGGAGCCCTAAACCCCTTATCCCAAACCCCTTATCCTTTTTTCTTACTATTTTGATAAACTTTTTGATATAGTTCAACATGCCAATCTATTGACACGTTGTGAGCTTGTAGACTGGCCTTTTTAACTATTGAAAAATGTTTATTTATTTATTTATTTTTTTTAAAGGCAGAGAAGTTAAGGGATAAGGGGTTTAGCGGTGATGAAAATCTAGGCCTTAAGCTGTGATGAAGCTTTGACTAAAGGGAAATTAAACTGTATTCAGAAGACTGACTAAACCAAGTCAACATTTTGCTTGTCCATTTAACACTGCTCCTGCCTGTGACGTCCTCAGCTCCACAAGCAGGCTGACATGCAGGAGGAGAAGAACCGTATTGAGAGAGTGCTTGGAGCCATCTCTTCACCAGACCTCATCCAGAAAGTCCTCAACTTTGCCCTCTCGGTATGCACAACCATGTCATGTTTTATGAAATCGTCAACCAGCTTTTTTTCCTGCACCCATCAATGTCATAATCCAGGGGTTTTCAACCTTTTTCATACTATTTATTCAGAATTTGAGCCACGGACCATCATTTGATGACGTATAATTGGATATTGTGTTATTGGACCTTTCACTGGAAGCTACTGTTTATAAATTCAATAGTAGGCAAAATAGTGCTTTATCCAACAATCCTAGCAGACACTCTTATCCTGAGTGACTTACAAAGTTCAAGATCAGAATAAATGGCGTGAACCGTAGTGGACAAACGTCAGGGTAAATGGTCACCTAAGTAGAGTGCAAAGAAAACAATGTGTTAGAGCCACTGACCACCATTTGATGTCATCTACCCTCCCTGACTCAAGACTTCAAATATTTAGTCGTTGTCGAATTGGATTTTATGTTAAGAATGACAGTGATGAAGTCGAGGACAATCATAGTAATGACCTGTAATAATCACTATACCAATCCTGGTGGATCTCTACACTGGAAAGGGGTTTGATATTAGGTAATGGATTCTGAATAATACAATGTAATGTACCTTAATTTCCGGACTATAAGCCGCACCTGACTATAAGCCACACCAGACAACAAGGTTCATGCTAGAGCAGTGGTTTTCAACCTTTTTGATCCCAGGGCCTACTATTTATTCAGCATTTGAGCTACAGACCACAATTTAACAACATTTTCAACCCACAGAACCCACAGAACTCTTGAGAGTGTAAAGATGAAACCAAATGGACCCGCAATGGACCCGGGTCCATTTGGTTTCATTTTTACACTCTCAAAGAGTTACATCTGGTTAACCAACCAGCCATTCATTTAGTCTGGGGGGCCCACCTAGAACCCTCTCAGGGACCACCTGTTGAAAACCCCTGTTAAAAAAACACCTGTAAAAATCCATAGATTGGCCACACCGTTGTATAAGCCGCAGGGTCCACGCACGGTAATATAGGGAAATTACGGTAATGTAATATAATTCCAACATTTTTCCTCCTCAGGAAGAGGTTCGCCCACAGGACACGGTGTCGGTAATCGGCGGCGTGGCAGGCAGTAGTAAACAAGGCAGAAAAGCCGCCTGGAAGTTTGTGAAGGACAACTGGGACGAGCTTCACAACCGCTACCAGGGAGGATTCCTCATATCCAGACTCATCAAGGTAATATTCTGCCGTTCCCTGTATGGACGGCTGTATAGTTAAAGGGGAACTCCACCCATTTTCAACATTTTAATATGCCATTAATATACCTTAGAGATGTTGTGTGGACATGATAAAAAAGTTCCCCCAATTCTGTATTTCCTAAAAAATGGAGGTCTGAAAAAGTCATTAACATGGTAAAATACGTCTGATGACATCATCAAGATGTATTTCACCATGTTAATGATTTTTTCTTTCAGACCCCTTTTTCCTGAGAAGGTACAAATGGAACCAAATGAACCCGTCAGGGTTCATTTGGTTCCATTTGTACGCTCTCAGAAAAAAATGTTGAAAATGAGTGGAATTCCCCTTTAATTAAAATGTAAACCTTGAACCGTGAGATGATTGAAAAACTGTCGTAATGTGTGTGCCTGCGCTCTCTGTGTGTCGATATCTCACTGAGTCGTTGGCGTATGGTGCAATTTGGTGGTCAGAAATCAGTCACAAATTTAGATTTATTGATTTAACATGGTTTGGCATAACATCTCATAGAAGGATGAGAATGCTTTTCAAAGCTTGTCTCGGGCTATTTTTAGCACACTGAGGTCATTTTTAGGACACTGCTGTGGTCATCTCGCAGTGCTGTGTAAGTGGCTCAGCTATGTCCACTTCTCATTTGTCCTTGTTGTGATATGGTTTGGCGGTGGATATTTTAAAATGAACACAGATAGATCCCCTTTTCTATTTACTTTGGAGCAACAAGTGAATTAGATGTGTGAGCTTGTAGATCTGCTATTTCTGATGTGTGACACTCACATGCAAATATAAGCATAGCTCAGATGTTGTCGTTCCTCTTTTTTCTCATCCAAATGTCAATACAAATGTACTTTTCCAATCAATTGGGCTGATGCGAATACATTTACTTATTCGACTCAGCCATGGCAATGCATTGCTGTCAGGCAAGATGTCAAAAACAAATTCAGATCACGTTATTTCATCTTTTGTCAAGAAAGATTAGTATTCTGTCGTTGTACTGCTATTGTACTTTAACACAAGATGAATATTAGAAATGTTATTTATTTCAGTTTCCTTTCTTTCTTTAAAAGAGGAAACACTATTGAGCAAAGGTTTTGACTAACAGTGTGGATGAGATATCAGTTTTAAATATCCTTCCTCTTGATCTATCATGAATCTCTAGCATGTATTTACCATTGCGGTTTTTCACTGTTGGGCAGAAACCTCTCATCTCCAGTCCATAGTCTAACTTTTTGCTTCTTTATGTAAATTAACAGCTATTTAAAGTAGCCAATCCAGAAGCTTGAAACATGGCACAAAGCGGCATGTTTGGAGCTTGCACATCTGCTGCTTTTGCTGTTTTGAAATTTGAGTTCTGATAAGTAACACTTTTGGACACATCATGTTAGGTCTTCAGCTTAAAGAGAGAATATGGTAGAATGTAATGTGACTCTCTCTCTTTGTCTATATTGCTGTGTATTGACAGGGATTTCTCTCTATTGAAACAGAATACTAGTCATATGAGAATCATAACAATGTCATATGATGTGATTTACTTTCATTGTTCATCTCTTTGTTCAGCTCTCCGTCGATGGATTTGCTGTTGACAAAATGGCTGCTGAAGTGAAGGTGAGCGCCCCCAATACTTTTTCACACTTTTTGACACTGTTTCACAAATTGCACATTAGGATTTTTTTTGTTTTTGTTTTAATCCATATTTAAGATTATACCTGTGGCATTTTCTGTTCTGCAGCTAAGCAATTTGTATATGAGATACTGCTTTGTGGACTCGGATGTATTTGAGACATGCATGGATTGATTTCATTCATTTGGAACATGTCTTTGTTGCACACTGAAAATAAACAGTCCTATGTTATGACATGGTTGGAGAAACATCCAAATTATCTAGGCTGATAAAAATGCAAAATTCTTGTCTCACTGGCTGTGGGTCATATGCCACCAGTATTGGAGCTTTCCACTTAGAATGGTGCTGAAATATTAGAGCTATCTACTTATTTCTTTGTTTAAGACGGTTAACATTGGTGATGATTTATATTATATAAACCTATTTAATAAGTGCTTGATGTAACACTTAACTGTGTGTCATGATCCATATTTGGGGGGGTGTGTGTGTATGCCAAATCATAATCAGCACTTACTGATATATTATATATGTTTCTGGGAACAGTATTATGGTTGTTTATGAGGGACGACGCTGAATACTTTCGAGAAACAATTCTGTATTTATTTGATGGCGGCTGTTACTGTACAAGCAGTTAATTATCATGAATAATTAACTACCGTTCGTTGCGTTGGGTTGCTACACTAGTGGATCAATTATGACTGGTAATAATGGTTATAGCTGGAGGCCTTTTAAAGGGATAGTGCACACTGCACCGCTCTATTGATAATTCATGGAGACTTTATTCATGGATATTTTTTTAGGTTTTAAGGGGCCTTCGACTTAGAAATGGCGAAGGACTGCTGCAAATAACAAGTGGCCTAAAAAAATAACTTTTTGCTTCTTTATGTAAATTAACAGCTACTTAAAGGGATAGTTCACCCCGAAATGACTTTTTCTGCTCAATTGATAACTCATGTAGACTTTATTCATGGATATTTTTTAGGTTTTAAACGGCCTTGGACATAGAAATGGAGAACGACTGCTGCAAATAACAAGTGGCCTAAAAGAATAACTTTTTGCTTCTTTATGTAAATTAACGGCTACTTCACCCTTTCTGTACGCATTGTTACACTTTAGCTATTGAAAAATATCAGATCTACAAGCTCATATCGCGCCACCGAGTGGCGCGATATGAGCTTGTAGATCTGATATTATTTTTATTAAATTGTGAAAATGATGAGCAAATCTAAGAATGTTTTCTATTTCTGGTTTCTGACACTAGATTCTAGTTTCTCTGAAAAATCTATGTTCCTGTGTCAGTGATGCTTAACATAAGGACCACCAGAAGTTTTTTTTTTTTTTTTTTGTCCCATTCGCACCCATTCAATCCAATGCATTCAAAAGCCTCTCCTGAGATTCTGCCCTGAATGTCGTGGGCGCACGGGTAGATTAACTAGGGCTAGACGTCACTTCCTGACTTTTGACCCGGAACTTTTTGCTCAGATCGTCAGAGGACCGGTTAGTCAAGACACCAGAAACGGCATGATGTCATCACACATGCTGTTTAGGAGACCTGGCGCTTCAAAATAAGGGTTTTTTTCCCGAATCCACTGGCTGCGAACCCTCATCTGAAAACATGTTGTTGTAGGGATCGCCCAGAAGCAACGATTTTATTTAAAAAAATAAAATAACCCTCTTCGTAATCCCTCCTTTCCACAGAGTTTCTTCGAGAGCCACCACGCCCCGTCGGCGGAGCGCACGGTGCAGCAGTGCTGTGAGAACATCCTCCTCAACGCGGCGTGGCTGAAGCGTGACGCCGACGACATCCACCAGTATCTACTGCAGCGCAAGGCTCCCCCCGTCTGAGGGAGAAGAAGGAAAGCCCTGCCCTGCCCTGCCCAACATTACCTTCCCCTTGCCCCAACACCCCAACCAAACCCCTTCCTTTCCTCCTTCCAGTGCGGACCTCCCAGCCCAGCATCATAGCTGCCTTGGCCCAACCCCAGTGCAGACCAGTGAGAAGAGAGCGAAGAGAGAGGGAGACCCACAGCGCACTTAAAGCAAGCAGGCTTCATTTCTCTAAAGGAACTTAATCAACAAAAAAACAGACAAAAAAAGACAAAAAAATAAATAAAAAAAATAAAAAACTGAAGAGAGGAAAAAAAATACACACACACACACACAAAAAAAACAAGACGACAGACGAAGCCAAGAATTTAACCCGGCGTTGGAATCGAGAGACTTTTCTATATAACAAAACCATTTCAGTCAGACAAGGAATGTAGTTACCCCCATTCTGTCCACTAGGAGATGACGACGACGATGATGATCATGAGACAATGTTACTGGTACACACGATGGCCCAATCAGATTACCACTGCTAGTGCTAAACCTCATGCACAAAACACTCTATGACCTGCAAGATTTGCTAATCCCTGTGGACGCGCGTTCTCCGCGTCGATCTTCCCATCCCCACCGAACATGCACTCTAGCGCAAAAAAAAAAGAGTTGTAGTTGAAGAAACTGTGAATTTTTCCACCCTTTTTTCTCTCTTGCCACTTGTTTTTCAACGCATGAAGTATGATATCTTGTGTTGCTGTTTTTGTTTACTTTTTGTTTGTTTTACCTATGTAAAAACACGATTTTCCTTTCACAGCTGAACTCCCCCCACCTCCACCCCCTCTTTTTTTTTCTTTCGTCGTCTTTTTGAGCATTGTGATTGGTTAAAAAAGCAGAAGGTGCCTGGGCAGAATGGGGTTAATAATAGTTTATGCTGTTTTTCTTGGCGATAGTTCTGAACTTATGGCAAAAAAAGCACTGATTCTCCATCGCTAATAAACGGTTAGGATGAGGCGAGCAGCGCTAGCATGGTACTACGTTGTATACTGTATAATGCAAGCATTCTTGCATACAATGTTCCACAGAAATCTAAAAATGGCAGTGTTTTCATGGTCTTATCTTCACCCATCTACCCTCATGTTCACCATCCTTGGCACTCAATCAGCCCATCACAACATGTCGTATACCCCCCCCAACAGTTTCTCCCCCAGCTCTGTTCAGAGTTAAAGACGGATGCATACTAGTATGGCAAAACAACAAAATGATAAAACATATTTAAAACATTTCTTTATCTGCCACTCTTGATGGAAAAGAAAATATTGGCATAAAAAAAGTTGTTTTTATAAGATGTAAATGCAGTGATTTATTTAAATGTTGAAATAATCTAGTGTCTCTGGAAAAAGAAATGATGAAAAAAAAGAAAGATGACAACACTACATTTTTGGGGCCTTTTGTTTTGAAGTATCATCAGGAAGCACTCTTTTTTTTCTCCTTTTTTTCTTTTCTTTTTTTTTAAGGGTCCAATTGAGTGAGTGGCATGCAGGCCCAGTTTGAAGTGACGGGGTTACTTTACTCTGCTAATGAACTTGGATAAGCCTTAAATTGGTCAACTGGTTTGCAATAATTATTACGCTGAAGTGGTGATGAATTCCACTGCGAAGTAAATTGTATCTAATGTGACAGATTTATGCAGACTTGTTGAGCGAGTATATCTATATAGAATTTACAATTTGATGTGGCATCTATGAAAACATACCGAAGATCATCCAACTTGTTGTCAAGACTCTTTTCCCTGGAACATTTGTTGTGCTTTTTTTGTTTAAAAAAATACAGTTGGTGTTCATTAAAGTGAAAATAAGTCTATAAAAGCGATGTGAAATTAGTACAGTTGATTTTATGAGTGACGTGTGAGTGTGTGTGTCTGCCTGTCTGGAAACTAATTTGATATGTAAAAATGGTTCTTAAATCAAATTTACATTTTGTATGAACATACACTTAACTGCCAAGTTGACTGATCATAATTACAGATGGTGATAGGAAATCTGCAATAGATATGAACACTGTATATAACTGAAATATATACCTTATGAGAATAAAATAAAATGCTTAACAAATCAGTGTAGATGAGTATGGGGAGAAGATTCTAATACATGAATGTTATTCCTTAATGTGAATTTATGGCTAATACTTCTGACATGTTGAGTGCTTTATGATTATATGATTGTTTGAATGAGTCATTGTTTTTAATTTTGAATTGCCTGAATTTTGCTTAGCCTGTCCAAAGACAGAAAGGAATGTACTGCAAAATTTTCTACTAACATGATGCACATGGCAACGTTCTGTGGGAGCTTTCTCAGTTAGATCATACAGGATATCTAGATTAAGTTATGAATGGTTATATGCTTTGTATTTTGAAAAACCTATACCAATATGCAACACAAGTTACACAATGCATTTTGATATATCAATGAATATCTCCATTTTAAGTTTGCCACAAATCTCCTCTCATCAAAGGATGAAAGCTATTGAAGTTGTCTAGAACAGTGGTTTTCAACCGGTGGTCCGGGGACCACCAGTGGTCCTTGAGATGGTTCCAGGTGGTCCCCAGCTAAGCTGGTTAACCAGATGTAACTCTTGAGAGTGTAAACTCAAGAGTTAAAATAATCATCTTAATTAGCCCATAAGTTTACACAACTAGAAGATTAATGGTCATGTTGATCTGTATGTTTGACTGTTTTGTTTCCCAAATTCAGCCTGTAATTGTGGAAAAAAGCAAAAGAAATTGTGGAAAAAAGCACAAGAAGTCCTATTGAGCAATGAAAACATCATTGGTCAATAGGAATGCAACCATGGGTGGGACAAGTAAATGCAGTTCGGTTTAAGCCTATAAAGTGTTTTAAGAAACCATTCCCAGAAAAAAATAGTAGGATGGTGAAGTATGACTGACCTCTAGTGTTAACATGGAAATTGTAGGAGTGTATATGTGTGTGTGTGTGTGTGTGTGTGTGTGTGTGTGTGTGTATGCGTGTGTGCCTGCCTGCCTGTGTGCCTGCCTGTCTGCCTGTGTGCCTGCCTGTCTGCCTGTGTGCCTGCCTGTCTGTCTGCCTGCCTGTGTGCCTGCCTGTCTGCCTGTGTGTCTGTCTGTCTGTGTGCCTGCCTGCCTGCCTGCCTGCCTGCCTGCCTGCCTGTGTGCCTGCCTGCCTGCCTGCCTGCCCGAGTGCCCGCTCAAGCTCCCACCAGTCGCGACAAACAAAAATCAGCCTGAACATTTAAATGGCTGTGGCCACCTCTGTCCAAAATAGAGCATGTCGATCTGTTATACTATACCATCTGATCTATTACATTCATATTAAGTTCAGCTGTTCTGGTTCTCTTTTTTTGTAATGTGCAGCTGCCCTTATAGAGGAGATACTGTATTAGATAACTTCTACAAAGAACTAATATTTCAGTGTGTAACTTGACAAAAAGGAGCAAAAAATAATCATCCAAAGTAAATAAGGCAGTGTCTCTCTCAGTGTGCCTCAGCCAGGATCCGGCCCTGAGTTCCAACCAACTCCGCCAGTTACAGAGACATGCAGCATCAAAAGGATTTGGGTATTTTGTATAGTTGGCTTCCTGTGAACAAAATGCTGGAATAACACTGTCTAGTATGGCTTGTCAAAGTCTCTTATGTCACTCTGACACACACAGGCCCACGGCTTGACTTTCATCAGGCCATGAACTCAAGAAGTGGATAAATAATTAAAATGGTCATATAAAACTCAGTGGAAAGAAATCAGTGAATATGTGAATTTGAACTAGCTGGCGGTACTTTTAACAACTAGGCTATCACCGGCTGATGTTTACTTTGAACGCATACAAGAGTGTAAACCTTAACATACATGATCGGGTGACAGCTGTAATGTGTGCTTTGAAAAAGAGCCTAGAGCAGTGCCCACACTTTTTGTCTTGAGAGCTACTTTCAAAATGACCAGCTCAACAAGATCTACACATCAAAAATGTGATTGTTCCATAACTAAAAATCCACGTCAAGGCCCTCTAGAAAGTTTGAGCTTTGAAATAGTGGTGATGGTGTTACTTACTGTTATAGTGTTTAAGAATAATAATAATAATAATCTTTATTTGTATAGCGCCTTTCATGACATAAAATGCAGCTCAAAGTGCTTTACATTGCAATAAAGAAGAAGACAAAAAATAGTGGGAATGAATTAAAGAGATCATTAAAATACATCGAAGAAGCAGTACAGTGAGGACCTGAAATAAGTATAAAATATAAAATCACAGAGAATCAGTTAAAAGCAAGTGCATAGAAGTACGTCTTGAGCTGTGCTTTAAATGCACCTAACATGAAAAATAGAGGGGGAGAATTGGAAGGTTTTGCTGTATATGCTATTACTGATGTTTGAAAACAGTATTTGGGGTTTGAGTTGACATTTTATGATGTTGATTTTATTTTCTTGCACCCCAAACCCAAAGAACTTTCACATTTTTGTCCACAATTGGGAAAGAGAACTGGCAACACATTGGTCAAAATAGCAATTATTCTCCATTTTCTAATTGTGTGGACTCTTGAAAATTACGTGATTCAGATGTTTAAATATAATTTAACTCTTCAGAGTGTGAAATGAAACCAAATGGACCCGTAGGGGTCCATTTGGTTTCATTTTAACACTCTGAAGAGTTACAGATCTATAAGGGTCCAAGTGCTGGGGGGACTGTCATGTGATCTACCTGCACGGCCTGTGTGATCTACTGGTAGATCACCATCTACCTTTTGGGCAGCCCTGGCCTAGACTCTAGAGTAAGTTGTCAATGGAGATAGTTAGGTCCCACAGGACTTAGCTGGGAAGGAGAGAAGTTCAGTCTTGTCTGAGTTCAGCTTGAGGTGGCTAAAGGACATCCACTGTAAGATGTCAGCCAGGCATGCATGCAGTGATGTATTCTTCCAGCTCTCCTGTAGCATAGGAGGGGATGGATAGAAGCAGCTGTGTCAGCAGTGATAGGATAGATTTGAGTGCTAAGACATTTACTGTACAGGGAGGGTACAGATCCTTGATGATAGCAAACCATTCCAAACAAAAGCTGAATATAGGAGAGTCTAAGGGTCTAGTATAAATAACAAAAATGACGCAATATGAAAACAAAATATAGTGAACAATGTAAACAAACAAACAAACAAAGTAAACAACAAATTGTTGATCATCCCCAACATGTACAGGCTTATTTAATATAATAACTGGGTAGGATAGCACAATGTGTAGCATTGAGTTGTAATAGCATTGAAATCTGCTTAACCATTTTAAAACATACAGTATATATAGCAGTATATACTGTATACATCATGTAATTGACAAATGCCCATCTACAAAGCTTACAACATGGTGTGAGCTTGTAGAGCTGCTATTACAATGAACGAATGAAATACCAGATACATAATTTAGGTGTCCTTGACCAAACACATACTAATTTAAAGGTGAATTCCACCCATTTTCAAATTTTTCCTCTCAGGAAAAAGAGGTCTGAAAGAAAAATCATTAACATGGTGAAATACAGCTTGATGATGTCATCAGATATTTCACCATGTTAATGATTTTTTTTTTCAGACCTCCATTTTTAGGAAATACAGAATGGGGAACTTTTTATCATGTCCACACAACATCTCTTAGGTATATTAATGACATATTAAAAATGTTGAAAATGGGTGGAATTCCCCGGGTTCTTGATCTAATATGCAGCCATAACATTCATATTTTGCTACTAGGCTACATTGAATTTAGGTCAACGGTTATACCCAGTTCTAACCTGTAGATGGCAGCAGTCTGAAGTCTACCAACTGAGGGGGATTAAAGGAAGAGGAAGTGAAGAAGTGAACTTTATTTATGTTGCTTCTAAAAATGCGGATCAGAAAATGACAGATGTAAGTACAGTATTCAGGATGACTTGCAGCCAACAACTCGTTAACTTTACTCTATACGTTATTTGGTTTGACTATCAGGAGCTCGAACGTAGTCATCGCGACCTACAGACAGCGCCTTTACTCGTGGGATCTCACTGTAGCGGCTTCATCTAAATTAGCCAGGGTAACATTAGCATTAGCACTAGGTGGAAGTGCCGCGTTATTATGAATCCCACCAGAGTTCTGGCGTAGCCCCGCCTTACCGTGTGTCTGATTGGCTGCTGGGCAGGCACTGTAGTTTACTGAGGTTAGATTTTAGGGTCAGTGAATGCTTCCTAAAGTGCGTTTCGGGGACTTTTAGGGCAGTGGTTTTCAACCTTTTTCACTCCAGGGACCACCACTTATTCAGCATTTGAGCCACGGACCACCATTTGATGACATTTTAGCCCCAAAGACCCCAAAACTAAAGAATTCTCTTGGTTTTGTCCACACTTTCAGGCTGGATTTTGTAAACAAAACAGTGTAGACTTTCTTAATTAAATAGTGCTAATTCAGATGAATATTTTAACTCTTGAGAGTGTGATAATGAAACCAAATGGACCCACAAGGGTCCATTTGGTTTCATTTTCACATTCTCAAGAGTTACATCTGGTTAACCAACTCTCCATCATTTAGCCTGGAACCCTCTCAAGGACCACTGGTGGTCCCCGGACCACCTGTTGAAAACCCCTGCCCTAGGGGACTTCGTGGGGGTTCCAGGGGGTCCCTAACTAAATCATAGTTTGAAGTCCAAATGCACCCTTATGGGTCTGTAACTCTGATAGTGTACCCACTACCCACTACCCACACACCAGAGTTCAATTAACATTGAGTTTACAATATAAATTGGGGTTACAGACATATGAGTGCTATTAAATGGGGGGATCTTACCTAATTCAGATCAAACCTGGTGGTCCTTGACATGAAAAAGTGTGGGAACCACCGGTTTAGGCAAAAGCGCGAACTGTCAATCACAGGGTTTTGTTTTACCTAGAACTGCGGTGGGATCCATAATAATGCTGAATACCATATTATTATCTAGCCTTTCGGGTTTAATACAGTGCGTGCATCTGTGCTCCTTTACAAAGCAGCGGTAATGCGGTTAGTTATTGGAAATATCAGTTATACTTATAACTTATAAGACATTCCTCTTCATCCAGCCAAACTGGATGAATTGACTTAAAGCATTCAATGCTTTAAAAAGAGAAAGGCTGCAGCCTGCAGTGAGTCGGAGTCCACAGTCCACTACCTGACTTCTGTACTAATGCATGTGTCAAAACGATGAAGTGCTATAAGTCAGGGGTTTTCAACCTTTTTCATCTCAGGGACCATCATTTATTCAGGATTTGAGCCACGGACCACCATTTGAGGATATTTTAGCCCCACAGATCCCAAAACTAAAGATTTATTTTGCTTTTGTCCACAATTCCAGGCTGGATTTGGGAAAACAAAACAAAACATACAGATCAAAATAACCATTAATCCTCTAGTTATGTAGACTTGGTCTAATTAAGACCATGAATATTTTAACTCTTGAGAGTGCAAAAATGTTGCATCTGGTTAGCCAATTTAGCTGGGGACCACCTGGAACCCTCTCAGGGACCACTGGTGGTCCCCGGACCACCTGTTAAACCCCTGCTGGAAGTCATTCAGGGCCGACTTATTTTTAGATTGGTGAAGGTCTCGCAGGCAAGGCAACGATGCCATTTAATAGTACCAACTACTAAATATATCATATCGGCTTCCACTCACTGTCCAAAGCAAGTTTTGGTTTATTATGTCACATGTGTTATGTTTTAGCCGGCTAAAACACAACACATATGACATAAAAAAATCATTAATCTTTAGTAAAGATTAATGTTTTTTCACTGATGGGGTAAAGATTCTTTACCCCATCAGTGATGGAAGAAGTATTGGAACATTTGTTTTTGTACTTGAATAACGTAACACTGTAGTTATAGTATGTACTAACTATGTAGTAACGATGTAGTTAAAACACAAGAGGTCCTGTATTCAAAGTGCTACTACTATTCAAAGGCAGATCCACCTTTTCCCTATAGGGATATTTAACTGAAAATTGGCTCTGTAGTAATACTGTAGGTTACCAGAGTTACCCACTCAATATTGGCACTCTGTATGGAGTTCTCCAGTACCTAGCCTGGTCTAGCCCTCAATGATTTTGGCCTTGGGGGGCGGGGGTGTCGTGGGATCCACACGGCGGAAGTGCTGCGCTCTGATTTGATCTCACTAACGTGTCGTCATCTCCGGCCCCTCCCACGCCCGTCCACTGCTATTCTACGTCACATCATTTAGAGCGACGCCCACCCCGGAAGGTTGACACGCCCCTCAAGGCCACTTTCCAACGCGCGTTAGTCCAGGCTTTCCGTTTTCGCGCAAGGCGGACAAAAATGAAAGCCTGGGTGTCGAGGCTATCCAGTACCTAACTAACCTATCAAAGTCTGAAATCACAAACTCCTTTTTTGGGGGGGCACTGTCCCTGCTGTGATATATTCTGTTGTTTGTTACTCCGATTGGTCGGTTGGGGGGTGATGTAATTATCTGCGGGGTATAGACTAGAGAGTAGGGACTTTAAGCTGTCACATTTTACAACGGCAACTCTAACAGGAAGTACGGCTGCTATTACGCAATTACCGTAGCTGTCAAAATCATTAAGCTCATAGCCATCTGCAACGGCGACGGGTTACCATGGTGACACGTCTATGCAGCGTGTGTCAAACAGGCGTTGTGGACACTACGTTAGAGTGTACGTTCTGTTGTAGTAGGAACGGTTGCTATGGCAAGCAGGTTTATCTATCGAGCACAGATTTACCTAGTGAACCAAAGAAACAAACTACGACACACGGTCAATACTGTTCTAGCGTTAACTCCTTGCAACTGTTTGGAGCCAAGGATTTGCGTGGTGACCCTTTGATGTGTTTAGGGCTTCAGAGCCCCATATATGGAGCTGGCCAAGACAGACAACCCCTACATATAGTGCTGACAACATGCAGCATGACCTATGTATATAACAACTATGCATTTTACAGACCCATAGGCCTTCACAGTCACCAGATTTGACCTTATCGGAGTTCAGCACCACGCTGTGACGTTCATAAACATGTACTTCTTTATGTTCCAGGTCCTGTGGCATCATACAGTCTGTGACTGACTGACTGACTGACTGGATGCCTCTCCGGCACGATGCTGTACTGCAGCACCCTGGTTCTAGCTCTGCTCCTGTCTCAGGCCAGAGGGTTCCTCCACCCCTCCGAGGAAGGCGACGGCGTCCCCGACGAATGGGTGCTGCTCCACGTGGTCCAGGGCCACATCGGCGCCGGCAACTACAGCTACCTGCGTCTCAACCACGACGGCAGGATCATCCTGCACATGCGCAGCCTCAAGGGAGACGCCGACCTCTACGTGTCCGACAAGACGCTGCGGCCCAGCTATGACACTTACAAGCTGCAGTCGGCCACCTGCGGCCAGGACGTGGTGGTGGTGCCGGGGGACTTCGTGAGGCCCGTGGGCATCGGCATCTACGGTCACCCGTCGCACCAGGAGAGCGAGTTTGAGATGCGGGTGTTTCACGACCAGATGGTGCCGCCGGACCCGTTCAGTAAAGGACTGGCGGAAGATGCGCAAGGGCATCAGAAATTACCTCAGTCGCCGGAGGAGGACTTTCAGGAAGAGGAATCCATCTTTTGGACTATTCTAATTGGACTTTTGAAAATTATACTTGAAATTCTGTTCTAGAAATGAAATGTCCTTGTTGTTGCCATGACGGTAAAGAAAAGAAAGTAAGTGCAGGTTGGTTTTGAGCAGAGGTAAACATTTTTGAGGGCTGCCGCTAGCCTATTTTGAACTGCGAGGCCAAGAGGCCAAAAAAAAAAACATTTACTTATTTGCATAAAACTTTTGATTAATGAAGGAAAATTTGTCAGTTTGTCTGTGTGCAGAGAGACTACTATTTTGGCTGATACATTAATATCTGTGAAATTATTGAATCAAACCACTTGTCTTAATGTTACATATATTTATCAAACACACTAGACATTCTGACTAAATCTAGAATCAAAACCCAGCAATACAACACTCTGAACAACTGCTGATACCCATTAAAAAAAGTAGTACTTGTTCCATGATATGTAATTATGTACATGTTCAAGTACGTTCATTTGCTTGATTACTGCAAAGGCAGTGCTATTCTATTTTGAGAATAGAAACAATTTGTTTTGGTTTGGAAATTGGCTCCAACTTGTACCTGGACAAGCTATAGGGCTCCATTTTCGTTACCATCTAAACCCCTTATCATTTTTTTTACTATTTTGAAAAACCTTTTGGAAAAGTTCAACATGCCAATCTATTGACATATTGTGAGCTTGTAGACTGGCCATTTAAACTATTGAAAAATGTTCTTTTTTAATAGTTTAAAAAAGCAAAGAAGTTAAGGGATAAGGGGTTTAGCGTTGACGAAAATGGAGCCAATAGATTTTACATTTTCTTGGTGAGTTGGAATTTCAAGGGTGCATAAAATGACCATTGAGCAGTCATGTTCAACAGTGCCTTCTGAATCATGAGTCATTTATTGGTTAAATGGCAATGCAATTTTGTGCATCAGGAGATGTATTTAGTAAGATTTCTAAATAAAGCAATTGTCTTTGAACACAAACGTACCTGTCAACTGTCTTGGTTGTGCTCCGATTACCGTAGATGACCATCTATAACATACCGGTACCTGGGCATCATGCGGCCCGGGGGCCAAATGTGGCCCTTTGGCTGACTCTGACCGGCCTGTGAAAGGGTACCATGGTTTTCAACCAGTGGTCCGGGGACCAGCAGTGGTCCTTGAGAGAGTTCCAGTTAAATATGGAAAGTTAGTTAACCAGATGTAACTCTTTGAGAGAGTAAAAATGAAACCAAATGGACCCTTGCGAGTCCATTTGGTTTCATGTTTACACTCTCAAGAGTTAAAATATATATTAGCCATATACTGTACAGTATATTAGATCAAAAATGACCATTCTTTTACATTCTCTGGCTATGTTTGCCTGTTTTGTTTGTGAAATCCAGCCTGGTATTGTGGACAAAAACAAAATAAATCTTTAGTTTTGGGGTCTGTGGGTCTAAAATGTCATCGAATGGTGGTCCTCTGTGGCTCAAATACTGAATAAATAGAGGGCCCTGGTGTCGAAATGGTTGGTCTTGCGCTTACTTCAATCTTGAAATGAAATTAATATTACGCAGACTTTAGTTCAGCCTTTAGTCTTGGCCCTCCACAATATTTTATGTATCTCATTTGGCCCCTTGGGAAAAATGATTGCCCACCCTTGATCTATAATAATGGACACAGGTATCCCAAGATGCCCCCCAGGGCTTGACACTAACACTAACACGTAAAAAAAATGGTGGGGCAAGTGAAGACTGCTACCTGGTTGCCCAATCGGGCACATGTCTTTCTCTGCTTTCTAGCTATCCACAATTCCAGGCTGGATTTGGGAAACAAAACAGGGAAATTAACATACACATCAAAATGACCTAATCTTCTACATTCTCTAGTTGTGTAGACCTGGGCTAATTAAGATGATTAATTTTAACTCTTCTTGAGAGTGTAAAAATGAAACCAAATGGACCCGCAAGGGTCCACTTGGTTTCATTTTTACGTTCTCAAGAGTTACATCTGGTTAACCAAATAACTGTTGAAAACAACAGATTATTCAATCCATGGATAGTGGTCGAAGCGGGTGCTTGAAATTGTTTTCAGACCCGGGCAGAGGCTGGCAGGGGAAAAATATGTGAGGGAGATTGTTACTTACAGAAATAAGTAACAGATAATTTGAAAATGTAGTTACTTTGTACTTTGTAGATTGATTATTATTATTATTACAAAATAACAAAACCTAAACATACACTTGACCGAGCCCGCATTTTAAAACTTGTGAAATTGTATCATTCTGAGTAGCCTGATACATTTTTATACCATACTTTGATAACAGCTTGGAGATCGACAGTACGTTTCAAGTACGACTCAATACAAAACCATTTGTTACCTGTGAGCACCATCATGAAGCATTTTCTACTTGTTTATAGTGTATAGAGCCAACCCATAGATATAGAGCAATTAAGTCCACCATTTTCCACTTCATCAAAAACATTTAAAGATAGGAATATCTACTTTGGGAGAAAAAGGGAGTGGGGAATCACCTGCAAAAGGAGATAAGGGATTTGCATAGCTTAATGACTGTTGATAGGGCGTTCCCTTGTTTGTGCCAAATCTGGGTTGCACATGGTTTGTTGAACTCCCTCAGCTGTTGTGGGTGTCAACCTCATTGACACCCACATTGATATTTCACTTTCAAAAAAACTTTTGGTCATTTTATCGTCTATTTAGGCTTATGTGGACATCCCAGAAAGTTTATAGGTTAGCCTACTCCGTTCATTTGGTTGCATTTGTACAGTCTCAGAAAAATGTTGAAAATGGGTGGTATTCCCCTCTAACCCAAATAATGGACCAAGTAACAATCTCAGTAAGAAGGCTTTGCTGAGATTGTTATTTGATCCAAAGAGAATGGTTCAGAGCAGAATACAATACTTTTGTACAGGAGATCTCGGGCCGCCGCGAACTCGGACCGAGCAAAACTGCGGAGATCTCGGCTAGGTGGTGTGGAGAAGTCGGCTAGGTGGTGTGGAGAAGTCGGCTAGGTGGTGTGGAGAAGTCGGCTAGGTGGTGTGGAGAAGTCGGCTAGGTGGTGTGGAGAAGTCGGCTAGGTGGTGTGGAGAAGTCGGCTAGGTGGTGTGGAGAAGTCGGCTAGGTGGTGTGGAGAAGTCGGCCAGGGGGTGTGGAGAAGTCGGCTAGGTGGTGTGGAGAAGTCGGCCAGGGGGTGTGGAGAAGTCAGCCCATTAGACATGCATAGGCACCTTTATCACTGCATATCATAGACATGCATAGGCACCATTATCACTGCATATCAACCATTATCAGGCCATATACCAACCATCATCAAGTCTTTTATGCTTGATATGTCTTGCTGTTGTGACAATAGACATGTATATAGGCACCATTATCACTGCATATCAACCATTATCAAGTCATGACAATAGACATGTATATGCGCCAATACTTTTGTACTATATACCCTCCCCCCAGTATGATGTGCACATGCACACACTCTACAGTGAAGGAAAGTACAACATGCCAACAATCAGGATCGAGTAGGCCCACTCCCACTCGATCCTGATTGGATGGAGGCCCCTCTCATCCTGATTGGCTTTTATCCCAATTTGCCCAAACTGAAACCAGGGTTTATTGACCCCAGAGGCTCACTGGGGACAGGTAGGAACTCCTTATAAATATTGTCACCACACTAGTAGGGAGGATTAGTCAAAAAATTAACATCACTATACCTTTAAGTTTAAGTCAACTGAGTAAAAGTCATAATCAGGTAAAAGTGGTATTCTTTTTTTGGGGGGCGCCCCAGAGGCAGGGACAATTTCGTCGTCCAAAACCAGCAGACCTACAAGCTCACAGCGTTTCGGTGTTCTTTCACCGTCGTGTCCCTCAAGGCTCTGGTGTTCCTGGGAGGAGGTGGGGAGATATATAATAAAGTATAAACCTTTACCTGCCTCCATTTTGTGTTGTCCTGCCCATTTCCGGGCTTCCGAGAAGGAACCAACCAACGATAAACGAGTGCCTCTCAGTGTTGCCAACTTGGCGCATTTGTCGCTATATTTAGCTTTTCCCCCAAACCTCCCTAGCGCCAAAATTGGTGGGAAAAAAACCCTGACGGAAAATCTGGTGCTTTTTGCTGGTTGCTGAGTTGGGGTAAAATTGGTTGACAGGCGCCAGAGATAAAACCTTCGTTTTTCACCATTTTCCTCCTTGATAGAGTCCTCCTTCCTTCCTAGAAAGATCCATTGGAACCAAATGGACCCTTATAGGTCTGTATCTGAAATACCTCGTTTTCAAGAATCTACACATAATTTGCTCGTTATTTTCTACCTAAATTAGTCCGAGAGACTAAACCCTGGTCGAAAACCACATGCTCTAGCGCAGGGGTTTTCAACAGGTGGTCCGGTGACCACCAGTGGTCCCTGAGAGCCAGGGTTCCAGGTGGCCCCCAGCTAAATGGAAAGTTTGTCAACCAGATGTAACTCTTTGAGAGTGTAAAAATGAAACCAAATGGACCCGCAAGGGTCCATTTGGTTTCATTTTTACACTCTCAAGAAGAGTTAAATTATTCATTATCATTCATCATATTCATGTAAATTACCCCAAGTCTACACAACTAGGGAATGTAAGAGAATGGTTTTTGATGGAAAGGAAAGGAAACTAAAGAAATCCTTTGGGGTGTGGGGTCAAACAATCATCAAATGGTGGTCCTTGACTCAAATGCTGAATAAATAGTGGGCCCTGCCTGGTATGAAAACGGTTGAAAAACCACTGCTCTAGCTCTCATTCTAGTGCATTTTGGAAGTGCCACTACTAGTGCATCTTTGGATTCCGACAAGTTGGCAGCACTGCCCTGGTCTCTCCCAGCCACAGCATAGCACTGCCTGTCGTTCTTGCTGCTTGCTGGACGAGCGAGCAGGTGAAAGTTTTGTTGTCGGCAGCGGAGAAAAACGACATCTTGTCGGCTGAGAAGTTAAAGAAGTTGTCGTGGCGTTTTGTATATATACACATGACAACCTTATTAGCAAGGCAGTAAGGAAGGAAGCCCTGCTGCTTCCATCGAGCCTGAAAGAGCGGACAGTCAGTCAGTCAGTGGCCGCCGAGCTGACACTGACAGCTGGCTGCATTAGTAAACACCTTCCAACTAGCAGCGGCTAAAACCACTAGCCACCATCCTTCCAGCAGGCTAACGTTAGCTCTGCTAACTCCAGGACTTTATATATTGGTGCTAACGTACGTTGTTGTTTTGTCTGTTGTCGTTTTTTTTACTCTGATTAGATTTATTAACCACGCGCGGAACGTTCCAAACATCGCAGAATAGTCTCTTTGATAAGACAACCTCTCGTATATTTTTGTCAAGCTTTCTTTTTTTTGAAGGGAACTGCTTTTTTTTTAGCCTAAAGAATTGCCACAGCAGCACTTTCCATTCATGTTGTTTTGGGAGGACAAGCCTTGCGATCCACTTCGAGACAGGGTGAGTTTGTTGGATGATGATCCTGTTATTTAAGTTATAACGTAGTTATTACTGTTTACATGCTAGGATGAACCCATTGTTCATTCTATAAGGGCACAAATCGGGCTTCTGGGCCTTATGTGTGTGTGTGTGTATGCTTTATTAGGTCCAATAAATGTTTGCCTTTTTTATCTGCAGCACAATCCCAGAGAGTATAACTTTCTAGATCTGTGTTTTTAATGTTTCCACCTTCCCGAATTAAAACAACTATTGCCATTTACATCTTCTTTTGGCGTTCTTAAATTATGTCTTAATAAGTCTTGGCTGTTTATATTCAACAAGTGGTATTGGTGATACAATCTCCTGCTTGCAGCCAGTGATACAATTAGCTAATGGCTGTCATATGATCATTTTAAACAACACCTTGTTTGTTTGGGCAACATTAAACTCTTTTTACTTGTTTATTTTTTTTAAATATTGCAAATACAAGCCTATTTTTCTTGACTCAATGACCGCCCCCTTCCCCACTTGGCCGTGTTTCAGCTTGCAGCTTTCCCCCCAAAGGGGGAACATTTTCTCTCATTGATTATTTGCCAAATATATCTATAGAGAGCTAAAAGGAAGCTAGCTGACCAAGGCAATCATGACCTACTTAAGTTGAGATCTCACGTTACTTGTATTAAGAGAAACAAAAAAGCATTTAGTCAAATTCATATTGGTGGTAATACAATGTTTCATATTTTAGGATGAAAAGTAGGCTAAATGTGTTGTGTGCATAGTAGTAGCAGTAGTTATAACATAGTCTTGAACACCTAACTCATCATTAAACAGGGTATTGTGATCATCATCATCCTCATTATCAGGAAATTGTCACATCACATTGGCATGAGTTTGTCTGTCAGCACATCAACTGGATTAGAACATCAAAGAATCTCACTAAACATGAAATGATTCCCCTGAATCCTGACTCGTCTGTAGTGGTGATGATAAAGATACGATATTTGTTTTAAAGGGGAATTCCACCCATTTTCATTTTTTTCTGAGAAAAAAAGAAGCGTCTAAAGAAATCCATTAACATGTTGAAAATACATCTTGATGATGTCATCAAGACTTTTCACCATGTTAGTGATTTTCTTCAGACCTCCATTTCTTAGGAACACAGAATGGGGGGAACTTTTTTTTATCATGTCCACACAACACCTTGAAGGTACATCAATGACATAGTAAAGTATTGAAAATGGGTGGAGTTCCCCTTTAATTGGAGCATGGAGCACATTAGCTGAACAGTTAAACTTACCGGTAGTTATTTTATTAATCATTCCACTACCATGGCTACCAGCACTGTGTGTGTCTCAGCTATAGGTACTTGTGTTTGTGGGTTTTCTTTCGGCCCCAAGTTATACCCAGCAGTGGAACGTCTTGAATAATTTCAATGCAGAGAAGAGATGACAAACTCAGTCAGCTCTCGGTTTCTGTCTCTCCCCTGCGGTGCGTTTCCGTTTGTTGTAGTGCTCTCTAACTGGCGAGCTTGCTCAGTGACATTCCATTAGGGTTTTTTTTTTCTCTCCTCCTCTGTGAAAACCTGCTCTAACACTTAAACCAGGCAGCCTTTTGGAGTGGAAGAGCTCTGAAGAAGGGTGAGGGTGGGGTTAGAAGCCAGCTTAACGTGCCGTATCAACAATGGGCCCAGACTGCTAACTGGTTTGGGGAGAATCGGTGACCTCAATCAGAGATGACAGATTTAGAATGGCTTTGCATATATTGTTACACTTTTGGAGAAAGGTAAAAGTCAGGAGACCTTTATCCTGGAAAGCATATCTTCCAAAATATTTGTTTTAGCCCATCCCATCTGAGAGTGCGTCCTATTAATTGCAGGCAGCAGGTAGTAGTCAGACTTTTAGTGTGTTTTGCAGTTGCTGGGTGATCATCTCAAAAGCGGAGAGATGCAACATTTGTCCCCCAGACCTTGTTATACCGTATCTTGGTAAGGTAATATTGACTGTAACTATTGACACTAAATGACAATTAAAATCATTCTAAATGTTGCCCCACAAGTAGGGTAATGTTTATAGAGCCCGACCGATGCCATATTTTTGTGGCCGATGCCGATACCGATTTTTGGAAAAAACTGCACCGATGTTACCGATGTTTGGGACCGATGTATAATAATTAATTAAAATAATTAAAAATACATTTGAAAAACTTCTAAACGTCAAATTTATTCTCTCTTTCAAGTAAACAATAGAATACGACATTGACATCATTTACTTTTGTGAAATAATTCTATTTGCTGTGTTTCTTTTTCTGTTCCAGGCAAATATCGGCCGATATATCGGCCGATGTTACCGATATATGGGCAGATTTTACCGATATAATGGCCGATGTATCGACCGATATATCGGTACGAATATCACCGATGCCGATATATCGGTATCGATATCGGCCGATATATCGGTACGACAGATATATCGGTCAGGCTCTAAATGTTTATTCAGCATTTGAGCCACGGACCACCATTTGATGTCATTTTTTAGCCCCACAGATCTTTATTTAAATCGAACGTTGCTCGATTTAAATAAATGCTCTTGAACCAGTAAGTGGTGGTGTGCGGGTCTCCTCCCTTCTAAAGTTTGCTGCTTTGTCTGCCCTAGACCAACGCACCTGCCCAAAACTAGATCGGGTGTGCAGAAGTCCTCTCTCTCTCTCAGAGCCCCACAGATCTAAAACTAATGATTTATTTTGCTTTTTTCCCGCAATTCCAGGCTGGATTTGAGAAACCAAACACTCACACATACTTTAATCTTCTACGTTCTCTAGTTGTGTAGACTCAGAAGATGACGAATATTTTAACTCTTGAGAGTGTAAACATGCATTTTTACTCTCTCAAGAGTCACATCTGGTTAACTAACTTGGAACCCTCTCAGGGACCACTGGTGGTACCCCGTACCACCTGTTGAAAACCCCTGCTTAAATGCAAGTCACTCTTGCCCAAGGTGTGTTGTCGTGAGGCATGTGTGTATACATTTAACATAAACACAGGTGCTTAATTGTATCCCCTCTCCAAGTCTGCACCAATTCTCCTCCAGCGGTGGACTGGGATACATATTATTTCACGGCTGATTTGTAAAATAGCTGTCTCTGCATGTGGTTTAAAAACTCACCAGAGAGTTCAAACCCTGCTGGCCTGTCCCAATCCCATCTCCATTCCTGAGCTGGGACAATGTTGTCATTTTGACCTTGACTCTGGTGGATTTGACCTTTGACCTCTTTACCCTTTTTGATCCCCAAAAATGTTTGGGCTACAGATCCTACATCAGGGGTTTTCACCTACCTTTTTGATAGCAGGGCCCACTATTTATTCAGAATTTTACCCACAGACCACCATTTGATGACATTTTAGCCACATGGATCCAAGACTTTTGCTTTCATAGACAATTCCAGGCTGGATTTGGGAAACGACAATCAAACATGCAGATCAGATCAGACCATTCATCTTCTATATTCTCTAGTTGTGTAGACTTGGGATAATTCAGATGATGAATATTTTAACTCTTGATAGTGTAAAATGAAACCAAATGGACCCGCAACGGTCCATTTAGCTGAGGACCACCTGGAACCCTCTCAAAAACCCTCGCTCGGACCACTGGTTGAAAAACCCCTGTCCTACATTGTTATTCATAACATTTTTCATGTTTTATTTTCCACATAGATGCAGACAGGACAACTTCTCTGCCTTGTTGCAGCCAAGATAACTGTCTATATATACATTTGTTGAAGTATAGAGTTTGTGATGCATATATTGTATACATCAAGCCATACCTGGGCATCATGCGGCCTGGGGGCCAAATGCAGCCCTTTGGCTGACTCTGACTGGCCCCGTGAAAGTGTACTGTGGTTTTTAACCTGTGGTCGGGGACCACCAGTGGTCCTTGAGAGAGTTGGTTATCCAGATGTAACTCTTTGAGAGCGTAAAAATGTAAAAATGTTTACGCATGTTTACACTCAAGAGTTGAAATATTCATTATCTGAATTACCTAAAATCTACACAGTCAGATGTAAAATAATCGTCATTTTTGATCTATGTTTGCCTGTTTTGTTTCCCAAATCTAGCCTGGTATTGTGAACATAAACCAAAGAAATCTTTAGTTTTCTGGTCTGTGGGGCTAAAATGTCATCTAATGGTGGTCTTCTGTGGCTCAAATACTGAATAAATAGAGGTCCCTGGTATCAAAATGGTTGGTCTTACTCTTACCTTTATCTTGAAATTAAATTAATACTACCTAGACTTTAGTTCAGCCTTTAGTCTTGGCCCTCCACAATATGTTATGAATCTCATTTGGCCCCTTGGGAAAAATAATTGCCCACCCTTGCATCAAGCTATTCATCATGTACTGCAGTTGGACGTTTGGATTTGAAGATTTGGGGATAATAGTACCGGTAGTTACGCTGTACTAGTACCAACAACTAGGCTGTTTTTGGAAAGACAGAAACAGGGACTTTCACAATGGTCAGCAAAACAGACAATTATTACTACACTTTTCTATTGGCTGTCAGTATGTAAAACAAAAAGTGCATGTAGCAGCTCATTGTGAAGTTGAAAAGTTATTTGGGCTTTCTTGGCTTTTTTTTGATAGGAAAATAGACTGACAGGAAATGTTGAGAGAGCTGGCGAGCGACATGCAGCAAAGGTCGGTACGGTTGGCATTGTGATGTAGCCTAGGGTGCCCAGAGGACCACCATGCCTGGCGTCCGGTGTAGTGGTCCGCATAGCAAGTAAACTCTGCACAAAACCTTTATTATAACCCCATTATTTCTACACTTTAAAAACACCAATCCGTAAATTATTTTATGTAATGTTAATTAGGGGTGGGGGAAAGATCGATATGCCAATGTATCACAATTTTTAATGCCATGATATCAATATCGAATTGTCAGGTTCAAAATCGTTTTTTTTTTTTATGTATGTAGGCCTATTCATTAATTTGTTCAAGATGTTGTGTGGACATGATAAGAAAAGTTCCCCCCATTCTGTGTTTCCTAAAATGGAGGTCTGAAAGAAATCATTAACATAGTGATACACAACAAAAACAAGTTGTGTTTCTGTTGTGCTTGTTAATAATTTTTGTTTTGGAACCTTTTTTTTCTGAGGGTGTACACTACAGGGCTTGACACTAACACTTGCCCGCTTGCCCGGGGCAAGTAAAAAAAAACGTGGTCAGGCAAGTGAAGACTGCTAACTGGTTGCCCGTTTGGGCAAGTGTACGACTTTGGGCGCTATAACACAACACAAGATATATTTTGTCTGCTTAGACTGCATCTTTCCCTGCCTCTGTGAGACCTTAGGGTCAACCCCCCTGGTGTACCCACTCAGAAAAAATCTTGAAAATGGGTGGAATTCCCCTTTAAAATGCATTATAAAAAGCACAGTCATGTAAATCGTTTCAGAACCCTAAATATCGATATTGCATCATATTGCAAGCTAAGTGAATTGTCCCACCCCTAATGTTAATAGTTAGATTAGTCACATATAACAAGGTATAGCTTGTAAGGATCGGGCGTTCATGAAATAAGCAACAGAGCTTAACATGCGGGGAGGTTGGTGACCAGCATGAGGAGGGGGTGGCAAGCTGTTGTGGCTGCTTTTGGCTCTTCCACTCCAAAATGAATAGCGTGTAAAAATGACCATTGTGTTGTTATTTCCTTATTGCTGTGGGAGAGGCAGGGGTTGACACCAAGGTCTCCAAGGCACTTGCTCATCGGCAAGTGAAAGTCAGGTTCTACTTGCCCTCAGATCATGGTCACTTGCCCCCAATATATATCTTAAAGTTTGCATTTTACATTCTGCTTAAAAAATGTCCTTTCGCTATCGAAGACTATGTTTTGTTTAAGTCACAATCAGCTACAGTAAATATTCAACTTTTAAATCGGTGGTTCCCATAGTCATCACGCACTCAGGGGTCTGTGATGCCAGAAAAATGATAGTTTAGAACCAAATGGACCTGGGAGAGAGATAGGAGAGATAGCTAGAAAGCAGGGAAAGATGCAGAGGCAGAGCACAATGACCACCAAGACAAATATATCTTGTGTTGTGTTATAGCGCACTAAGTCGCACACTTGCCCGATCGGGCAACCAAGTAGCAGTCTTCACTTGCCCGGCCATTTTTTTTTTACTTGCCCTGGGCAAGCAGGCAAGTGTTAGTGTCAACCCCTGGAGAGGTAATCAGCCAATCCACGTAACAACTCATAGCAAGTGTTTGAATACTAACCATTTGCATTTTTGGCACATTTTTGGGGGATGCTGCTACACATGTTTAGCTGTGTTATTGTTCATTCCACGAATCTAAAACTTCTTAAAGCTGACTACTCAATGATTACAATTGTAATATAAATCAATAGCAATTGGTATTATTACAGTGTTGAAATAATAGACAAGAATTAAGTTTCTGAATGTTTTATGCTGAGTTTATTAACATAATTATGTATCATAATTATGTGCTTTCTGCATATCAAGCAGTGTTGACCGACTGTTGTGCTGCCAACACTACAGGGCTTGACACTAACACTTGCCCGCTTGCCCGGGGCAAGTAAAAAAATGGTGGGGCAAGTGAAGACTGCTACCTGGTTGCCCGATCGGGCAAGTGTGCAACTTAGTGCACTATAACACAACACAAGATAAATCTGTCTTGAAGGCAGTCATTGCACTCTGCCTCTGTGTCTTTCCCTGCTTTCTAGCTGTCCACAATTCCAGGCTGGATTTGGGAAACAAAACAGGAAAATTAACACATCAAAATGACCATTAATCTTCTACAGTGTAGACCTGGGCTAATTAAGATGATGAATTTTAACTCTTGAGAGTGTAAAAATGAAACCAAATGGACCCGCAAGGGTCCATTTGGTTTCATTTTTACGTTCTCAAGAGTTACATCTGGTTAACCAACTTAGCTGGGGACCACCTGGACCCTGGGGGGGGCAAGTGACCATGACCTGAGGGCAAGTAGAACCTGACTTGCAGGTTCCCCGGAGACCTTAGTGTCAACCCCTGCACTAGATATGCTATTCTATCTCTCTTCCATGAATGTTGTCGCATCGCAGTGATAATTGCATCTGATAATAATTCCTTGAACACTGACATTGATTAAAACTATCTGCAAAGCAACACTTGGCTTGAACCAGTGAGGGCAATAATATTTGCAATTGATTCTCTAGGCCAGGGGCTTTCAACCTTTTTCATACCAGGGCCCACTATTTATTCATTATTTGAGCCACAGACCACCATTTGAGGACATTTTAGCCCCACAGAACCCCAAACTAAAAAAATATTTTGCTTTTGTCCACAATACCAGGCTGGATTTGGGAAACCAAACAGTCAAACATACAGAGCAAATTGACCATTAATCTTCTACATTCTCTAGTTGTGTAGACTTGGGCTAATTCACATGATGAACATTTTAACTCTTCAAATGGACCCGCAAGGGTCCATTGTGGGTCCATTTGGTTTCATTATTACTCTCATTGTCCAGGCTTGGGACAGAACTGCTGTGTATTTCACAATGAGAAATACACTGTAGATGACACAATAAACATGGAGGTGATGGTCTGTACGATGGAATACAATTCATGTTGAGTGTCTTGCCGGCTGATAATTGTCTCTGGATACAAGCTCAAACCTATTTTGAATGGTTTTCATTCAAAATCTTTGTTGCTGTCTGTTTAATATTTCTTTTTTTTTCTTTGCTATACTAACAAAGCTCCTTGGGACAGTCTAAATCAGGGCTGGGCAATTATTTTTCCCAAGGGGCCAAATGAGATGCATAAAATATTGTGGAGGGCCAAGACTAAAGGCTGAACTAAAGTCTGTGTAATATTAATTTAATTTCAAGATAAAAGTAAGAGTAAGACCAACCATTTTGACACCAGGGCCCTCTATTTATTCAATATTTGAGCCACAATGTCATCAAATGTTGGTACATTTGATGACATTTTAGCCCCACAGACCCCAAAACTAAAGATTTCTAAAGATTTGCTTTTGTCCACAATTCCCTGCTGGATTTCACTAACAAAACAGGCAAACATAGATCAAAAATTACCATTCTTTTACATTCTCTGGCTAATTCACATGAATATTGTAACTCTTTTAACTCTTTGAGAGCGTGTTTACACTCTCAAGAACCACTGGTGGTCCCCAGACCACTGGTTGAAAACCACAGTACCCTTTCACGGGCCGGTCAGAGTCACTGTAGTTTTGTCACTGTAGGACAAAACAAATATTATTTATGATTTGATATGCCTCCCAATACTCACTCACTATGTCATGGGCCGGTGGCCACATATCCCAACACCCAATATGTGGTGGACAGGCCACATTTCGAATAACTGAGTCATTTAAAATGTCACTACAAGGAGCGTTCCAGTAGTAGTAACTTAAGACAGACAATGTTGAGAATTTAGGACAACATGATAAATGCATTGAAGGAGCAACTACAGCAACAGGTTCCCTCTTAACAAGAATGTCTGGGTTAAAAAGTCCAAAATGCACCCACTGTGCTGTGAATGTTGCCTGTGGAATGAACATAATTTACATTTTCTTTACTCGTTTTACCACACTCGGGGGTCAACACCAACACCTGCCCAGAGCAGGTAAATAAAATGATAGGGCAGGTGTAGTCTAAGTCCTACTACCTCGTTACCGCTATACCCCTTATCCCTTAACTTCTTTGCCTTTTTAAACTATTAAAAAAAAACATTTCTCAGTAGTTCAAATGGCCAGTCTACTAGCTCACAACGTGTTAATAGATTGACATGTTGAAATAGTCCAAAAAAAGTTTTTCAAAATAGTGAAAATGAAATAAGGGATATGGCATAAGGGGTTTAGCATGTAACGAAAATCTCTACTACCTGGTTACCCGACCGGAAAGGTGCTAGGGGCGGATCTAGGCATGGGCATGGATCCCCCCCTAAATACCCAGTCTGCCCCCCAAACATGATGCCATGCAAAACAACCCAAGATATTTCAAATTAAAGTGCTTATATTTAAAGTGATTCGAGACACTAGTCACTACTACTGCTACTAACTACAATTTTGGCACCACTACTGTAAACCAACAGCATTTCATCATTGAAAACAGAAAACTCTCTGAGTCAGACCTTTAGCTTTATGCTTTATGCTGCGTGTCTGTTCCAACTTCAACAACAACTGATGTTATTATTGAGGCTTTACTTGACTAATATAAGTCCTGTAACCATCGCCTCTTGCCCCTCAACATGTTGTCTTGCCCCCCCCCCCCCCCCCCCCAAATGGAACATGTTACATCCGCCCCTGGAAGGTGCACATTTTTAGTGTGGATCCATATACACAGCTTACACTCAGAGTGTGAACTGTTTTTACGGTCTCAAGCCAAGGCTCAAAGTGTCCACCTTTGTGGCTGTCCATAATTTCTGCGGTACATGTCAAACTGGGGGGTCCCTGAAATGGTCTTGTCTTTTCAAAATATTGGGGTGCGCTTGCCATGAAAGAGTTTCCCTAGCATGCGTTAGTTCAGCAGTTTTCAACCTTTTTGATACCAGGGCCCACTATTTATTCGAATTTGAGCCACGGACCACCATTTTATGATATTTTAGCCCCACAGACCACAGAACTGAAGATCTATTTTGGTTTTGTCCACAACAATTCCAGGCTGGATTTGGGAAAACAAAACAGTAAAACATACAGATCAAAATGACCATTAATCCTCAACATTCTCTAGTCGTGTAGACTCATGGGTTAATTCAGATGATGAATATTTTAACTCTTGAGAGTTAGATTTAAATGTTGCTTCCTAAATAAGGCGGGTTGGACTGTGTGTGTGTGTGTGTGTGTGTGTGTGTGTGTGTGTGTGTGTGTGTGTGTGTGTGTGTGTGTGTGTGTGTGTGTGTGTGTGTGTGTGTGTGTGTGTGTGTGTGTGTGTGTGTGTGTGTGTGTGTGTGTGTGTGTGTGTGTGTGTGTGTGTGTGTGTGTGTGTGTGTGTGTGTGTGTGTGTGTGTGTGCGCGCGCGCGCGCGCGCGTGCATGGCTGCCTGCTAGGTTATTTATTTAGCAAGAGAAAGTCATTTTATGCTTGGTCGTGTGCATGAGTTGCACTCTGAAAAATGGCCTGTGTGTAACCGAATTGCCAGTCTACAAAGCATGCATTACGGATTACGACATCCAATATCAATTTTAGTTTACTAAATCAACTGTAGATTTAGTCAACTAAAACTAGACAAACTTAATTAAATTCTATTTAAAATATTTGCTAAAGGTTTTTTCTTTTTTCTATTTTGTTTTGCAGGAGTCAGTGTGTGTCTTTTGATCGGAGACGGTGAACCAACTGCCACAGTGACCAGTGGTGCCAACAGGAGGACACCATGCCAATTCCTCCCCCTCCCCCTCCTCCCCCAGGACCTCCCCCTCCCCCTACCTTCAGCCAGGTTAATATCACAACTATGCAATCATAAAACATGCCGTCAAGCTTGCACACTTGACTGCTATATACTGCAATATCAAATGTTTAGCTAAGGAGTCGCATACTGTATATCAACAGGCTGATGGCCTAGCTCAGTGGTTTCAAACTTTTTCATACCAGGGCCCACCATCTGTTCAGAATTTTAGCCACGGACCACCATTTGATGACATTTTAGCCCCACAGACCCCCAAAAACTAAAGATTTTCTCTCAAAGAGTTACTGTACATCTGGTTAACCAACTTTCCTTCATTTAGCCTGGGGACCACCTGGAATCCTCTCTGGTGGTCCCCGGACTACCTGTTGAAAGTGGTTGAATGACAAACTTGGAAGAACGCGAATAAAACTTTATTCCCCTCTAACAGGTTACAGATTTATCCAGAAATATGTTAAACGTATTATTATTATTATGAATTTGTGACACTAGACACAATTAGTAACATTTCTAGCTAGCAAAAAAAGTTATTTTAACAATTAATTGTTGTTCCGCTTTATTCTAGGGATACTTAAATGTTTTTTCTGGTTGCTCTGACCTAGATTATTTCCACTTAACATACTGTTGACATGTGTATGTTGCTTTGGGTAAGCTGCTGGGATGAATCATCTTTGCGTCGCTCACACACCCATAGACACTTAACACGTACACACACAGGAGAATGTGTGTCATATAGTATCTTTGCTCCACCATAAACATTCTACCATAACATCTTATCAGCTTTTGGAAAAAACTAGAGGCTATTTTTAACTGAACCTTGGACAATAAAAGTGATTTATAATTCATTGCTATTTTATTATTGCCAGTCAGAAACACCTGGTTATGAATGATTGATAGAAAAGGGGAATATCCCACAGTCTTGCATAAGGTTGCTTATGATGTGCATATTTGATGAAATCACAGCAGCATGCATGTCGGCACACAGGCTTTCCTCTGCGTTTCAACAGAGATCAGCTTGAAACGCTGAGGAGGAGGGGCCGCGTGCCAAAACGTGTTTGTTTCTCTAGATCAGCGGTTTTCACTTTCACTTTTCACTTATCTATAGAAAATGATCAACTCCTGGTTGTTCAGAAAAGTCAGATCATTAGCGCCCTCTACTGGTCAACATTTTGGAATCCTCCAATCACAGCCCTCCTTGGCGTCATGAGATCCTTTCTCCCAGACTCAGGGGAAAAAAAAGTAAAATGGGTGGAATTTCCTTTTAGTGGGAGGTGTTGCCTGTTGCCATGTGTCTCAGTCATCATGTTGCCCGTTGATGTTGACATTGTTAGTTGATATTGACCAAAATATTGCTAATGTATCAGGCCTTTAGTGACCCAAGTTGGTGTTGGCTTGACGGCACTCTACATCACAAGGACTTAATACACTATTATGAAATGTAGGACCCGCAAGGGTCCATTTGGTTTCACTGCTGCAGACCTGCCAAAATACAACTCATATGTTACCACACATTTTTTGATTACAAAATGAAACAAAATGGACCCGCAAGGGTCCATTTGGTTTCATTTTTATGCTCTCAAAGAGTTACATCTGGTTAACCAACTTTCCATATTTAACTCAGAGTCAGAGTCAGCCAAAGGGCCGCATTTGGCCCCTGGGCCGCATGATGCCCAGGTATGGAATATGCAGTTTAGGCCGTGTGGAATTCAAATTTACCTTTTGATCACATCTTCCTATAGGCAAACACCACCGCACCTAAGCTAAACCGAGATGAAGCCAAGGGCAGAGGAGCCTTGCTTTCAGACATCCATAAAGGAGCCAGACTCAAGAAGGTTGTCGTCAACGACAGAAGTGCTCCTATTATAGAGAGTGAGTTACATCACATCAGAGAGATGACTCACTCACTCACTCACTCACTCACTCACTCACTCACTCACTCACTCACTCACTCACACACTCACACACACACTCACACTCTTTCTCACACACTCACGCACGCACACTGCAGACCTGCAAACATACAACTCATGTTACCACTCATTTTGCTACATGAAAATTAATTTTATTTACTGTAGGCTTTTCAGTATACTGTATATTTTAAATATTTGCAATGTTTTACAAACTATGTACTGCACTTGTCTTTAGAATCAGGTGGCAGTGGAGGAGGAGGAGGAGGAGGAGGTGGTGGAGGCGGCGGAGGAGGAGGTGGAGGTGGTTTTGGAGGAGGAGGACCAATGCCAATGGGAGGCCTTTTTGCAGGAGGTGTGCCAAAACTCAGACCAGTTGGAGGAGGTAAAGTTATCTTTTTTATATATATATACAGTATGACAAGCTGTTAATGGCTGTTTCTGTAACGGCTGTCTGTCGGGCAACAGCCCAGCTTTAAAGATCTTAAATCCCTTTATATACAAGATAATCGTTACGGAGACTTTATTTGTCACCGTTCAACACTTTAAAACAATTAACATGCTGTATGCATGCCTAAAATAGCTCTTATTTTTACCGCCCTCTGTGAAAACATTATATCCAGTTTGTCCCTCTTTCAGGCTGCATGAACAGCGCTCGAGTGCTTACTTTCTGACCCCTCAATGTCGCAACTTTTCTACCAAATGGCTCTTGGAACTGTGTGCACTGCTCGCGGCTGGCAAGTTTTTCTTCCCTAGGATGGGTCTGGTTTTTATGGATTGTGATTGGTTGTCAGTGCAGTAGGAAGCACTGGGCTGTGGAAAGACAATATATTGCTATGGAAATGGGTGAATTTGAACATTGCATCGTGCCATTTCAAGCTTATTTTAGTATAGGGGAAACAGACATCAAGGAGGACGGTTGAGCTAACTGTTTGGGCCCTAATCTCACAAATGTGTAATCAACAAAGTTTTAATCCATTTTTTCACGGAATAGCAATGATAGCATTTTCATCAGGCAACGGGCAATCGCGGCTGTCTAAAAACTGTCAAAATCCAGTCTTTATGTGCATTATGGCTCATAAAGCTTCATTCGACTAGGACAAGGCTGCCCAAAAGGTAGATTGTGATCTACCAGTAGATCACACAGGCCATGCAGGTAGATCACATGACAGTCCCCTAAAATGTATAGATCTGTAACTCTTGAGAGCGTTAAAATGAAACCAAATGGACCCTTACGGGTCCAAATCCAAATGGTTTGTTTTTAAGTGCTGCGTAGCAAGCACTTCCTTAGACGATTCACCAGCTGTGTGCGTGCTAACCGGCACGACCTCAACATCTCTGCGTGTGTGCCTGCTAACCGGCACGGCGTGTGTGCCTGCTAACCGGCACGGTTTGCTCTGCATGTTGCCACATAAGAGAGAAACAAGCAAGTTGCCACATAAGAGAGAAACAAGCAAAAACCGTGCCGGTTAGCAATAACAGAGAAACAAGCAGCAACAAGCAGCAAAAACCGTGCCGGTTAGCATGCAGACACGCAGATATCTCGAGAATCGTGCCGCTTAGCACGCACACAGCTGGTGAAGACCACCACACACGCAGCACTTTCTTTCACACGGGTGTGATTTTTTTCTAATTGTGGACAAAAACGGGAATGTTCTTAGTTTTGGGTCTAAAGAGACTAAACTCAAGACCACAAACTATCAACTCAAACCCCAAATACTGTTTTCATACGTTCCAATTCTCCCCCTCTATTATGCATTATAAGTGTATTATTCTTAAACACTATAACAGTAAGAAACACCATCACCACTACTTCAAAGCTCATGTGTAGATCTTGTTGAGCCGGTCATTTTGAAAGTACTGTAGCTCTCAAGTGGAAAAAGGTTGGGCACCCCTGGACTAGGATGTAGCAAAAACATCACAACATGTGCCAGGGCTTGACACTAACACTTGCCCGCTTGCCCGGGGCAAGTAAAAAAAAATGGTGGGGCAAGTGAAGACTGCTACCTGGTTGCCCGTTCGGGCAAGTGTGCAACTCAGTGCACTATAACACAACACAAGATATATTTGGATATAAGATATACCCTGCCTCTGTGTCTTTCCCTGCTTTCTAGCTATCCACAATTCCAGGCTGGATTGGGGAAACAAAACAGGCAAATTAACACATCAAAATGACCATTAATCTTCTACATTCTCTAGACCTGGGCTAATTAAGATGATGAATTTTAACTCTTGAGAGTGTAAAAATGAAACCAAATGGACCCGCAAGGGTCCATTTGGTTTCATTTTTACGTTCTCAAGAGTTACATCTGGTTAACCAACTTAACTGGGGACCAAAGTGACCAAAACCTGAGGGCAAGTAGAACCTGACTTGCACTTGCCCGATGGGCAAGTGCCTCAGAGACCTTATAGTGTCAACCCCTGTGTGCGCTACTCCTGGACAGCATGGTGACACTCCTAGGAGTTTGTTATGACTGGAGGGTGCTGGCAGGGCACCTATCCACCTAGACCACTTTTCAAACTATTGTGGTAGATCAGGGGTAGGGAACCTATGGCTCGGGAGCCAGATGTGGCTCTTTTGATGGCTGCATCTGGCTCTCAGACAAATCTTTAATTATATAAAAGTCTCTTTAGACTCTTTGGCGCATGCGCGAAACTGCGACTAGAAAGCCAGCAGCAACTAGAAAGCCGGTTTGCAGTAATTTCAGTGGGAAAGTGGCAAACATACACTTGTTGTGTATCCAATCTAGATGAGGCGGTCTCAGACACTAAATTAACTAAAAAGAAAGCCTTTTAAGAAGATGGCTAAAAGACAAAAAAAGGATGACGAGTATTGTACTTTTCAGCAGGAATGGACAGTGGAATTTGCTTTTGTGGACTTTTTGCTTCTGTTGCTAATCATTAGCATATTATGATGTTGTTATTAAAATAACTCACTTATTGCACTTTAAAAAAGTTGAAATTACATAAAATGCACAAATTTACTTGCATTTTATTTTTATTTATTAAATGTATGGCTCTCAAGAGTTTCATTTAAAAATATGTGGTGTTCACGGCACCCTCAGCCAAAAAGGTTCCCGACCCCTGTGGTAGATTATTCTGAACATTAGTGAGGACCAATATGAAGATGTGGTTAAAAAGTGGTGAATTTAACCTGTAGTACAATAGGCTCCATAATATCTGCCTTTCTAACGGAAGCTAGACATGTACGTTGCCATGAAGCGTGCATAACAATATTGTGGCTAATATTTATGTTGCAACATAAAATATGCAAAATTGTAGCACAAGGTCCTCATACAATAGGCTTCTGTAGTAAATGTACACAAAGTACACAAGCTGAGCTGACGTGAGGTGGACTATTAGTTTATGTTTTCACTTTTTAAGATATTAAAATGTTATACCTTTTTAATACCTTATTTTGTTTGTTCTGAAAGAACATACCGAAAGATTTGTGCCACATTCTCAGTACATTCAGTACAGAATGGTTTTAAAAGTGAAAACACAAATTCATAGTATCCATGTATGCAGCATGATCATCTAAATAAAAATTTATTTTTAAATCAGTGTTAGAAAGTAACATAACAGGAATAAAAGAGAAAATGGGCAGTAATAAGAGCAGATATAAAGAGCAAGGCTCAAAAAAAAATACCGTAATTTCCGGACTACAGGCTGCTACTTTTTTCACATGCTTTTGACCCTGCGGCTTATACAACAGTCAAGAGTTATGATATTCAACATCTAAATTAGCACCACCTAATTAACAAGTCATGTTCATTTTGGTCTAATTTTATGTTTTGCCTCTTTTGTTTGCGAAAATGTATCCTGGAATTGTGAACAAAACCAAAAGAAATGTTTAGTTTTGGGGTCTGTTGTTAAATCGTGGTCTCTGGCTCAAATGCTGAATAAATAGGCCCTGGGGATCAAAAAGCTTATAGTCAGGTGCGGCCTATACAAGGAAAAAAATCTGTATTTTGCCCCAAATTTAGCTGGTGCGGCTTATATTCAGGTGCGGCTTATAATCCGGAAATTACGCTAATAATAATATTAGGGAAACACTTGTCAGGCAGAAGGCCAGCCGCTCTTCCTTGGACAGGACATTAGAGTTACAGTTAAAGTCACAATGACCTTTGGGCTCTACAGTTTGTTTGAGCCGCTGCCAGAACATCCTGGGACATCCAGGGATCTCTGTTTGCAACTGTACTTTAAATGGGTTAAAGGTTCAGAAACACAAAGCTGGGAACTGAACTCATATTGTTTTCTGAAAATGAGTTACAGTAGAATATGGGTGAGCATTAGAGATGTAACTCTTTAGAGCGTAAAAATGCCCAAGTTAACCCAAGTCTACACAACTAAGCCCCAAGTCTACACAACTAGAGAATGTAGAAGATTAATGGTCATGTTGATGTCTATGTTTGCCTGTTTTTTTTTTCTCCGAAATCCTGCCTGGAATTGTGGTCAAAAGCATCAAATGGTGGTCCGTGGCGTGGCTCACATTCTGAGCAAATAGTGAGCCCTGGTATGGAAAAAGGTTGAAAACCACCGGCCTAGAAAAAAACAAAACAAAAGAAAAACAGTTAAATAAATCATGGAGATAGGAGGAGGTTTCTGTCCTGACAGATAGTATGCTACGTGCCTGTAACACTGTGTGTGTGTGTGTGTGTGTGTGTGTGTGTGTCTGTGTGTGTGTGTGTGTGTGTGTGTGTGTGTGTGTGTGTGTGTGTGTGTGTGTGTGTGTGTGTGTGTGTGTGTGTGTGTCTGTGTGTCTGTGTGTCTGTGTGTCTGTGTGTGTCACTCCCACAGACAGCCACAGTTCAGGCGGTTCGGTGGGCCGCTCGGCCCTCAGACCGCCCGGCTCGCGGCCCTCCGCCCCGCGCCCGCCCGCCGGCGGCCGCTCCGCCTCTCCCTCGCCGCCCTCGCCGCCCGACAAGCCCTCTCCCCCGGAGCACCAGCGGCACCACCGGCCCTCCCTCCCGGACCTCTCCCGCCCTCCTCCCTCCTCGTCCCACTCCCACTCGTCCTCCAGCATAGGCATGAAGCACAGCACCTCGGCCCCGCCCCCTCCGCCGCCCTTCAACCGCGGCGGAGGCGGCAACCGCGGAGGCAGCAACACCCCCAAAGCCCCTCCTCCGCCGTCTTCCCACCACCACAACAGCCGAGAGAAGCCCCTCCCGCCCACGCCCGGCCGGGGCCCCGCCCCTCCGCCCAGCTCCTTGCCGCCTCAGTCGACGAAACCGTCGCCTTCCAGCCGACCGCCCCCCGCCGGCGGCTCCTCCTCCTCCGCGGCCCCTCCCCCTCCGCCGCCGTACAGACACCCCACATCGGGCGGCGGTGTTTCCAACGGTCCGCCCCACCACGTGGACGGGGCTCCGGAGCTGCCCCAGAGACACAACTCCCTGCACAAGAAGAACACCAGCAGCAGCAGTGCCAACCACCACGGGCCACGCAGCCACGCACCGCCGCCGCCCCCGTCGCCGTCTCCCATGCAGGGCGGAGGCGGTGGCGGCGGCAGACCGCCTCCGCCCGCCCGGGAGCCTCCCGGTCGCAGAGCAGGTAATGCTAACACGCTACTGTAGTCGCACTTAACCCATTTCGCCCTGACATTGTAGATTCTACGAAACATTCGCTCTGAAAGAACATCCTGACAACAGGGGTTTACACTTAGGGCTCCGAGGCACTTGCCCACCATGGGCAAGCGCAAGACAGGTTCTACTTGCCCTCAGGTCACGGTGACTTGCCCCACAAAATATATTGTAAATTTTGCATTTAAGTTTACTTTCTACTTGGGTGCTTTGAACATTTCCTTTCGCAGTTGAAGACTGTTTTGTTTAAGTCACAATCAGCTACAGTAAATATTCAACTTAAATAAATTAGTGGTTCCCACAGTGGTCATGGACTCAGGGGGCGTGACCTCAGCAAAATGATAGTTTGGAGCCAAATGGACCTGGGAGAGAGATAGGAGAGATAACTAGAAAGCAGGGAAAGACGCAATGACAGTCAGAGTGCAATGACCACCTTCAAGACAAACATATCTTGTATATATCTTGTATTGTGTCATAGCGAACTAAGTCGCACGCTTGCCCGATCGGGCAACCTGGTAGCAGTCTTCACTTACTTTCCCGGGCAAGCGGGCAAGAGTTAGTGTCAAGCTCTGTGAAAGATTCATGCTGCATTCTCACATTCTCCCCAAAAATAGCAGGTGTTCACGGCTGCTATTTTTCAATGAAAGTTAAAACAGGACAGAATGTTTTAACCTTCCCTGTGTGTGTGTGAGCACCAGGAATGTTGACACAAGGCAAACGTGCAAGTTTTAACAAGCATTATTTCTCAACTCTCTTGTGTGTGGGCCCGGTTCCAATTTTAAGCCCAGGAGACAAACACTAACCGCACACAAACATTGGCCCTCTGTGTTAGCAGACTGAAAGGTCATGTAGATCACACCTTGCCTTATTCTAAAATTACCGACCGCACTGGCAACACTGGGGTGTTGTTTGTGATAGGTTGGAATTGTGACATTTCTGTAAATTATTTTTATCATCCAACTCATTCAAACTTAAATATGCTGTAGGTACTCAACCTAGTTAAATGGCATAACTGGACTTCAGCTCTGCACAGAGGAAAACATATTATATTGTTTTTCCCTTTTAAATGGACCGGGGTTTTCAACAGGTGGTCCGGGGACCACCAGTGGTCCCTGAGAGGATTACAGGTGGTCCCCAGCTAAATGGAAAGTTGGGTAACCAGATGTAACTCTTTGAAAGCGTGAACATGAAACCAAATGGACCCTTGCGGGTCCATTTGGTTTCATGTTCACACTCCCAAGAGTTGAAATATTCATCATCTGAATTAAGCCAAGTCTGCACAACTAGTAGAGAATGTAGAAGTTTAATGGTCATTTTTTATCTATTGTTTGACAGCTTTGTTTCTGAAATCCAGCCTGGAATTGTGGACAAAAGAAATAGTTTTGGGGTCTGTGGGGCTAAAATGCCCTCAAAATGCTGGTCCGTGGCTCAAATGCTGAATAACTACTGGGCCCTGGTATGAAAAAGGTTGAAAACCACTGCTTTTAAGATATTTAAAGGCTGTAGTGTACGTACAATCCCCAAAAAGCTACAGTTTGTATTCAATAGCTTGTCGACTTGCTAGTCAAGTTTGTTTGCTTGAAATCTTTTCCTCTTTGCTGAAGTTGAAAGCAAAAGTTGGGACATCATTCAAAACAAAAAAAATCTGATTCAATTCTAATGAAGCTTTCTTTAAAAATAAAACGACCATCCGTCAGTCTTCAAAATTATTGATCATTCATTCCTCGATTGTACACAGTCAGATGCGTGTGGGATCATGAATATTCATGCATAGCGTTTTGCAAACGGAGCTTCTTCATTTGAATGCAGGGAGAGCCGTAGAGTATGAAACAGGAAGGCACTTGTTTTCTGAAGCTCCGTGTTGTCATTGGACGATGGCGCTGCTTCGCCACGAGGCCTCCTGGTTTCTCTACATTCCACAAACCCTCTGGAATATTCCAGCATTCCTCTTTCCTCTCTCTCTCCGTCTCTGCTTTCACCCCCATCTTTGTAAGTAGTTCATCAGGGGCGGATCTAGGCGTGGGCATGGGGGCAGCATTGGCAATGCCCCCTAAATGCCCTGACTGCCCCACCAAACATGATGGCATGCATGGCAAGTGCTTATAATTCTGCTGCTAACTAACTACAGCTGTGTCACCACTAAACCAACAGCATGTCGTCATTGAAAACAGAAAACTCTCTGAGTCAAACCTTTAGCTTTATGCATGCTGCGTGTCTGTTGCAACTTCAACAACAACTTGCTATGGATGCTTTACTTGCCTATTAAAAGTCCTGTAACTGAAAATGGTATGGGGTCGACTTCATCGCCCGTGGCACTTCCCGACACGGGCGATGAAGTCGACCCCATACCGTTTTCTCCTGGTCCCCACCCCCAATTGAGAAATGTTACATCCGCCCCTGAAGTTCATGTTGGTTTCTCTGACCTCTCCTCCTTCACAGTTCACACCTTTTTTATGATGTACAGGAAAATGAGGAAATCCATTTGCTGTAAATGTAAATATATATCTGCATTATTGCTGTCTTTGTTGGGTTTTGTGCATGCCACTGTGGACGTGGCTCAGGGGTAGAGTCATCGGATGGTAACCACAAGGTTGCCGGTTCGATTCTGGGTTCCCACAGAGTTGGTGTCAAAGTGTCCTTGAGCAAGACACTGAACCCCTAATTGCTCCTGATGTGCTAGTAGGTACCTTGCATGGTTTCCACTGCCATCGGTGTGTGAATGGGTGAATGTGATGCACAAGCTATGTAAAGCGCCTTGGATAAAGGCGCTATATAAATGCACCATTTGCCATTTACTGTGCCACATTACCACGACGATGGAGCATTAGAGCGTTGTTGGATTGCAAATTTTGTTTACCTTTCCGAAGAGGGCTGCAAGAAAAGAGAACAACACAACTGAAAATGTTGGCTCACATGCTGTGAACAAAGTGGGGAAGGTTAAACGGTGGGTCACACAGTGGTGAGAAAAGTGAAAGATGTATTAACTATTAATATACCCTTTGAAACTTTAATGGTCTGCAGGCTTTTCTATTTCCATAGTGCCTTTATTTTAAGCACATGTGCATTACATTCAACCATTCACACACCCATGGCAGAGGCAGCCATATAAGGCAGGGGTTTTCAACTGGTGTTCTGGGGACCACCAGTGGTCCATGAGAGGGTTCCAGGTGGTCCCCAGGCTAAATGATGGAAAGTTGGTTAACCAGATGTAACTCTTGAGAATGTAAAAATGAAACCAAATGGACCCTTGCGGGTCCATTTGGTTTCATTTTCACACTCTCAAGAGTTAAAATATTCATCATCTGAATTAGCACTATTTAATTATGAAGTTTACACTGTTTTGTTGGCAAAATCCAGCCTGGAATTGTGAACAAAACCAAAAGAATTCTTTAGTTTTAGCTCTTTTGGGCTAAAATGTCAATAAAATGGTGGTCCGTGGCTCAAATGTTGAATAAATGGTGGTCCCTGGTGTCAAAAAGATTGAAAACCCCTGATATAAGGCATCAACCTGTACATTGGTAACAACAGTCCAGGGCTGGTCTTGTCTTGTCTTCTTACAGCGTATGTGTATGTGTATTTCATTGGCTCTTGGTTACTGCCCACAGTGCAACCACCAAATACAAAACTAACGTTTGCCTACAAGGCAACTGAAGGCAAATCTTAAAGTGGTAAATAGTGCATTTATAGAGCACCTTTTATCCAAGTCACTTTGCTTAGATTGTAGATCCCATTCACCCATTCACACACTAGTGGCGGAAGAGACCATGCAAGGTACTGACCCAACACATCGGGAGCAATTAGGGGTTAGTAAATGTCTTGCTCGGGGAGCCCGGGTTTGAACCGTCAACCTTGTGGCCGTCATCGTGAGACCCTACCCCTGAGCCACCGCCGTCCCCTTCACGGTCTGATCCACTCCTATGGGAGAGTATCCTTTCCCAGTATCTTGGGCAGGGACAGGAGACTGGACAGGGTTTGAGCTTGGCTTTTTAGGCATAATTTCTGTGAGGTTAAAGTTTCAAAAAAACTTTTGGTCATTTTATGGTCTACTCAGTCTCATGTGAACACACCAGACAGTTTATAAGTTACTCCTTTCAGTATTTAGATATTTGATGGTTTTTTTCCTATACAAACCCATTATATCTTAAAACCATGATAGATTATTCGAAAACAACCCATCTTTTTTCTGGTGACTGATATTGTCCTCCTAATATGTGAGAGGGTTGTGGAATTTCATTTACAGTTTTCATTTATTTTTAAAATATTGTTTTATTCATTTGGGTGGGATGCTACATTTTCCAAAAGAATAATTTCATGTTGTTTACAATCTCTAGCGTTAACTTAAAATATTCATCGTCATTCATCATATTCATGTAAATTAGCCCAAGTCTGTACAACTAGAGAATGTAGAAGAATTGGTTTTGACGTATATTTGGCTGTTTTGCCTGGAATTGTGGACAAAAACTAAAGCAATCTTTCGTTTCCGGTCCTCAAATGGGTCCTGAAACTGTCCTCAGATGTTGGTCCGTGGCTCAAAAAATGCTGAATAAATAGTGGGCCCTGGTATGGAAAAAGGTTGAAAACCACTGGTTTAGTGCGATTAGATGTTCAACCATCTCTGTGTACGTATGTGTCTGTGTGTGCGATTGATGGTGGATGGTGAAGCCCCCCAGGTACCTCACCCCAGCAGCGGCTCTCGTAACGGCAGCAGGGACCCGCCCCCTCCCCCGCCCCCGTACCGTGTGCACAGCTCCACGGCTCACAGCACCTCCTCCGAGTCGTCACACAGCAGCAGCCGAGGAGCCAAGCCCCCGCCGCCGCCTTCCTCCCTGTCCTCCATGTCCTCCCGCACGCCTGCCGGACCCCCGCCCCCGCCGCCTCCCATCCGGAACGGACACTCCTCCTCCAACTCCAAGATTATCCTAGGTGAGAGTGAGTGGCTGTACCTGTATGTATACAATCAGTTACATATACCGTACTATAGAGATGCGCAGTGACGTCACCGCCCCGGTTCCGGAAGTCTTTTCCCCATTCATTTTTCTCATAGACTTTTCGAAAATAATTTATATCAAGACGATTACGCCGCGGCCAAAGCCAACTCAGGTCGTGACAAATCATGACAACAAACACAATATCGTCATATAATATATAATTAGGAAGAAGTAGAAAACGGCATGATACAAGACTTTTTGTTTTGTTTTTCATCTTAGAAATTATTTTATTGTCCCAAAAGTTTGTGTGTGTCATCATGATTCGTCACGACTCGAGTTGGCTGTGTCCGCGGCGTAATCGTCTTGATATAAATTATTTTCGAAAAGTCTATGAGAGAAATGAATTGGGAAAAGACTTCCGGAACAGGGGCGGTGACGTCACTGCGCATCTCTATAACGTGCACTTAAAGTCTTTATTTTTCTCCAAAAACAGCAGTGCGTCTTATAATCCAGTGCGCCTTATATATGAATCATTTGACTGCAGTAGCTCCTATGAATTTCCCCAAAGTTTTTACACAATCAAAGAATGGCCATTTTGATCTGTATGTTTGCCTGTTTTGTGTGAAGTCCAGCCTGGAATTGTGGACAAAAACGAAATACATCTTTAGTTTTGGGGTCTGGGGGGCTAAAATGTCATCAAAGGCTGGTCCTCTGTGGCTCAAATACTGAATAAATTGAGGGCCCTGGTGTCAAAATGGTTGGTCTTAAGGGTCTTACCTTTATCTTGAAATTAAGCCTTTAGTCTTGGCCCTCCACAATATTTTGTGCCCTACCCCTGTCATACTCGGATCTCAGGGACGCCACTATGACAGCAATGAAAGGCCTACAAAAAACTGTGGGGGGTAGATATACGCTGTATATATACCGTATCATATTCAGCATGCGGCATTCATCATATTTGGTATTCAGTTTTTCTAGAACAACTGTTTCCTGTACCAGGTATTCGGTTTCAAGAATTTCCCTTTGGGTGCATCCCTAGCCCCTACCTCGGCACCCAAAGTCAACATGGTATTGTTTTCAACGCAAAGACACAATGCAAGCTGTTGTGATGGGAGTCGATGGCAGTCAAATTTTTCCCTGCAGATCATTCAAATGAGCCTCCCGGTTTTCTCTGTGGGTCAGTTCCTAGATTACTTTCTCTGTTTTTTTTTTAAGAGGTCTGCTACCAGTAAAATGAAAATGCAAGTAGGTGCAGAAAGTGAATGCCATTTTGTTTTTCTGTACCGTAATTTCCAGACTATAAGCCGCACCTGAATATAAGCCGCAACCAGCTAAATTTGGTGCAAAATCCTGTTTTTTTTTTCATTTATAAGCTGACACCTGACTATAAGCCGCACCAGACAACAAGCTTCATGCTAGAGCAGTGGTTTTCAACCTACAGACCACTATTTGACAACATTTTCACCCCACAGAACCCAAAACTAAAGATTTCTTTGGTTTTGTCCACAATTCCAGGATGGATTTTCGCAAACAAAACAGGCAAAACATAGAGATCAAAATGACCATGGCTTGTTAATTAAGTGGTGCTAATTTATATGGTGAATATTGCGGGTCCATTTGGTTTCATTTTTACGCTCTCAAAGAGTTATATCTGGTTAACCAACTTTCCATCATTTAGTCTGGAGGGCCCACCTGGAACCCTCTCAGGGACCACTGGTGGTGTTGAAAACCCCAGTAAAAAAAAAACACACACCTGTAAAAATCCATAGATTGGCCACACCGTTGTATAAGCCGCAGGGTCAAAAGCGAAATGTGAAAAAAGTAGCAGCTTATAGTCCGGAAATTACAGTAGGTGCAGCAGGTGAATGCCATTTTGTTTTTCTCTATTATGTTAGCATCAATGCTCAACTCTCCCACATTTATGTCCTACAGATGATTTTGAGTCCAAATTCAACTTCCACCCCATCGAAGACCTTCCACCTCCAGAGGAGTACAGGCATTTCAATAAGATTTATCCCAGCAAAAACAATAAAGGTACAAGTAGCTGAAGTTCTTACATTCCACCTTACTTCGTCCTGACATTGTAGATTCTACAAAACATTGAAAGAAAAATAGCAGCCGTGAACGCCTGCTATTTTTCAATGAAAGTTAAAACACCACGGGCTCCATTTTCGTTACATGCTAAATCCCTTATCCCAAATCCCTTTCTTTTTTTTTTTACTATTTTGAAACACTTTTTGGAATATTTCAACATGTCAATCTATTAACACGTTGTGAGCTTGTAGACTGGCCATTTGAACTACTGAAAAAGTTTTTTTTTTAATAGTTTAAAAAGGCAAAGAAGTTAAGGGATAAGGGGTTTAGCTGTAACGAAAATGGAGCCTCACAAGTACAGCACAGAATGGTTTAAACACAAATGGCCTTGTAAAGAATGAGGAAAAAAGCTAACCTAATTAATAATTGGCATTGACATCATCATACTCTCATCATACTAATAATGAAAGCTTCAAGACTGAGCATGTTGATGAGCATGTTGATGAGCAAACACTGGAGACGAGTAAAAGGCTTAAGAGACTGAGCATGTTGACCAAGCAAACATAGGAGATAATTAAATCTTGCCTAATTATAGAATTCATACATCATTTCGCTACATTGTCGCTTACCCAAAATAACTGAGCTTGATTTATTGATGGGGTTTTATTGCCCAGAACCCTCTATCTCATGGGGTGCCCAAAAGGTAGATGGTGATCTACCAGTAGACCACAATCTCACAAATTATATTTAAACATCTGAATTACGTGATTCTCAAGTGTCCACACAATTAGAAAACGGAGAATAATTGTTATTTTGACCAAGGTTTTGCCAGTTCTCTTTGACAATTGTGGACAAAAACGTGAAAGTGAAAGTTCTTAGTTTTGGGTGCAAGGAACTAAACTCAACATCACAAACTGTCAACTCAAACCTCAAAAACTAAGTAACACCATCGCCTCTATTTCAAAGCTCAAACTTTCTAGGGGGCCTTGAAATGGATTTTCAGTAATGGAACAATCGCATTTTTGGTGTGTAGATCATGTTGAGCCGGTCATTTTGAAAGTAGCTCTCAAGCCAAAAAGTGGGTTCACCCCTGCTCTATCTAGTTCACACTGAGACAGAGATGGAGCACAGGAAATAAACAGTTTTTATAATATATTAAATTTTGTTACTGGCAAAAAACGCATTTTGCAATTTTGCCAGTAACTTCTAAATGGTTGAAATATAATCCAGAACATGTATACATCGTATTCATCGTCATCATCATTACAATGTCAATGCAGTAGTTCACCCAAACAAATACTATAGGTTCAATTCTGGCAGTGTCTTGGTTAAATATTTGTTTTGGCTTAAGGGATGAACTTCTGTAAGAACAGTTTGGAGATCATACTGTCTTGCAGTTTTAGCCATCACATATTTCTTATTGACAGACATTAGTAAATTTCTTAACTGTGTGGACTTTATGCTGTTCTTAAGTTCATGTTCACCACTGGCATGTTGTTATTTTTTTCTATCAAGGACAAACCTGACGTCACCAACTTAACTCTGCTCTCTCCTTCCTCTAGGAATGATAAGGGGAGCACCTCCAGCTCCGCCGGTGGGGAGGTGAACTACGACCGACACTCAGGAAAACAGCAGGAACTCCATGACTCAAAATCAGTCTAACTGAATGGCGACGTTCAGGGGAAGTGGCACAGAGCACCCGTATCACTCAAACACATAACACCAGAGACACACACTAAAAAAAAACAACTACACAACATTTTAAAGCACCAGCCAGAAGCATTTGACAAAATGCATTGCACCTACCCAGGTTTTTTTTGACACTACATTGTAGTAGTACATGACAGGCACTGTCTTAGTAATACTAGAACAAAACAAACAAACAAAAAAGAAACACTTTGAACTGAGAAGCAATGCTCTCTTTGTTTTGGAGCATTGCGGTCACCACTGGGTCTTTTTACTCACAGGGTGGACTCACAGGAGAGGTGTTGTTGACGTTGACACTACATAGCAGGACCAACTCTGAAAACTTCCAAAACGTTTAATAATGCATTCCATGTTTTTTTTTTCCTTTCGATGCATATTACAGAATAACTTTAACATGATTTTTTTTTTCTTTTCACTTATTTTTACATTTTTCTTTTCTTTGTTTTTGTTCTGTTGTTACGCATTGATTGTAGGGGGCATCGGGGCAGGGGAAGGACATTATAACACTAATGATTGGAAACTTGGAAACTTTTTTGTGCCATTTTTTGGACTTTTATGATGCAATGATTGGCTACTCACACTCGCTGATATGAGGATATGATTTATTTTTATTTTTATTTTCGTTCTTTTGTCATAAACAGTCATTCCAGCAGTGCCAGGAGGGCAGGTGTGTGGAATGTAATTCCCATCCCTCTTCCTAGTGTGCCAAAAAACGGATGAGAGTGGAGTGAGCGGAGCAGAATGAGTTGTTAGTTTTTCCATTGATGTTGCCGTATGCCGTATAAACCGGCTTGGTTTTGTCGACGCTAGACGAAGATTACTTGAATGCTTCCCAAGTTGTGAGAGAGGGAGAGAGAGAACCCCTGAAAGCTAGCTTTTACATTCACCAAGGATCCACTTCTATTTCTATCTTTTCTTCCCCTTTCCTGTTTCACGTCTTTGTTATTTGTCTAATTACGATATATTATTATAATAATGCCATTGGTGTTTGGCAGCTTAAAGGGGAATTCCACCCATTTTCAACATTTTTTCTCAGAAAAAAAGAAGCGTCTAAAGAAATGTTAGTGGTTTTCTTCAGACCTCCATTTCTAGGAAACACAGAATGGGGGAACTTTTTTATTATGTCCAGCCAGCACCTCTAGGGTATACTAATGACATATTAGAATGTTGAAAATGAGTGGACTTCCCCTTTAACTCCTTATTGGTGAAAATGTGCATGATGGCACCTGTGAATGCTGGATGGTCATGTATATAGATGGGGAACACTTTATCACACGCACCACCCCCTATCACTAACAACTTTCACATGTCATTGATAAAACAAAATCTGGTACTCATAGAGTTAAAGGCACATTGATTCCTACGTTTACCACAAGGTGGAGTCCAAGGTAGCATTTTCCCCTCATTTTCCTGTCAAATGGACCAATAAGTAAGACGAGAAGTGTGCAGTGTTGTATTTCAGGACTTTATGAGGGACCTTGTGGAAATCTGTGAAATCCTCTTTCCACAGGCATTGATCAGAAAACGTGCATGTTTTTGAACTAAATATTTTTAGTCCCTCTACTAAAGGCAGTGGTTCTCAAAAAATCTGTCATTTCAAGGACCCCCAAATGAATCTATTAATTATTCCACTCATCTGAAGATGAGAAGGACCAGCATACAGGCAGACTTGTGTTTACATGTTTCAAACATTGTCCACAAGACTTTCTTTTTTTCCTTTCCAAAAATGGAAAATGCAAAACTCACGTTAGACATCTTGTTGTGAGTTTGTATATTTGCTATTTTTTAAATAGCTGAAGTATAATATAGGGTTACATAATAGTATAGCATCACTTATTGTGATGCTAGGTAATTTGAGAACCACTGTTCGTTCTATGGACCGCTTGGTGAGAAATATCAGTTTTGTTTAAAATGCATAGCTATGCAATGAATGATGTGTAAAGGACTCTCATTGGTAGCAAAATGACCAAAAAAAAGGAAACACTTAAGTGCCAGATCTGTTGATGGAGCAGATGGATGATGTTCTATTTTTTATTTTTCTTCTCCTTTTGTTTCTTTGTATGTGATGTGATGCCATGCTTTAGTTTTGCAGTCAATACTTGAAGTCAATACTTCAATACTTGAAGTCAATACTTCAATACTTAAAGTCAATACTTAAAGTCAATACTTCAATAGTGAAAAGGAGCAGTGGTTCTCAACCTTTCCTGGGTCTGGGGTGGGGTAGGGCCCCCCCACTCGAAAAATTCTCAAAAACATTTGCCATTTCTTTTCTTTTTTTTATATATTATTGTTGTATTATCATTAAAATCTTAGTGTTTGGCCAATTTAGGGCCCCCCTTTGCAATACTCTCACGGCCCACCAGTTGAGAACCACTGAAGTAGAGTACTGCATAAGAATACAGAGAGAGAATACGCCATGATGGGTCAGTTTAGGATGCCATCCTTGGAAAACTGACTGGTCCTTGCCTTACACCAGGGGGTTTTCAACCTTTTTCATACCAGGGCCCCACTATTTATTCAGAATTTGAGCCACGGACCACCATTTGATAACATTTAAGCCCCACAGACCCCAAAATTAAATATTTCTTTTGCTTTTGTCCACAATTCCAGCCTGGGGGGGGGGGGGACAAAACGGTCCAACATACAGATCATTCATGTCCATTAATCTTCTACATTCTCTAGTTGTGTAGACTTGGGCGAATTCAGATGATGAATATTTTAACTCTTGAGAGCGTAAACATGAAACCAAATGGACCCGCAAGGGTTCATTTGGTTTCATGTTTACGCTCTCTCAAAGAGTTACACCTGGTAAACCAACTTTCCATCATTTAGCCTGGGGACCACCTGGAACCCTCTCAGGGACCAGTGGTGGTCCCCGGACCCCTGCCTTACATAAAACTAAAACAACAAAAAAACGTTGTCACTCTTATCGGTACCAGTGCATTTATTTTCATAGCAAGAAGAGAAAAAAGCAAAAAAAAAAAAAAAGATTCTATTTGAAAATGCAATAAATATTGTATATTTACTATAAGTATGAGGAGGAATATGCTAATAATCATAGCTATTGATCTATTTTTATGTTGTAAAAAGGCTGTAATATAGAAAATAAGAAATGATTAAAAAGTTATAACAACGGTCCACTCGGATGGGTTTTCATCCCATGGCCGGATAGACAGGTTATCTTTCTAGCACTTCTTTGTATGCCTGGCCATAGGGATGTGCGTGTGTGTGTGCGTGCGTGGGGGTGTATGTGTGCGCACGAGTGCAAGCATTGCGTGGATGTATAACGGTGGGGAAAAACGCGCTCATCATCATCAGCTTTTTGGCTGTTTTCCACTACAATAAGTAAAACATTGGTCAAGATTATTCTGTTATACTACTATTATTAATGATTATTAATGTTCCTACATTTTCCATATCTTTTCGGAAATGTACAAAGCAATAAACTCCTAGTACATATTTCACTGTACTAGGATATCTGATAGCATAAGGTCCCCCAGACCCTACTTTGAGAAAACCTATATATTTTTTGTTTTGTTTTGTTTTGTTTTCTTCCATAAAATGGTGAAAATAGCAGGTCTAACTAGAGCTTGTAGACTTGCATTTTCCACTTTATTTATGCTGTACCATCCTCCTCAGGGGCGGTTGTGGTTCTGATCACAAAACCTCATGGCTTCTGGGAAGAGTCGGTACATATTATGGAAGGTTCTGGGTTACCGGTAACACGAACTTTGTAGTGGAAAGAGCCATTTTGACTGACACAGGTATCATGGGGTAACCATCCGTGGTGATCCTTCACACGTGGAGAGAACCTCTTGATTGCCTGTAGTACAAAAACGTGTTTCCTATCTTGGATGTATGATTTATATTTTGTTCTGCACAGGTGACCAAATCATTTGTCTCATATTTTCATCCTATCTGATGTAAGAGCAAAAAAAAACCCTGTCTTGCCTGTGGTCATTTCATGTTAATCAACCATGTTTTTATCATTTGAAATAATTTCAAATAAATATATGCCTTTGGGGAAAAGGGTACTTGGTTGTGATATGTCGTTTTATTGTCCTCCTTGCTGTAATTCATATTTGTACTCAATTGCTGTAGCTTACTTGCAGCATTAAAGGGGAATTCCACCCATTTTCAACATTTTAATATGTCATTAATATACATTAGAGATGTTGTGTGTGCGGACATGATAAAATAAGTTCCCCCAATTCTGTATTTCCTAAAAATTGAGGTCTGAAAAAATCATTAACATGGTGAAATACATCTGATAACATCATCAAGATGCATTTCACCATGTTAATGATTTTTCTTTCAGGCCCCTTTTTCCTGAGAGGGTACAATTGGAACCAAATGGGCCCTACCGGGTCCATTTGGTTCCATTTGTACTCTCAGGTTAAAAAAAAAATGGGTGGAATTCCTCCACCAGGGGATGGGAGGGGATTTAAAAGGATACTATTTCTAGAATCAGACTATATTCTTAATCAGGAGAGTCTAGGATACCCATTTATACAATTCAATTTTATAGTGTTTTGGTTCCAATATTGTCTACCATTTCTTTATGTCATCACTTCACATGTTTAATCTGTATCAGTTCTTTAGTTAGGCTGGGTTTAATGGTAGGCTATGCTGGCCTGAATGTCATGTTCTGTTTAAAGAGCTGGAGAAACATGGAGACTTACTTTATATACATCGATTTAACACTTCTTTTAACCAATGCAAATCACTCACCCTACCTGAGTACAATTCTGGGGTTACTTTTACTTTAACTATGCAAATGTTGGCTAAATTAATACAAAAGAATGCATAATGTATGCAATTAAAGTTGGCTACATTAAAATAGCCCTTTTTAATAAAAGATCGGTACTCTGGTCTTTTGCTACATATGCCAATGCCCTTTGGTTATTTATTTACAACACTTTCTAATTTTGAGCTGAGTGATACTGAGTAGCCTACCCCACTAATGTAATGATTCTCTTATCATCATGATTGCATTCACACCAGGGAAGCAGACAGTACTGTATTCAGTCTTTGCAATGGCAGGGCATTTCTCTGAGTGGTGACTGCAGCTGTCTTTGCAAATAGAACGGCAGCATTTCTGTGAGTGGTGACAGAGAGTAGTAAAATGATTTGACCGATGAGTCGTAACAGTACTGTATAAGTACATTTTTTAGTTATTATTGCAGAAAGCAAACTATTACTTGGCAATGAGCAAGTGTCGATTCATCTGAAAACACTGAGTGAACGTACAAAACAAAGGAGGACAAGACAGGGACGCTGAAAGTTTCCCGGGAAATTATATTCCGCCAAAACACATAATCACATCTCCCGCCACTGTACTTGTGAAATACCGGTGACGTAGGTTATGCTTGCGTAGCGTCCGGCTGAACGCTGAGCCAATGGGGATGCAGAAGGAGACGACACGTTCATCCAATGCACCAATCAGAAGACGGCGGACGCCCAGCTGATCGGGGAGGAGGAGTTTCCAAAGCATTTGGCGCAAGTTTACTAGTCTGTGCTACTAGTGTTGTTCCCGGCGAAGGAAGGAGAAGTACACATTTCACTGACTGGAAGAAGATCTCATCGATTTTTGCATTATTGCGTTGGTCGCCTGGCAGATTTACCTCGTTTTCGAAAAAGCTGCACTTGGTAAGGATCGTTCTCTTGATATATGTATCTTTTTGGAACCCGAGAAGGATGTCTTGAGTTAGACATATCTCAGGAGAAACTTTGCAGCTTCATTATTTGCATCGTAGGCTATTTCGTGGTTGTTGGTGTTTTGCAATTCTTGCAAGACCAACAATCAACAATGTACATTACGATTTAACTAAACTGTATTTAACTGTCCTATATTACGTCGGTGTCACGATCATGATGTGTCGAGATCTAACAAAACGAACAATTGGGATTTGTTGACAATTGTATTCAAGTAAGTCACAATGTATTGGCGCCAGATTGAACAATACGGGCAGAGTCGTTTCCTCTTCTCAGTCAGTCCATTTAAACTAAAGCATAATACAGTTGGATGTGCATGATCGCATTACTTAGCAGTCAGTAACATCATGGCCCTCACATCTAGTTTGTATTTCAAACATTTTTCGTTGAGTGTTGGTGTTGGCGGTAGCTCTGGGCCTTTCTAGACCCGGGGCAGCTGCTAAAGCCTTTTAACATGGCGCGTGAATACATTACAACAGCCGGACCGGTTTATGTCAGCGCAGTGGTTTACAAAGTAGGGTCTGGCGGTCCCTAGGGGTCCTTGACGGAGTTCCATGGGGTACATGTAGCATGATAGTTTGAAACCGAATGGACCTTTGTGGGTTTCTAAGGCTGAGAACGTACAAATGGGCTCCATTGGTATCATTTGTGTAGTACACTCTTGAGTTAAATTAACATTGATTTTACCTGTTACCATTGATTTTGCCTGTTTTTCTTTCTCTGAAATCCAGCCTGGAAATTCTGGACAAAAGCAAAAGAAATCTTTAAACGTCATTAAATGTCGTCCGTGGCTCAAATTCTGAATAAATACTGGGTCGTGATATGAAAAAGTTTGGAAAAAACACTGAACAAATCATTAACATGGTGAAATACATCTTGATGATGTCATCAGATGTATTTCACCATGTTAATGATTTTTTTCAGAACTCCATTTTTAGGGAATACTCAATTGGGGGAACTTTTTTATTATGTCCACATACACAACATCTCTAAGGTATATTAATGACATATTAAAATGTTGAAAATGGGTGGAGTTCCCCTTTAATGCTTTGTGTCTGTCTCCATTCAATCAGCTTTTGAAGGAGAAAGATGCCCAACACCCGCTCCAACAAGGCTCAGGCTCAGCCTACTCTGCAGTACCCCAGACGCAAGTCTGTCAGAGCCAAGTCCAAGAGCAGCCCCCCACCGCCAGAGGATCAGCTACCCGTGGAACTCCCAACAACACGGATCCAAGACCGGCTGATCGGACCCCTCTCCCCAAGAAAGTCCACAAACACAACAACCATGTCCCCGTTCCGGATAGGACCCGTCGTGCTGTCTCCACGCAAGGCCAACCCTCTGTCCACCTGCCTGACTACAAGACTGCCCCTAAGCCCTCGCAAACGGACAGGTATGTCGTCATCTCGGTTTAAATTCACCCCATTTTGTCCTGATGTTGTAAATTCTACAAAACATTCGCTCTGAAAGAACATACTGAGAGATTTGCACTGCATTCTCACATCAGGGATAGATCCCTTAAATGCTCTGACTGACCCCAGCAAACATGCAAAACAACCCAAGATATTTCAAATTAAACTGTTTATATTTAAAAATGATATGAAACACTACTACTGCTACTAACTAACTACAGTTGTGGCACCACTAAACCAACAGCATTTCATCATTGAAAACAGAAAACTGTCAGAGTCAGAACTGAAAATGGTATGGGTGTGTTCATCACCGCGACACAGGAGATGAAGTCGCCCCCAAACCATTTTCTCCTGCCCCCGCAATTTGGAAAGGTTACATCCACCCATGTCTCACATTCTCTCAAAAAAAAATGGCATGCTATTTTTCAATGGAAGTGGAAACACCACAAGTACAGCACAGAAAGGTTTAAGGTTACTAAGAAATGAAGTAACAGTAGTGTTCAAATGATTGTAGCAGAGTAAAGGTACAGTAGTTGAGTAATTGTAACGCCTGTGACGAATACTTAAATGTTAAGTACCTTTATTAATAGTAATGTTTTGTAATTGCTGTGTTCTATTTTGTGCCTTCAAAAAGGAGACGAAAATGGATGCAACCTCGGTGGCATCAACAACATGATGGGCTCACCCCCCAAACAGAGCAGACCGACGTTGCTGGGCTCCCCGCGCAAACTGGTGCTCGACGAGAACTCCATGAGCTTCGCTACCAAGTCGTCCTCATCACCACACAAAGGAGTGGGCCTGGGGTCCCCCAGGCAGCCCCTCACTCCCCCCTCCAGAGCGCTGCCCGTTCCCAGTGGAAGCCTCACCTGTCCCAATCCTGAGAAGAAGGCACCGGTCAAAAGCTTATTCTCTGAAAGTAAGGCTTCTTTTGTATTTTCTTTAAATGTTTTTTTTTGTGTGTTCAACCCATAAACTACACAGTGAAATGGAATAGGGCAGGCCTACTAATAGTTATTAGGGGTGGGACAATTCACTTACCTATATACCGATATTTAGGGTGCCAAATCGATTTATGTTGTCTTGATTTGATATATTACCCCCCACAAATGGCTTTGTTTTTATAATATTGTAACGTTTTAAAACTATTCTAAACTATATGGACCGTGAAAAGTTCAATCAACTACAACATTTTAAAGCAATTCAAAACAGTGATCCACACTCTGTGGTTTTTGAAGCAAAGCGAAACCCCATTTTTGGGAGGAGTAGAATGCGGTTCTTTGACGTGCATTAGGATTTGAATGAGACTTTTACACCTGTTTAAACAAAGCGCACAATACAACGATACACAGCAAGATTCGTTTGAAACTAAGGTGGAGTTCACAGTAGAAGCATTTAGGGCTCCATTTTCGTTACCATCTAAACCCCTTATCCTAAACCCCTTATCATTTTTTTTTTTACTATTTTGAAAACCTTTTTGGAATAGTTCAATCTATGTACCAATCTATTGACACATTGTGAGCTTTGTAGACTGGCAATTTAAACTATTGAAAAATGTTTTTTTTTTAAATAGTTTAAAAAGGCAAAGAATAGTGGTGACGAAAACAGAGCCCTTAAACTTTATGCACAGATGATTGATACATGACGGTTTTTCTCTTTTCCTCCCAGGGTCGAAGTACCAGGGTGTGAAGCAGGCTCTCCACACGGCGGTGCCGGAGCGCCTGCTGTCCAGGGAGACGGAGCGAGCCTCCATCCGCTCCTTCCTGGAGCAGCAGGTGCTGAAGGCTCTTCCCTCCAGTCTGTACATCTCTGGAGCCCCAGGAACAGGCAAGACGGCCTGCCTGAACTGTGTCCTGCAGGAGATGAAGGTGAGCGTTCGCTGCTGACGGTAGCCAATGTGGAAAAATTGGCACATCTGGCGCTATATTTAACTCTTATCGAGACCCCCCACCCCCTGTAGCACCATATTTAGTGGAAAAACTGGTGGTAAATATGGTGGGGTTTTTTGTGCTGTGAGTTGCGGCGAAATTGGTTGACTGGTGCCCGAGATAAAAAAAAAACTCTTTTCCACAATTTTGACTCCTCCTTCCTTCCTAGAAAGGACCATTGTTAACCAAAGAGACCCTTATAAGATCTGTAACTCTTCAAGAGTTTCATATTTAAACATCTGAATAAATCTTCAAGAATCTACACATTTAGAAAATGTAGAAAAAATGATATTTTTTTACCAACATTTTGCCAGTTATCTCTCCTAAATTAGTCAGAGACTACACTCAAATAATGATCTGTGGCTAAAATGCAGAATCAATAGTGGGCCCTGGTATAAAAAATGGTTGAAAACCCACTGCTCCAGCGCAATCTCACTGTGTTTTGCGTGTTCCTATTAGGATGAGCTGAAGCCAGTGAAGACGGTGGTGGTGAACTGCATGACCCTGAGGAGCTCCCACGCCATCTTCCCTCTCCTGGCCGACAGGCTGGGTGCTCCTCCTGGCAGCCACACGGATGCCAAGCTGCAGAAACTCCTGACCAGCTCTGGTCCTCCTGTGTGAGTAAAATACTCATATATTTATATTTATATAATATAAATATCTCTTGATGCCGTCCGAGACGAGGTTGAGCAGCCTGGTTTCAATTAATGACAGATGTATTGGTTGATGGCACAAAAATCCTTTTGCACAACTAATGAAACGGGCAGGTGTATCATAGTAATAAACCTTTGAGTCTTTGGCTTCACTTCAATAAATGTAAGATCTGCTGATGACTTTCCGAGTGACGAAAGATGTTGTTGTGATGTTTGACTTAATTTTAAGGATTGCATTGCATTGCTTATTAGTCCAACGTAAAACAATTGTGATTTTTTTTTTCCTATCCCTTTCTCTGCCCTCTCCCAGGCTCCTTGTGCTGGATGAGATGGACCAGCTGGACAGTAAAGCACAGGACGTCCTTTATACCATCTTTGAGTGGCCCTACCTGCCCAAGTCCCGCCTCTGCCTCATCGGTAAGAGCTGTCCTCTCACGGCACACATAATAACCATTTCTTTAGTTACTCAATACTCATTCATAATCATCAAACAATGCAGTGGAAATATGTATTTAATTTGGACATTATGTTGGGTTCTTTTTCCCCAGGCATTGCCAACGCTTTGGATCTGACAGACCGCATCCTGCCCAGGCTGCAGGCGTTGTCTCGCTGTCGCCCCCAGCTGCTCAACTTCCCTCCCTATAGCCGACAGGAGCTGACAGCCATCGTCCAGGACAGGCTGACACAGGTAATGACCGGCGGAACGAATGCCTCCATGGCATTGCAGTTGGCACGCATCACACATTCGGACACCATTTTTAAGTCCCACCCCTATTGACCAATGGTGTCTGTTTTTTCCTTTCCTCCGGGCCAGGTGTCGGGTGAAGGGATGCTGGACGCTGCAGCCGTCCAGTTCTGTGCCAGGAAGGTGTCTGCTGTGTCAGGAGACGCCAGGAAAGCTCTGGATATTTGCAGGTAACGTTTGCGACCCCATGTGGAGCCCTGCCAAAGTTGTTAATATAGCCTCACAAACGGTGTAACGGCTTAACTTTATTCTATTTTAAGTATATCTGAAGCACTGAGAAAAATGTTGTGCCTTTCTTTAGTTGTGCGGGGGGGGGGGGGGGGCAAACAAACGTTCAGTCACATTGAACACTGAACACTTTATCATGAACAAATAATGGAAAACTAAAAGAATAGCTGTTTTCAAGTCTCGTCTAAGGAGTTTTTCCCCTCCATTTTTATACAGTGGGCAATTCACTTGTAGTCAAGTTTTTCTGAAATCCTATAATGCGAATGGCATTCCGTGGTCAATGTGTGGGTCCATTGCCAGGAAACTAGTTTTGGGTGTATTTTGACTTAACTTCTCATCACTCATCTTTACAGGAGAGCGGTGGAGATGGTGGAAGCTGACGGGAGGAAAAAGGCTGCTACGGCTACAGCTGACGGAAAAGGTGGGTACAGTTCTGTCATGTGACTCTGCAGTCGTCTGGGTTACACAATACACAGCTTCCTTTAACCTGTTAAAAAAAAACACGATAGCATCTGTCACTTTTTAGAATTCTTTGGCTATTCAAAAACTGCAGATGTACACGTTCATAGCCTGCCATTTTGTGCTGCGCTATGAGCATGTTGATCTGCACGATCTTTGACAGATCGTGAAAGATCTTTGAACACTGTTTGTATATTTCAGTTTATTTTAAAAATGAAACTTCCAGCCCCTCTCTTTAGAGCAGTGGTTGGTTCGGGGACCACCAGTGGTCCTTGAGAGAGTTCCAGGTGTTCACCAGCTGAAGGATGGACAGTTGGTTAACCAGCCGTAACTCTTTGAGAGCGTAAAAATGAAAACAATTGGATCCTTACAGGTCCATTTGGTTTCATGTTTACACCCACAAGAAGTAAAATATTCATGATGTGAATTAGCCCAAGTCTACACAACTGGAGAATGTAGAAGATTAATGGTAATTTTGATCTGTATGTTTGACGGTTTTGTTTCCCAAATCCAGCCTGGAAAACCAAAATAAATCTTTAGTTTTGGGGTCTGTGGGGCTGAAATGTCCTCAAATGGTGGTCTGTGGCTCAAATGCTGAATGAATAGTGGGAAAACCACTGCTTTAGAGTAACCTTGCCATCTCTCCATTGTTTTTGTTTTTCTCCAGTGGTGCGGGTGAGCGTTCCCCAGGTGGCGCGGGTTCTGTCGGAGGTGTACGGCGACCGCATGTCCTCCACGGGGGGAGGAGAGGGGGAGAGCCTCCCCCTGCAGCAGAAGCTGCTGGTCTGCTGTCTGCTGCTGCTGACACGCACCGGGAGCAGCAAGGAGGTCCCTCTGGGGAAGGTAAGAGAGAGAGAGAGAGAGAGAGCTGCACTCTGACAAAACTCACAAATCTGATGGGGAGAAAATCGCATCATGACTCAAAAAAATGGAGATTTGGCAAATGAGCACTACCTTTACCAATGCAAATAATGAGTTAATTAGTAATTTTTTTGTTTTTAATCTGATTTAAAGAGTTTAACGCAATTAGCTAATGTGCACACTGACTCAACCCACTGAGCATTTCCTCATTGTAAAGAAATGGGTACAGCACGGTTTTACAGAGACATAGGTGAGGTGTGTCTCCCTGTAACCAGAGACATGGAGTATAACTTTAGAGATATACACACATTGGGGGCTTGTAGATCACCTATTTTGATAAATATTTAAGAAATAAAGCGATTTTTTTTTCCCCCCAGATTCGTTGTTAAATGTTCAAATCCTGTGGAGGAAAGTGGGCGTATTTTGGAGATAGTTCGAATGCTGATTAAACATGATTAAATTAATTTTGTCGTCTTTGTAATCATTCAACAGCCCTAGAGTAGTAGTATATAAAGATATGGTCCTCAAGCATCATTTAAAAAAAATAAGTGTGGTTGGGTAAATGAATGATGAATCTTGAAAGAGACAAAATGCCTAATGTATACGTACAATATCGCTGAGTGGTTCAGCAGGTCTGTGATTTCATGCATGTACCTTTCCAGTATATGTGATGTATTATGTTGTGTTCCTCCAGCTCCATGAGGTGTACAGCCGTCTGTGCACCAAGAGGCAGGTTGGAGGAGTGGGACAGGGGGAGTGTTTGTCCCTGTGTGGGCTGCTGGAGAGCAGGGGGATCTTTGCTCTGAAGAAAGCCAAGGAGACTCGCCTCACCAAGGTATGGATGCAGCGACTACAGGTTAAACGGTGTGCTTTTGAGACTGAGAACGTTAGTTGCGGAAGTGACTGTATTTACAGTCCCCAGAGAAACGGCCCTGTTCAGAGCACCGCATCATGACTAATGGCAACTTCCAGCGGAAGTTAACTAACCGGAAGTCCCGACTTCCGTCAGTCGTTTTGGGGCACCCTGACTCCAGGCTCTCATTTCACAGCGCGGATGAGAGCCTGGAGATCGAGGCTATGTACAGTAGTGTTCAAAATAATAGCAGTCTGTTTAAAAAACTGAATAAAGCCCAAAATCCTTATAGTGGTTTTATTTCCATGCATTGGGAACACTGCACATCATATTTTAAATCAAAACATGAAGAAAAAAGCAGAAATTATTTAATTACTTTACAGAAAATGAAGAAAAATGAACTTTGGGCTTTTCAAAAAAATAGCAGTTTCTGCACTTTACTTTACAAACTCAAATATTTACTGTATTAACTGAAAAATATCCAGGATTCAGCATTCCTGTGAATCACTAAACTAATATTTAGTTGTATAGCCACTGTTTTTGAGAACCACTTCACATCTGTGTTGCATGGAGTCGACCAACTTCTGGCATCTGTGAACAGGTATTCCAGATTTGACAACATTCCATAATTCCTCTGCATTTCTTGGTTTTGCCTCAGAAACGGCATTTTTAATGTCACCCCACAAGTTTTCTATCAGATTAAGGTCCGGGGATTGGGCTGGCCACTCCATGACTTTAATTTTGTTGGTCTGGAACCAAGAAGCTGCTCGCTTACTGGTGTGTTTGGGGTCGTTGTCTTGCTGAAACACCCATTTCAAGGGCATTTCCTCTTCAGCCTAAGGCAACATGACCTCTTCAAGTATTTTGATGTATCCAAACTGATCCATGTTCCCTGGTATGCGATAAATAGGCCCGGCACCATAGTATCAGGATGCTTGCACCACAATGCTTTACTATGGGGATGTTTCGCTTACTATGGTCCCGGGCCTATTTATCGCATACCAGGGATCATGGATCAGTTTGGATACATGTGGATACAAGAGGTCATGTTGCCTTAGGCTGAAGAGGAAATGCCCTTGAAATGGGTGTTTCAGCAAGACAACGACCCCAAACACACCAGTAAGCGAGCAGCTTCTTGGTTCCAGACCAACAAAATTAAAGTCATGGAGTGGCCAGCCCAATCCCCGGACCTTAATCTGATAGAAAACTTGTGGGGTGACATTAAAAATGCTGTTTCTGAGGCAAAACCAAGAAATGCAGAGGAATTATGGAACGTTGTCAAATCTGGAATACCTGTTCACAGATGCCAGAAGTTGGTCGACTCCATGCAACACAGATGTGAAGCGGTTCTCAAAAAAAGTGGCTATACAACTAAATATTAGTTTAGTGATTCACAGGAATGCTGAATCCTGGATATTTTTCAGTTAATACAGTAAATATTTGAGTTTGTAAAGTAAAGTGCAGACACTGCTATTTTTTTGAAAAGCCCAAAGTTCATTTTTCTTCATTTTCTGTAAAGTAATTAAATAATTTCTGCTTTTTTCTTCATGTTTTGATTTAAAATATGATGTGCAGTGTTCCCAATGCATGGAAATAAAACCACTATAAGGATTTTGGGCTTTATTCAGTTTTTTAAACAGACTGCTATTATTTTGAACACTACTGTATGCACTGACTACAGGCTAATACGGCTTTTTTAGAAAATGGCAAATACGTTTGGGGATAAGAGGTGGGCCATGGTGTGGCCTAGCTACGTTTTTAGATGGCCAATAGAGCTGGGCAGTCCCACCCCTTTCATGACGTCGCCCGTGTTCCAGAAAAGGAATCCTCATTCATTTTCCTCAGACTTTTTCGAAAATACACGATTACACCACGGACAAAGCCAACTCGGGTCGTGACAAGCCATGACAACCACCACAATATTATCATGCAATATCTAATTAGCAAGAAGTTTACAAAAAAAAAAAAACGGCAAGGAATAGAACGCAATTTGTTTCATTTTTATTCTTAGAAATGATTTGATCCTCCCAAAACATTGTGTGTGCGTTATCATCTGTAGTTTATCTTTTAGTCTTCTAGTCTTCTAGTTTTTGGGATCTGTGGGGCTATAATGTCATCAAACGGTGGATCCGTGGCTCAAATTCTAAATAAATAGTGGGCCCTGGTATGGAAAAAAGGTTGAAGGCCACTGATTTACTTGGTTCGAGATGTACGTATCTGTAGAATTTAATTTACAGTCCCGATGGCTGCTGGGAAACGCCACTGACCTTCCATGTGCTCGTCTGTCTGTCTGTCTGTCCGTCTGTCTGTCTGACCTCCAGGTCTTCCTAAAGATCGAGGAGAAGGACGTGGAGAACGCGCTGAAGGACCGCGCTCTGCTGGGCAGCATCCTGGACGCCGGCCTCCCGTAGAAAACCTCACTGATTTCAGATTATATTATTAATTATTATGTTTGTTGAGCAAGCGGACCGTTGTCTTTAATACCCTTTACCCCTTAAAGCCTACAATGCAGGACATGTTTTATTGAATTAAGCTGTATTTATTTGTTATATCTGTACAGTATGGTAGAGTACAATGTATTTTGTTTTTCCCCCTCCCCTTTTTTAAAATACAATATATGCATAGATGAAGTATGAACTCTTGAGGGCGTAAACATGAAACCAAATGGACCCTTGCGGGTCCATTTGGTTTCATGTTTGCACTCTCGAGTTAAAGTATTCACCATCTGAATGTTATAGCCCATTTCAAATTTTCATATAGAGACATCATGTCAAGTCAGGTATGCTTTTAATGTGAAGGTGGTTGTTGGAGGGATGCCAGATAATGACAGTAAGCGTGACTAATGTGCAGTAAAAACTACAGTGGGTGAAGCTTGTTTTCCTACTTTGTGTGTCTCTCCGTGTCGGGAGAGGGAAATGGCAGCAACGAGTCAGACTTGTAGGTTTAAAATAGGGGAGCATTTTCCTTTTTATCAGCATTTTTTTATGCTCAAACTGTTGCGAATAACAGTTTATTTATGTTGTTTTTGTAAATTTGTATGTATGAATTTTTCTTTTCTGTAATAAATGGATGCAAGGCATTTTAATTGGAGGTCCTTTTTTCCCAGGTGGCATTAAGTCATGGCAGGTGGATGTTTGTTTCCTAAGTGATATTACACCACTTCCCCATAAGGTGTCGCTAGTGGTACCTCATTGAGGCAGGATATCCCCTACGCCTACCAACATGGTGAAATGTGTCGGGCAAACTGTATAGTATTTTCTTACGTATTATTATTAGACTATTCAAGAGGTCGAGATAGTTAGAAATTTTAAATACCGATATTTCTTGGCCAAGAAAAAATAGAGCCTGATAGATGGAATTTTGGGAATCCTACAACAAACATGATGGAAGTATGCAACCACCAATAACTGATTTGCAACCCATAGGTTTTTTTTACTCGATAACCAGGTTGAGGACTGCAAGATTTTGCACTAATTATGCCAATGTACAATCAAAGTGACAGTATAGTATATGAGGCTGCTTTAGCTACTGCTGTCATGATTATGATTGAAGCATTATTATAGTACAATTCTCTGTAAATGGAACACTGGGAGGACACTTAATATCAAAGACAGAGGCGATATATCCTTATATGGTCATATGGTGGGGCTACTAAGACGGCTATACAGTACAGTATTGGTCAGGCTTGAGGAAAAAATGTAAGCATTTACAAATAAACAAGGCGGCAGTAAAAAGTAGTGAAAGAAAAAAAATACACTCATTTGCATGAGCGTCGCTCTTATCGTCATACACAATATCATACATCACACTCCATGCTCAGCCAATCAAATCACTTCAAATTCAATAGCGGTCACAAACTACACATAGGAGGGTCTAGCACCCCTCAAAAACAATAAGGGCCTAATGTCATTCCATATTTCAGACTTGCACTGCAGACAGACACAATGCTGAATATAAAAGTAGTATAAATATAAAAGCAGCTACACGTGCCGCACAAAAAAAGGAATCACACTTGTGTGAAGTGAGGGGCTCTCATATATTCCATTCCATCCATTCACCTTCCATGGTACACAGACTGACAGACACACGGGCATTTGAGGGTCTCCTCAGAAAAATCAAATCCTATGGATTACAAAATTCAAATGTGGATCTCAGGCTTCATGTTGCCAAGCTGAGAGCACATACTGTAGATGTCCCCGCCTCCATGTAATGTGTTGGCCTGTGTCATCAGGACAGTCTGGTCAAGTGGAAACAGTTCTGAAATCAGGTGCTGTTATGATACAATGGTGTCCTTGATTATTCACTGAGCTTTGACTATATACATTAGCCTGGCTCAGCCCTGAATCAGCAGCCTAAAAAATACTGGCTTATTTTTTCCCTGTGATTCAAGGACTGGCTTCCCTGCCTTTGGGGCCGTTTGTGCGGATTGGAAATCCAATCCCAGCACCCGATTGGCCAACAGCCCTGTCACTCACTTCGTTCACAACGTCGTCATCCAATCGCAGCAGCACCTGATTGGCCAACAGCCCTGTCACTCACTTCCTTCACAACGTCGCACCAATCACCGTTAAGACTGCTGCTTTGATAACGCCCATCATAGAAACTGCTGTGGTAGAGAGGGACTTCAGTCTGAATAATAAAGTGAAACGAAATGACAATTCAGACTGAGGTCAGGCTATATACACATCACACTTGTGGTGGAACGAGAGAGCGCCTCACCCAGCTGCCCGCGACCATGGGGCTAACATAAAGTAAAGCAGGGGTTTTCAACGGGTGGTCCGGGGACTTCCAGTGGTCCATTTGGTTTCATTCATACGCATCGATAGCTTGAGTGACCTGGTCGAAGACCTCGTCCACGTGGGGCTCGGAGTCGATCAAGCGGACGATGCCGCGGCTCTCGTAGAAGGTGATGACCGGCTCGGTGGACTTGTAGTACAGCTCCACGCGCTTCTTGATGGTGGCCTCGTTGTCGTCGGCGCGGCCGCTCGTCTGTCCGCGCTTCAGCAGGCGCTGGAGCATGGTCTCGGGCTTGGTGGCGATGTACAGCAGCAGGTAGGGTTTGCCGATCTTCTTCTCGAACTCCTCGCACTGCGGCACGTCGCGCGGGAAGCCGTCGACGAGGAAGCACTTCACGTCGGGGCTGGCGAGCATGGCCTGCTTGATCAGGTCCAGGACCGTGTCGGAAGGCAGGAGCTCTCCCTTCTCCATGATTTCCTGGAGGTCCTGGCCTCTCTCCGAGCCGCTGGCCACCTCGGCACGCAGGAGGTCTCCGGAGGACAGGTGGGTGTAGCCGTACCTCTCCACGATCTTTTTGCACTGGGTGCCCTTTCCAGAGCCGGGTCCGCCTACAACGAAGACTATCTTAGCTGTGATTTCATCTGCCATTTTGACGATGACGTCTGCAGTTCAATCGGCCCAAACCCGACCCGATTACTGGAGACGCACAAAAACGGGAATGCGGGATAATTAATTGTCTGTTAAAAGCAGGGAATATTTTTCTATAAGCCGCTAATTACACTGTGATGTCATCGTGTGATAACATCATTATTAACACAACTAGATCAGTGCCTCGTGGCACAGGTCTCCACCAGGCCAAATCAGGTTGTGTTGTGGCCTCCTGATGGCCTACTCGTACGTGAGCAGAGCGATATGATGACATCACCTATACCGGCCAATCGAGTGTGGCCTGGACCGTGCACGGACGGACGGACGGATAGGGGGTAAAACATACTAGTTAAGAAGGTACTTTGAACTAACAAAGAGTGTTACACAAGCAGAGTCTGAAGAGGCGGAAGGGGGTGACGTAGCAGTCACCCCCTTCCTCAGGGCTTGACACTAACACTTGCCCGCTTGCCCGGGGCAAGTAAAAAAAATGGTGGGGCAAGTGAAGACTGCTACCTGGTTGCCCGATCGGGCAAGTGTGCAACTTAGTGCACTATAACACAACACAAGATAAATTTGTCTTGAAGGTGCTCATTGCGACCTGGGCTAATTAAGATGATGAATTTTAACTCTTGAGAGTGTAAAAATGAAACCAAACGGACCCGCAAGGGTCCATTTGGTTTCATTTTTACACTCTCAAGAGTTACATCTGGTTAACCAACTTAGCTGGGGACCACCTGGAACCCTCTCAGGGACCACCTGTTGAAAACCCCTGGTTTAAAGCACCCAAGTAGGAAGTAAAATTGTAAAATTTACAATATATTTTTGGGGGGCAAGTGATCGTGACCTGAGGACAAGTAGAACCTGACTTGCACTTGCCCGGTGGGCAAGTGCCTCGGAGACCTTAGTGTCAACCCTTGCTTCCTGTTCCGTCATCCCTGTTGGGGTGACGTAACAGTTGCACGGCCAGACGGACACGCCATACTGGTGGAGAAAATAAAGTACAAATGTTTCATGTGGACTCAGAACACAGGATAAGCTCAAAAGATCAGGTTGTACACTTTAGATCCCTTAAAATGATTCTAGGTAGCCAGAGTGACGTTTAAAGCAAAACTATTTTGTTCAGACCATACCTTGCTCCAGCCCAGTCTGTCAGTCTGTTACCAGACAAAACCAGGTTTCAGACATGTTTTGTTGGTCGCTTGACAAGAGTGTACCGCAAGAACTTACATATAACCAGGCCGTTGCGTTCAGACACCAGGTTTACGCATTTGGTGGAAACCACATGAGCGAGCAGATCGAGGTGTACGTCTTCAACACAGTGTCTTTGCGCTGGAGGAAGTTGACCCCTGGAACACCAGCAGGAAGCACCAGGAACAGGGGAAGAACGAAGGTTCCCTCCACGCGCTGGGGACACACAGCTGTGCTAATTGAAGATACCATCTATCTCTGGGGAGGGGCGGGGTACGAAGGTTACTGCAATGTGCTTTATGCGTTTGATATTGACGCCCACACATGGTTCAAACCAACGGTTCATGGACTAACTCCAAAGGGGAGGAGTTACCAATCAGCCTGTGTCTTGAGGAAGGACATGATTATCCACGGAGGCCGCATGCCCGCGTACACCAATGACACGTACAGGTTGGACACCGGCACAATGGTCTGGACTTTAGTAAACGCCAGAGGAACTGACCCTCCTGCTACAGCATGTCACTCGGCCACCATCGTCGGAACCAAGATGTTTGTCTTTGGAGGCGACATGTACAATCAGTACTTTTACTCACCCAACAACACCATCAGAGTGTTTGACACGGAGAGCAACCTCTGGCTGGACACACCTTCTGCAGAGCTTGGTCCAAAAAGACGCTGGGATCCAAAAAGACGCTGGGGTCCAAAAAGACACTGGGGTCCAAAAAGACGCTGGGGTCATTCAGCGTTTACCTACAATGGAGAGATGTATGTATATGGTGGCGCCACTAACGGTAAATACTTCAATGATCTGTGGAAATTCACTCCAGAGACCTTCTCCTGGAAGAGGGTTGAGTGCAACGATTCAACCTCTTGTAGACCGCCTCTTGTGGAAGGTATGTCCTGGAGGCCAATCACTTTGGGCAAGGATAAAGGACCCGCTGTTATGTTTGGTATGTGCTGTTGTATGGTGGGAGATCGTATCGTCTTCTTAGGGGGAAACGACAGCCCTTATGGCCTGTATTTCTTAGACCTGTGCCCGAGCCTGAAGACCTCATGTAAGCTAGCAGTTATTCAGTACGGTCTGGATCATTCTGGACTCCCACACGACATCAGGTGGGAACTGAGAGGCATGACTAACAACAGAAAAAAGTGAACTCAGTTCAGTTTATTTTGTTTTGGCCGCAGAATGAACATTTAACATTATGTTTCATTGATCATAAATATTTCTGGTTAAAGACCCAAAAAGGAGTTAAGCTGAAGCACATGGTTTATGATGCCCTTTAGACACCAAGCAAGTTAAAGAAAAGAAAGAAAAAGTTTAATGGCTTTAATGGGCACACACATACGCACGCATGCACACACACGCACGCACGCACGCACGCACACACACACACACACACACACACACACACACACTATAAGAAAAACAAGAACTGAAGAATAGCTGGCTAGAGAATACTAGTTTGATCATTTGGAACTCACATCTGTATTGTCAATATGTAGCATTATGTCCTCATAAAAAAGGATAATTGATAAGATGATTAATTGATAATGCCATATAATCGATATCATGGAGTATCACTAGATAGGATGAGTAATGGATATCATTCAAGTATTATTTTATATTTATCTATTCATTTGGATTCATACATTCTTTTAAATTTATGGACTGAGCGACACATTTTTAGTTCGACATCTAGGTTGTTCCACAGACTGACCCCTTTTTTGTTGGTTCTTGCCTTTTCCCCTTAAAAATGGCAAATCTCCTTAAAAATGGCAAATGGTAGTTACTATTTCTAGCCTAACAGGTCCTGAACACAGCTGGGAAGCAGCTTGTTATGAACTTAGCTTATAGCTTGATAATTGCTCTCCAGGGGTTGACACTAAGGTCTCCGAGGCACTTGCCCATCGGGAAAGTGCAAGTCAGGTTCTACTTGCCCTCAGGTCATGGTCACTTGCCCCCAAAAATATATTGTAAATTTTGCATTTAAGTTTACTTCCTACTTGGGTGCTTTAAACCAGGGGTTTTCAACACGTGGTCCCTGAGAGGGTTCCAGGTGGTTCCCAGCTAAGTTGGTTAACCAGATGTAACTCTTGAGAACGTGAAAATGAAACCAAATGGACCCTTGCGGGTCCATTTGGTTTCATTTTTACACTCTCAAGAGTTAAAATTCATCATCTTAATTAGCCCAGGTTGCAATGACCACCTTCAAGACAAATTTATCTTGTGTTGTGTTATTGCGCACTTTTCACAAGTTTCACACTTGCCCGATCGGGCAACCAGGTAGCAGTCTTCACTTGCCCCACCATTCTTTTTACTTGCCCCAGGCAAGCGGGCAAGTCTTAGTGTCAAGCCCTGCTCTCCCATACTTCCACACAGTAACTGATGTGCGGAAGTACAAGGGAGCAAAACAATAAGTGGAGCGACTTCTTATCCAAAATTGGCCTCATCTTGTACAGGATTGCAATTGTTTTTGATAATTTGGTTCTTAAATTATTGATGTGAGGTTTGCAATTGAGTTTGTTGTCAATTATGACACCTAGAAATTTGTTATCTTGACTCGTTCAATTTCACCATTGGCAAACTTAATTTTTATTTGCTTATCTATCTTCCTATTACCAAAAATAATGAATTTAGTTTTGCTTAAGTCCAGAGAAAGTTTATTAGTGTCAACCCATTTTTTTTTTTAATTCTTAGCACTTTCTCTACTGAATCCAGGACCTGTTCCTGGCATCCCCTGAACAATACAGATGTGTCCTCCGCAAAGAGGACACAGTTTAGATCTTTAATTACATTACATATATCATTAATGTACATTATGGATAATTTGGGCACAAGTACAGAGCCCTGTGGGACTCCAAATGTGATGTTTTGTTTGTCAGAGTTTACAATGTCCAACTTTAACCATGCATTCGCAGTTCCTCTAATACCGTACATACTGTATCCATTTTTTTTAATAACAGACCATGGTGAATTGTGTCAAAAGCCTTTCTCAAATCAATAAAAATCCTGACAGTATAGTGATTTTTATCTATTGCTGTGGATATGTGTTCAAGCAGTTGGCCGGAGACTGCCATAAAGGTGGACCTGTTTGCTCTGAAGCCATACTGGTGGCTTACGCCTCATCGCCTAAATCAAGAAAGTGCCTAGATAACAATTGCCCCCCCCCCGTCCCCGTCCCTCTCCCCTCCACAATGGCAACCACAATTTCTAATTGTGAAATTTCTAGTTTACAAATTGTACTGCAGTCTGCAGTTAAGTATAATTGACTTTGAAAAACAATTCCACCACCTTGAGTTAAATCAAATGACTCCGACAGAAAACAACTTACTCTTTGATAAAATAGTTTTATTACCACATGAGAATGTAACTGGTGCAATAAAAAAGAAAAAAAAAACATTGATTTGTAAACATAATCATGGTTTACATTGCAGTTTGTCATTCGCTTCAAGGCCATAAGGAAGCCATTTAGTTTATTGTCATCTTTACACTTTAGTGTTTGGTTAAATTAAAATGGAAGACCATAAAGGCCTTGATGGAAACGCATGAGGCCCAGCATAACACCAAAGAGACCAAATTTACACCACTTTCCTAGTATTGATTTTTTCTGTTTTCTGCTGGGCAGGGGTGCCCACACTTTTTCTTTTTTACTTGAGAGCTACAGTACTTTCAAAATGAGCGGCTCAACAAGATCTACACATCAAAAATGTGATTGTTCCACTACTGAAAATCCATTTCAAGGCCCCCTAGAAAGTTTGAGCTTACTGTTATAGTGTTTAAAAAATAATGCACTTATAATGAAAAATAGAGGGGGAGAATTGGAAGGTTTTCCTGTATATGCTATTACCGACGTTTGAAAACAGTATTTGAGGTTTGAGTTGACAGTTTGTGATCTGAAAGTACTTTAAGCAGTGAGAATTTCTATAGAGTAAAAAAATATACATATATTTGTATTTTTTTATTTCTATTGTTTCCTCTCATTTCCCAACTGAGTCCCCCCACCCTCACGCACGCATGCACGCACGCGCGCGCACACACACACACACACACACACACACACACACACACACACACACACACACATACACACACAAACACGCTGAAAACCATGTCACCTTAACGTACCTTTCAAAGTTCAGCTGTACCCAAAGTCCCCAACGACTTGGGTCAACAACACTATACGGATATGATTTTTTAAGAAAATAATTTGTTTTGAAATTGAGTCAAGCTTTCTAGTTCACAATCACTAGTCTGCCCATATGGAAAAAAAAAAAAACTTTACATGCAAGCTCTTGAAATTGGCACCTTTCATACAAGCCACTTTACAGAAAAAATACTAAGGATCTTATCTGTTTGTATGCCATATATATATATATATATATATATTTATTTATTTATAAATCACGTAAATTATAAGTTTTCACTTTGACTCAAGTTTACATATAAAGCTTTTTCTCTCTCTCAGTACATTTTATTATTTGTCTACGGGAGCCAGCGGATCTGGCGATGGCAGACAAACGGGCGATGGTCAAAAAGTGGGCAGAGCAACTGCACCCAAAATGATAAATATGTTTTTTTTTTCACGGGCAATACTTGAGTGTCGCCTGCTTTACAACACTTTGGTGTAGAAAGGCTACATGTAGTCTATAATAGAGACAGTTCGCACTCACAAGGTGAAGGACAGCTTTCAGATATACAGGGCTTTATTAGCCAAAACATGTCCTTTTGTCGTGACTACTTACTGCTGCGCTACATATAAAATAAAATAAAATAAAATAACACCTGTGTAAAGTGAGGGGCCGGTCTTATATCATCAAACATCGTCATACATCCCATTCCGTGCTCAGCCAATCAAATCACAAAGCCAGGAATAGATGGGGGCTAGGCTAACACCCATTAAAAAAGTTCTATATAGACTGTTCAATGACAGTCTGCACCCTTCTGTCATTTTTTATGGTGCCGCAGACAGAAAACGCATTGAATTTTCTCACAGAGATTTCTGAAAGTACTTAAAATCGTGACTGTAAAACATTTGATTGTGTCAAAGCTATTTGGAAAACCTATAAGGTTTGACACAGAATCAAATGTTTTGTGGTCATGATTCACCAGGAGGCTGGATGGCTTGGTTTCAGGCATATAGCCTAATAATCAAAATGGATATTGTCAGAAATCTCAACAGGAAAAATCAATGGGGGCTCCTAGGCAGTGGCATTTCTAAGCAATTTGGAGCCCCAGGAAACTGCCTAGTCTGCCTAATGGCAAAAACGCCCCTGCTCCTAGGTGTGGCACCACAAAATGGCTGCCACCGCTATGGGCTGTCGACGGTCGAGCACCACGCTCAGCCTCGGGACCTCAGTCCCCCTTAATATTTGGATCTATAATATTACAGGTCACGGTTGCCAAGGTTTCTTGTCTCGTCCCCGCTGCTCTGGGATGTGTCTGAAGCGACATTTATCACCGTAAAAACAGCCGGTAGTTCTCCAGAAGAAACATTCATCTCCGTTGATAGGTAAGCTCCGCCTGGGCCTGGAGAACAGAGAGAGAGAAGAGTCACATGGCAGGGCTTGGCCAGAATCTGGTTACTATTTAGGGCCGCGGTAAATGCCCTGACTGCCCCAAACATGATGGCATGCAAAACAGCCCAAAATTTCAAAGATATTTCAAATGAAAGTGCTTATACTTAAAAGGATTTGAAACACTATGCTACCAACTAACTACAATAGACTACTATGTACTATGGTCCAATTACAGCGAGGCATACAGTAACATGTGATAGACAGACCTCTCCACCAATAGCTTTCCTATATGATAAAACATTGTTTTAAAAAAATAAATGTCACACACATTTTTCCACTGCATAGGGCATCATGCCTTGTTGATGGATTTGGAAGAGATTTTGAAGGTCTGGTTCCAAAAATGAACCAGTATTTAATGTGAAATGTCCATGATATTTACATTGGAATGAATGAACCCGGCTGGAAAGTGTCCTAGCCTTGGGTGGACACTGGGGGGAGGACGGGGCTTTCTGAAAGGTCTATTGTCGCAGCACTAAACTCAGACCTTTAGCATGCTACGTGTCTGTTGCAACTTCAACAACAACTGATGCTATTATTGATGCTTTACTTGCCGAATAAAAGCCCTGTAACCGAAAATGGTATGGGTGCGGCTTGTCTCCGGCTTGTGTCCCATGTCGCTTCGCGCCAGGGGCGATGAAGCCACCCCCCATACTATGTTCGCCTCCCCCCCTGATTTGGAAATTTTACATCCGGACCTGTTACTATTAAAAGACATACCCTGTAGCGGCTGAGCTGGTGTTGAGGCCACAGTTGGATCTCTGGAGCCAGCGGTCAGGATACCTGATCACCAGCCTGCTGCCCTCCAGCTCCACTCCCTGGACAGGAGGACATGCACAAACCACACTGTCAGTCTCCTTGTGTTGTTGGAGTAATATAATGTTCTCTGATAACAGTTAGAAATAGCTGTATTGATCGGACAGAGACTTCAGATCGCATGTGTAATAATCCAATATCCACGGCATTGTGTGTGTGTGTGTGTGTGTGTGTGTGTGTGTGTGTGTGTGTGTGTGTGTGTGTGTGTGTGTGTGTGTGTGTGTGTGTGTGTGTGTGTGTGTGTGTGTGTGTGTGTGTCATATATGCGAACTCTTGGAAGTGGCACAATCCTCATATATACAATGCATAGTATTGTTTTTTGTAAAGTGAAACATATATAATGTTGTAATATAATTTACATTGACATTAATACATTTGTGCACTTAATAAATGAATGCATCAAACTAAAGACAGCACATTGTAACTTTTCTATTAAGCAGACAATCACAGTCCATCACCTTTAACCTCTCCAAGGCTGTGGCAGCCATGTTGGCATTCTTGAAGTTGACAAAGGCACAGAAGCGTTCATGTAGAACCCTGATGCTTTCTATCTCACCACACCTGTAAATTACAATAAGCATGGGGGGAAAAAGAGGAAAGAGAGTCAAAATTATTTTGAATGTAAAGTATAGGCTACCTGACAAGAACATGATTGAACATTTTAGTTAAGAGCTAATATTTCTACAATTGCCACAAACCATACTTTCCTATACATTTTATATTTTTGTCAAAATAGCAACATTTACATTGCAGTGCCCACTCTTCTTCTATCCCCTATATCAGGGTTTTCAAAAGGTGGTCCGGGGACCACCAGTGGCCCTTGAGAGGATTCCAGGTGGTCCCCAGCTAAATGTTGGACAGTTTGTAACCAAATGGATCCTCGAGAGCCCTCAAGAGTTAAATTATATTTAAACATCTGAATTAGTTAATTTTCAAGAATCTACACAATCAGAACATTTTTCCAGTTTATCTCTCCTAAATTCTACACAAAAACTTGAAAAATCTTAATTTTGGGTCCGAGACTCAACTCAACTCAACATCAAATGGTCCATAGCTCAAATTTTGAATAAATAGTGTGCCGTGGTATAAAAAAGGTTGAAAACCATTGCCCTCTATATTTGTATAGGTAGGCCTAATAATATTTATAATATTTGGAAGCATTTTAGGTGAGCAGCGCAGGACGTTTTCATGCGATGCTGGAAGAAACACTTTGTGTGGACGCGTCGCTGTGCCTTACGTTTTGAAGAGGTCCCGTATGTCTTTCTCTGTGATGTCCGTGGTCACGTTCCCCACCCAAAGGGACGGACAGGGACCCCTGAACAGGACAGAGAGAGAGAGAGAGAGAGAGAGAGAGAGAGAGAGAGAGAGAGAGAGAGAGAGAGAGAGAGAGAGAGAGAGAGAGAGAGTGAAACAGTGGACTCCACAGGAATAGCTAGGATGGCTGGTTTTAGAGCCAATTTAGTTTTATTTCAATCGCATCTATTGGTCTGCTTGGACAGTTTTGGTGCCCCCTGCTGTTTGGGCAGTGAACTACCATAGGCCTTCACCTCTGGCAGGTGGAACCTCTTGATTAGGGAAGAGTGAGAATGAGGGACAGGGGGAAATGTTTGGCCCACGCACACATGTGAATGAGGGCGGCAGTAAACAGTTTTTGGACCACAATAGTTGACAAGTAGAACAACAGAAATGAAAAAATAATAAGAAAATAAGAAGAGAACCGTTTTTTGTCTCTCTCTCTCTCTCTCTCTCTCTCTCTCTCACACACACACACACACACACACACACACACACACACACACACACACACACACACACACACACACACACACACACACACACACACACACACACACACACACACACAGCAAAGCTGAACGTTTTGGAGTTTGTTTTGTTTTATAAACAACGATACTGGAAACTATACAGTCATGGCCCTTTGAATTGGTCACTACTACTACACCGTCCTGATGCTGAGGCGACTTGAATCAAGGTAGGAAAAGTCTCTGTAAAAGGTGGAAATCTCATATGTACAAAACTGTTTGTTTGTTAGTGTGTTACTTAGGAGTGAGGGGAAGCCTCACCCCATGGGGTTACTATCACCTATATTTTTGGGTCTGAAAAAAAAAAATAGCATGGTGAAATACATCTTGATGACATCATCAAGATGTATTTCACCATGTTAATGAGTTTCCTTTTTTCTGAGAGTGTACAAATGGAACCATTTGGTTCCATTTGTACACTCTCAGAAAAAATAAAACAAAATGGGGAGAATTCCCCTTTCAGAGGCGTCCCCCCACTTCTAAAAGTACCACTACAACACTGGTTACTATAATGTCTGGTTACGATTAGCCTGTGCCTAAGCTGAAATGGTTTTGGCCTAGCCCCTTTCGGCGGACCACCGTCTTTTAACGTTAAGGGGTCGTAAATACGACCCGAAGTCTTTGACTTACGGGGTCCCTTGCCTTTTGCTTACCGTGCTAGGTTTAAGCAAACAAACTTACCACTTTGACTCAAACACGCGCGTCCCCCTTACACCCGCGCTCCGAAGTAATCCACTCCACAAGATATTGAGATAGTTCCACGCAAGTGTACAAAGTCCCAAAGAGCTGTGATGCCGCTAACTATTTTTAATCATTTTCCCCGATTTTCTTTTCCCCCTGCTCCTCATGCCGTCAGCAAGCAACAAGATACTCCACTACAAACCGGATGCCCCCCCGTCTGTCGGTGATTGGATACCAGACGGAGCGACGTAACTAGTGCACGTAGTGGAGTATCTTGTTGCTTGCTGACGGCATGAGGAGCAGGGGGAAAAGAAAATCGGGGAAAATGATTAAAAATAGTTAGCGGCATCACAGCTCTTTGGGACTTTGTACACTTGCGTGGAACTATCTCAATATCTTGTGGAGTGGATTACTTCGGAGCGCGGGTGTAAGGGGGACGCGCGTGTTTGAGTCAAAGTGGTAAGTTTGTTTGCTTAAACCTAGCACGGTAAGCAAAAGGCAAGGGACCCCGTAAGTCAAAGACTTCGGGTCGTATTTACGACCCCTTAACGTTAAAAGACGGTGGTCCGCCGAAAGGCCTGTGGCTAAGCTGAAATGGTTTTGGCCTAGGTGTGAGTGTTGCTGCATTGGTTATTTATCCAACCTACCCGTTTAGGTCCTGTTGAGACGTGTGCTCTACTGTTGGGAAGGAGAAAAGACATGTTAAAAAACGTCCTGAATGCTGATATTATTGTTTATGGTTGACCACAATTGAATGAATGGATGGATGAATGAGTGATTTGCCTGGTGCATTGCGATAGAGGCTGGGTAATTAATCACACCATCTGCCAATTGTGTTCCCCAAACTTTTTGTGTTACCCTGATGTTTGTGGTGATCAGAGGAAGTTATCAAAATGATGTGCAGCCTAGTATTATGAGCCCCTTTGCCCGGGGAGGGGAGAGATGTCTGTGACTCTGTGTGCGTCTCGTGAAAAGTGGAGATATTTGACTAAATAGGAGTTTTGTGCCACAACTTTCACATGGATATGAAACTAGAGCGACAATGCTAGAAAACACAGCTTGGGCTGTATTTTTGGTCAGCTGTTACCTTTGAGGTCGCAGGAGCCCAGAGCAGCCTGGACAGTAGTAAACTTCTCCAGCAGCAGAACAGCTTGGAACTCGTCAAAACCCAAGTCCTACATGATGAGGGAGGCAAAGACACAGATTGGTACAAAGAAACCAGGAGACTGTCTGTCTGTCTGTCTGTCTGTCTGTCTGTCTGTCTGTCTGTCTGTCTGTCTGTCTGTCTGTCTGTCTGTCTGTCTGTCTGTCTGTGTCTAGTATGCTCTAGTACAGTGGTTTTCAACCATTTTGATACCAGGGCCCACCACCATTTGTTGACATGTTAGCCCCACAGACCCCAAAGTAAAGATATATTTTTGATTTTGTCTAAGCTGGATTTAGGAGAAAACAAAACAGGCAAACATACAGATCAAAATGATGATTAATCTTCTATATCTATTCTCTAGACTTGGGCTAATTCAGATGATGAGTATTTTAACTCTTGAGAGTGTAAACATGAAACCAAATGGGCCCTCAATGTTTATGCTCTCAAAGAGTTACATCTGCTTAACCAACTGTCCATCATTTAGCCTGGGGACCACCTGGAATCCTCTCAGGACTACCTGTTCAAAACCCCTGCTCTAGTATGATAAAGTATGTATTTAGACAAATAAAAATAACAAAACAAGCTAACCGTTTAACTATGGAATAAGTGATTTCAGCCAGAGATCAGAATTACCTGCCTCCATCCACATCCATCACATGGATTGATTCATTGATCACTTGACTAACTCTGCCTGAATCAACTACTGACATTGATTGATTGATCCATTGACTGATTGTCATGAATGATTGATTGACTGATAGATAGATACCATGAGCTGTAAGACTCGACAGTTGAAGAGCTCATTGGTGGCCTCCTCACAGCCCTGGTCCAGCTTCAACACCTGCTCCATGGCCTTCTCTGCATCACTGTACCGCTGAGACACACACACACACACACACACACACACACACACACACACACACACACACACACACACACACACACACACACACACACACACACACACACACACACACACACACACACACACACACACAGACAGAGTTGTTGCTGAAAATGCACTTGCACATCATCATTGGCGTTTCTTTTTTTTTTTTTTTTAAGATTTGTTTTTGGGCGTGTATGCCTTTATTGATAGGACAGTATATATTGACAGGAAAGGGGGGGGGAGATGGGGAATGACATGCGGCAAAGTCCGCCGGACTCGGGAATCGAACCCGGGGCACGCCGTCAGGCTGGCTTAGCAGCCTTGGTGCCCAGACGGTTGAGCTAACCGTCTGGGCATCATTGGCGTTTCTAAGCATTTGGGAGCCCCAGGCAAGATTTTCCCCGGAGCCCCCCTTACCAAATGGACCTGTAACTCCAGGAAAATCTCCTGTGACGACATACCTATGACTGGCACAGTAAAATGGCACCCCCCAAGGGGTAAAATTATGAACTATTTTTAAACTAAAGAACATATAATGTGTTTTTAAATGTTCAATTCTAGTTATAGAGGGCAAGTATAATGTACTGTATTTACTGAAAATACAATTAGCCACTATTGATACATTTAAAAAAAATAACTAGACCTGCGCCCCTTTGGGCCGCATGTCTCCACCGTCTCGGGTCACGTCACCCTGTGAGGGCAACAGTCACTGGTGGTGACGTAACAGTCACTGGTGGTGACTCACACGGACGGACGCAGGGCGAAGACAATAACGTTTTTTTGGGGATGCTAACCTTCAGCCCCATGAGAGCACTTCCCTTGCGGAAGTATCCTTTTGGCCAATCGGGAGCCAGCTTGATGGACCTCTGGGCGTCTGATAGGGCAGCAGAGTAGAGCTCCAGGCACCAATAGCAGTAAGACCTGTTTCCATAGAATCTGAGAGAGAGAGAGAGAGAGAGAGAGAGAGAGAGAGAGAGAGAGAGAGAGAGAGAGAGAGAGAGAGAGAGGGAGAGGGAGAGGGAGAGGGAGAGGGAGAGGGGAACCGGGGCGGGTACAAAAATTGGAGACCAGAAGTATGTTGGAGTCTATTCATTTCCAATGGTAGAATGAACGTGAACACAACTTATGATCCATTCCTTAACTCCATGGGCACTGAACTAAATACTGGACCCGATCATCAAAAGGCATATAATATTTACAATATATTCATAGTAAAATGGCTTCTATTAGCTAAACAAATCAGAAGAGTTTTCACTTTGTTATCAACTATTCTTTGTTAGAAGTCAGGAAGAGTGTCTTTGTAATCTGTAGTTTCACATACGACAGATAGGGGACTCTGAGAGAAACCATGACTACTTCAGAGACCATTTGTAGGCTTTGTAGTCCATGTCGCCTATATAATGGTGCCAATGGGAGTATGCCCATCTTTATAAATAGAGTATCTTTGGAGAAACAATGAATGACTTTAATTATTGATCGTTGATTATCTTGTAATAGGGTGGGCCAGATGTCCCTCTTTTGCGCTCCACGCGCCCCAAGCTCTTCTCCCTCCTGGCCCCAAAACTATGGAATGAACTTCCCCCTGCAATCAGGACCTCAGACTCACTACCTATCTACCGCCGCAGTCTTAAGACACACCTCTTCAGACTCCATCTCAACCCATAGCACTTGTATTATATACCAACCCACAGTACTTGCTGCAATGACTTATATAGGTTGCCTAATGTATTACAATGTTTTTAGCGCTTCATTGTAAGTTGTAAAATGTATTGTAAATCCAGTCGCTCTGGATTAAGATCGTCTGCTAAATGCCTAAATTGTAAATTGTAAATTGTAAATTGCGTGGGACTCATTTCCCTCATTTCCAAGACTTTTTAGGTGTCCCACAAATTTGCCAACCCTGTTTTGTCCCATAATGTTTCCCCACTTGTCCCACACATGCAATACTTCTGTCCCCCTACTGTAATGAACAGCTTTGATCTGGTCACCCTAGCAGGTAATGATATAATGCAGTGGTTTTCAACCAGTGGTCCGGGGACCACCAGTGATTCCTGAGAGGATTCAAGCTGGTCCCCAGCTAAATGATGGACAGTTGGTAACCAAATGGACTCTTTATAGATCTGTAACTCTACAGAGCATAAAATGAAACCAAATGGACTCTTACTGGTTTCATTTTACGCTCTCAAGAGTTGAACTACAGTGTATTTTAATTATATTTAAATCTGAATTATTTAACTTTCAAGAATCTACACAATTTGTAAATGTAAGGAGAGTTATTATTTTGACCAACGTTTTGCCAGTTTGTGGGCACAAACTAGAAAATCCTTAGTTTTGGGTCCGAGAGACTAAACTCAACATCAAATGTTGGTCCTCTGTGGCTCAAATTCTGATTAAATAGTGGGCCCTGGTATGAAAAAGGTTAAAAACCCCTGATAAAATGGATGAAATGAGGGAGTTGGAATAAAGGGTCACCTGTGGTCTGTGGGGTCGCAGTGGATAGCTGCTGTAAACATGTCCACAGCCTGGCTGTACAGGCCCTGTTTGAACATCTGGATACCCTCCTCTGACACACACACACACACACACACACACACACACACACACACAAATTTACAATTACAATTTAGGCATTTAGCAGACGCTCTGGATCCAGAGCGACTTACAATGGTAAAAGTTTACAATTCAATCAGGATTTACAATACATTTTACAATATACAATGAAGCGCTAAAAACATTGTAATACATTAGGCAACCTATGTAAGTCATTGCAGCAGGTACTGTGTGTTGGTAAGTGCTAAGGGCTGAGATGGAGTCTGAAGAGGTGTGTTTTCAGACTGCGGCGGAAGATAGGTAGTGAGTCTGTGGTTCTGATTGCGGTGGGAAGTGCATGGAGCGTTGTCCAGGCGTTTTTAGTGGGGCTACTGGCTGCCAGCACGGGAGGGCTTGTAGGGTTTTATGAGGCCACTGAGGTAAGGTGCAGTCAAAACTTTGGTTGCTTTGAATGCCAGCGTGAGAGTTTTGAACACTGTGCGTGCAGCGACTGGGAGCCAATGGAGGGAGCGGAGGAGCGAGTGACATTTGAGAATTTTGGCTAGTTGAAGACCACACACACACACACACACACACACACACACACACACACACACACACACACACACACACACACACACACACACACACACTTAAAAGTTATTGAACACTCCAGTACCGTGGCATTCTGCTGACTCTGTAAAGCCGAGTTTAGACCCAGAAATGTGCGACTTCACTAGACAATACTGTTTTAAGCCTGAGCTGTCTGGTACTTCATCGTATGTGTTGCTTTCTTGCCTTGTGTTGTCTAAAATAGCACATATGTATTCTGCAAGACAGTTTTGTTGTTTTAGGGCGTCACGCGGCAACCTCATGACCAAAACCGTTACATTCATTCCAGGATAACAAAAGTAGCTGATCTACGCACTCAAAAAGCACACCTTCACGCAGGGTTTCGAGCTTGTAGATGTGCTACAGTTTTTCCATGCTTTTGTGCTGAGCTGTGATCAATAATGCCTTTGATTTATGAAAAAAAAAATGCTTGAAACCTGACCCCCCCTCTACTAGCGTACATTAAACTTGTGTTTAACATTTTCGTTGAAATAAGAATCTGCTGAATGTGCCTGCGCTTTTAAATGACATCTTGAGTACATTCCGAATCAAGAGTCCAATCCACTTGACCACTCTGTCCTCGCATCTCTTCTCCTCCCCACTGGGGGCGGAGCTAGGGAGGCCAGTGGAGGACATGAGGGGAGCCAACAAGCGTGAAAGTCAGTGTTGCCAACTTGGTTTTAGCTTTTTTTCAGACCCTCCTAGTGCCAAAATTAATGAAAAGCACCTGGCGGAAAATCTAGTGCTTTTTGGCTGGTGAGTTGGGGTGAAATTGATTGACAGGCGCCAGAGATAAAACCCTCTTTTTTCTCAATTTTTCCTCCTATGACAGTGGTTTTCAAACAGTGGTCCCCAGGCTACATGATGGACAGTTGGTTAACCAGGTGTAACTCTGAGAGTGTAAAAATGAAACCAAATGGACCCTTGCGGGTACATTTGGTTTCATTTTTACACTCTCAAGAGTTAGAATATAGCCCAGGTCTACACAACTAGAGAATGTAGAGGATTAATAGTCATTTTGATTCTGTACGTTTATATATATTCCCTTCCAGTCAAGCATCTAGTGCATTCTAGTGCATTTGGATTTTGGTAGTTTGCAACACTGGTGAAAGTTGCAGTGTTGGAATTTTCCCTTTCCCTCAATTCCCCAAGTGATCCTGGTGCCATTTGGAAGGTTTGCCTGTTGGACTTTTCTTATCCTTTTGTGTTTTGGACTCGAGTAGAGCTTTAGCATGTTTGGACTTTACAGGCCTTTACAGTTTTGCATTACTGCTATTTGTATACTTAACCACTTTAATGAACAACTATTGAACATTACTGTAATAATGTAACACTAGCTTGAAAGATATACGTAGGTGTTCCTAGTAAATGGAGTAATAACACTGTAGATGAAAATGTCAGCACTGTGAATTTCCCACTCCACTCACCTGTTAGTGCTACTCCTCTCCTCTTCAGTGGATCCTTACTACTCTCCACCTGTGATCACAATGCAGTGGGAAATGTGATGCTGAAGCTATTTTCAATTACACCTAGTACTACTTTGATGGCCCAAGCAGAATTTTATATATATTTATATATATATATACACTGTCTATACAGACCATATATACATTCTTACATGTACCGTAACATTCCTCATGTCTCCTTGAGTCCTTAAGGATATTCTAGTAGCAGTGGTTCCCACACTTTGGGGTCTTTTGGGTCGAGATCCAAAAGAGAGATTGGACATACAGTATAACTTTGCGGCATGTTATGAGTTTGTAGATTGGCTATTTTCATTCTACTCACTTTACTTGGCCTATAGGTCAAAACAGAACGTAGGAAACAAAAACAAAGGGAGTCATGAAGATGTGTCCAGACCGACTGCTTGCAAAACAACTTGACTTCTAGAGCACTGCTTCTATTATGCACTAACCACACCAAAGCGCCGAGATGGTCTTGACGCATGCCGGCGCATGTCCCTTTGGTGCGATATGTCCTGTAGCACATCCGCAGATTCCGCACATGGTAGCGCTTGTTGCAAGACAGCACAAGTGATTCAAGCTATTCACAGCTATCGGCTAAACTCCTTTTTTAAGTGCTGCGTAGCAAGCACTTCCTTAGACGATTCACCAGCTGTGTGCGTGCTAACCGGCACGACCTCAACATATCTGCGTGTCTGCGTGCTAACCGGCACGGTTTGCTCTGCATGTTGCCACATAAGAGAGAAACAAGCAAGTTGCCACATAAGAGAGAAACAAGCAAAAACCGTGCCGGTTAGCAATAACAGAGAAACAAGCAGCAATGAGCAGCAAAAACCGTGCCGGTTAGCATGCAGACACGCAGATATCTTGAGAATCGTGCCGCTTAGCACGCACACAGCTGGTGAAGACCACCACACACGCAGCACTTTCTTTCACACGGGTGTGATTTTTCTCTTTTTTCTTCAGTTTACTAAACTAAAAGTGTAACATGTGGACCAGTCGTCCTTGAGAGGGTTCCAAGTGGTCCCCAAGCTAAATGATGTGTGTGTGTGTGTACCTGGTTGCTCCTGGCCTCGTTCTCCTTATTCTCCCGTGAGCTCTGTCCTGCTCTGCCCCGTCTGCCTTTGGGTTTGATGTGACTGGCAGCTCCTGCCACGAACGCACTGTTCACATCCCACTCTGGTTCCTTGAACACAGGGGAAGGAGAAGCCATTAACGACCAACCAGTTCAGCCTAAAAATGAACAGCTTATAGAGGCGAACTTCAACCAATTTTATTGACCACGAAAAATAAATATGTAAAACCAAGCCAGAAAAGTAAAAATGAAATAAAAATAAAAGACGACGTGTCGAATGTCTGCCTCCAGTTAGTCAATGGTGCCAGCTATGACATAGAACAGTGGTTTTCAACCTTTTTCATACCAGGGCCCAATATTTATTCTGCATTTTAGCCACGGAGGACCACCATTTGATGCAGAATTTGGTCTCAAACCCAAAACTAAGGCCACAATTTATGAGAGATACTGTAACTGGCCTTGGCCTGGATGTCTGTCACCTGAGTTATAGGAATATATGAGATATTAGCCTGGCCTAGCCTGGCTTCCCCACACTCAATACAAGCAAGCTTGTATGAGTCTGGGGTCGCGGGCAGGGTTCTGATTCGCAAGCGATGGGATTCGACTTTCCAGGGATGGGACTTCAACTCCTATTGGTTAGAATCTAACCAATCAGAGCAGCGCTGATTGCCACGTAGAACACAGGCTCCGGTAGTACAGTGTCTGTAGTCCCCAGTACCAGTGCCCTGTTAGCTAGCCTAGCTTCGAAAAACTACAAACTGGGTCTCTGTTGATTGGCATCATTTGTTTTTATGCGGAAATGCCCTCTGATTGGCTCGCCAGCGTTCATGGCGAGCCAGGTCCACCTCCGATTCGGCGAAGCCAGGGTCTTCCACGCCGTTACACGTCGCCATTCCGAAGCCCCGCCATTCCGATCGTTCACTTCCATTAATCGGAATGGCGGGGTTTCTCCGTGGAAAAAAAGACACTGCCTTTCCGAAGGCCACACATCACCATTCCGAAACACTGCTATTTCGAAGAATACCACTTCGAAATGGCGATGTTTTTTGTTTTTTTTAAGACCACGCCATTCCGAATATATTATTATTCATTGCCTTTTTATCATTACTCTGTCTCGCCAGTCGCTCGCCCTCTCTCTCTCTCTCTCTCTCTCGCCCTGCTCACCCTCGTCTACGCGCGCCACAATCAAATAGCGCAAAGCAGGGCCGAGCGAAGAAGAATATCAGTTGAAAATCGATGCTGTTTTAACAGCTATTTTGTCTGTTTGTCTACTCTGTTGGCCCATGACCGCATGACCGACCGTGCGTGCGCGCTCATTTTGGAAATGTCTTGAGCGTAAAGCGTATCCTTCTCAATCCCACATGTGGATAAAAGACACTAAAAAAGTTTGAGAACCGCGGCCTGCCAAATTATGTAGAAAATAAAGTAAATGGGAATAAATAGAAAACAATGCGGCTAGACTGTATATTTCTACTGTAAGCAGCAGCAGCACCACCGCCGCTTTCTCTGGTATAAGCAGCGCAGCGACAGCAACGAACATAGCCCCATATGCAACTCAGGGGCGTAGCTACGGATGGGCCGGGGTGGGCCGCGGCCCACCCAAATAGAGAGCTGGCCCACCCATTGAAAACATGACTAAGAACTTGAGAAAACAAAGGACAAAGACCAGAGAGCCTCTAGAGAGAGCATGAGAGGTCCAGACTCACTGTAGTTACAGTATAATGGGTGATTTGCGGGCACTAATCACCCATTATAATGCAAATGGGGCTTTACACCCTTTGTTTGTAAACCTGCCAGATTGTTATCATTTGGCAGATATATCTGTGAAAACAATAGCGCTTGTTTCTGTGGGGGGACTTTCACAAGGTTTTTTTCAAAAGTTAACTCTGGTCTGTTCTCCTGAAAGAAAATCTGTCATGATCAGCAGACACATTGGTAACTAATTTATAAATGGCAGTGATTCTAAACCTATTTGATAATGACAAAAAACACTAGGGTCGTTTGCACCAAGAAGGATTAAACCCTAATCTGGTTTAAATCAAGGATCATCTATAATTTCAGTTGCACCAAACTTTAAACCAAGATTTCACTAATCCGGTTTAGTTTTAACCATCTTTTAATCTTGGCTTTTGTTTTTTAATTGTGGATTTATTTTTCACAATGAACCTGGATTAATGTCAAACCTGTTGCACCACAACTTTAAACTTTGATTTAAGTACCTATAAGGGCTTAATTCTAAACCTGCAGTAGAGGTGGTTTAAATGTAAACATGACAGCATTTATCAGTTGGATTCATGAAAATGAAAGAGAAAACAAAAGCGCAGCTCAAATAAACACAGGAGGCTGTTTGAATCCAGTTGAATTTTATGAGTATGATGAATTTAAAAGGCAGTGTGCCGCTTGATTTGACTGAAAATAATTGAAACCGTTTGTCCCTATTCAGGCGGCATAAACAGCCCTCTAGCGCTCAGTTTCTGACCCCCTCAATGTCGCAACTCTTCTACCTGATGGCTCCCCCGTGCTAATGTTTTCACACGTGTCGACTCGATCGTCCATAGAAATGTTAATGTGAACAATTGCTGCTGATAGCCTACTGTCATTGTCGTTAATGTCCTACTCCCTGTACTGAGCACCACAGAGTGAAGCACTGTTGAGCGAACGTCTGTTGTCTTTTTAGCAAGCAAGCAGGCTTTTCTTTTTCTTTTGTTTCTTGTTGCAGCATAATATTTTATTCATTTAAACAAACTCCAGTCCATGTTCTCAAATGTGAATGGAATAGTAACGCTAATGGATAAAGGCTCTAGGCTGCTGCTTGTTTATATCACAAAACAGGATGGCGGACACAGAACAAACTGTAATCCATGAATTAATCAGAGTTTCAAGTTTTAATCTCCGTTTAATGGATTTTAATCAGAGGTTATGGACTTAATCACAGATCTGTTAAACAATGCTTAAAATTAAGTTGTGCAACACGACTCGAATTAAAATTAATCTCTGTTAAACAAATCTGTGATTAGCACTAAACTAGGCTTTATTTAATCTCTCATGGTGCAAACGACCATATGTATTCGTGACAGGATTATTTTTTCATGTCAAGACATTAATTCAAGAAGATAACCCTGGTACAGTAAATGTAGAACTAGACGTATAGTGCATACGTATTGTATCTCTCACCAGCCACCTTAATATACTGAGACTGTGTAGTTGCGCATGTGTGGAAGGACCCGGCAGTATTACTATTGTTGTTATGTTGTTAACCGAGCCGCACGGAACACCCATCCTAAGTCTTGTTAATAAAGTGTCTTGAGGAAACCCCTGCTCGTTATTTACCGACTTAAAACAGTAAAGTAAAGTTATATAAACCGAAATATAACTGTAATATGGCAATAATAGCAATAAATAGCTTTTCTTGCACGTGCGAATTTGCGGCCATCACGCACGCAGCATGCCCACCCTGAATCGCTCATGCCCACCCTGAATTGAGTTTCTGGCTACGCCACTGATGCAACTTCAGTCCCTGGATGCACTGCACTCATAATCATGCATGTAGGCCTAGTGTAGGAGTCTGTCTGAGACAGACTGGGCTCACAAATGGGCATAGCTGGAAGAACCGTTGACCACGTTAAAACTCACACAGGGGATGCGAGCATCTTATATGATATTATAGCCGTTAGTGCGCAACACTGATGGACGGGTCGTTATACAGATTGATTGCACCTGCATTATGGAAAAAGATCGACAGCTACTTTCATTTCATGACAAATTGTACCGGTATGAAGAAGAAGAATATCCCTACATAGGATATATAAAGGTATATTTATGAGTGCCACCCCAATATTGAGAAGAAAAAAAAAATCTCCAAATAATAGCCAAATAGGCCTCCAAATAATGCCTACTATTTGAGCCACTGACCAGGGACCTTATTGATCCTCTCACAACGCAGTGATAAAATAGAACTAGCCTATTATGTTGAATGACAGAGTAGTTCTATTTATTTGTGAGTCTAATATTTCTGAAATATTATAGACTCAGACATTCATTCAACATAGTAGTTCTATTTTAGAGAGAGAGAGAGAGAGAGAGAGAGAGAGAGAGAGAGAGAGAGAGAGAGAGAGAGAGAGAGAGAGAGAGAGAGAGAGAGAGAGAGAGAGAGAGAGAGAGAGAGAGAGAGAGAGAGAGAGAGAGAGAGAGAGAGAGAGAGAGAGAGAGAGAGAGAGAGAGAGCGCAGTGCCGCGCGCTACAGCCTTAACGAAATGCGATCCGTTAGTGCGGTGGTTTTCAACGAGTTGTCCGGGGACCACCAGTGGTCCCTGAGAGGATTCCAGGTGGTCCCCAGCTAAATGATGGACAGTTGCCAAATGGACACTTATAGATCTGTACTCTTCACGCTCTCAAGAGTGAAATTATAGGCTATTTAAACATCTGAATTAGGACTAATTCATTTTCAAGAACAAAATGCAGTAGAATTGTCATTTTGACCAACGTTTTACCAGTTATTTCCTAAATTGTGGACCAAAACTTGAAAATCCTTAGTTTTGGGTCAGAGAGAATGAGAGACTGAAGTCGACACCAAATGGTGGTCCGTGGCAAATGGTGGTCCGTAACAGAAAAAAATATTGGGCCCTGGTGTGAAAAGGCGTGTGTAACTGAGCGTTGGCACAGCCGCGCGTGCATTTTAGATCCCGATTTTAGGTCTGTGCGTCCGTCCGTCCGTCCGCCCGCCTGCCTGCCTGCCTGTCAGCTCAGCTGTAAACCGCAACACGTGGCTGTGTGTTGTTGGACACTGTACTGAACACATTACGAACACAGCTTCATGTCGGGAACATTACATGTGCCCATGCCGATGCTTTATGTTATAGGCCTACATAGCCTACATTATTGGTATAGCGTGACATACAGTGAGGAGCCTATGTGCAACTTTAATAAGGCTCTAAGACTATCTGTAGACTTTACGAAATGAATAAATAAACACGTGGGGGGGGGGGGGGGGGCGTTCGGTCGCGGGGCGATAGAGCAGCAGAGGGAGAGAAGGGGCGCGCGCGTTTGGGCGGGGGGGGGGGGTGGGAGGAGAGAGCGTGCGCTATTGATTGGTTGCGGGGGGGGGGTCGGAATGGCGATGTCTTTAGTAAAATGGGAAAACATCACCATTCCGAAATCACATTATTTCGAAATGGGGGGGCTTCGAAATGGAGGTGTTTCTAAGTGGCGGTGTTTCGGAATGGCGCCCCGCCCCCCTTCCACGCCGTTACGCCAGAAGGGGGCGCGGGGGGGAAGACTCTGGGCCCAGGGTAAGCCTGGCCTGGACCAGACTAATATCACTGGGTACCGTTATGTATCAGTCTGTGTTGACGTTTTATCTCTGATCGAGGGCCGGTTCCAAACAGATCCCAAAGTCACAGCAAAATAAAGTCTCCCTCTGAATAGTGTTCATTTCTGATTCGCCCACTCCACTCCTCTCACGTCATGCGCTGTGAGCTTGTAGAGGCCTCTATATCTGCTACAGTCCAGTATTTATCAACATCAGTGTCTGTGCAACTACGTAAATCCCCTTTTCTCATTCACTCTGTCTTCCCACTTCCACATTCCATTCCATTCTATGCAAATCTGTGCTTTCCCCATTAAAGGAGAATTCCACACCAAAACACATTGGATCTCAATCTACCTTGATTCCTGTGACATGATACATAATGTTTTGTCACAGATGTCCCATTTTCTACATTTCATGTAGAAAATGAGGTCCCCGTCCCCACGACGACGTTGGGAACAGTTAACATGGCCGCAGGTTGTCTTTATTCTACTGCGGTTATTTCTGTAACTCGAAACTTATTTTTTATTTCACACACATCACACACATCACATTTTAATAGTACCGGTATACGTGATGAACACGCTTGAATTTTACGTCGCTCTGGGTCAGCCTTTACTTGTAATGCCAAAGGTAATCTATTCCTCCTCCCCTCCAATCACACACACTCATATTTGGACCTGAGTTTTTAAAAGTCATAGTGGTCCAATTATCTTGTAGTGTGTGTAGTGTGTGTTTTGGTGTGGAATTCTCCTTTTAATTTATATTTTTAAAAAGTTCCCTCCCCTTCCCCCTTACCTTTCTTTCTTTAATGGCAAAACAACAAAATAGCTATACAACTTGCACCCTGTTTCACCCATGAGCTGTGTAGACCTGTGGCGTGACACTAAGGTCTGTCTGGCATGCCATCCATCCATTATGGGCGGGACGATTCACTTACCTCATGATACGATAAAATATTGATGTTTAGGGTTCTGAATTGATTTATATTGCGATTCTTGGTAATCCTGTGATTCAATTCTATATATTGATATCACATTTTCCCCACAAATGACTGTGCTTTTATTATACTAGAACAAGAAGGATTCCACCCATTTTCAAGATTTTTTCTGAGAGCATACAAATGGAACCAAATAGACCCCGACGGGTCCATTTGGATCCATTTGTACACCCTCAGAATAAAGATGATGTCATCAAGTGAAATACAGTACAGTAAAATGGGCGGAATTCCCCTTTTAAATCAATTCTGAAGAATATGGACCATGACAAGTTCAATCAACATTTTAAAGCAATTTTGAACAATATCATAACAAAAAGTTCAATCATACACATCAATGCAGCGTGATCACGTCAGTCAGTCTTTCTAACATGAACAAAAAAAACAATTTTGAACCTGCCGATTCAATATTGATATCATGGCATTAAAGGAGAATTCCGGTGGAACAGGCTTTCCTACCTGAATTTCTAGTTGTTATAACCCAATACAGGTGGTCCAGGTGTCGGCTTGTATAAATACGCCGTTTTGCGGGGACCCCCTACCCCTCCCCAGGCTTATAGCGGGGCCGATGGGCGTTGCTCAAATTCGCCTATTTCCAGCGCAAAAAAAATGCTTTTTTCGCTATGTATCGACTCCTCATGCTTTATATGTTATTGTGAGGCACTGACTTTGCAGCATAGCAACCTGTTTCTATGTGTTTTGCCGTAAAGCGGAACTGCTGCCATAAAGCGGAACTGCTGAGACCCGCCCCCGGAAGTGCCACCAGCACTAGCTTTGTTTACCATAGCCACGCTGCTAGTGGCATGCTCATTCACCCTGCAGCCTCTGCTGTTGCTTTACGCTCCGCGCACATACATAGAAGATCACTTTATTTCGCAGTGCTATTGTTTTTAGCAGCGTTTGATCATGAAGCAGTGTGTTTTTCCCGGGTGTTTGAACAAGAGAAGCCCTGGAACTGCGTAAACTTTGGCTCGCCTGGGAACCCCAAGCTGTGGATTACACCACGACCATCGCAGGTAATTTTTTGTTGATTTATAAGCTATTCTTTACCAAGCCCTTCCCACGTTATCTACAGTAGGTATGTACTGTATGTATTTATCGACATTGTATAGATACTACTGGTAAAAGAAATGTTTTGTGTTATGGTCGCATAGTCATAAAAATATGGGCGAATAGTCATAAAAACAGACTTTGTTTGCTTTCAAAGAAGGGGGATGGGAGAAGGGTCTACTACAGAACACCACTTCTCCAATGGAGTGTTTACATTTCACAATAACCTACTTTTCCAGTAGAACTGTTAGAACATTCACATACATGTTTGATTACAAGTGGCATGTAGTAATCCAATAAATTCCCAAACATTTTCATTGTAAGTGCATCATGTAGTGCAATGTGGGACGAGAGCTGGCCACTACAAAGAAAAGTAACTATATAACTAAAGGTGACTTTTACATATATTTTTTATTCCCTTTAGTAAATCATCAGCCAATTGCTTCTGTGGTATTCATGGATGAATAATGGGATGCAATTGTAATATTGTCATTGCAAAGATGTGTCCTTCTGTAAGCAAATAATTCAATTGTTGATTTATTGTCACATTCTAACTACGATTGGATAAAATTGTATTTGCATTACAATGCTAATAAAGGGGAGATGCCTCGTAGATCAGATTGCTGTGTACTTTGACTATATATATATATATATATATATATATATATATATATATATATATATATATATATATATATATATATATATATATATATATACTGTATGTGTGTGTGTATATGTTTGTAATGTGAAATGTTTTTATACAACAATATCATTGTCTAACAGTAGGCTAATGTGCTTCTTCTCTCCACAGTCAGTGCCGGCTGGCCTCCTACAGAATTCTTCTGGAGTGGTTGCTGAAAGGTGAAAAGCTTGGAGCTGGAAACCGTGTTATTCTGCCTTGCTGTGTCGTTGGTGCCGTAAGAAGAAAATACCCTTCCGATTCAGGACTGTACCATGGATTTGTAGAGGAAGCTGGAGATCTCAGAGCAAAATACACTTGGCCTCTACACTAAACAACATCCATTGAGTCATTGATGCATATCATTGGACCCTTGTTTAGATTCCTGCGATACACAATCACATATTGCACTACACACATCTACCTCTTTTTATACAGCCATTGCAATTATTTTGTATTGTGTCCCACCTATCTCTATTCATTTGATGATGGCCTTTGTCTAGCAGCTATTTCAAACCACCCCACCTTATTGACTCTATTGTTGTGGCTCATGTGAAATCGTCAACACCATGTGATAGTCCATCAAGAAAATAAAGTCAAATTATGTGCAGTTGAAGTGTTCATTTAATAATAACTTGCAAAAAATAATCTACTGTTTCACAATATTGGGTCTTTTGTTGGACTTCCACGGGGTTCCCAGCTAACGCTAAATTATTATTTGAGAACCATTTTCTTTTGGATAAGTAAAATCCTTATAGGGGTCCATGGTACTCTTATCGATGTTTGGGTAACACTGGTCTAACAAAAATCATTTCCCTGTAAACTATTACTGCATCGCCATATTTCATAATGAATACAGAAATCCATGATTTACCAAAATATAAACATTTATTTTCAACAATGTCTTATAAATGAAAGTTTTTTTTAAATGGTATAAGCTTTCAAATAATATTGGGAAAAGAAAAAAAGTCACTAAAACACTAAAACAAGATGACATGAAAAAACCCTGTTGGCCAGCATACAGGACAGTGTGTTTCCAATGTGAATATCCTATATTTGGGGACTATATTATTTGACATTCAATGATTCTGCACTGCATCGTACTTTGTATTGAGTAATGAAGAAAAGAAAATTACTTTTACTTGCAAATGATTGCACATATATTTCCTCTGATGGCTGAATCTACGTGAAACCTTGGACTTTAGTTCACTCACGTCCGGCCTGGGGACTTTTGCTATATTAGGCCGGGGGGACTTTTTTCCCTTTCTCTCTCAGAGGCTCCAGTGGCTTTGCTTTGCTCAACTCCTTCACACGATGCAGAAGTTGTAGACTGAACTCCAGTTGTACCGTGGCCTCAAACTGATACTTCAGAATGTAGCTCTTTGATGCCTCTGAAAATTGTATTTTCATCTTCTCCTTTCCTACAGGGAAAAGGAAAAAAAACAGAACAAAACATTGTAATGAAAAGAATGTCAAAGTACACAGCAATCTGATCTACGAGGCATCTCCCCTTTATTAGCATTGTAATGCAAATACAATTTTATCCAATCGTAGTTAGAATGTGACAATAAATCAACAATTGAATTATTTGCTTACAGAAGGACACATCTTTGCAATGACAATATTACAATTGCATCCCATTATTCATCCATGAATACCACAGAAGCAATTGGCTGATGATTTACTAAAGGGAATAAAAAATATATGTAAAAGTCACCTTTAGTTATATAGTTACTTTTCTTTGTAGTGGCCAGCTCTCGTCCCACATTGCACTACATGATGCACTTACAATGAAAATGTTTGGGAATTTATTGGATTACTACATGCCACTTGTAATCAAACATGTATGTGAATGTTCTAACAGTTCTACTGGAAAAGTAGGTTATTGTGAAATGTAAACACTCCATTGGAGAAGTGGTGTTCTGTAGTAGACCCTTCTCCCATCCCCCTTCTTTGAAAGCAAACAAAGTCTGTTTTTATGACTATTCGCCCATATTTTTATGACTATGCGACCATAACACAAAACATTTCTTTTACCAGTAGTATCTATACAATGTCGATAAATACATACAGTACATACCTACTGTAGATAACGTGGGAAGGGCTTGGTAAAGAATAGCTTATAAATCAACAAAAAATTACCTGCGATGGTCGTGGTGTAATCCACAGCTTGGGGTTCCCAGGCGAGCCAAAGTTTACGCAGTTCCAGGGCTTCTCTTGTTCAAACACCCGGGAAAAACACACTGCTTCATGATCAAACGCTGCTAAAAACAATAGCACTGCGAAATAAAGTGATCTTCTATGTATGTGCGCGGAGCGTAAAGCAACAGCAGAGGCTGCAGGGTGAATGAGCATGCCACTAGCAGCGTGGCTATGGTAAACAAAGCTAGTGCTGGTGGCACTTCCGGGGGCGGGTCTCAGCAGTTCCGCTTTATGGCAGCAGTTCCGCTTTACGGCAAAACACATAGAAACAGGTTGCTATGCTGCAAAGTCAGTGCCTCACAATAACATATAAAGCATGAGGAGTCGATACATAGCGAAAAAAGCATTTTTTTTGCGCTGGAAATAGGCGAATTTGAGCAACGCCCATCGGCCCCGCTATAAGCCTACGGAGGGGTCGGGGGTCCCCGCAAAACAACGTATTTATACAAGCCGACACCTGGACCACCTGTATTGGGTTCTAACAACTAGAAATTCAGGTAGGAAAGCCTGTTCCACCGGAATTCTCCTTTAAGAATTGCCATATTTTGGCATTATTGCGATATATACATTTTTTTTTTGCCCACCCCTACCATCCACCTACCTCCTCCACAGCTCTGCGGGGGGCGGAGGGGTTATGGCGGGTGTTGTTGCCGGTGTTCCTGGTTGTCACCAGGGCAGGCGGCGCTCCTGCAGCAGCGCGAGGAACGAGGGCAGGAGGAGGAGGAGGAGGAGGTGGAGGTGGTGAATGCGGTGGCTCTTTCTTGCTCCTGAACGGAGTCACTCTTCCCGTGTTGCTGCTCTTCTTCTTCTCCTCCTCCGCCGTCTTCTCGTCTTCGTCACTGTCGCTCTCCCACACAGCTCCTCCTCCACCTCCTCCACGCTCTCCTCCTTGTTGACCCTGTTCAGGGACACATACAGTACAGTCAGAGCCCAGTGGTGTTTTTGTCGACTAAGACAGGGGTTTTCAACCTTTTTGATGCCAGGGACCACCAATGTTTCAGAATTTGAGCCACGGACCAGCACTTGAGGACATTTTAGCCCCACAGACCCCGAAACTAAAGATTTCTTTTGCTTTTGTCCATCTTCTAGTTGTGTAGACTTGGGGCTAATTCAGATGATGAATATTTTAACTCTTGAGAGTGTAAAAACGAAAACCAAATGGACCCGCAAGGGTCCATTTGGTTTCGTTTTTACGTTCTCAAGAGTTACATCTGGTTAACCAACTTAGATGGGGACCACCTGGAACCCTCTGAGGGACCACTGGTGGTTCCTGGACCACCTGTTGAAAACCACTGGACTAAGACTAAAGAAGACTAAGTCGACTAAGGTTTTTGATATTTAGTTACTAAGACTAGACTAACAAAAATGAATTTCAAAAGACTAAATGGGACTAAAATATGTGTGTTTTCAAAAGACTAAGACGAAGACTAAATCAGAATAAAATCGTCTTTTTTCGTTCTTTTTAAGTATTGAACATATCTGTAGTATAGATTGCATACCTTTTCAGTACTTATTACTATTGCAGTAATGTTATACAAGAAATAAAACAAGACATGTTTCATACTAAAAACTATAAATCTGTATAAACCTACAATGTATTTGCATGTAAGACTAAACTACCAAGACTAAGCCTAAAAAGACTAAGACTAGACTAAATCCTTTTTTGATATTTTGTCGACTAAGACTAAACTAAAAAATGAATTTCAGAAGACTAAATGGGGCCAAAAGACTAAATATGTCTGATTGAAAAGACTAAGACTAAATCAAAATATTCTAAAAATAAAATAATAAAAAAAAAAAAAAAAAAAACAACACTGGTCAGAGCGAACCTTATCAGGATAGAGGAGGTGGAGAGCCAAATACTGTCTGCACCACTGAACCTTGTTGTTCCAAAACAATACCCATATGGAAAAAAAAAACACTGTCACCTTTAGGATGACCAGATCTAAACTGCTCATTCGAGGGACAGACGTATTGCATGTGTGGGACAAGTGGGAAAACGCGTTGCCAACGCAGTTAGCAAAAGGCAAAAGAAATCTTTAATTACGGGGTCTGTGGGGCCATCAATTGGTTGTCCGTAGCTCAAATGTTGAATAAATAGTGGGCCCTTGTATCAAAAAGGTTGAAAACCACTGTCTTATATGAAAGGTGCCACTTTCAAGAGTTTGCATATATATATATTCTTTTTCAATATGGGCACTACTGGTCGTTCACAAATGTTGGCATGACAATAATTTGATTGTTCCTCAGAATCCAAGGAGTAAAGCAAGCATGAGCCCTTCTCAAAACCGCACCCTTTGGGGCGGGGTTTAGTCACTGTCCAATGGCCAATCCAAATAGTTTAGCAACTGTTGCTATGCAGGTCAAGTTTTCCTCTACTAGCATGCCTATTGGACAAGAACAAATTGGGGAGGGACTTAGCAAAGGGCTCATTAACACTTTCACCGCTTTAGGTACTCGTCCAAAAAAAATCCCCAAAAATACTTTGGCGCCCCCTAGTGGCCACAAAAACCCGGGAAACTCGGGTTAAGCAGAGAGTTTTAAGAGTGTTAAGAGGTACAGAAGATTTTCCGTTTTGTGAAACAGGGTGAAAGTTTATTTTCGTGTTGACGGCTGAGAATTCAGTCCATGAGAATGTTGTTGTTCGAAAACAACAAGCGCTATTCCAGTAGTCCCCCCCTAGTGGGGTTTCGTCTCCATGTTAAATGTAGATGTCATTTACAACTCTTGTAAAAGTTTCACTTTCAGTCCTAATTTGTTGGTGAGGGTCTATAGAACCATTTTGGTTCGAGTGGCCCGCGCACAAATGACATAATTGGCCTGTAGGGGGCGTAACAAGGTGCCAACCCTATCAAAACATATAAACTGTTGTAACTATTGATCAAATTGTCCAATTTGTACATATGGGATATCTATGAATTCACAATCAGGTGTAGCATTTGCTACCCAAACCTAATATATAATAAAATATATTTCATTCATTATTGGTGTATATCCACAAAAATAGCAAGCAAAACAAACTAAAATTAGCTAAGACCGAAGTGAGTTTCCATCTCCATGTTAAATTTAGTTGTCGTTTACAACTTTAAAAGTTTAACTTTCAGTACTAAATTCTAGGTGAGGTCTACAGAACCATTTTGGTTAGAGTGGCCAGCACGCAGATAAAGATTATTAGGGGGCCTTCCAAAATATGATATATGACTCTCATAACTAACCAATCTGAACATATGACATATGTATGAATTCACATTCAGAAGTAGTATTTAGTCATTTAGACCATATTAACCCCCCCCCGCCCCCCACCCCACCCCCACAAACTGGTGTATATCCACAAAAATAGCACGTAGTCCAGCCTCTATGTGCAGTATTTTGATGATAACAGCATGAATTTTGGAACACAGTTGGAGCATGTCATTAGGAGCATTGTTGGCTATGGCACCATCACAGATTTGTCCCTTGGTAATCCTGACAGCTATTTTCTAAAATCTTAATTCTAGTAAATAGTCCCACATTGTCAATGATGAGGAATTCAGTGGTACTATTTACATTTGTCCTGTGACCATGGTAGATATTTCTCATAATGGCCACCACCTGCTGATATTTTAACAGTAATTACAATTCTCTGATCCTGATTCTGGTAACTAATCCTACGTTTTCAAGGACGAGGTCTAAAGGACGAGGTCTAAAGGATGAGGTGGGGTGAGGGCTTCCAGCCAGAGTTTCTCCTCACTTCTTATGGCCTCAGTGTTCTGGGGCTATTGTCTATAGTCTATTGTCTATAGTCTTTGCTGAAGGTTTCTTTCAAAGTCTCTAGCTCAGCCCTGCAAGGTCCAACCCAGACTTGTGCAGATGGCTGTTGGCTCATCTGGCGGCCCCAGTTTGCTCACAGTTGCTCTCCAGCACCAGGTGTCATGAGGTGAAGGCTCCTTCAATTGACATGATAGGGACAATGAGAAGGCCACTCCAGTGTATGCACATCCTGCCTGATAGTTATGAGGGCAGATCTTCAGGTGTTCTGTTGAGTCTTCATGGGGAGAAGCATTATGCATTCCGAACCATCTTCAAGAAGGACATGAGAGTCGAAAGGAATGGTCACCATGGTGCAATATGTAACTACTTTGAGTATGACTATTTTCCTGTCAACTAGCTTGTGTTTGAAGGTACAGAACTTCAGCAGTGGTTTTCACAAGACAGCTTTTACTGTATGGACCTGGATGGGGATCTGGCTAGAAGTACACAGACTGGTGTTGGATCTGGATGGGGATCTGGCTAGAAGTACACAGACTGGTGTTGGATCTGGATGGGGATCTGGCTAGAAGTACACAGACTGGTGTTGGATCTGGATGGGGATCTGGCTAGAAGTACCCAGACTGGTGTTGGATCTGGATGGGGATCTGGTTAGAAGTACACAGACTGGTGTTGGATCTGGATGGGGATCTGGCTAGAAGTACACAGACTGGTGTTGGATCTGGATGGGGATCTGGCTAGAAATACATAGACTGGTGTTGGATCTGGATGGGGATCTGGTTAGAAGTACACAGACTGGTGTTGGATCTGGATGGGGATCTGGCTAGAAGTACACAGACTGGCGTTGGATCTGGATGGGGATCTGGCTAGAAGTACACAGACTGGTTTTGGATCTGGCTAGAAGTACACAGACTGGTGTTGGATCTGGCTAGAAGTACACAGACTGGTGTTGGATCTGGCTAGAAGTACACAGACTGGTGTTGGATCTGGACGGGGATCTGGCTAGAAGTACACAGACTGGTGTTGGATCTGGCTAGAAGTACACAGACTGGTGTTGGATCTGGATGGGGATCTGGCTAGAAGTACACAGACTGGTGTTGGGTCTGGATGGGGATCTGGCTAGAAATACACAGACTGGTGTTGGATCTGGATGGGGATCTTGTTAGAAGTACACAGACTGGTGTTGGAACTGGATGGGGATCTGGCTAGAAGTACACAGACTGGTGTTGGATCTGGATGGGGATCTGGTTAGAAGTACAGAGACTGGTGTTCTGACCTCACTGGGTACTGGTCAATCGGGTAGAGCTGGTTTGAGTTGGAGTGAGTAGTGAGTAGAGTATGTCAGCTGATTTCATGGGCTCACTTGATTTTCACATATAGGGTAGAAGACATGAATTTACTGCCTACATCAATACATCAATATTACACATTTTGATGATTTGACTATTATCTAGCATTTTATAAAAAAAAAATCATAATCCTTGAAAACGTTTTGTCATCAGAATCAAGATTGTATGTTGTAGAAGCTGAATTGGTAAGATAACAGCAGATGGTGGCCACCATAGCTGTCATCAAATTCCTTATGGCAGGCTTTAACTTTGTGCCAAATGTCATGCTTTCATTGAAAAGTGCACAATTTTCACACATAGAGGCTGGGCTATAAGTGGGTATGTCTAACTTTAGTCCCCCCAATACTGTATTGTTTCTATTTATTTACAATTCATACCATTACTCATTCATGATAATATAGGTAGGCACTAACTTCATCCTTCTAGGTTCAACAGAATTTAATTTAGGTGCCCTTTGAAGTAATTTGATGTACATGGGCGTCCATTTTTTCCATATCATATTCCAAACATTAATATTTGAAATCCAGTTAATTCCTGGGTTAGTATTGACTTGACATAGTAAAAGAAAACAAAGAAAAAACAGCAATTGTGAGAAAATAAAGACTTTTAAGAAAAACAAAAATCCGATTTTGGCCAATTTTGAAATTGGGCAAAAAAATGCATATTTTTTTCATCTGCAGATGGGCCACTCGAACTAAATTTGTTCTATAGGTCATCATCTACAAATTAGAAGTGAAAGTCAAACTTTTACAAGAGTTGTAAATGACGGTGTGTCGTGGGACCCCACTACCCCCACACACACACACACACCTCCCCACCCCACCCCATCGGCATGAAAATGATTTCTTTCTGTTTCTTCCAACTTTGCTTTTTAAAGAGAACAACAGCATTTTTGTGGATGGAATCATCTGGTGGTTTTTAAATTTGGTTGGCAAAGTGACCCTCATAGGTTGGAACGTTTCAGTGAGAACTCTAGGAAAGCATTTCAACTATTCCATCTTATTAAAGGCCTCATGGGTGCCAATTTCAGCACAGCATTACCGTTTTAGGCATGTAGTCAGTGTTGCCAACTGCCAAAATCCAAAATGCACTAGTGGCACTTCCAAAATGCACTAGAATGCACTAGAGCAGTGGGTTTTCAGTGGGTTGAGATTGGTCTCTCAGCCTAATTTAGGAGAAATAACTGACAAAATGTTGGTCAAAATAGCAATTCGCCTACATTTTCTAAATGTGCAGATTCTTGAAAATTAGGTAATTCAGATGGTTAAATATCATTTAACTCTTGAGAGCGTAAAACGAAACCCAGCGTTTGGTTTCGTTTTACGATCTCAAGAGTCACAGATCTTAAAAGGGGCCATTTGGTTACCAATGGTCCTTTCTAGGAAGGAAGGAGGACTCTATCATAGGAGGAAAATGGTGAAAAACGAGGGTTTTATCTCTGGCGCCTGTCAACCAATTTCGCCCCAACTCACCAGCAAAAAAGCACCAGATTTTCCACCAGGAATTTTGGCACTAGGGGGATCTGGAAAAAAGCTAAATATAGCGTCAAATGCGGCAAGTTGGCAACACTGCATGTAGTAGCTGATGCTCCAGTCTTCTCCACATGGACTTATACTGTATTTTAGTCATAGTGTAACAGCTGCTTTACATTCCAAGAACGGCCAACATTGCAAACATCCCATAGCATGGAATGTGACTGTCAAAAACAGAAAAAGAAAAGAAAATAGAGAACAGAAAATAGGAAGGAAATGAAATGAGTCTTGCCTGGCCTGGTGAATCCTCCAGCTTCTCCTCTTTCTCTAGTTTTTTCCGTTGTTTCTGTCTCTGGGAAGGGAAGAAGATGGAAGTGTTGAGTCAGTTCAGTTCATTTCAGTTCAGTTCACTTTATTTTGGTCGCAGAATAGACATATAACATTTGATCTCTGGTCTTAAATATTTCTGGTAATAGACCAAAAACAAGGTTGGCTGAAGCCCATGGCTTATAATGCCCCCCCTTTAGACACCAATCCCAAGAAAAGAAAGAAAGAAAAAAGTGTTAAATAGGCACACGCGCACACACACACACACACACACACACACACACACACACACACACACACACACACACACACACACACACACACACACAGAGAGAGAAAGGAGAAGGACTCGCACTGACACATTGACATGTGACCAGAATGCTTGCTTATGCTGTAGTTCTTGTTTCATATCGTTGGTGTACGGCAGGAACCTCTTATATCGTAACCTGTTGTGTTTGTGTGTGGACGCATTTGACCTTGTAGATCTGCTGCTTTTTAAATTTGAAGTACTGTACCGTAATACTTGGCCTTAGGGCCGGATCTAGGCATGGGCCTAAATGCCCTGACTGCCCCGCCAAACATGATGGCATGCAAAACTTTCAAAGATATTTCGAATTAGAGTGCTTATATTTAAAATGATTTGAAACACTACTGCTGCTGCTAACTAACAGAAATTGTGGCACCACTAAACCAACAGCATTTCATCATTGAAAACAGAAAACTCTCTGAGTCAGACCCTCTAGCTTTATGCATGCTGCGTGTCTGTTGCAACTTCAACAACAACTTTATTATTGATGCTTTTCTTGCCTAACATACTGTAAGTCCTGTAAAAGAAAATGGTATGAATGTGTTTGATGTAGTATGTGAAAGTGGACTGTTGGTGGTCTGTTTCTCTAACTCACTTTCCTCTTGGCTCTCCTCTTCTCTGCTCTCCGTCTGTTTCTCTCCTCTTCACTGAGACACTCCTCACCACTGAGTGTGTCCTGCACACACGCGCGCACACGCACGCGCGCACACACACACACACACACACACACACACACACACACACACACACACACACACACACCAGATTATCATAGGGTAATGGCTCATCCAATGAAGCAAAAACTGCAAACCACTACTATAGACCTGCGCAGTGACGTCACCACCCATGTTCCACTAGTGGATTCCTCATTCATTTTCCTCATAGACTTTTTGAAAATGGTTAATAAAAACATGATTGCACCGCGGCCAAAGCCAACTCGGGTCGTGTCAAATCATGACAAAATATATAATTAGCAAGAAGTAGAAAACGGCATGATAAAAGACTTTTTGTTCCGTTTTTCATCTTAGAAATTATTTGATTGAAAGTTTGTGTGTGCCATCATGATTCGTCATGACCCGATTTGGCTTTGTCCGTGTTGTAGTTGTCTTTATATAAATATATAAATTATTTTTGAAAAGTCTATGAGAAAAATGAATGGGGAATCTGTTTCTGGAACAGTGGCGGTAACGTCACTGCACAGGTCTATAAGAGCTGAATCCTTTTTTTTTTTTTTTTTACTGTGTGGCATCCACAGCACAACGGTAGCATTCTCTTCAGGGTTTTTTTTTACTGTCCATTAACATGCCTTTGTATTTTCCCGGCTTGACTACTGCAATGCACTCTTTTCTGGTCTCCCCAAGAAAACAACTGACAGATTACAACTAGTCCAAAACGCGCCAGCCAGAGTTTTAACTAAAACTAAGATGAGAGAACATATTACTCCTGTCCTAGCCTCACTACATTGGCTACCGGTTGTGTTTAGAATTGATTTTTAAATTCTTTTACTTGTCTATAAAGCACTTAATGGTTTTGCACCTTCCTACCTACATGACTGCCTGTCTAAGTATGTCCCAGGCCGTCCCCTCAGGTCTTCCACTGCTGGCCTGCTTGCGGTGCCCAAAATGGCAACTAAAAAACACGGTGAAGCAGCCTTTTGCTTCTATGGACCGACGGCGTGGAACAAACTCCCATTATACATTCGACAGGCAGCCTCTGTAGACATTTTTAAAGCACAGCTCAAGGCGTACTTCTATGCACTTGCTTTTAACTGATTCTCTGTGATTTTATATCTTATGATTTTATTTTTTATGCCTTATTTCAGGTCCTCACTGTACTGCTTCTTTGATGTATTTTAATGATCTCTTTAATTCATTCCCACTATTTTTTGTCTTCTTCTCTATTGCAATGTAAAGCACTTTGAGCTGCATTTTATGTCATGAAAGGTGCTATACAAATAATTTTAACTGATTCTCTGTGATTTTATATTTTATGATTTTATTTTTTATGCCTTATTTCAGGTCCTCACTGTACTGCTTCTTTGATGTATTTTAATGATCTCTTTAATTCATTCCCACTATTTTTGTCTTCTTCTCTATTGCAATGTAAAGCACTTTGAGCTGCATTTTATGTCATGAAAGGTGCTATACAAATAAAGATTATTATTATTATTATTATTATTATTATTATTATTATTATTAACATACTGTAGTGCCCCCCCCCCCCCCCCCCAATCACAAGGAACTACTTTTTGGGCGTAGAAAGGACACCGTTCCCTGTGATAGAGAGGTCAAAAATGAATGAAATTTTTCTCTTTTCCCCTCTGTAGTTAATAAGAATTATTAACTACTAGAAAAATATATGACATTCAAAACAGATATAAGATCCATTGAATTTTTTGTATGTAAGTGCGTGTGTGCGTGTGTGCGTGTGTGTGTGTGTGTGTGTGTGTGTGTGTGTGTGTGTGTGTGTGTGTGTGTGTGTGTGTGTGTGTGTGTGTGTGTGTGTGTGTGTGTGTGTGTGTGTGTGTGTGTGTGTGTGTGCGTGTGTACCTGTGAAATATCTGTCTGGTCAGCAGCCCCGCCCCCGACCTCCATCTCCTCCTGCTCATCTGGTCCATCTGCATGTGCACACACACGCACGCACGCACGCACACACACACACACACACACACACACACACACACACACACACACACACACACACACACACACACACATTAACACCCTGCCTGCCTACGTACTTCATCATCATACTACCATATCCTGGCCCAGGGGCAGATCTAGGCGTGGGCAATTGCACCATTTCAAGTTCACAAGTACACACGTTTTTAAACATTGAAATTTCGACACTGAAAGCAACAGTTTTGGGCACAATATGAAGCATAGCGTAGGCAGTGGTTTCGCACATGCATGTTGGAGCCTATTTGCCTTCCTGTTTCATTTTGTTTTGTTTATTTAAATGAATGTTGTTCAATCAGGTGTGGTGACCATATCACCTGGCAGTTTGCTGATGCACTCAGGTGTGCAATAGGAGAGATTAGAAAGAAGCCACACAGTTTCTGAGCGTGTCACTCTGTTCTGCTGTGTTGCTGGCAGCGGTCATGTCATTATATCCTACATCAAGTGAGTTATCTACGTATGTCCAGGGGTTGACAGTGACATTAAGGTCTCTGAGGCACTTGCCCATCAGGCAAGTGCAAGTCAGGTTCTACTTGCCCTCAGGGCACGGTCACTTGCCCCCCAAAGTGCATCGTAAATTTTGCATTTAAGTTTACTTTCTAGTCTACTTGGCTGCTTTTAAACTTCTCCGTTCGCAGTTGAATACTGTTTTAAGTCACAATTGGCTACAGTAAATATTCAACTTTGGTTCCCATAGTGGTCATGTACTCAGGGGTTCATGACCCCAGCAAAATGATAGTTTGGAACCAAATGGACCTGGGAGAGAGATGGGAGAGATAGCTAGAAAGCAAGGAAAGACGCAGAGCGCAATGGCAGAGCACACCACTAAACCAATAGCATTTCATCATTTAAAACAGAAAACTCTCTGAGTCAGACCTTTAGCTTTATGCATCCTGTAACTGAAAATGGTTAGGGGGCCGCCCCCTTACCATTTTCTCCTGCCCCTCCAATTGGGAAATGTTACATCCGCCCCTGAGACACACACACACACACACACACACACGGCCACATACCCATCATACCTCATACCCGACACAACTGGTTTTCAGGTGTTTCAGTCGGTGTACTATTTATAGTCACCACAATGAATTACTGCTTTAATATGTACAGTGCATACTGTATGATCATCAGTTGGCAAATATAGACAGACAGAAATGCAACAAGTCTGCCCCGATTCTGTTTTGTTTGCTTTTGTCTGGAAACCTTATGGGCTCCATTTTCGTTACCGCTAAACCCCTTATCCCTTAACTTCTTTGCCTTTTTAAACTATTTTAAAAAATCAGTAGTTCAAATGGCTAGATTACATGAATAGATTGACATTGACATGAAATATTCCAAAAAGTTTTTCAAAATAGTAAAAACAAAATAAGGGATTTGGGATTCAGCATGCAATGAAAATGGGGCCCTGTATGTCCAAAACTAGTACTTTTCAGAAAATTAAAAAGAACAAAGAGCAACGATTGATTAATTGGATTGCTTGATTGATTCAATGTAATAAAAACCCACACAATATCATATAATCATAGCATTGTAAATAAAACTCAACTCTGTGTCTTAGAGTGGGGGTTTTCAACAGGTGGTCCAGGGACCACCAGTGGTCCCTGAGAGGGTTCCAGGTGGTCCCCAGCTAAATTGGTTAACCGGATGTAACTCTTGAGAACGTAAAAATGAAACCAAATGGATTTGGTTTTTACACTCTCAAGAGTTAGAATATCCCTCATGTGAATTAGTCCACGTCTACTCAACTAGAAGATTAATGGTCAATTGGTCATGGACTGAAGCAAAATAAATCTTCAGTTTTGGGATCTGTGGGGCTAAAATATCCTCAAATGGTGGTCAATGGTGGCTCAAATGCTGAATATATGCTGGGAGAAGACTGCAAAAAAATGCAGGAGAGACCGCAGCACTCAGGTTTAGTATTTCAGTTTTAAAGGTGCACGGCTCAAACTATGTACAAAATGAAAAAAGATGCCAGCAGCACTCTGGAATTCAGTTCATGAGTTTATTTACCTCAGGAGACAGGGCTAAGACATGGACGCGGATACACATGATATATTGCATGCAATGTGTCATGTGTATGAACTTGTCATGGTTATCTTTTACCCTTGGTATGATCTGAATACTCCATCCCACTCTTGATGATGTAATTGCTGACACCTTGACAGGTAGAATAGACACCCTTTAAATACATGTCATTTCCTGTTAGCTTCATATGTGTTGAGACCAGGGGCGGATTGGCCATCTGGAGTACAGGGAGTTTTCCCGGTGGCCTGCGCCACCTAGTGGCCTGGACAAGATCCAAAATGCACTAGTGGCACTTCCAAAATGCACTAGAATGTGCTAGATGCTCGCCTGGAACATACAGATCAAAATGACCATTAATCTTCTACATTCTCTAGTTGTGTAGACTAAGTTGGGCTAATTCACAAGTTGGGCAAATGGACCCTTGCGGGTCCATTTGGTTTCATTTTTACGCTCTCAAGAGTTACATCTGGTTCACCCAAATGGTACATGTTACATCCGCCACTGAGGCTGTATAATGAAAGCTGATCCCTAATAATGTTGCGATTGTGTACTGTATGTATGTGCGTGCATTTTTTCTCTGGGTGTGTGAATAAGTGTGTGTTAAGTTAACTCCCATTGTCTGACACACAACATTTATATTAATCATGCAGGCATGCAGATGTCACCCATTCCTGTGTGGGTTTCTGCTTGGATGATGATGACCTGTGGTGAAATATATCTTAGACACACACCTTGTTCCTGTCACACAATAATGTTTATGATTTGAGGTGTCAGAGTTAAGACCTGCATCTTCTAGATCAGTGGTTGTCTAAGGCAGTAGTTTTCAACCTTTTTGATCCCAGGGCCCACTATTTATTCAGCATTTGAGCCACGGACCACCTTTTGACGACCCCCCCCCCAAAAGACCCAAAACTAAAGATATCTTTTAATTTTAGCCACAATTCCAGGATGGATTTTCACAAACAAAATAGGCAAACATACAGATCAAAATGACCATTAATCTTCTACATTCTCCAATTGTGTAGACTTCTTAAGTGATGCTAATTTACATGATGAATATTATAACTCTTGAGAGCGTAAACATGAAACCAAATGGACCCACAAGAGTCCAGCTCAAAGCACGGCACAAAGTGACACACAGCGAGCTTGTGATGTGTGTCTGCTGTTTTGGAGAACACTGTTTTAAATAGTTCTAAATAGTTTGTATGTATATACAGTACAGTATATACAGTATACACATATTCAATGTATATACCGTAGCGAAAATCTGACGCTTGCCCAGTTTGTGTGTGTGTGTGTGTGTGTGTGTGTGTGTGTGTGTGTGTGTGTGTGTGTGTGTGTGTGTGTGCGTGTGCGTGTGCGCGTGTGTGTGTGAGATAAAGTAAATCATCGTGACATCACCACACAGCCATAGTGTATTTCCGGGGAGTTAATGTTGCACTGACTGGACAACTGTTATTCCTTGATATTCTAATACCCACCGGTTGACAGACTAGACATAGCTAATGTTCTGGTCTTCTGGACACTTTATTTTATATTGTGTGGATATTTATCTATATCAAGAGAATGTTCTCATAGAAAAGTACACAAATGCACAAAAAAACGTAGTGACAGTACTTGGGCCTATTCTACCTATTCTAGCCTATTCTACCAAACTTCTCAGTTTGGTAGAATAATTTACTTATAACAGAAACACTACAGTAACTTTGTGTATATTTAACTGCAGTCACATGGCTGCTTGTAACGATTATTATGACAAATATTAGAGTTGTTAAATAAACATGATCTAATCTATCTATTTACTGTACATGCACCGTCCTTAACAGTGGCTGCAGGGCCAGTAAGGCAACCGTGCCACTGGCCTGATTAAGATCCTGTGAGTTCAAAAGGTCATCTTTAAAGGGGAATTCCACCCATTGTCAACGGACATGATAAAAAGTTCCCACATTCTGTGTTCCCAAGAAATGGAGGTCTAAAGAAATCCATTAACATGGTGAAAATACATCTTGATGATGTCATCAAGATGTTTCACCATGTTTGTGGTTTTCTTCAGACCTCCATTTCTTGGGAACACAGAATGTGGGAACTTTTTATCATGTCCGTCCAAGTCATGGTCATCACTAAAGAAATCTTTAGCTTTGGGTTCTGTTGGGTGAAAATGTTGTCAAATGCTGAATAAATAGTGGGCCCTGGGATCAAAAAGGTGCTCTAACATGAAGCTTGTTGTCTGGTGCGGCTTATAGTCTGGTGCGGCTTATACATGGAAAAATCAGGATTTTGCACCAAATTTAGCTGGTGCGGCTTATAGTCCGGAAATTACGGTAATTATGGGTTTGTTTTTATGTAGGTGTTTCTGTGTGGAAGCGAAAATCTGTCCATGCTGGCACACTAGTCTCTGTTGGAGAGGAAAACCTCATTGTGTTCCACAACTGTTGTGATTCAGGATTCAAAAGCAGTCAGATCGACAAGCTCAAAACAAGAATGGCCGTCAGTTGGCAAAATGCAGTAAATAACCCATTCTCAGACACCAGCTGAAGAGAGAAGACATGCCCCGAGCAGAAACTGACAGAAACACTATCCTGCACGTACCAACTTGTTGGGACTGTGTCAAATGTAAAATGCTCTCAGTTGTAAGTGGGTACATGTGTAGCCTCTGTCGTGATGACTTCCAAAGTCTAGTATCTTTTTCACCCATTGCCAATACCTAATGTGATCCTGGGCTCAGACAGGCAGCAGACTGGCCTCAGCAGACTGGCCTCATGCTACCTTCAATGAATGAGGAGTCCAAGCTGCATTCTTTTCACCTGACAGGGGGGAGTTTCCCTGGTTGGACGTAGCGTGTGGAAGGAACACGTTATTCCAACCAGTTCCTGTCCTCTCCATCAGGCGCCCCGGCTGGCCAGGGGGAGGCAGTTTAGAGCCCAGGATCACAGCATGTTTTTGTGAGGGTATCTACCCTAGGGGACACGGGGAGAACATGCATACTCCACACAGAAAGGCCCTTTCACCAACCCCGCCTTGGGTATGGCCACTGATGACGTGAGGAAGGAGACACGCTGTCAGCACCCACAATGGTGCCCCTAGCGGGAATCCAGCCCAGGACCTTCTAGCTGTGAGGCGACACTACCACTGTACCTCTGTGCCCCTCACCAACCTTAATCGGGTCGTCTTAGTGTACCTCTCACCAACCTGCTGAGAGTCCAGTCAGACCAATGCTATGTCTAACCCAGGGGTCAGCAACCTGCGGCTAAGGAGCCGCATGTGGCTCCAGAACACAGCCTTAGTGGCTCAGTGGCTGTAGCATTATTACATACACACACTGGGGTGATCCGCACCAAAATAATATAAACATTTCAGTCACCCAAAACGCGTTGCGCTGTCTGACAGTTGCCAGTTAAAGTAGCACTTGGCCATGTCAAAAAAGTCAGTTATCAGAGGTGGAGCTTTCAATCTGAACCACCCATTTTCAAAGGTTTACTCAGTTTACTATGTCATTAATATACCTTAGAGATGTTGTGTGGACTAGAAATGGAGTTCTGTAAAACTTTATTTTTTTAGAAACTCCATTTCCGAAGAAAGGTTGTGTTTAACCATGTTAATGATTTTTCTTTGAGGACCTTTTTTTCTGAGAGTGTGCAAATGGAACCAAATGGACCCGCCAGGGTCCATTTGGTTCACATTTGCACACTCTCAGGAAAAAAAATACTAAAATGCGGCTCCAGACAGATTTTGAATTTATTTTTTGGTCGAAAATGGCTCTTTCAACATCTTGGGTTGCCGACACCTGGTCTAACCAAAGTATGCTGTGACTTGTGACGTTGTGACTGACTAGTAACACACATTGTGTTACCACTTCCCAAATGCCGGCTCCAACCTCAATCCATCCCTATACCACATCCTCAAACGACAAGAAAAATTATGAATTAGTTTAAGCCAACAAGACTGGAGGTCGATTATACAAACGCCTTCTAAATCAGTAGTTAGCAGATTTTCAAGGCAAGAAATAGCAGTACACGCTTGCAGCACGGCACGGTTTGACCTGCTGGGAACAAATATGCAAAACCTCCAAGTGCAACGGTAAAACAGCTGTTTGAAAAAGCGCCAGGCATGTTGTAACAGAATATTTCTGTGTTGTCAAGCAAGGCCCATGCAGGCCTTCAGGCAGTCTTTGATTTACATTCATTCATGTATTTATTATCTCTGTATTTCATATTTTATATGTATTTGTCATTTGCTTCACAACACAATAATTGTACGTATAGCCTATATTTATTTGACATACTGAATCACCGTAGGTAAATGTTGTGCTGGTACCCAGGCCCGGATGTAACATTTCCCAATTGGGGGGCAGGCGAAAATGATATGGGAGCGACTTCATCGCCCCTATACCATTTTTGTTTACAGGACTTATATTAGGCAAGTAAAGCATCAATAATAACATCAGTTGTTGTTGAAGTTGCAACACACACGCAGCATGCATAAAACTAAAGGTAGTAGTGTTTCAAATCATTTTAAATATGAGCACTTTAATTTGAAACATCTTGTTTTGCATGCCATCGTGTTTGGTGGGGCAAACTGGGCAGTTAGGGGGGCATTGCCCCTCCCCCATGCCCATGCCTAGATCCGCCCCTGCTTGTACCTGCATTGGTAGCAATGAAGACGCAAAAAACCGTCGCAAAGACCCTGTCGTGGGACCCCAATCCTATCTCTTTTTTTGTCTACACCAGGTGGGAGACTTGGGGAGAGAAAGTTTTGCACTCCTGAGTACAGTAGATAGTAGGCTAGTTTCTTTTTTTGTTTTGTTTTTCATTGGAAGCAGTGACATAAAGATACAAAGACATCTGACTGGTACAAAAACTACCAAAATGTTTCACTGCAAAGATACAATGCTATACAAATATTCTGCGTATCTTTGTGTCTTTGTCTTTTCAGGGCTGGAGAATAGAGCTGAGCAGTCCCGCCCCTTTCTTGCGTTCCAGAAATGGAATCCTCATTCATTTTCCTCCATTTTCCTTTGAACACGGTTAATGTAAACATGATTACGCGGCAGACAAAGCCAACTCGGGTTGTGACAAATCATGACAACCACCACGGTAATATAATGTCAATATCCAATTAGCAAAAAGTAAAAAAAAACACGCCAGGATACAGAACACTTTTTGTTTCGTTTTTCTTCATAGAAATTATTTGATTGTCCCAAAACATAGTGTGTGTGTCATCATGATTCACCACGACCCAAGTTGGCTTTGTCCGCAGCTTAATCGTCTTTATGTGAATAATTTTCGAAAAGTCTATGAGAAAAATGAATGGGGAATCCATTTCTGGAACAGGGGCGACGGTCACAAGGGGGCGGGACTGCTCAGCTCTATGTAGCTTACTGGACATCAGTATAGTCATGTCAACGTTTCAGTTCAACCAGTCCAGTGTGTGTGGGTCTTGCTCACTTTACTCAAATCATGAAATACCATATGCCTCCCACCCCGGCCTCGACTAGAACAAAATCAAGACCAACACGACAACAACGTTAGACTTCACTTACAAAAGGTCCATATAATTATGTAATCAGTGGCGAGAAATTGTGATTTTTTTTTAATGTTTCTCGAGAAGAACTGAGACAAACTAGCACTAGTACACACCACACCGCCAGCATGTCTCGCTACATGTAGCGTTGTTATCGTGGAGGCCCGGTTGGTATGACAAGAATCTTTTCTTTATTACTTAAACCAGTTGTTTTCACAACAGATGGTCCGGGGACCACCAGAGAAGATTCCAGGTGGTCCCCAGCTAAATGATGGACAGTTGGTAACCAACTGGACCCTTATAGGTCTGTAACTCTTGAGATCGTAAAAATGAAACCAAATGGGCACTTACGGGTCATTTGGTTTCATTTTACGCTCACAAGAGTTACATTAGGGATTAGGCCATATTTAAACTTCTGATAACTTAATTGTCAATTGTTATTTTGACCAACATTTTGCCAGCTGTATTTCCTAAATTGTGGACACAAACTTAAAAATCCTTAGTTTTGGGCCCAAGAGACTAAACTCAACATCAAATGGTGGTGCGTGGATAAAATGCAGAATAAATAGTGGGCCCTGGTATGAAAAAGGTTGAAAACCACTGACTTAAACCAAACCATATACAGTTGAGAGTCCCTTAGGGGATCCATACTAGTGCATTTTCCTGATTTCTGCTATTGGCGTGGAGATCTTTCGCTGAAAATAGCTTATGGACAAGCTTGATACACGCATTTTGAATAGTTCCCAGTGAATAGATGGATGTTTTAGAAAGGTGAGAGGTAGTGACAGAGGTATAGGAGCAAGGCAATTTGATCCTAGGCCATTCACACACACACACACACACACACACACACACACACACACACACACACACACACACACACACACACACACACACACACACACACACACACACGCGCGCACACACACACACACACGCACGCGCGCGCGCGGTAGGGTGCCTACAGTGTGGTTCGAAGCTAAGCTAAGGTCTTATGCCAGCCAGGGTGACATATGCCAGAGCAGCAGCAGCCCAGACCACAATACCAACAGAATATTCTGGTCTGTTTCTGAAACATCACTTAGGGTGCTCAATTTGGACCATGAATGAATGAATGAATCTCCAACAACACAACAATTAATAATCCCCAATGTATGTCACACAATTCTGCAGTAGGCCTAATGTACAGATAGCTCAGTGGTGGCTGTGTGTGTGTATGGGGGTTGGGGGGGTTGGGTTGGCGTGTTTTACAAATATAAATAGCAATGAGGTAACACACTCACTGACTCACAAGCAGTGGTGATACTGTTGTAAGTGCTCAGGCCTAGTACTCTGTCTGTAAAGTATGGATACTACTCCTACTGGTACCCGTCAATGATATATTACTCGCTTACAAGTGAACGTTGCTCAGTCATATTCGTACTCTGTACTGTACTTAACTTTCATTGAAAAATAGCAGCCGTGAACACCTGCTATTTTTGGGGAGAATGTGAGAATGCAGCACATTATCTTTCAGTATGTTCTTTCAGAGTGAATGTTTCAGTATTGACTGGTCCATGACGCTAACCTTTGACCTCACCAAAACCTAACCCGAATTTCAACCCTGACCTTAAACTTCACAGAAACTACCAGAGGCCAAACACTAGTAAATACGCAGAGTGTGGGTGAATGCAGTTGAAGGTATCAGTTGTTAGTGTGTGCCATACAGTATATCTTAAGCCTTACAGACAGTACATATAGTGTAACTGGAGCCGCTCAAGAAACAACAGTAATAACAACTTTATATCATCTGCAAATAACACAGCAGTTAAAGCTATAGCTGTGTGGATGTTTGTTGAGTTTATTTTGGTTTAGATGAAACAAAAAGTAAAGTACGCACATCTGTAGAAAAAAACCTTAGGGTGCTGAACTAAGAAAAAATGTCAAAAGCATAAAAGAGAAAAATAGTTTGCACACCATTTCAGTAGGCTGTAGATTTTTATTGTAGACTACAATAAAAATCTACAGGGAGATAATGAAAATGTGTGCAAACTATTTTACTTTTTGTATAACAATAACATTTTGAAAAATTTCACCTTCAGTTGAGTTTTTGTGTGTGTGTGTGTGTGTGTGTGTGTGTGTGCGTGTGCGTGTGCGTGTGCGTGTGCGTGCGCGCGTGCGTGCGTGCGTGCGTGCGTGCGGCTTGTTGTTGTGAGCTATTAGATGGACTATTCTGGGTGTGTGTGTGCAACACCGGCGTGCTGCTAAGTATAGCAGCAGAGCTTTAAACAGGTGTGTGTTCCCTGCTATGTCCTCAGTCAGTCAGGGTCTGGAGAAACAGCCTGATAGGATATCTGGACAACAGAGGTCCTTTTCACACACACACACACACACACACACACACACACACACACACACACACACACACACACACACACACACACACACACACACACACACACACACACACACACACACACACACACACACACACACACACAGCAATTCTGACTGCATATGGAATATGTACACTGTCAACATAAAGTGTCTCTTTCTTTCCTTCTTTCTTCCACTGAATCTGGTAATCTTTGTCAAACCATCTCTGTCTTGCGGATACCGAGCGCTAAAATGAAACATTTTAATGCTCTCAAGAGTTAAATTATATTTAAACATCTGCATTACCTAATTTCAAGAGTCCACACAATTAGAAAATTGGAACGTTTTGCCTGTTCACTTTCACAATTGTGGACAAAAACGTGTAAGTTATTAGTTTTGGGAAACTAAACTCGACATCACAAACTTTCAACTCAAACCCCCAAATACTATTCAAACGTCTGTAGTAGCATATACAAGAAAACGTTCCAATTCTCCTTGTCTATTTTTCATTATAAGTGAATTATTCTTAAACACTATAACAGTAAGTAACACCATCACCAACTATTTCAAAGCTCAAACGTTCTAGGGGGCCTTGAAATGGATTTTCAGTAATGGAATAATCTCATTTTTGATGTGTAGATCCTGTTGAGCCGCTCATTTTGAAAGTAGCTCTCAAGTCAAAAAAAGTGTGGGCACCGCTGCTGTATACAGTGTGAGAACGTTTCGGGGCACTGGCCATGGGTAATAACAGGAGGATCAGCTGAAACCTTCTCGAAGGCCAGCGTTCATTTTTCCCCTGGAATGCAGGATGTCAGACAGATGAAAACCTAAGAGGAGCAGGGCCGGATTTAGCCAGCCCTACTAGGGTGGGCTGGAAGAATGGCAGGGTGGGCAACTTTCATATGAAGCAGTGGTTTTCCAACTTTTTGACACCAGGGCCCACTATTTACTCGGCATTTGAGCCACGGAGGACCAGCATTTGAGGACATTTTAGCCCCACAGACCCCAAAACTAAAGATTTCTTCAGCTTTTGTCCACAATTCCAGGCTGGATTTGGGAAACAAAACAGGCAAACATACAGATCAAAATGATCATTAATCTTCTACATTCACATGATGACTATTTTAACTCTTGAGAGTGTAAAAATGAAACCAAATGGACCCGCAAGGGTCCATTTGGTTTCATTTTTACACTCTCAAAGAGTTACATCTGGTTAACCAACTGTCCATCATTTAACTGGGGACCACCTGGACCTCCCTCAACCGTGCACTGGTGGTCCCCGGAGCACAGATGAAAACCACTACCTTTCATCGGGTGGGCAGGATGCACATTCGGGTGGGTCCTGCCCACCCCTGCCCCCTCTAGATCCGGCCCTGAAGAGGAGGAGAGAGGGAGAGAGAGAGAGCCACGGTTTCAAAATAGACTCTTCTGACAGAGTCCTGGAATGACGTGGAAAGGGAATCTGCTGGGCATTAAGGCCACAACAACAACAACGTTACGCCTCCCTCAGCCGGAGCTGGAAGCAAGGCAGGGGCGTTTTTGCCAATAGGCAGACTACTGTAGCCTTGGGCGCCATGAGGAGAGGAGGGTGGGCACCGGGGCAACCACCAGACAGAGGTTTTCAACCTTTTTTTCAGAATTTAAGCCACGGACCACGGACCACCATAGCCCCACAGACCCCAAAACTAGAGCTTTCTTTTGCTTTTGTCCACAATTCCAGGCTGGATTTCAGAAACAAAACAGGCAAACATACAGATCAGAATGCCCATTTTTTTGTTTTTTTTTGGTTGGAGAAAGGTAGGTATTAGGCTTACTTGGCCAATACCTTTCTCAAAGAGTTAGACCTGGTTAACAAACTTTACATCATGGATAAATACATTATACTTGTCCTATAACTACGATTGAACATTTAAAACACTGATGATGCCCGATATTGACTTTTTTACCGATATCCGATATCCCGATATCCCGATATTATCCAACTTCTAATTCCCGATACCGATATCAACCGATATCAACCGATACCGATATATGCGGCCTCCAGTGGTGGAAAAATTAAGAAACTATTACTATTAGAGATGGCCGATATTGACTTTTTTACCGATATCCGATATCCCGATATTATCCAACTACTAATTCCCGATACCGATATCAACCGATATCGATATATGCGGCCTCCAGTGGTGGAAAAATAACAGAAACTATTACTATACAAATATTTAATATAAATAAACATTTAGTATAAATACGAATTCATGTTATAGCCTAGAAATACTCCATACAACTATAAATTCAACATGTAGCCTTGAGTAAAGTACAAAAGTAATGGTATAAACATGACCGTAGCACTGAGTCTACATCTCTGTAATAGTCATAATTTCTAGTTTGTAAATACCGATACCGATATTTTCCGATATGAAATTTGAAAGCTTTTATCGGCCGATAATATCGGAGGGCCGATAATATCTGGCATCTCTACAAAAATATGTTCTTTAGTTTAAAAATGGTTCATATTTTTATCCCCTTGGGGGCACCATTTTACTGTGCCTGTCATAGGTATGATGTCACAGAACGTTTTCCCTGAGGGAAAATCAAACCAAATTGCATGGAAACGACACTGAGAGACAGATAGGGAGGGAGCAGAGCGCCAGTGGAGCGTGCTGTGTTTGTTTTACTGTAAATAGTAATAGAGACAAGCTTCTTGAGAGACTGCTATACAAGTGGAATATCTTTTTGTACTGTCTGTTTGTTTGTGACGGCGTGCATGTGCGTGCGTGTGTGTGTGCGTGCATGCATGCGTGCGTATCCTCCCCAAACATGCCTGTGCCCAAATATGCTCACGCCCCGTCCCTCACAGGGGCGGATATAACATGTCCCATTTTGGGGGGCAATAGAACATGTTGGAGGGGCAAGAGAAAATGGTATGGGGGCGGCTTCATCGCCCGTGTCGCTTCGCGCCACGGGCGATGAAGCCACACCCATACCATTTTCTCAGTTACAGGACTTGTATTACTATTAGGCATGCATAAGCATCAATAATAACATCAGTTGTTGTTGAAGTTGCAACAGACACACAGCATGCATAAAGCTAAAGGTCTGACTCGGAGAGTTTTCTGTTTTCAATGATGAAACGCTGTTGGTTTAGTGGTGACACAGCTGTAGTTAGTTAGTAGTAGTAGTAGTGTTTCACATCATTTTAAATATAAGCAGATTGAGCACTTTAATTTGAAATATCCTGGGTTGTTTTGCATGGCATCGTGTTTTTGGGGGGGCAGACTGGGTATTTAGGGGAGCATTGCCCCCCCATGCCCATGCCTAGATCCGCCCCTGGTCCCTCACCTCAAAAAGCCTTGAAACGAAGATGCCCAAGGCTCTCCACAGTCAAAACCAGTATGTGGTGAGAGGATTATCACCAATTACGTAGGCTAAAGCTATGATGTCGACTACCTTTCTTCCATGACAAACGACTAAACAAAAACTATTCTACGATGACTAGAATGAAGACTGAATAGATTTCCAATTCTAAACACGTTATAAAGGAGTTTCTAGTGGATAAGAGTGCGGTAGAACCAAAAGATATTTTTTTGTTTAGTTGTGCCTCGCAGAGTGCTGTAAGCTTATAAATCTGTGGACATCAAAGTCTGTCAAAATCCATTTTAGCGAACTAAAATCGACTAAATCTGAAACATGGGCAGTCGACAAAAGGTATGACTAAAGTAAATGGAATATTAATTCAATAGACCAGGTTTTTTCAACAGGTGGTCCGGGGGTCCCTGGGAGGATTCCAAGTGGTCCCCTGCTAAATGGAAAGTTGGTTAACCAGATGTAATTTTTTGGGAACGTTAAAACGAAACCAAATGGACTACACTCTCAAGATAAAATATTCGTCATCTGAATTAGCCCAAGTCTACACAACTAGAGAATGTAGAAGATTAATGGTCACTTCAATCTGCATGTTTGACTGTTTTGTTTCCCAAATCCAGCCTGGAATTGTGGACAAAAGAGACAAGAGAAAATCTTTAGTTTTGGGGTCTGTGGGCGCTAAAATGACCTCAAATGGTGGTCCGCGGCTCAAATTCTGAATAAACAATGGGCACCTAGTATGAAAAAGGTTGAAAGCCACTGCAACAGACCAAAACAAACATGGTGGTTGTTGTTGTTGGTGTGTAATAAGAATGACTGACTGCATATATCGTGTCTGCTCTGTGTCACAGTGACACATGACCTCCAAGAACAGCCAGACAGGCCCGGATGTAACATTTCCCATTTGGGGGGGGGGGGGGGCTTCATTGCACGTGATGCTTCGTGCCACGGCCGATGAAGCCGTCCCCATGCCATTTTCATTTAAATTCTTTAGTTCTGTGACCGACAAGATTTATATCTTGTCGGAACTTGTATTACTCAAGTAAAGCATCAATAACAACATCAGTTGTCGTTGAATTTGCAACAGGCACGCAGCATGCATAAAGCTAAAGATCTGACTCAGTGAGCTTTCTGTTTTCAACTGCAGTTAGTTAGTAGCAGTAGTAATTTGAAATATCTTGTTTGTTGTTTGCATGGCATCATGTTTGGTGGGACAGTCAGGGCATTTAGGGGGGCATTGCCAGTGGTGGCTGGGCGAAACATTTTTAACGTGATTTGGCCTAGACTGGCCCAACCACAATCAGCACGTGATGGACCTATTCTACCTGGTATAGTTAACCAGATGTAACTCTTTCAGAGCGTGAACATAACACTCTCAAGAGTTAAAATATTCATCTAAATTGGCCCAAGTCTAATTACAAAATGCAGAAGATTAATGGTCATTTGATCTGTGTGTTTCACTGTTTTGTTTCCCAAATCCAGCCTGGAATTGTGGACCAAAAAGCAAAATAAATCTGTAGTTTTGGGGGTCTGTTGCGGCTAAAATGTCCTCAAATGGTGGTCCGTAGCTCAAAATTCTGAATGAATAGTGGGCCCTGGGATCAAAAAGGTTGAAAACTAGTGCTTTTAATCATACTGTGATACCACCGGCCCCCTTCGGGTCGTGGCCCACCGGGAGACCTCCCTGTACGCCCAATGGTCAATCCGACCCTGGGCACTGCCCCCCCCCCATGCCCATGCCTAGATCCGCCCCTGCCTGTATCTTGGCATGGTGCTGTGTCTTTGCAGCCACAAGGCCACTGGGCAGGACAGGAGGACAGCCGCTTCGCTTCCTCCACACAATCTGGTTTCTGGACCAAACAAACAGGCCAGGAAGAACAGCAGAGTTAATAAGCTTTGGGAAAAACGATGATATGGAGAGTGTCACACACAAACAGGAGCCGTAAACTACTTTTAAACGAGTGTCCAACAGCAACCAAGTGCAAATCTGTCAGTCTAAATGTGCTAATGTGGCCGCCGAGCTTGTGGATCTGCTGCTTTTGCTGCAGTTGTATGATCACGTGGAGTGTTAACATACAACAACAAAAAAGTTACAATAGAGAAATTTGTGAACTGTTGTGACATAAGAAGATAATGCAATGTAACATAACTGTTTACAAAACTCTGGGCCCCCTGTATGTATTTGTCAACTGTATGCATTTGTATGTATTTGTCTCCATTTTCAGCTGTTTTTTTATTGTACTGTTTTAGTGACACTTGCTTTGGCAATGTAAACGTTTGTTGTTCCCATGCCAATAAAACTCATTCAATTGAAGAGGATTGAATAAGAGGTTTATGACCGAGAGCGACAAATATCCGGCGATATGGACAAGCTCACAAAACACTTGCCATTCATCATACAAATAGGAAGGATATGGGTCTATGAGTGGTTCATTTGACAGCATGTGCAAGTGTTGCTACAGAAGTCTCTACAATACGCACAATGAGAAACAGATTGCGTTTTTTTTTACTGTGTGACACGGAAAGTCCCTGCAGTGTATCTGATTCCCAAGGCCATGGGAGGAGAAGCTGTGTGCCTCCACAGCACTGATAAAAAATGTGGGGAGAAAAAAAAGAAAATAAGTACTCACAGAGCAAGGACAAGAAAACACACAAACTATTAATATGTGGGTGGAAGAGGAGAGAAGGATAGAGAGACAGACGTGAGGACTTGAAGAGGGAAATATGGCATCCGATCATCCTTCCACGTTCCCTCAAAATCTCCAACTCTGCATCAGTGTTGCCAAATTGGCGCATTTGTTGCTATATTTACTTTACGTTACTTACGTTACTTTTTTTTTTTTTTTTCCCAAACCGCTCTAGCGCCAAAAATAGTGAAAAGCTCTTGGCAGAGAATTTAGTATATTTTGGCTGGTGAGTTGGGCCGAAATTGATTGACAGGCGCCAGAGATAAAACCCTCATTTTTCGCCATGTTTCCTCCTATGACAGCGGTCCCCATAAATGATGGACAGTTGGTTAATTATATGTAACTCACTGAGAGCAAGCATTCCAGGCAAGCATCTAGCGCATTCTAGTGCATTTTGGATTTTGGCAGTTGGCAACACTGCTCTGCACACACACACGCACGCACGCACGCACGCACGCACGCACGCACGCACGCACGCACACACACACACACGCACGCACACACACACACACACACACACTGAACTATTGATGAGGCAGTTATTGGATTTTCCAGCACAAGGCCTTTGTTCTGTACTGTACCTACAGTACAACAATAAGGATCAAGATTCAACACTCTAGTCTCACTGTGCTACTCCTATGGATAATATTGTGCTTCAGTATGAAAGGAAAAGGGTAGTCCCTTCACGTCCAGGCCCCACAGCCTGTGTGTCCCTGAGCAAGGCACTGATTGCCTGCTGGCTGACTGACTGCCTGACTGACTGCTCCCCACCTGTAAGGCGCTGCCCCCAAAAAGCACACTGCTCATAATACTTATACGCAAGCCCCCTAAATGCCCTGTCTGCCCCATCAAACATGATGGCATGCAAAACAGACCACATTTCAAAGATATTTGAAATGAAAGTGCTTATATGACTTGCTGCAATGACTTATATAGGTTGCCTAATGTATTTAGCAATACTCTAGTCTACACCAACAATGCTTTTAGCGCTTCATTGTATATTGTAAAATGTGTTGTAAATCGTGATTAAATTGTAAACTTGTCACCATTGTAAGTCGCTCTGGATCAAAAGCGTCTGCTAAATGCCTAAATTGTAAATTGTATAATTAAAGATTTGAGACATTACTACTGCTACTAAATAACTAAATTGTCGCACCACTAGATCAACAGCATTTCATCATTGAAAACAGAAAACTCTCTGAGTCAGACCTTTAGCTTTATGCATGCTCTGTGCCTGTGTTGCAACTTCAACAACTGATGTTATTATTGGTGGTGGCTTTCCTAATATAGGTCCTGTACAGATAAATCTTGTCAGTCACAAAAAGAAAAAAATAATCTACACACAGCATCACAAATTAAAAGTAGCTTGAGTCGTTTTCGAGCTTGCAGGTCGGCTACATTTGCTAGTTTTGAATGTGAATCCAGTTTTGGACAGGAGGTAACTTGATCACAAAGTTGTTGTTGTTCACAAAGTCATTGTTAGGAATCAAATGGAACCTTAATGCCCTGTACCCTTGTTTCTATATTGTAACTGTCCTTTTTTGTGAATTCATGCTCTATGGCAGTGGTTTTCAACCAGTGGTCCGGGGATCACCAGTGGTCCCTGAGAGGGTTCCAGGTGGTCCCCAGCTTAGTTGTTTAACCAGATGTAACTCTTGAGAACGTAAAAATGAAACCAAATGGACCCTTGCGGGTCCATTTGGTTTCATTTTTACGCTCTCAAGAGTTAAAATATTCATGTGAATTAGTCCTAATCTACACAACTATAAGATTAATGGTCATGGACAGAAGCAAAGGAAATCTTTGGTTTGTGGGGTCTGTGGGGCTAAAATGTCCTCAAATGGCGGTCCGTGGCTGAAATGCTGAATAAGTTCTGGGCCCTGGGATGAAAAAGGTTGAAAACCCCTGCTCTATGGTGCTGTAGTCTACTACTACAGCGTCACAAATTAAAATGATCAAGAGTACCATATCGATCTAAAAAAGGTTTAATACTGTAAATGGTCTAATAAAGGTTTGGGAACGTCTGACCGTACCTTTCATTTTCATACCAGTCTACATTATAGATCCAATCTGTGGATATTAAATCGAGCATTTAGTTCAAAGCTGTGATTGTGTGTGATGGCATTTATAAAGGATCAGCACAACCCGTTTGTAAACAATGCACCCCCCCCCCCCCCCCCAACACACACACACACACACACACAAACACACTCTCTCCAGGGGCGGATGTAACATTTCCCAATTTGGGGGGCAGGAGAAAATGGTATGGGTGCGGCTTCATCTGAAGTCGCACCCAAACCATTTTCGGTTACAGGACTTTTATTAGGCAAGTAAAGCATCAATAATAATATCAGTTGTTGTTGAAGTTGCAACAGACATGCTGCATGCATAAAGCTAAAGGTCTGAATCAGAGAGTTTTCTGTTTCCAATGATGAAATTCTGTTGGTTTAGTGGTGACAGGATTGTAGTTAGTTAGTAGCAGTAGTAATGTTTCAAATAATTTTAAATATAAGTACTTTAATTTGAAATATCTTGGGTTGTTTTGCATGCCATCATGTTCGGTGGGGCATTTAGGGGGGCATTGCCCGCCCATGCCCATGCCTAGATCCGCCCCTGATTCTCTCTCTCTCTCTCTCTCTCTCTCTCCCTCTCTCTTTCTCTCTCTCTTAACAGTTCTTTCTTTGGCTTCTTGTCCTTTTAATCTCTCTAGTCTAGTCTCTAATTGAATCAGTTCAAGGGAAACAGGAAACTAAACAGATGCTAATAACAGTTTTCTCGCTAATTATCGTCTCGCTCCTCTTTCACGCTGCATAATGGTGAGACGGCGCACACCTGCAGAAATACACACGTGCACGCACACGTGCGCGCGCACGCACACACACACACACACACACACACACACACACACACATACACACACACACACACACACACACAGGTGTGTGCACAAACGCACTCTTTCACATAAGCACTTGCTGCTGGGCCTGTCACAGGTTTGACATTTTACAGAATATAATTTGTCACACGAATATTGCAATTAACTATTTAATTGTGTTTTCATACTGTAATGAACCTTTAATGCTCTGTAACTCAGTGTACTACTCAGTGTACTCTGTAACTCGGTGTACTACTCAGTGTACTCTGTAACTCGGTGTACTACTCAGTGTACTCTGTAACTCGGTGTACTACTCAGTGTACTCTACGAACAGGAGTGGATGAGAGACAGGTGTTAGTTCTCTCTCACTATCTAAGACCTTGAGCTCCTAGAACTATGAAAACAGCCTTTTTATCTCTGTTCCAACTAGAGCCTGTTTGTCTGTCTCCAGGTGTTTTTTTTTTTCTTTTCTTTTCTTTTCTTTTACTTTTTAATTAACTAAATGTCCTACTTGGTGCAATTACATTCACACATGTTGTGGCCTGAAACTAAATTGTTATTCCAAGCATTTCTTATTTTCACAATGTAGAATTTGATAACACTTGCAGGTCTAGTAGCTCTTTAGAGCTACCGTAATTTCTGGACTATAAGCCGCACCAGCTAAAATTGGGGAGAAAATACAGATTTTGCTTTGTATTATCCGTTTTCAACCTTTTTGATACCAGGGCCCACTATTTATTCAGCATTTGACAAACTTTTCACCCCACAGAATCCAAAACTAGAGATTTCTTTTTGTTCCAGGATGGGCTTTTGCAAACAGAACAAGAAAAAAACATAGATATCAAAATGACCATGACTTATGACTTCTTAATTAAGTGGTGCTAATGTAGATGGTGAATATCATAACTCTTGAGAGTATAAAGATGCGTAAAAAGAAGCGTAAAAATGAAACCAAATGGACACTTGCGGGTCCATTTGGTTTCATTTTTACACTCTCAAATAGTTACATCTGGTTAACCAACTTTCCATCATTTAGTCTGCGGGGCCCACCTGGAACCCTCTCAGGGACCACCTGTTGAAAACCCCTGTTAGAGCACCGTTGGTGGCCGTTACCTGTAAAAATCCATAGATTAGCCGCAGTGGCGGCTTATAGTCCGGAAATGATGGTACTTTTCATGAAGCATAAGATGTTGACTGTAGTAGGTGCAGTTTTATTTATCTTGTACAGTAATAGCAACTAATATAGTTATTATTGTATAAGACAACCTGTCGCAAAACAATCCCAGTTCTTCAATGAGCCACTGATTATGTCTGTCAATGTTTTTTTTAGGCCTAGGAGACCCTAGCTGAGAGACAAATGAAGCAGGGACACTGCTTAGGCCTATAGTGTACAATTATGTTGCAGATTAAACATTTTCATGTAGATTTCATATAGTTTCATAGACGTTTTAGCCTGACTATAGACGTTTCATAGATGTGCAGCAACTCCGACAAACAGCATTGCTCGTCTCTCCCTATATCCGTCCATCCCTATGTCTTTATGTCCCAAACAAAGTTTAGGCTACCAACAGGGTTTCCCCTCTAGTCTACACCAAACTACTTTGTCAAAAACAGATAATCTACAAGTTCACAATGAAACCCTATTTTTGGCTAAAGATCCTCCCCGAATAGGGAGATTCAAGTATGGTTACTACAGAAAAAATATCCTTTGATAATTTGAAAATATCCTTTGATATATAGATTTGCCAGTTCCACTGTAGTAACTCAGAGAGTCCACAACTCTCTGTTGTGGAGGACGCCTGACTTAGAAAAACACAGTCCTAAATCCCGAAGCGAACCTGCACTGTGCGTACCTGTACAAGAAAACCTGCACAAAACCATGTGAGTGATTTCTTCTGTAGGTCAAACTGGGATCATGGACACCAAATGGCCATGCTTCCATTGGATTATGGCACAGCTCACGTGAGGTCAATGCCAAGTTTTTACAAAAAACAACATCCATCTCACCACTGGCCACTGCAACTATGAGGGAAGAAAACAGTAACAGGAAGGCTCGGCCCAAATAAAACTTGGCCCTGAGTATAGACAGAGTTACGCTGTCGCAAACTCCGTTCACTTCATGGGATAGGATGTCCCACTTCATGGGATGTACACTCTCAGGGAAAAAAATGGAAACGTCTCTCTTTCAGACTGCAAGAGCCTTCCCGAGAGCTCAGTTTTCTGACCCCTCAAAGTCGCAACATTTCGGCTGGTCAGAGTATTATTGTGGCCGAGCCTTCATGTATTCAGGAAAACACAACCCCCAAGCTGTTCCCAGTTCCCACCAACCACAACACTGCCAACTTGTGTTGTTCTTCCAGCCAAGCCAGAGGAGAGTCACCATGCAGTCCAAACCCTGCACTCTGCCTCTGTGGTGATGCTGCTGGTGATTTATGGTTGGGCTATAGTAGGGTGAGTTTAGAGTACTGTAATAGGAGAGAGTAGCGACAGTCCCAGTTTACTCCAATGCCACGGCTGGACAGAGACTGCTATAGGCTGAAAAGCACACGTGACCCAATACTAAGGAGGGATTCAAGTTCCAAACAAACCACTCTGGCCATCCAGCTTCATTGACAGCAGATCACACGGTGCAGTTAAATTGGCAAAATTACAGCATTTCAGGACATTTTAACACATTAACTTAAATTGGTGAAATTACAGCATTTTAGGACATTTTAACACATTACCGACCTCATCGCTCTAGTGAATAATGATTTGCCTCCCTTGGGTCCTGGTCTTTTCTAATTGCATGCTGCATGGCCAAGGCCATGAGCCAAGGGGGGCCCTGACTAGCCCAGCTGCCCAGGGACCCAGGGAAGTTACACCCACAACACCCAGCACAATTTTGGGTTTGTTTAAAGCTACAACTACATCTAACTGGGGGAAAAATAATTTGCATGATATTAATATATATTTGTAACGCTGTTATAACTACATAATCAGTGCAAAGTCGAGTGCACTAACTGACACTGCAATTTGCCCAAAGAAATTAAGCCCCCCAAATGGGGGGGCAGGCGAAAATGGTATGGGGGCGGCTTCGAAGCAACACAGGCGAGAAGCCACCCTCATACCATTTCCCCAAGTAAGCATCAATCATAACATCAGTTGTTGAAGTTGCAACATAGCCTACACGCAGTATGCATGAAGCTAAAGGTCTGAGTTTTCTTTTTTGAATGATAAAATAGTGAAGGTTTAGCAGTGTGACAATTGTAGTAGGAGTAGTAGTGTTTCAAATAATTTTAAATAAAAGCACTTAAATTTGAAATGTTTGGTGGGGCAAGGGCAGTCTGGGCATTAAGGGGAGCATCCCCACTCCCCACCCCACCATGCCCATGCCTAGATCCGGCCCTGTAAAATTGCAACAGATTCTGTGCACTTCTCTCTTCTCTCCACTCTCAGCAATGTCTGGACACAATTATGCAACTGGTGACATACAGTGTGCCGCTTCGTGTCTCTATATTGAGCTCAGCTGCGGCCGGACTAACTGTTTTCAACCAGCCTACAGTTTTTCCCCTGATAGCCTTTTATAGACAGTTTAATATCAAGCAAATGCGGAGTAACTGGTGGTTGTCGAGAAATGGCAGCGCGCACGCCGCATTCTTGAGCTATTTAATCATAGTCCCTGAAGCGATCCACAGCTGTTTTAAACTGTTGTGTCCATTACATTATAGCCTATTGACGTAGGCTATACCGTACTCTATGATCGTTGGGCTTTGCGAAAGAAATGTGAGCCTAAAAAGTTGGCAAGCACCGAAACGCGTGTGTGGCAACTTGCTTTGCTCCACTTACCGCCACCTATGCCCAACAGACGACAGATATCTCTGGTGAACTTCATCTGTTTATTCGACCATCCGGCAGCAGCATTCCAAAGTTGGGGGACTATTATGTTGTTAACTGTTCCAAATCAACTCAACAGCAGCAGCCACAGCCGACACGGGACGGTTTGCGGGTCGGCAGTCTCCTTTAAAAGTCAGCGAGCTCACAAGGCCATCCCATACGCCTCTCTCTCTCTCTCTACTCCAACCTGTACCGGTATTTTTGGGTTGATCTCTCTCTCTCTCTGTGCTGCTGGTTGAGTTGAAGGCAACGTTGGAACGGCGAGTCGAGTCCCACGCTCTCTTAAAGGGACAGAGGATGGGACTTATTATTGGAACAAGCGTGCCCAATGTCATCCCAACTTTTACGCAGTCGTCAGTGTTGTAACTTGTATGGCAAGTGATTATACTGTAGTGTAGACCTACATAAAGGGGAACTCCACCCATTTTCAACATTTTAATGTCATTGATATACCTTTGAGATGTTGTGTGGACATGATAAAAAAAAGTTCCCCCAATTCTGTATGGTCTCCTAAAAATGGAGGTCTGAAAAAATCATTAAACGTGGTGAAATACAGTCACCAGAGAAGTCGGCCCGCCGCGAAGTCGGACCCTGAGTATAGACAGAGTTACGCTGTTGCAAACCCTGATCACTAAATGGGATCATTCCAATGGCGGCTCTCCTACATAGACTTCATATTATCTTTATTTTAGATTGTTTCGTAATACTTTAGGATATAGTAAAAACATCAGGCAATAGCCTGATGTTCATAAATCCCTTTATTTTACGTCATTTACTACAGCATACACATTAACAACCCAGCTTTGGTCGGCTAGGTGGTGTGGAGAAGTCGCCCAGGGGTGTGGAGAAGTCGGCTAGGTGGTGTGGAGAAGTCGCCCAGGGGTGTGGAGAAGTCGGCCCATTAGACATGCATAGGCACCTTTATCACTGCATATCATAGACATGCATAGGCACCATTATCCATTATCAAGTCATGACAATAGACATGTATAGGCACCATTACTCTTTACCAGAGTAGAATAAATACATATTTCACTCTTTAATCAAGTCATGACAATAGACATGTCTTTAATCAAGTCATGACAATAGACATGTATAGGCACCATTATCACTGCATGTCAACCATTATCAAGACATATGCATGTCAATAATACTGGTTTACTCTCAACTAGAGTTGCATAATTACATGTTTTACTCTTTACCAGAGTTGAATAAATACATATTTCACTCTTTACCAGAGTTAAAGAAATTAGACAATAACACATATTTAAAACAGTTTGTGTTCTTCCAAACTGCAGCAGGTATAATGTTACATTATACTTAAACATTTACCAGAGTTGCATAAATACATATTTCACTCTTTACCAGAGTTAAAGAAATTAGACAATAACACATATTTAAAACAGTTTGTGTTCTTCCAAACTGCAGCAGGTATAATGTTACATTATACTTAAACATTTACCAGAGTTGAATAAATACATATTTCACTCTTTACCAGAGTTAAAGAAATTAGACAATAACACATATTTAAAACAGTTTGTGTTCTTCCAAACTGCAGCAGGTATAATGTTACATTATACTTAAACATTTACCAGAGTTGCATAAATACATATTTCACTCTTTACCAGAGTTAAAGAAATTAGACAATAACACATAT